>CM062289.1:124468722-125668722 GCA_031216915.1 Pictodentalium vernedei | reverse complement strand
AACCCAAGTGTTCAATGTAATTTCAGCCCAACGGTCAGCAAACAGGGATAACCTTCTTCCAAGGAGGCTGACTGAGGAGAGCGTTCTCATTGGTGGCCTCGTTGAGTCTATATATACCATAAGCAGGGTCTGCAGACTTTCCTAGCTCCCGACCCCGTCTTTTCCAAGAACTGAAAGAAGAAACTGCCATGGGATTTGAGAAGAAAGTGTAGCAGCAGGGTATGTTGGGGGTGGGGGTGGGGGTATCTGGGTGACCACCAGCAAAATGAGCAACAGTTGGTCTTTCAAGTGACATAACCCCTTGCCACAAACTCCCGTGAAAACATTAAAGAGTGTAAGAAAGCCAGAGTGGATGATCGAAGAGCAGCCCTTTGCTCTGAAGGGAATGACCTAGAGGAGTCTAGGACAGAATCCCTTCGCAGGGATGTGCATGTGTAAGATTTTTAAGGCCTTGGACAACACACACAACAGAGCCAGCACGTCTCCAAATCCAGAGGATGATCCAAGAGAACTTCCACAGAGTTTGGCGTAACAATACTCTCGCACCTGAAACATGGGTGTGGGGTGGGGTGGGGTGGGGTGGGGTGGGGTGGGGTGGGGGAGATGGCTTTGTTCAGCTGAAACATAAGCAGGATATTGCACTGGATACAACCAAGTACCTGCTCTGGTGAAGAAAACATTCTTAACAGACTTTGTTTGCAGCTTGGAATCCAAGACAGCAAGTGTCCAAAACCTTGCCATGTGACAGCCACAGCCTCCAGACACCAAGGATCGGTGTGCATGTCCGTCAATAGGGCTCTAATCAAAGACCTTTCATACACCCCCATATGCGATGCTGAGAAGCCTGAACTTGTGATATCCAGAGAAATCCTGATGGGACCAAGAAAGGATCCTTGTTAGAGGTGGCAGGGCATCCCAAAGCACCAAAGGAGTATTTGTCAGCCTGATATGGGAAAGCCCCAGTGACGGAAGAATTCTTGTCAGGCCCACTTTTGTGATGGCAGGTCACCAAACTCCAGACTCGATGACAAACATAGACAACGACAGGCAACTACTTGAGTGGTGTCAGTGGTAGCATCCAGGTTGACGATACCATCGGCCTGGTGCAACACCAACTCCAACTGACAGGTACTGGGACTGGAGAAGAAGCTGGTAAGGGTGAACTATGAAACTCTCTGCTGAACCAAATGAATGAATGAATTTCCATCCTGTCAGTATTCCTTATCAGTAAACAAAACCAATGACTGCCCAGTGACCATAGCTCGATCTGAGAAAGTAATGAAAGTGTCAATGACACTGTAGCTCAACTTGTTAAGACATGTACATGTATAGCATGTGACACAGCAATGACAAACATCTAGGTAATGACCTGATAACAAAGGTACATATAAAGTATTGTAACGGTCTGTACATAAATACTGACCGTAGCCTGTAACAAATGTAAAGGTAAAGTATTGTAAAGGTGGGTGACAGTCTGATGCTAAACTAGAAAAGAAATCTTTGAGTCCCAAAGTGGGTCTGACTGAACCCCAAAATATTTGTTCTCATAGCACAGTGATAACAAAGGCACTCCAAAACACACTCGTTCCTGTCCCAAGGCAAAAACAAAGGTACCCAAGAAGTTTCGTGAAGACCAGTTCATAAATACGAATTGTATAGAAGTTGTTACAAAAAACTGATTGGACCTAATTTCGGTACAAAATGGCCAGCCATCTTGAATTTTGGACCGCACTCAGAAACACTCGTTCCCGTCCCAAGGTGATAACAAAGGTACCCAAGAAGTTTCGTGAAGATCAGTTGATAAATACAGCCTCTAGCCCGAGCCGTATTGACATGTGCACTTATAGTCTATATGTAGCACTGAATAAATCAAAGTTCATCTAATTTGCATAATTTCTGCACGAGAAAAAAACCCATACTATATGTGATGTATTCCATGTTACTAAACATTCATACAAAAATTTATTCAAATCAGAACTTTCATACAGAAGTTCTGTACAAAAGACTGATTGCACTAATTTTGGTACAAAATGGCTGCTGGTGGCCATCTTGAATTTTGGACCACAACAAAGGTACCCAAGAAGTTTCGTAAAGATCTGTACATAAATACGGCCTCTAGCCTGAGCCGTATAGAAGTTGTGTACAAAAAACTAATTAGACCTAATTTCGGAACAAAATGGCCACTGGCAGCCATCTTGAATTTTAGACTGCACACAGAAACACTCGTTCTCGACCCAAGGTGATAACAAAGG
The DNA here is from genome assembly GCA_031216915.1 of Pictodentalium vernedei. Classification (NCBI taxonomy): domain Eukaryota; kingdom Metazoa; phylum Mollusca; class Scaphopoda; order Dentaliida; family Dentaliidae; genus Pictodentalium; species Pictodentalium vernedei. The sequence continues at coordinate 125,666,470 of CM062289.1, read as the reverse complement.
TACCCAAGACGTTTCGTGAAGATCGGTTCATAAATACAGACTCTAGCCCGAGCCGTATTGACATGTGTACTTATTGTGTGTAAGTAGCACTGAAAAAATCAAAGTTCATCTAATTTGCATAATTTCTGCACGAGAAAAAAACTCGTATTATATGTGTTGTATCCCATGGTACTAAACATTCATACAAAAAATTATTCAAATCAGCGCTTTCATACGGAAGTTCTGCGCAAAAATCTGATTGCACCTAATTTTGTACAAAATTGCTGCCATCGGCCATCTTGAATTTCGGACCAGACCCAAAAACACTCATTCTCGTCCCACGGTGATATCAAAGGTACCCAAGAAGTTTCGTAAAGATCGGTTCATAAATACGGCCTCTAGCCTGAGCCGAATTGAATTGTTGATGGACAGATGGACAACTGGCCATGGCAAAAGCTCAAATTTGGCTTCGCCAAAGTTCAGCTAAAAAAACAATCGAAGAAAGCCATGAAACCAGATGGAGCCACCATTAACCAAGTCAGACCCATTTCAACCCATCAAGGGAGTCCTATTGGGGAGGTCCCATAACAGACTCAGCAGCTGAAGCTGGCATCGTCCTACTGCACAACTGGTCAGTTAAGAAAGGCACAACAACTGAATTGGCAGCACCAGAATACCCCGTATGAAGAGACAGGAATCTGATCGGAAAGGGCTCAATCTCCACCCAGAGATGGGAGTCACTTCCATTTGACCAGAGAGGGGTCCAATCTGGGAAGGATGTAAAATAAAACTAGAATCCAAGTTGAGCCCCATCCTGCGATCTGATGTAAACTCCATTGAGGGAGGCTTGATAGCCAAACTAGTAGCAGAACTGAACCCCTTCCGACCAGGTGTAGATCACCTATCGTGGAAAGCACCAAAGACAGAGTAGAAGAGGCACTGAGCACAACCTGACTGGGAGAACACCCCATCAAGGAAGGTTCCATGGCCAAAACAGTAATAGAGGCATGCCCCTTCTGACCAGGCCTGAGCAAGACAGAAAAGACACAGAAGCTGGAAAGCACATCAGCCAGCAATCCCATCCATCTTTGCCATGCTGAATTCAAGAAATGTTGGTGCTGAACCAAAATCAAACCGAAAGAGAAGTGCTTACCATGAATCAGAACAAAGGAATAAAACACAGTGTCAGTGCTTATTCAGAAATATGCCCATTGTGTATTGATTTTCAATCATAAATTTTTGGCATCTCAGAGAAGCAACACGTGAAGTACTGTGCGTATCTATATTTTAACTGATTTCTACTACTGTTGTCTTCTAAATAATCATACCCTTACTATATATTAGTAATTGTTTAGATTTTTTCCACCCTATATGATTATTTGTTTTCGCCAGACTGGACTGTCAGCCAATCATTTGGAGCAAAGTCGTCAAATATTTTCATAACTGTACAAAGCAGGGCTTATATTTCATCTACATGTAAATTTGTGAGAATCCATTTGAATCCATGACTGCTATGAGTGTCCAGCTCGTTCCAATGACATCCATATTTGTAAGGTTTTATTGGTAAATACTGTTTTAGTTTTTTTTAAATTATCGAATTTACATGTAGTGTATGTTTTAGAAATTAAAAAGCTGTGTTGGGTAAAGGGTTAACATGTGTTATCAGATTACAAATGCCCTTCATACTGCACCGAGTTAATCCACTTGTGTAGGGAGCATAAATATAAACCCTGGGACTTGATTTGAACAAACCTGAAGCTGACCCCCATTAAAAATGTTATATTCCAAATATCCAAAGATTTGGGGACATATGGAAAAGGTAATGAGCTAGATGTGACAGTATGCTATTTTTCAAACAGCGACTCCTTTTGGCTGTGCATTTGTATATAATTTAAACACAAAGTGAACAAAAGAATACATGACTGCACGAAAGCAATATGAGCTTTTAAATAGTTTTCTAGTTAAGCTAATGGTGTTCTAAGGGCATTTTTTCTTGCACAAAGCAGTGTATGCCTGTGATGTTACATCAAAATACTGCAGCTAAAATTTGGTTCAGAATTGACCACCCGGTTCTGCAGTGTAGAGTGGGGTTATAAATAATGTTGTCCCCCACCCCCAGTATAAACCCAAATATTGCCCAAGAAACATTCTTTGAAGAAGCTTGAATTTCAGTCATTAAAAGATGTTGCATATTGAACATTGTGACTGATGGTTCACTCAAAATTCTTTTTCAAGAATTTTCAGTTCGTCGTATAGGATCACAAACTATAGGATTTAACATCTTCATTCGAAAAACACTATGAAGCATATCCCTAAAAGATTATCTTTTGGGAAATTGGGATACAGCTTAGTGGTTGTGAAAAAGCCTCAAGAACAAAAGGTATAGGACAAACAAAGGACACAGAGTCGACGACAGATGATAAATATTACTTCAGTGAAGGCTTATCAACTATGAATCAATTATGTGAACAACTAAAATAGTTGCCGAGGAGAAGAATAGACTGAAATGTATATCTATGGAGATATTTACAGTTGAAACTAGAAGTTCTGTCATAAAATGCGCACAAATAGCACATTGATCTGCGCGTTAATGTACGTGTTGTGGCCATAGTAAAGCCATCAAATTATGAACATATGGCCTGTGCACAAGCAATGTTTCAGCCAATGGACCTCCGGGTAACCCGGAGGTCCATTGGCAGAAACATTGCGTGTGTTTGCTATGAGTAACCAGGAGAAACTGCCGTGCTTTGGATGCCATTCGATATGGCACTTGCGCGCAATTCCAACGCGCAATTAAGCCTAGATAAGCACACTATTTGTGACAGGACTTCTAGTTTTAACTGTACATGTTGGCTAATAATCTTGCAATCAGCTGTGAACATTAAATAACCAGCTATAAAATATAGCGGGCACGAAGAAACACGAAACATGGTAAGTTGGCTTGGTAGCTTACCATTTTAAATGATGCATTCTATATTTAGATTGTGGAATCATCAACACGTCTTTATCATTACTTTCGGTTGTCTCTATTTAAATTTTAGATACTGATTTACTGTTAAAAGCTACTGCATCTCTGTTAGGTGCCCCAATTTTTTTGTTACTAGTTCATCATTTCACAACGAGAAAATACTAAAGTTTGTTAAAATCGCCACACTTAATGCAGTGCTTTGAATCTGATCTCCCAAGGATGTTGTATACCAAATATCAAAAGATTCTAACTAGTGGTTCTTCAGAAGATTTTTTAAGGAATATTCCTTATACTGCAGAAAGTTAAAATTTAGGCTCCCATACGAACCTGAAATAAAAGATAGTTGATTTGAGGAAACTTGAATCTAACTCCCTTAAAAATACTATATACCAAACATCATAAGATTTTGACAGTTGGATCTGAAGAAATTTTTAAAAATTATTCCTCATATTGGACTAACAGACCAAGTTGAAATTTGGGCTCCCACTCAGATCCCAAATTTTAACCTAGGGATTTCATTAGACCAAAACTGGAAACACAACCACTTAAGGATGTTATATACCATAAATCAAAAATATCTGTCTGGTGGTTCTCCAGAAAAAAATTTCAAATAATATTCCCCATCTTCCACTAAGTTAAATTTCAGGTTCTCATTGGGATCCCAAATATAAATCCAGGGACTTGCTTTGCTTAAATCAGTTCTCTCCCCCACCCCCCCACCCCCTCCCCCACCTCAAAGGATGATGAATACCAAATAACAGAAGATTTTGAGTAATAGATCTGGAAAAGATTTTTAAGGATTATTTATCATACCGCACTAATTCAAAATTAACACTGGGACATAATCTAAACAAACCTAAATCTTACCCTAGTAAGGAAGTTACATACCATATATCAAAAGAGTTTGACTGGGGATTCGGGAAAAGAAGAATATTTCTCATAATGGACTAAGTTAAAATTTGGTCACCCACAGGGAACACAAGTATAAGTCCTGAGACTTGATTTGAACAAACTTGAATCTTCCTCTAGGGATGCTGAAATCCAAAAAGCAAAATATTCTGACTGGTGGGTTTGAAGATGAAGATCTTTAAAGATTATTCCTCATATTGGACTAAGTTAAAATTTGAGATCCTGTACTGAACCCAAATATAAACCGAGGGACTTGATTTGAACAAAAAAAGTAATCTGACTTCCAAGTAAGGATGCTGCAAATGAAATAGCAAAATTGATTCTGACTTGTGGTTCCGGAGAAGAAGATTTTAAAAGATTATTCCTTATACATGTATTGCAAGAGTTAAAATTTGGGCTCGAATAGGGAACCCAAATATTAAACCCCAAAGAACTTTATCTCAACATACCTGAATCTTACCCCTACCATTGAATGCCTAAAAATAGTAAAGGGCAGAAGAAGTACAGGGTGGAAAATTTTAGAAAACTGAATAATGGAAAAGGGTGGAATAATAATAGTACAGCATACAAACTTCCAAGATGTGAAACAACTTCTATGTTCAGAGACATATTTTTTACACAGAAATATGCTGTTTTTTTAACATTTCTATCACATCGTGTGTTTGCATGTACAGTACAGCCTATAACAAAGTATACAGCTAGGCGATATTCTTTTGTTAATGACGTCATATTAACACATTATTTTGGCGATATTGCTATAGCAATGACGCGATATTTTCAACATGTTGTGGCAAATATTGCAAGACAAACGCACGCGTGGCATGATGTTTTCAGAACTATCGTTCGTAATTTTTCAGATGAAAAGAAGAGGAGCGAATACTTAAAATAATATGGATGATTCGAGTCATGCAAAGATTTTTTTGTTAAACGAACTGACGTAGACAATATCAAGCAGGAATTGGGGTGATGTAAAACGAAATAGAAATATTCGTGAAAGCACAATTAGTTTAGTTGTATTATTAATATGTGTGTGATAAATTTTGGACACATTTTAAAATATCTGTTATAAATTTTAACAAAATATGAAGTGCTTACACGTTTGTTTGAATCAAATTCAACAAGAAAAATATCCTTCATAATCCTTTCTAATATTCGAAAATTATCCAGAATTATATACACATAAGCAAGAATACGTCCACCCAGCAGTACGAACTGATGAACTGACTGTAAAAATACTCTGTTCAATTTCAGGATTGTTTTTTAGCTTCGTGCATATTAAAACATGTCTTTGTGTACTTGTTTGTTTTGTAATTGCATTGAAATGAGTGTTTATGTTGGTTTACTGTTTAGCATTGATATGACTTCACTAATTCTTTGTGCTTTCTTTAACCGAAATGATTACTGTTAATAATTAATCATGTTTTGTTTTTAAATATGTACCATTGTACTGTTTGTAAATTGTTCTTTTGAGGCTTTGTCATCTTAGTACGTTCGACCACCCAAATAACAACCAACTGAAGCATTATTCCTATAAAAATATTGCAATATTCAGATACGAATGTGACGCAAATATCGCCCAAACAGCATGTTATTAGCGCGACCAGGTTTCCACTTTATTTTAGGCCGTACTGTACATCATGTGGGATAGCTCAACTGAGTGAACTTTAATTACTTGACATTAGAATTCAGCAACAGGTGAATCAACAATCAACCACTGAAAATTACCCCCTAGGCCCTAGTGCTATAGTAGTGCAACAGAATTTTCTCCAATCACTCTGTTTTTCTCTTGTTTAGCTATGAACTTAACCAATTATATCTTGTTTGACAGAGCTCAGTGAGCTCTGTCAAACAATGTATATTTGGTTAAATATCAAACTGCAATATGGAAATATTTGCTGTCAAAAACTTTGCCATTTTGACATCAGAGTGCAGAGGGTTAATAATCATACAGGGATATACAGGTATGGTTATAAGGCACTCAAGAGTTGTACACCAAAAATGATTTTGTCTGACAGTTCTAGAAAAGGAGATATTCCTCATATTGCACCATGTTAACCCAGTGACTTGATTCAAACAAACTAGAATCTGAACCCACCCCCCTCTCCCCTCTATGGATGCTGGATATTAAATATCAAAAGATTGTGACTGCTGGTTCTGGAGAAGATTTCTGAAGAATATTCCTCATATTGCATGCAGTTAAAATTTGAGCTCCTGCATCGATTCCACAGATGAACGGACAGGCTTTATTTGAACAAACTTGAACCCAAATATCGAGAGATTCTGAAGATTTTTTAATTTTTGAAAACATACTGACTCAGCATTTTTTTTTTATTTTGTAACTCCCTCCACCCCCCAACCCACCTCACCCCTCTCCCACACACACACACTATGGTAAACTATGTCACAACTGAGTGCATTTTTTTTACCATTCAATTCTACTTTCCCTAACGATGTTTTTTTTCTATACTGTTCTGTGCAGTTTAGGAAATGTAGGCTTTCGAAAATATTTTTATTTTCAGTTTGGGTTGAACCCAGAGGTTCATTGGCTGAAACTCTGCTTGTCTTTTTCATGTATTACCACTCGAGAGTTACTGCTTTGGTAGATACTCTGCTCTGCGGGTGTTTTAGTGGTAATCCACTCTCCATGTACTGTGATGAATTTTTTCAGGTTCTATGCAACCCAACCTATGTCCTTAATTTTGACATGTATAGAATATGCATTTGTTATTCAAAGTTTACAGAATACCGGTAGTTGAAATTTAGAATAAAGAAGTTTTGCCCAAAATATGTTAGGCATTACCTGGATATTGCCTTAATAATTAGGTATATACAGTACAGCCGCTGGGGCTGGTCACTTTCCACGGGGGGCAATATTTCCATTGACATGATAATATTAGATTACAAACACTAATTATAGGAATAATCATCAAAATTTCAATCAATGAAGCACCGGGTACAACCCGGTGCTTCATTCATTAAAATTTTGCTTATGAATTTATTACCTGGTAAGTTGTATGGGTGGACATCACTGCCCACACGTGGATTATGACCAGTACATGGCGACTGTACTGTAGTAATGATGTTTCAAATAAACCACTGTCTTCACACCTTCTCTAATTTGGGAATACCTGAAAACGGTGTGAAACTGGGGTAATCTAAAGGTCTGATACATTTGGAACACCTTGAGCACTTGAGCATTTTTCATTTTCCATCCAAAGGCTTCCACTCACATTTCTTGTCACTTTCATCAAATTCATGTCAAGTGGAAACAATTAATTACAGCCAAATGATATAAAATTCAAGGGCACTTTTGAATGAAGAAATTTTTTTTTCACCTAAAATATACAAATTTAGTTGTTTGTGCTCACATGAGAAAGCCAATAACTTTTGTATTACATGTAGTAACGTTTATATCATTCAGCTGCCATCACTCATTTCAACTTCATAACGTGAAAGCCACAATATACACGATTTCCATTTGCATATACTGACGCTTCCAAGTAATGATATGAGTAGAAACAATCGATTTTGGCCCAACTGTTCAAAATGCAAGGGAACTTTGGAATGTAAAATTGATTTCTTCACCTAAAAAATCACGTGTTTCTTGTCACTTTCATGTCAAGTAGAAACGATCAATTCTGGCCAAATGATATCAAATTTAAGGGCACTTTTGAATGTAGAAATGATTTTTTTTTCACCTAAAATATAAAAACTTAGTTGTTTATCCTTGTGTGAGAAAACCAAAATTTCCACTTGTGTACTGTTTCTTGTTGATTTCAAGTCATTAAGTAGAAACGATCAAATTGAAACATGGGAGTATTTTTTTAATACAGAAGTAATATAAGTAACCCCACCCCTCCTCCCACAGGCCTTGGTAAATCCAGATTTTGGTTAACCTGTTTACAGGTTACCTGTCTAGTAGTTCATTAAACTATTTTGGCAGTTATGTAAATTTGTTTCATAAACATGTTGGTTGACAGAAATCCCAAAACGATATGCGAAAGGCATATCCTGAAGGCTGGAGGCCTGAGCTGGGGAGGGTTTGGGAGGTGGTGTTCCCCTCTCGACAGTAGTACCCCAGAAAATCTTTGAAATTTTGAACCCCAGAGTGATTTTGGTGCTATATTGGGAACCCTGACCCAAGTAAAATATCACCATCTACATATGAAATGTATTAATTATGACATCTTATGGCTATATGATGGGGTAGTGCTGGGAGATAAGCCGATATCATTTTTGCAACTGGTAACATATCACTTGTCTTGATAAAATACCGGTATATTGGAACTTTCAATATTAAGAAGAAAGGGGTTGATATTTATATTCTTTGCCTTTTATTCATAAATAGTCTTGCCTGAGAAAGTTAACATATTTCATCTAAATTTTTGTACACCTTCTGTTTCAGGGCACCATTCTTTCATCAAAAAATATTTTAAGCCCCGAAATTTTTCAGATACAAACTCTAAGATCATATGGAATTGGTGCCAAATCCCTGTGAATCAAAAATCAAACAAGACAGTGATTTTTTTCAACTGAATATTTCACCTTTCTTTAATATTGCATGCACAATATATTAAATAATGAAAATATAATTAATAAAACAAAATTATTTGCAAACTTGTTCTTTATTTATTGATGGGTATGTATTATTTTCCTCATCAAAATGGCATGTCGGACAAACTGACCAATCAAATTTGATTTTTTCAAACAATGAGCTTTCAACTCCTTCGGGATTTTGGACCCGGAAGAGAAAACCCACAAATATTATGTTGTACTGACCTTAAATAACGACAATAATTAAATGGTCCCATAAATAATAAATCCATATAATGCAGTGTGGACTAAGCACAATCACTAGAACAGGGTAATTATCACTTTGAATGAACACATTCATAGTACACTGAATTGCACAGAACAGCAACAAAATTCCTCGACATTCAAAATAGATCAAACAACAACGAAGTCACCACGCACTGATGGTTGTTGAAGGGTTTCACAAATATTAACACACGGACATGCACACTAACAAAGCGTATCGCCTCGGTGTTCAAAAATAGTAAATACGGGAGGAACTGTGGTGCAAATACTTGCCATTATTTCAGTTAGCTCTGTACCTGCTAAGTATGCTGGGAGGGGGGGGGGGGGGGGGAGGGGAGCTGAATAACAGAAAGGCTTATTAAAACGTATTTGTCTTTATGAAATGTAGCAATTGCGTTCCACATATGGGGGAGAAATTGTGTGTATTTTCTCCTGGGAATCTGTGTTTGCGATAAAACAAAATTGGTTAACCGGTCAATATTTTTGGTTAACCAATTGTACACTCACCCAAATTTTTGTTTGGGTAACCTCCAGGCGAACAGAATGATCATACACCTGAATTATCAGTGCCTGTTCCCCTCTGCACACTTATGTCAAAATAACGCAATTTCAAGATGTAGATTTCCTCATAAATACAACTGGGGATTTTACCGATTCAGCTGTGTCTGACATGAGACTGATGAGAGATGGGAAGATACACTGAATTTGTGATACAATATGTATCGCACTACACCGGTCACGATATGACTGCATATCTAGATATGTCTAATGCTGTAGAACAAATGGTCTGTTTGATTCCAAATAATTAATAACCAGTGATAAGAACAGTCCTTTCCAAATGAATGCGCTCATGCTGACCCTTATACTTTTCCAGTGTCATACCTCACCCAAAGGTATGGTTAGGGAGTGGTTAAGGTATGGTACCTGCTATGCAAATTTCTGGGGTACAACCTTAACCATACCTCATACTTCTACCACACGCCTTATCCACACCTGGCAGAAACCACTCCAAATTCATATTTAGGCAGGCACACCTCAAAGTACCCCAAGTACACTCCATAGTCTTTAAAAACAATCATGTTGGAACCGGCACACCTCAAACATACCCCAATGACTTAGAACAAATTCTCTTCAAAGCTAACACAATTTAAGCACATTAAGGGACTTTTGGGAATGCTGTATGTAACATCATTTGAATCATCACATGATCTCTGTAAGTCGAAGAAGGTCTATTTTGCAGCTGTATGTGCTTAAGTCAACACAGCTTGGTTAAATATTACATCACAGTTGTATCAACTTTTGTGAAAGAAAACAAAGTAGGGTGTATTCACATAAATGTGCAACTTTTGAAGGTATGGTGTTGAGTTTAAGATCACACGTTACAATTTACATTTAAAATGCAAGCAAGATTCATGTTCCCTAACTTCATTAGGGTTCGTCGGTGGGCTCATGATGATTGTGATTTATAGAAAACTATAGTAACCAAAATTGGACGACCCATACCTATTCGTCACAGGACATCATGGACAACTTGTACCTAATAATTTTCGTTTGGAGAAAACACCAGCGTTTTTTTGACTAAACACTAAAACAGTAATTTTTGTAAACGTCCAACCAGATTGGACGAAACTGCAGACAGAAGTGGATAAAATGTCTGAGGATTTTGTACAAATTGTTTGATGCTATTGGACAAAACATGCAATCTTTTTGGACACAAGTGGGCCCACGGCTTTATTTCATGATTTTCAAAAAAGTAATAATATATTTATTTTTTTATATGTAAAGAAGTTTACAAAGTGTGTGTAGTAATTCAGAATGGTGCCATCCAATTTGTCCCCTGGCCGAATCGTCCCCACACTTTTTCTCCTAAACCATCCCATACTTTTTTACCCAAACAGTCAAACTGTCCCCTAGGTTTCATACACCTGGTCAAAATCCAAATCATCAGATGGCCGAACTGTTCCAACTATTTCACCCAAACTGAAACTGGCCCCAACTATTTCTCTCAAAATGTCCCAGTCAATTGTTCCCCAATATGGTGCATGGTGTGATAGATAAAAAATGAAAGTGTCAATGACACTGTAGCTTAACTTGTGTGTTGTGTTTGATGAAAAGGATAATGTTCAATGCTTATGAAAGGATTATGAAATAAGACAAGAATTATGATAATTGGGAATATGTTCATTTCTGTTCCCTGTATGCTATGTTTATGATAAAAATAATATGAGGTGTACACTGTACTAAAGAGTTGGGGGGTGGGTTAATATGACCTCACAGTTAATGTATGTGGCCCTCACAGTTGACGTATATCAACAAAAGTTACCAAGTTACAGTGAAATTATTCCAAAACGAGTCATCCTATCAAGTTACATTAAAATCCCTTTATAAATATGGCCTGTAGACTGTGCGAAAGGTTTTTGGGCTTCGGGCCCCTGTAGCCGTCAGTTTCCCAATTGCATCCAAAGGGGAAGTTCTCATCTAGACATTATATGAAGTCAACCTACCAAGTTACAATGAAATCCCTTAATAAATATGACCTGTAGACTGTGCTAAAGGTTTTTGGGCTTTGGGCTCTGCAAGCCATCATGGTTGAATGATCGCAACCAAAAGGGGACATTCTCATCTGGGCATCATCTGGAGTGATCCTACAAAGTTACAATGAAATCCCTTCATAAATATGACATCACATCACAGTTGACCAATTACGACCACAAGGGGATGTCATCATCTAGGCATTATATGGAGTCAACCTAACAAGTTACAATGAAATCCTTCCATAAATACGACCTACAGACATGCTAAAGGTTTTTGGGCTCGGGCAGCCATCAAGGCTGAATGATTGTGACCAAAAGGGGACGTTCTCATCAGGACACTATTTGGAGTCATCCTACTAAGCTACAATGAATCCCTTCATAACTATGACCTGTAGACTGTTCTAAAGGTTTTCGGGCTTTGGGCCCCTGAAGCCGTCACAGTTGCCCAATCGTGTCCAAAAGGGGACGTTCTCATCTAGACATTATATGAAGTCAACCTACTAAGTTACAATGAAATCCCTTCATAAATATGACCTGTAGACTGTGCTAAAGGTTTTCGGGCTTTGGGCTCGGGCAGCCATCATGGTTGAATGATCGCAACCAAGGGGACAATCTCATCTGGGCATCATCTGGAGTGATCCTGCAAAGTTACAATGAAATCCCTTCATAAATATGACCTGTAGACTGTGCTCAAGGTTTTTGGGCTTCGGGCACCTGTAGCCATCACAGTTGACCAATCACGACCAACAGGGGATGTCATCATCTAGGCATTATATGGAGTCAACCTAACAGGTTACAATGAAATCCTTCTATAAATATAACCTTTTGCCTATGCTAAAGGTTTTTGGGCCCAGGCACCCATCAAGGCTGAATGATCACGGCCAAAACGGGACATTCTCATCTAGACATTATTTGGAGTCATCCTACCAAGTTACAATGAAATCCCTTCATAAATATGACCTGTAGACAGTGCTAAAGGTTTTCGGGCTTCGGGCACCTTTAGCCGTCAAAGTTGCCCAATCATGTCCAAAAGGGGATGTTCTCATCTAGACATTATATGAAGTCAACCTACCAAGTTACAATGAAATCCCTTCATAAATATGACCTGTAGACTGTGCTTAAGATTTTTGGGCTGGGCTTCGGGCTCGGGCAGCCATCATGACTGAATGATCACAACCAAAGAGGACAATCTCATCTGGGCATCATCGGGAGTGATCCTATGAAGTTACAATGAAATCCCTTCATAAATATGACCTGTAGACTGTGCTCAAGGTTTTTGGGCTTCGGGCACTTGTAGCCATCACAGTTGACCAATCACGACCAAAAGGGGATGTCATCATCTAGGCATTATATGGAGTCAACCTAATTGGTTACAATGAAATCCTTCCATAAATATGACTTTTTACCTATGCTAAAGGTTTTTGGGCTCGGGCACCCATCAAGGCTGAATGATCGCAATCAAAATGGGACGTTCTCATCTAGACATTATTTGGAGTCCTCCTACCAAGTTACAATGAAACCCCCTCATAAATATGACCTGTAGACTGTGCTAAAGGTTTTCGGGCTTTGGGCACCTTTAGCCGTCACAGTTGCCCAATCATGTCCAAAAGGGGATGTTCTCATCTAGACATTACATGAAGTTAACCTACCAAGTTACAATGAAATCCCTTCATAAATATGACATGTAGACTGTGCTAAAGGTTTTCGGGCTTCGGGCTCGGGCAGCTATCATGGCTGAATGATCACAACCATAGGGGACAATCTCATCTGGGCATCATCTGGAGTGATCCTAAGGAGTTACAATGAAATCCCTTCATAAATATGACCTGTAGACTGTGCTCAAGGTTTTCGGGCTTCAGGCACTTGTAGCCATCACAACTGACCAATCACGACCAAAAGGGGATGTCATCATCTAGGCATTATATGGAGTCAACCTAACAGGTTACAATGAAATCCTTCCATAAATATGACCTTTTGCCTATGCTAAAGGTTTTTGGGCTCAGGCACCCATCAAGGCTGCATGATTGCGATCAAAATAAGACGTTCTCATCTAGACATTATTTGGAGTCATCCTACCAAGTTACAATGAAATCCCTTCATAAATATGACCTCTAGACTGTGCTAAAGGTTTTAGGGCTTCGGGCCCCTGTAGCCATCACAGTTGCCCAATCAAGTCCAAAAGGGGACTTTCTGATCTAGACATTGTATGAAGTCAACCCACCAAGTTACAATGAAATTCCTCAATAAATATGACCTGTAGACTGTGCTAAAGGTTTTCGGGTTTTGGGCTCGGGCAGTTGTCATGGTTGGCAGATCATGCCCAAATGGGGAAATTCTCATATAGACATCATAAGGAGTCATCCTACCAAGTTACAATGAAATCCCTCCACATTAAACATGACCTGCAGACTGCGCTAAAAGTTTTTGGGTTTCAGGCTTGGGCAGCCATCACGGTTGATAGATCATGCCCAAAAGGGAACGTTTCATCTAGGCATTATACAGAGGCATCCTACCAAGTTACAATGAAATCCCTTCATAAATACGACCTGTAGGTCAGGCTAATCATTTTTGAGTTTTGGGCTCGGGCAGCCATACCGGTTGCCCGATCGCGACCAAAAGGGGACATTCTCATCTAGACATGACCCCAAACCTGCATATGAAATTTTGTGATGATCAGACAAGAACTGCGGGGTGTAGCCCGTGCTAAAGGAAAATGTGAACAGCCGTCACAGACTGACAGACTAACAGACTCACAGACTTCCGCATGTGTGATGGCAATAGCTTATCTTGACTATGTCAAGTTAAGCTAACAAGAACTGACAAAAATTAATGCTTTATTTATTGAAACGACAACTTTGGAAAAATAAAGAAATTTGTTGTAGCATGATCATGGATGATCGGTATCCATGCAGTGACTTCAACCCAAAGTGACTTCGACCCGATTTAGTGACTTCAACCAGCTTTTGGTGATCTCAACTCAAAGTGACTTCAACCTGATTTTGGTGAACTCGACCCACTTTTTGCAACCTGATGTGTGCATACTGCTCAGGGGTGATTTCGATCTCGGAGCTGTTGCCACGGCCCGACTTCAGTGAAGTCGACCCACGGAAATATTCTTGCACAAGATATTGTTATAAAGGGAGTTCATGCCCAACAGGCACCAGAAATCTTGATGATGGAAAATCGATACTTTATTGATGCCTTAAGATTTGAAATTGGATCAATATATTTTGATAATTAAAGATTTGCAATTGGACACACCATAGGACATATATACATGACTGAAAGATATTTATAAAAAAAAAATATAAATCAATGGCTATAACTAAAAAGTGTGGACTGAAATTTAAAACAACTATTAAATCAAAAAAATGCAAAACATGAACTTGATTTTTAGATATTATGTTTATGTTCAAAAGGAAATCATGTTGATCAACTGTTACCAGTAGAGCTTCAAGAAGAAAACATTGTATAGGTAATCGTTTTGCGAATACACATCAGATTTTCATAAATTTGGTTTGTATGTTTATTGATTTATTGGTGTTTAAGGTCACTTTCAGCAGCTATGGCTATATCGTGACCACAACAAGTTTTAAGGCGAGATTAACAACAAATATAAAGTCAAGATTAACCAATCGTTCATACACCAAACTTCATATGTTGAATGAGTATGATGAAAGGAAGAACACTATTTATTTTGGCGCCGACGCTCAAAAGGTCACAGTGACCTTGACCTTGAAACTGCATGATTTTCATACTCTATTTGAAGTGCTGCTTGGCCGATCAACACCAAAATTCATATGTTGGTATTGTATGATGAAAGGAAGAACCCTATTTATTTTGAGGGCAAAGTGCCAAAAGTCAAGATCACACAGTCCTTGAACTTGAAATGTGTTTCGCTATATATTTGAAGTTCTGCTTGGCCAATCATCAACAAACATCATGTGTTGGTTGAGTATGAAAACAGGAAGAAAGAACCCTATTTAGCTTGGGGCCAAGGCACCCGAGATAAAGGTAGGTGTGGTTACTGTACTAGGGATTAATTCAGGGAGATCAGCCAACCCAGCAGCCATCTCTAGTTTTACATTTTGACACAATATATGGACAATCTGATAAATAAATCATGAGACATTTATTGTTTCCCATACTGCAGATTCCAAACAAGTGTAAAGTATGCCATATATAAATATATAAATTCATGCTGTCAACATACCTCAGACAGAGCACTGCATGTACACATGTGCTGGCAAATCCTAGATGCACCACAGGCACACCCATGGCAAACCTTGAGGAGGGACCCCAAGCACACACCAGACATTACATGTGTAGATACTGTACTGTAAGCATTCCCTAGGCATGCCCTAACCACACTCCAATGGTGGTACCCCAACCATACACAAACCACACCTTTGACACACCTTCAGGTGGTACCCTAAGCACACCTCAGACATACCCCAAACACACTGCATGGGGGTACTCTAAGCATACCCCATGCATACCCTAACCACACCACTGGGATACTGGTAACCTAATAGTGGTACCCCAACCATACCCCAGACACACCTTATGGCAGTACCCTAAGCACACCTTAGGCATACCCCAATCATACCTCCGATAAGGTACCCCAACCACACCTCTGAGCACATTTAAATTTTTGTCCCCCACACGCTAACCATACTTCAAATATATATACCGGGTTACCCCAACTATCTGTTTGTAAAAACATATAGATTCACACCTCAGGCGGGGCGTTACACCTCAACAAATTTTATTGCCCTCACCCCAGGAGTATCCTATTCACACCTCAACCATACTGCAAAAATATAAGGGGACTGACCCTTGTCAATGAGACATGATACAACAACCCAATCCACTTCAATGAACCGATGATAGGTTTATTATATGACCTGTATTGTGCAAGACATGGCATCAACCCACTCCCAAATCACTCCATTGAAGTGAAATGCAGTCACCCACAGTGGCGGATACAGGAATTCTCAAAGGGGGGGCAGATCATGCAGATGCCGAAGGCATCTGCCGCGAGTGCCGAAGGCTCGAGCTTTTGTAGGGGGGTCCAGAAATTTTTTGGAAATGAGCGACCAAATGGGGCATTCTGGTGGTTTCTGGGGTGGAAATCCTCTTGAATGTTTGAACGGCTAATTAACACTTTTTAGACAGCATGTTTCAAAATTTCAAATTCTGTCATACGTTCAAGACAGAATTAGAAAATTTGAAATATGCTCTTCAGATCCGTTTACCATAATACTGTATTTTGGACACACTGTTTACAGTCATAACTGACTTAATCTCAGGAGAACATTGCGATCTGCCAGCGTTTGAAAGTTTTCAGCAGTCAGCCCTCTAGGCTTAGGTTCGCCATGACTATGCCAATTAAGATCCTGACCCATAACTGGCATAGCCATGGGGTACCCGAGGCTAGGGGCATGTAACACCACAAAATCATGCTGTGTCGGTGACGCTATAAATGGAGGCGACCAGTAGATATATTTTGCATAATTTCAACGGTATATTTGTTTTCCATAGCGAATGGTGATGGAGGAAATAAATGTCGTTGTATGTTTTTACTTCAATTCATGTATCGTCCCCAAATGAAAATCCTGGCTACGCCATACATACGAGACAAACACGAGCTAAAGGGGGGGCGACCGCCCCACCCCCCCCCCCCCTCTGTATCCGCCATTGGTCACTCACACCACTTTCTTATTTTAATCGATCTTTTTTCCTTCGTAATTTACAATGACATGTTTTAGTTTTTAATGTTTTCTTGCCACAATATAATCTTAGTAATGTGTCATTAAGCACCAATAAATAAATAAATTAATTAATACCTACACTCCTATTCTAAAATATACTAGATACTATTTCTATAACTTTAGTATTTAGTACGGTTTAACTTGGTTTTCCAACAACGGACGGTTTTGGTACGCAAACAATAGTGGTATTTTGATGAGAAACTTGATAGTCATATAAATCGTGTTATCTGTGAATCATCCCATCCCAATCGGACATGACAAGGCTAGGAGCTGTCAAGAAAGATTGATTTTGACTCGGGGCAAAAGGACTCCAGCACAAAACTACTCTTGCCTTGGGCGAAACGATCTAGGGCGAAACGCCCAAGAGGCGATTTGACTTGGGGTTGAAACCACCAGATACTTTATTTAACCCTTTACCCAACGTAACGGCCAAAACCGGCCAGCACTATTCACAAAAATTGCCAATTAATTTTCATCATTTTTTCATTTTTTGTCTCTAAAACATAGGTTATGACCCCTCATTGGAACGAGCTCATCGAGCTCGTTCCAATGAGGGGTCATAACCTATGTTTTTGAGACAAAAAATGAAAATAATAGTTATTCAAGAGTTTTTTTTGCAAGTGTCGTCTGCTTTTCTTGTTAGGTAAAGGGTTAACACATATCATGGAGGATAAACTAGTCTTCTGTGGTTTATCCACAATCCCAAAGACATTTTGTGGGCGAATCATCGCAATACGAATTTCAAACTGGCACGAGAAATATCCTCGGACGAACTAGTTTACGGATGAAACGTCATGGCCTTGCAGGAGTCTGTTGTGGTGATTAGCCACTTCAAACGAGTTTAATTCACCATAACTCATACACTGAATAGAAGTATTTTTCATATAAACTATTGATGGCATCATAGGCTTTCTTTCTTGTTAATGATAATGTAAACTTGAAGAGGTTTTTTTTTCTTACCAGTGTTACATAAATTACAATTAATTTTTAGCAGCATCTCTGTTTCACAAAGGCGACCAGCAGACGACCAGCAACAGAGAAATAAACTTTCGCAAGCGCATGATACAATGTATGAAAAATATGCAACGGCTAAAAAATTTCAAGATCGAATTCAAGTAATCGTAATTCGATCGGACCTTTAATAAATCTTAGCCGAATGACCAAAATCACGTTATTGTTCTAACAAATAAAAAGAATATTTAAAAAAAAATACATACTGGAGAAACAGAATTTACTGTAATCAGTAAATTTAAGAAAGCATCAGACATAAACTATGAAGACAATTTATGGAGACTTATTTTCAGGAGTGAAATATATTTAAAGAAATCAGAAGCGGTTTTTGTAAAACCAGATAAAATATTTTAAGAAACCAAAAATAACTTCTCAGTCTGCGCCGCATTTAATGTGTTCCATAATAATAATAATAATAATAATAACACTCTGGCCGGCAGATGACGGTCATGATTAGCCATTGTGCATAAATGTGACCTTAAACCTCAATAAATAAATAAATTGGCCGGCCGATGATTTGTCGCGGTTCTCGGGTGAGGCCTTGGTTACTCCTGTACTTTCAATTGCCCCCTATTCCCACGCTTCTTCTCTCTTCCCAAAACTCGGAGACGAACTGCTAGATGACATCCCTTGCCCCATTCTCCCATTCTCTCCGATTAGCATATTAACCCTCTCCTTTGAGTCTCTCACTAATCACATGTCCTTCATTCCCCCATCCCACTTCCCCATTATACTCTCAGTGAATCTTATTCTTTTAGACTGGTATTTTCGTCATTTTAGAAGAAAGTGCTCCAGGGTCTCCACCAAATTACACATCTGGCACTCCTTTTCACTGTTTTCCCCAATTTTTCCCCTCAGCTCCAAAGACCACGACCTCAATTTGAACAACACTAGTGACCACCCCCCCCCCCCCAAAGGTGCCATCAATGCACTCTTCAAAATCAGACTGCTATTTATCACGCAGGCCACCCAAAGACCTCTTTGATTTGACCCCGTCTCGCCAATTAAGGTTATCATCCTCCATGACCCTTTCTCTGACGATTTCTTTTACCCTGGATTGCCCCATCGTCTAGGTCCGAGACCTCCAATGAGTAGTTCTCTATTAGCTCCCTCACTTGGACCATCCGCCCTGTCTTGATATTTGAAAGTACTCTGGAACATTACTTTACACCATCGGCTGGAGGGGAGATTTACCAAATAATTAAGATAACCGAGTTTCAGTAAGTCTATCCTGTCCTTGATCCCCATCCACCCAAGCTCACCCCTGATTGCTTTTAGTGCTGCAGCATTACTCGACCCGTTATCCATCGGCCTGCATCGTTCTGCAGGGTATCACAGCTCTTTATAGCCGTCTGGTTTAGAGGTACTACTTCCGTACCATATGTTATACTTAGCAGACCCACCATTTCCCAAATGGTTTTCCCCACGAAAACCTTATTGAAACTGTTTCTCCCGATAAGTTTAATTTGGTTGAGGATTCGCTTCCCCTTCAGAATCAATTTATTTATGTGGTTTCGGTAGATAACTCTTCCTGTGATGTTTATATTTACCCCAGATACTCGTAGCCACCTGTCTCTCCTACACTAAGAAGTTTTCTGCTACCTTCCGGAATACAGCCTCCCGGGCCCCCCCCCCCCCCCACTCTCCACCTTCGAGTGGGGTCCAATTTGCGGCCCACAGGTATAACTTTGCTCTTGCGTTCAAGTCTCCATTTGTTCCCATATTTCCCAACAATTCCCAGCATTTTTGCTAGCCCCGCTTCGCTTTCTGACACTAGCACCATATCGTCTGCAACAATAGCAGCCATGGGATCTTCAAGTCTCCAACTGCTACCCCCTCGTCGCTACGCAGGAGTTCATCTCCTAAACCTTTGATGTACAATGCAAAAAGAATTGGCGAAAAAATACACCCCCGTTTTAGGCCTATCTCCATTGGCACACGTTTTGTTGTTATGTTACCCAGGCTAAGTTCCCTCTGTACATCTTTATTTTATGCGTTCAGAATTCCAACAAACTCGCCTCTAAAGCCCAGAGCCTCAAGCTTTCGCCACATACCCTCCCTCCATACGCTATCGTATACATTTTTAACACCCAAAAAAGGTTAAAAAAAAATCTTTTTTTCTTTTTTGCTTTCGCGGCTTCTGTCATTTGGGATAGCTTGAAAAGATGGTCAGTGACTCTCCTTCCCTCCCTGACTGGAAGCCATTCTGAATCTCTCCCCAAAAAACCTTCTCAAACACCTCCTCTAATCTTCCATTCAGGACTTTACAGAAAACTTTTCCAATGCTGCTATTGACAGAGATCCCTCGATAATTATCCAAAACGTCTTTTTCCCCATTTGTATGAATAAATGTCACTTTGCTTTCTCTCCACTCTTTTGGGACCTCTTCTTTTTCTATGGCTAAATTTAATAAGGTAATTAGGCTTTCACAGAGTTCCTCCTCCCCTCCCCCCCCCCCCCTTTTTTATAAACTCGCTAGATATTTCACCTTTCGCACCTCCTCAGTTTTAATTTCGCTGCACGCGAAGTTCGATAGATTTTCCATCGCGTATTGTTTACCTTTTCCCAGTGTTTGACTAGTTCTGATGCGATTTGATCTTGATCGTCTGTATCTCTGCCATCTACTTTACTTTTTCTGTGGGTTACTTCCTTTGTTACGCTCATTCACCCATTTCCAAAATACGTTCGAACTCGACCCCCTGTCATTCTTATCGTCCTAATAAGACTGCTATTTCACACTCTCCGATTATCGTCTTTAATCTTATTTACTTTATTTTGTGCTTGCTGGTATTCTTCCTTTGCCACCATGGCCTCGTTGCTTTCTACCCCTTGGGTTTTCTACTTCTCCTATATGCAGCACCTTAAGCTTTTCTACCCTTTATGGCCCTTTTCAGTTCTTCGTTCATTCTGTATCCAAGTTCCCGTGTTGACGCCCTAATCTTTCCTACACTTTAATTCCCTGCCTCAACTAGGCTAGAAACTATGGAGTCGGCCATTTTCTGGACACTGGCCCCCTTATGTACGGTTGAAAGCTTTGGTTTAAATTTTTCTTCAAACTTCGCCCAGTCAGCATCCTTTTTGAGTTTCCAAATCTCCTTAAAGCTTCCTTTACTCCTTACTAGGTTTATGGCCCTGATCGTCACTGTAATCAAGTTGTGATCTCTATCCAACTCCCCTTTACCCTCATCATCCACTTCTACCCCTATCACCTCCCTCCATAAATTAATATCTGTGAGAATATAGTCGATTATTGAATTTCTGTCGTTCCTCTCTCAGGTCCATTTCCCCTTACACCTCGCGTTCCTTTTCAGAATCTTCAGACCGTGCTCATTTGTGAAGTTCAACAGTTTCCTTCCATTCCTGTTGACTTTCTTGTCCCCGCCCTATATGCCTTCTTCCTTATCACCTATGTGTCCATTAAAGGCACCCATTAAAATTATACCGAGCCCCCTGTTTTCTAGTTCTGTGATATTGGACCTTAGTGTTGAGTATATCGAGTCATTCCACTCGGGTTTGCTTCCCTCCACCGCACAGCTTCCCTCCACCGCACAGTACACAATCCCAAGCGCAATACTTTTGTTTCTTAGATTGATCTTTACCCAACCAATTTCTTTCGATACCTCAGCCGAGGTGCTGACATCTTCCAGGTCTGTGATCAGCGACGGTTTTAAATCCTCTTTAATGTACATGACTACCCCTCCCCTTTGTCATGCCTTCCGTTCGCTCTACACATATCCACACGCACCCCCTTACTTGGTCTACCCGTTCCTCGTGTCTTAACCAGGTCTCGCTTAAGCCCATGACATCAAAGTCCTCTGCCTCGATCAATGTAGCAATTCCACTTACCTTCCGGTGGAGAGCCTGGATGTTGCTATAACCCACTTTTAGGGTTCCGAGATTCATTGGCTTTCGCCTACTGATCCCACTGTTTTCTGACGCTAGCCTTGGTAAATTTATTCTGTCCCCTCGCTCGTGTTCACCCCACCTGTGTCCACTCTTGCAATACTTGTCTCTGGCCTCCATACCACTATCCACAACAGGCTCCGCTACCCGTAGAATTTTACCCCCCCCCCCCCCCCAATACCCGTTTCCATAAAGAAATCAGAAATTGACAGAAGAATTCAGAGATACATTGTTGTGTACCGTACTGTATTTGAAGAGTTTCATGCCAAAAAAACCACACATGATTTGCAAACAAAACTGAATTTTTGCACTGAGTGACGCCCGTCACCCTCCTCATATTTCAAACTTCGTATTGGAACCAGATCATTATGTTATGTCTGATATGCAAAGGTTTTCTGCTTTCAAAATTTTGACATGGGGTCCCGCTTTCTAATTTTTTGTCCCCGTCCATTTTTGGTGGCCATTTAATTTTACATATGAACTTTAGGAATGAGTTAGAGGGTCTAAACAGTGATTACCCGTACAAATATCTGTACCGCAATCAATAACCACAGGTGACTCGAAAGACCTGGGCACATATTTTGAACCCCCAGTGTGTTTCAACTTGATTTTGAAAGGTTTCACGTTGATAATGTCATACTATGTTTGAGATATCAAGATGACCATCTTTCACAATTAATGGTGCTGTCCATTTTTAGCCGTAGATTATACCATGGTCTAAAAAGTGGACGCGCCAAAACTTGTGGACGCGCCAAAACTTTTGAAAGTGATTTTCTTTCAAAATTTTCAACTACGTCCAGTTTTCTGGGGGATAAAATGCACGTATGAACTTCAGGAATACACTATTTATTTATTTATTTATTTATTGATGTTTAAGGTCACATATTTATGCACAATGGCTAATCATGACCATGACAGTTTTACGGGTGGAGGAAGCCGGAGTACCCGGAGAGAACCACCGAGCAACGACGAGCAGCTGCCAGCTCCCCAACATCGTAACTCCGCACTGCAGCACAGGCAGGGTTAGATTGGTTGAAGACATGCGTACCATCGACGTGCAGTACGCCTTAGTACACGGCGTCATCGTGCCCCCACATGGGCAATGGGGGTTGAAGTGTCTTGCCCAAGGACACAACGCGGTTGCCGCAGGTGGGATTCGAACCGAGGACCTCTCGGCTTGCAGCCTGCACCTCTACCTACTGAGCCACCGCGCCCCCAGGAATACACCAGAAGGTTATAAATGCAAAATCCAGCAATTATGAAAAATGCACCCAGGACGTCAGTAACCTCGACCCATAATTTGAACCGCCAGCACATTCCGACTCATTTCGCTTTGGTGCAAGACCCACGGGTCATACCGTGTTTGAGATATGAGCGTTATCCACTTTCGACAGTTTAGGCTCCTCCCACTTTTGTGAGTGTGGAAATACATGTAGCAACTTTGGAAATGCATTAGAGGGCCATAACATGCGATTCTCAGCAATTCTGAAAATGTAAATGCAATCAAAGAACCTGGGTGACCTCAGTGACCCTGACCCATATTTTGAACCTGCATCGAGTTTCGATTCATTTGGTACTAGTTCCGGGTCCACAGGTCTTAACATATTTGAGATATGAGCGTGACCCACTTTCAAAGTTTTAAGCCCGCCCACTTCTTTTTAGTGTAAAAATACATGTATGAATTTCGGGAATGAATTGGGATGGGGGCGCATGAAATGCGATTTATAGAAATTCTGAAAATGCATTCAATGAACACAAGGTGAAATCGATCCATATTTTGACTCATTTGGTGTTCGTCCCAGTTCCATTGGTCATACAATGCTTGAGGAATGAACGTGACCTACTTTCAAAATGTTTGGCTCCGCCCAAAACAAAATACATGTATGAACTCCTGGAATGTACTAGTGGGCCATAAAAAGCGATTTCCAGCAATTTTGAAAAATGCACTAAATGGCCCCTGGTTGATCTTTGTGACCGTGACCATTTTTTTTACATCCAGCAAGTTTCGACTCATTTGGTGTTTATCCCATATCCATCGGTCATAATTTGTATTCTCTTGCAAATGACCTAAATGGAGGTAGAACTTCATAGCATTATGGCGTTAACGCAATGTCATTTCGATTATGCCTCCTTAACGCTTTCCTTCTCAATGCGAGAACCAGCAACTGAACGCAGGCCACTTAGACCAGGCTTATGAGACTCTAGATAGGAGTTCCCACATCGGCTATAATGAACTGAAATGGTTAGAGTGACTCCCCGTAGAACAGAGAGTTAACCAGAGAAATTTAACTGTTATGAAAATGCAAATCACTGTTTGCAAAAAACATAGCATGCATTATCAATTACAAGAGACAAATAAGTGAATATATACGACAATATTCGCGCACCTCTGGCTTGCAACAATTTCAAAATAAAAGATTTCAAACTCAATTATCTCGTAAATGATCAAATTGGAGCTATCACTTCACAGCATTTACGCTATTTGCAAGAAATATGGCACACGTAGCACGCTGTTTTTTTTTATTAATTGCAAGAGACAGATAAATGAATACATTTGGCATTATTCGTGCACATCTAGTTTGCAACAATTTCAAAATAAAAGTTTCCAAACCAGAGAAGAAGGGTTGAGTCGGAATTTTTTTGGTGAGACGTTGGGTTAAATTTTTTGCATCGCCATTTTACCACCCATCCACCCTTTTTACGTTTTATTTCATCGCGATTTAGACGACCACACCCCCACCCGCCTCCAAAAAATGATTTGCGGGATTTTTTGCTCTGATACAGTTTCTGACATCTCAAAAACAACTGGACTGCTTACACCCTTTGACGATACCTATTGTTTGAGACCAAATTAAATTTATTCAATACAAATAGCAACATGTGTTGCAGAGGAATGTGTAGGGAAAAAACAAAACTATTTTCCACTTAATGGTGGTAGCCTCCTGGAGAACCAGTTTATTTTAATTTCAAGGCCAAGTAGTGCTGAATTGTGACAGTTTCTGAACCGTTTGGTTGTTAACTCAGTTCACGTCCCACCATATCATGATTGATAATTATCGATGAGAACAGATTATGACCCATCATTTATATATTCATGTAAAACAAGCATGTTTGTCAGATGTGCTGTCGAGTGCCTTTGTGTTAACTATTTATTTATTTATTTATTTATTTATTTATTTATTTATTTATTTATTTATTTATTTATTTATTTATTTATTGGTGTTTAAGGTCACATACTTATGCACAATGGTTAATCATGACCGCGTGTTAACTGTGATAGTCACAGGTAAGATACAGTTAAGAGCAGTTTGAACGATCCTATATGAACCAACGATTATAAATATTCTCTTGTTCATAAAACATAGATCAGAGACTATCTATCGTGGGTCCTGTTACGTTGTGTTTTTGTTTATTTTTACTGATTTTATGGGATTTTTCCTGTTTTTATTTTCAATAAATATCATAAAACGTTATTGATTAGAATCTATATATATTTACAAGCCTTTGTCCTGGCTCTTATGATTAAATTAGATAATAGTCTTAACTGTTTGATTCTAATACTTGAATCTGGCATTTTTTAAAGTTAGTATAGACACTTTAAACAAGTAAGAATGCTCTCTAGAACAAAACTGATGCAGATTCCTGCAAGATCCGCAAGATCCGGCAAAATCTGACTCGAAAAAAGAAAAGAAAATTTAAAAAAATACATGCAAAACATGTCCTCTCCGATATTGGTACCCACCTCCATGAGATGACTCACTGACACCAATTTTTCTTGAAACATTGCTACACTGTCGTGATAGTGGACGCATTATTGCTTTTCTCATCACAGGAAATCATAATAAACAACAAATATTATCAAATACATTTGAAAAAGGCTTAACCCTTTACCTAACATGGAAAGAAGATGACACTTGCCAAATAAATTCTTGAATAACTAATTTTTTTCATTTTTTGTCTCAAAACATAGGTTATGAGCCCTCCTTGGAACGAGCTCGTTCAAACGAGGGGTCATAACGTCATAACCTATGTTTTTGAGACAAAAAAATGAAAAAATAATGATAATTAATTGGCGATTTTTGAGATTAGCGCTGGCCGGTTTTAGCCGTTACGTTGGGTAAAGGGTTAATAAAAAACATTGTACAATCCGGGGGGGGGGGGGGGGGGGGGGATTTGCTGTATACGATGCCGGCTTGGGTAAGTGGTCACACGGCTCAAAAACACATTTTTTCCAACCCATTGCAAATTTGTTCGTGATGCTATTTTATGCCAAAGTGAACACTTTAAAATGATTTAGACGAATGCAGACACATTATAGCCCAATTAGGGGATTGTATCGATGGGTTTGTTGAGCTATCTGGCCCATCTGGGCCTATGAGTTTTTCAACCAGCAGTCTGTTCGGCCTTTAGTGTCTCGATTTCTGAAATTGCATATTCTGTTTGTGTATTTAAACAGATTTAAACATTTCGTTTAAACACAGAAAATCAAAGGTCTTTTAGGTTCCTCATGGTTCTTAAGAAATAAAGACTTTAAGTATATGTAAATTATTTTTAACATACATCAAGAATCAAAATACAATAAACAGTAGAACAAATAGTTCATATAACAATTGCACCAACCAGTGTTAAAATAAAAAAATGAAATGAATAAAAAATTTAAACAAAGCTCTCATGTCCAATTTGGATAAAATAGTCACAACCTAAAGGGCCAACACAGGTTCATGTGTCAAAAAATGGTTTCTACAAAACCAATCGTATGACATTCATGTGTCAAAATACCTCTGTCAAATCTCGGGGTCACATAAGAAATACCCAGAAACGCTAGAAAGTAGTCCCCAACAATACCGGAAAAGTGCTAAAAAAATTGATATATGATGCTGAGAGAGGTGGGTGACCAAAATATGTCGGAATTTGTTTGGGCAGGATATGGGGCGGGTGTTCAAAGTGACCGGGAAAAATATGCGGAAAATAAGAAAAATTCTTGTGATTTTGTGGTGGGTGGGTGTCCGGGAAGGTCGAATGTGAAAAAAACGGATCGTGTACTGCACATTTTTTCGCCCCTTACAATTCAGAAAAAATGTGTTCCTGTGATTCAGGTGTAGTCGCGCCCCCTACTACCTAAAGTCTCGCAAAAGAATCCCTCCCCCCCCCCCCCCCCCCCCCCCCCCCCGCCGCTGAAACGCCATGTTTTTGCAAATGATCAAAATGGCGATATAACATACTAGCAATTACGCAGCGCAATGTCATTTCTATGACGCCCTCTTATGTTTTTTTTTTTTAAATTTCTGCTAGAACCAGAAACTGACTGCAGGCCAGTTAGACCAAGCCAGTGAGATTCGTGCTTAACACAGACTCTAGGTAAACCCAGAGTTCCCAGATCGGGTAAATTAAATGGCTAGAGTGACTTCCCATAGAGCAGATAGTGTAGTGTTTGACTGTTTTAGCCTCGATAAACGCGAAAATGTAACAATCGAAACGAAGGTTTGATCAGCTGTTTCTGATACATGTACACAACTCAAAACGAGGCAGGTCACACAGTGAAGCTTCTGCTGCCAAGAAACACCAAAGAATTGTCATCTTTTCTGGGAACTGCAAATTTCTATTTAAAGTTTGTGCCAAACTACTACGTATTGATGTACCCTGGAATTTGGGAGAAGAGCAAACAAAACATTTGAAGACTTTAAGAACAAAATTACCTCTGCAGTAGTTTTAGCTCATTTTCATTCTGAAGCTCCAAATTTGTGACAACCAATACATCAGGTATTGCATTAGGCGCAGTCCTATTCCAGTGAACAAATGGGAGAGCACGACCTGTTGCATTTGCCCCTAGAACTCTGTCAACAGGCGAAAGGAAGTATTCGACATGTGAACGAGAAACACTAGCCTGTATATACGTCTGTGAACATTGGCATGTTTTATTATATGGTCGACACTTTACCCTGCGTTCAGACCATCAAGAAATTTTTACACTTCTCGCGACATCTGGATCTGGTCACAGACCATTACGCATCTATAGATGGTCAGACCGTTTACACCAATATGACTTTGAAATAGAATATACCCCGCCCTCTGGTAGGAAAAACCAAGTTACAGACATGTTGAGCAGACTTAAACAACAAGATGAATGTGCTTCTTCGGAGACAAATGACAGTGTGTTGGAAACAAATTTAGACAAGACAATTTAGTAACTGCTGCACAGATGCGAACAGCTTCGTTAGAAGACTCAGTATTGTGTGAAGTTCGAAACTTTGTTCACAACGGTTGGCCGAAGCATCTATCGGCTGAAATAGAACCTTACTTTCGCATCAAAGATGAATTTGCTGTTCTGTAAATGGCTCATGATGGCCACCCAGGCATAATTCGGACTAAGAAACGTTGCCGTAAAGCAGTATGGTGGCTTGCGATGAATAGACATATCGAACAACACATCGTCATCATCATGTGTGAAAAAATCTACAATGCCACGTCACTCACCAATGCAACCAATACTATGACATGAAAAGGGATGGCAACATATTCAGATCGACATTTTTGGTGAACTACAAGCTGCACCTCATCATCACCGGTTCCTTGTAGTTGTTGAAGATCTACATTCTAAATAGCCAGAGATTGCTGCAACTAGTTCTGTAATTTCAACATCGATCATTCAGATTCTTAAAGACCTGTTCAGTAGATGGTGTCAACCAGAAAGTATTCAAAGTGACAATGGTCCACAATTCGTATCTCGTGAATTCGAAACTTTTTTTTAACAAACTCTGGAACTGAGCACCGGCGTTATAGAACAGTGTACAACCCACAGTGTAACGGCGCGGTCTTAAGATTAAATCGTATTATTAAAAAGGGACTTGTCTCGCGACTCGCAGAAGGGAAAACATTCACAGATTCTATTAGGAGTGTGTTGCAAACTTATCGTTCTATGCCACATGCTTCGACAAAGCATACTCCTGCTGAACTGATGATTGGTTCTAATCTAAAACTCCCTTTGGACTTTCTAAAGCCATCTCAAACCCTTCAGGAAAAGACTGAGTCCAGTTTGGCAAAATCCAATCGCCAACAACAACTAAAAACAAGACTTTTGCAGATAAAAAGCGCAATTCTAAAAAGTTGACTTTAGGTCAGGTGACTGGGTGAGAACAAAGAGACCTTTTCGTAAACATAAACTTGCTTCATCATTGACCGACCTAAACGCATCTAGCGAATAGTTGGATCCTCTACATTTGAACTTTGAGATGGTTCAAGATGGAAGGATGCAGATGTGTAA
Source organism: Pictodentalium vernedei (assembly GCA_031216915.1). NCBI lineage: Eukaryota > Metazoa > Mollusca > Scaphopoda > Dentaliida > Dentaliidae > Pictodentalium > Pictodentalium vernedei. The sequence continues at coordinate 125,637,313 of CM062289.1, read as the reverse complement.
CATCCACAGAACACGGTGACATGGACACTGAACTTTTAGAGGGTACTTTTGACATCGGAGGTTTTTTCAGAATTACCACTCGATAACCACTCAAATCGTCCAAGACGCAATAGACAGCTTCTCAGACACTTGAATGACTGTGTTACAAATTGTACAAGCTAAAGTGTGTCAATAAAGACATTCAGAAAACTTTGCAGCTTTGCAGATTGAATAACAAACTTTGGGGGAGGGTATGGGGTTGTATTCGATACGCTTTGCGCATCATGTGATAGCACCGACCAGAGAACAATGTGACCTTCCTCGTTTTGTGTTGTGTACATGTATCAGAAACAGCTGATTAAACCTTCGTTTCCGTCCCAAATGCTTTTGAGTACACCAATAGTACCTGCGTATGTCTCTGTATTTGTGAGAGATGGGTAAATTCGTTGGCTTTCCGTTTCCAAACAATGGACGAGTATTGTTGCACGCTTCGAGCTGTAAAAACGTCATCCCCAACTTGGCGTCGCGCCACGAGGTACGTCCAAAATCCTTCAAACTAGCGATTCCGCGGTACTGGAGGTCCTCCTGGTGATTCTGGAAATGGTTTGGGTGGAGGCAAACTTAATTATCTCTCCATCGTCAACAAAATGTTGTATTTGACTCCTTAAGCCATGATAAACATAAATGTAACACAGAAAATGAAGGTTTAATCCGCCGGTTCTGATACATGCAGGCAACTCAAAACGAGGTGGGTCGCATTGTTCTGTGACTGATGCTACAAACATGACGAACAAAGCGTTTCGAATACAACAGAGAATTAACCAGAGAAGTAAGAGAAATTTATTTACTTTGAAATTCCCACCTCTGATGTTCCATTAATACAAATTAAATATACACATATTATACATCACAATGGAGTTTGTGATGGAAAAAAAAACATCGAAAATGGGGGCACGGTGACGTTGTGTACTAAGGCGTACTACACGTCGATGGTGCACCTGTCTTCAACCAATGCTGACCCTGCTTGTGTGGAGTTGGTATGTTGGGGAGCTGACAGTTGCTCGCCGTTGCTCGGTGGTTCTCTCCGGGTACTCCGGCTTCCTCCACCCGTAAAACTGTCACGGCCATGGTTAGCCACTGTGCAGAAATATGTGACCTTAAGCACCAATAAATAAATAAATAAATGTCCCCCATAATCTGTATACAGAGTTATCTCCCCTTATTGCAACGAAGTCGTATCCGATTCTCATCGCCTCTATACCCAATGGCCTTATCCCATTGAATCCCATTTTGGGGAAACACCCGTGGCTATGGAATCCCTTTTTTGTCGTATATGAGGCCATGAGGGCTATGTAAAAACCCTCAATGAGGCCTCATTTATTATCCCTCATAGCCTCATTGAATTTTGAGGTCATGAGGGCCATGAAAAATCCCTCAATGAGGTATAATTTACTACGACTCTTAGCCTCATTTCGGTATTTAACAGGTATATCCCATGGAATCCCATTTTGGAAAAAGCCTGTGACTGTGGAATCCCTTTTTGTCGTATGGGGCCATGAGGGCTATGTAAAAGCCTTCAATGAGGCCTCATTTACTATCCCTCATAGCCTCATTGAATTCTGAGGTTATGACGACCATGAAAAATCCCTCAGTGAGGTATAATTTACGACAACGCTTAGCCTCATTTCAGTATTTGAGGATACCTATGGCCTGGTATTGTATTATTCGAGGATACCTATCGAGGGTACCTTTTGGAGAATCCTTTTTTTTGTCGTATGAGGCCATGAGTAATCCCTCAATGGGGTCCAATGTAGTCTTACCAACGGCTTCCGTCTTGTCGCCAAAGCTCCAAGGCCACTGCAGGTCTATGACCTATCTGTCCTATCATTAGCTTCTACAACAGGCTTGTTCCATTGCGGCCTTGTACCAGTACTATTGACTAAACTATCATCCATTAATATTGACTTGAATCACTACATCATAGCTTTACGCTTTCAAAATGTCCAATCAGATCTCCCCTGTATACATATAAGACATTCCGTAATTTTGAGATTCCTAGCTGAGTCCGTAAAATTTGGATTCCGTGATTGGGGGCACGGTGACGCTGGGCACTAAGGCGTACTGCACATCGATGGTGTGCTTGCCTTCAACCAACCCTAACCCTGCTTGTGTGAAGTTAGTACGTTGGGGAGTCTGACAGTTTCTTGCCACTGCTCGGTGGTTCTCTCCGGGTACTCCGGTTTCCTCCATCCGTAAAACTGCTCGACACGAGGTGACCCAGGCTGTCGAAACCCCCAATAAATAAACAAATAAATAAGAGTTAAATAAATAAATAAATTATACAATGGCCAATGTCTCACCCAGTGCAGTAGGTAACTGTACTACTCACCTTGCGGTGTTTGTTCACTGAGATTATCACTTCTATTATTTTTTATTTTAAAATCCATTGTGTTGGTACTGTGTGTAACATGTTGAAACACAATTGATCAATGACTGCAGATCACGGATTTCCCTTGTTCACACTTTTAACATATTGAATTTTTAATAACATAGCAAGATGTTTCCCTCTTTTGAAAATAATACTCTAAAGAACAATGAAACGACATCCGGGAGAGTGATACCCTAAATATAAGTCAGTGTCTCGGCATGGAAAATACACATTAACCCTTTACCCAACGTAACGGCCAAAACCGGCCAGCGCTATTCTCAAAAATCGCCAATTAATTTTTTAAATATTTTCATTTTTTGTCTCAAAAACATAGGTTATGACCCCTCGTTGGAACGAGCTCGTCGAGCTCGTTCCAACGAGGGGTCATAACCTATGTTTTTGAGACAAAAAATGAAAAAAATTAGTTATTCAAGAATTTTTTTTGCAAGTGTCGTCTGCTTTTCATGTTAGGTAAAGGGTTAATCTATAGACCTACTACGAACTTGTGTTTTTTTTTCTGTCTTGAACAGAAAAGTGCACGGTCGGGTGATGTTTCAGTGCTGACTTCTATATCCAACAATGGGCTGAGGTGTGTAAAAGGGTGAGAAAAAACAACCCATGAGCAAGATATTTCGTGTGTTTGTGTATAAACAATAAAATTTCCCACAGTAATATATTTTTAAGCTCACTGTAGTTTACAAGCAGGGGTGTCACTGAAGAGGTTTAGGGGGCGACCCCGATCCCTGCCAATATTTTTTCCAGCCGGGACATTTTCGTCTGGATTGGAGTATAAGATATAAATTCTCTCTCTCGTATGCTAATCATGTACTTTCTCATGCAGTAGACTAGATTTGATACTGTTACTTGTATCACGCACACAGTCGGTCATACAAATAGAGGTCACAAGTAGGAGATTCTGGCCTTTGAGGGCCCAGCATGACCAACTTGAAGCAGAGGCTGCGGAGCCAGGGGCACAGGGGGCGCGTACTGTTCCACTTTTGTCCACAGATATGTTTCGCAGTTACACAATGAGTTAAAATGGGCGCATGCAAACGTGTCAATATACAGGCACTCATGTGCCATTATCTGCAAATCCAAACAATATTTAGCTAAAGAATCACACTTTCGGTCGCTTCGGTCCGTTTCTTGAACTTCAACGATCTTCCAACCCGAAGACTGGCCTTCGGGTTGGAAGATGGTTGAAGTAGAAGAAATGGACAGGACAGTGACCACACAGCGGCATATTCATCTAAACAAGAGACTATAGCGAGTCATGGTACATTTACCGATATACAATTGTAATCTTTCTCACACTGGGTCGAACCATGGTAGCATTGTAAATTCTGCTCCTCCACTTTTATCGAGCTTCCACCGCCCCTGACTTGGAGTGGCGGTGCGGTGCGTGTTAATTAAATAAGTTGCGTGACGACTGCAACATACATATTTTGTTTATTCACTAATAAATTTCAAAAAAAGTTTTGTGTTTTTTTATATTGGTTAGTCAGGACTGGAACGATCACAGTCGGGACAAATCAGGTTTATCGCCTCCTCACAATCGGCCATGTTCGCGATGCTCCTGGTTAAAAGGATTGATGAGATAAGTTCTTAATTGTTTCCGACGTCTGCGTGATATTCATGCAATACTTTGCGGTTGCTATTCTTTCTTCCAGGCGCATTGGCCGTTCTGGACTCTTTCCGCAAACACTATTAGCCTGCGTGACACATACAGACTAATGTTTGTGTACGTTTTTTTTCCTTCCTTTTTCTGTCGGTTTTGTAAGGTTTCTTTTCTTTCTTTCTTCTTCTTCTTTCTTCTGACTGCAAGTCAGTGTGCGGTCACTTGGCGTCCGTCGTCTGTCGTCGGTTAAGTTTTGCAAACCTGGCTTCTTCTCCACAGCCATTCAGCAAAATTCAAACATATATTGCACAAACCATCCCTGGAGTATACCCTTTCTATTTTGTTCAAATGGAGCGGCTGCCTTCTTCAGGCTCTGGACAATGATGCCAAAGCCTAAAAATCTTTAAAAATCTTCTTCTCATGAACCACCAGAGAGATTGCCTTGATATATGGTATGTCACACTCTTTGGTGTTGAAGATTAAAGTTTGTTCAAGAAAACTTGGTAGATCAATATTTGGGCTCTCTGTGGGCACATATGCATTTTGGGCTCCGCCCCAAATTTTTATTTCAAGAACCGATGGGACGATTTGAACCAAATTTGGCATGTAGTATAAGTGGGTCCAAAGTACTTGATTGATGCCTGAATTTTTTTTTCGTTGCCCCGTGGGTATCCTAGGGCCTAAAAATAGAAAAAAATTCAAATGCCCATATTTTCCAAACGACACGGAACAGAGAACTGTTGTTTGGTATGAAGCATCCTTTTGACCGGTAGAATGGATTAAATAAATGGCCATCGGTGGTGTTAGGGTGTTTTGTAGGGGCGTTTGAAAAACTGCTGAGTCAGCATATTTGCAAAAAATAAAAAAAAAAATTTCTTCAGAACCGCTGATGATCAGAATCCTTTGATATTTGGTATACAGCATCCATAGGACGGTCAAATACAAATGTGTTCAAATCATCCCCCTTGGTTCATATTTGGGCTCAGCAGAGGATCCCAAATAATTAACTTAGGGCGCTATGGGGAATAAGCTTTAACAATCTTCTACTTCAGATCATACAGTCAGATTCTTTTGATACTTGGTATACAGTATCTCTACAGGGGTAAGATTGACGTTTGTTCAAATTGAGTCCCTGGGTTAATATTTGGGCTTCCTATAGAAGCCCGAATATTAACTTGGTGCAATATGGGGAATAATCTTTAAAAATCTTCTTCTTCAGATTCACCAGTCAGATTCTTTTGATATTTGGTATGCAGCATCTCTAAGGGGGTTAGATTCAAGTTTGTTCAAATGGAATTCCTGGATGAATATTTGGGCTCTTTATTGGAGCTTAAATTTTAACTTGGTGCAATATGAGAAAATTTCTTAAAAAATCTTCTTTTTCAGACCCACTAGTGAGGATCCTTTCATATTTGGTATGTGACATCTGTAGAGATGTAAGATTTGAATTTATTCAAATCGACTCTCTGAGTTAATATTTGGGCTTCCTATGGGAACCCGATTATTAATTTGGTGGAATGGGGGGGGGGGGGGGGGGGGGGGGTATTCTTTAAAAATCTTCTTCTTTAGATCCACCAGTCAGATTCTTTTGATATTTGGTATGCAGCTTTTTTAGGGGGTGGGGTAGATTAATGTTTAAATGGGTTCCCTGGATGAATATTTGGGCTCTTTATTGGAGCCAAAATTTTAACTTAGTGCAATATGAGAAAATGTCTTGAAAAATCTACTTTTTCAGACCCACTAGTGAGAATCCTTTCATATTTAGCATGTGACATCTCTAGAGGTGTAAGGTTCAAATTTGTCCAAATTGAGTTCCTGGGATATTTTGTTTTTGTTCCCCAAGGGAGTCCAAATATTTACTTAGTGCAATATGGGGAATTATCGTTTAAAATCATCTCCTTCAGATCCAGAAGTCAGCTTTTTTTTATATTTGGTGTACAACACCTCTGGGGGGGGGGGGGGGGGGGGGGGGGGGTTAGATTGAAGGTTGTTCAAATCAGGTCCCTGTCTTAATATTTGGTCTTTTTATTGAAGCCCAAAGTTTAACTTAGAGCAATATGAGAAAAGTTCTTGAAAATTCTTCTTCTTCAGATCCACCAGTGAGAATCCTTTCATATTTGGTATGTAACATCTCTTGGGGTGTCGAATTCAAGTTTGCTCAAAGCGATTCGCTTGTTTTTTCTTCTTTTTTTTTTTTTTTTTTTTTTTTTTTTTGGAGGGGGGGGGGGGCGCTAGAGAGAACCACAGTAGTTTAAAATAAAACAAAAATTTCTTTCGGTTATTGTTTTTTAATACTTCACAGAACAGAATTTGCTAGGAAGCTTTCCTAGGACCAGCAGAAATGAATGCCAAAAAAGTTGCCATTGGTTGTGTCATAGCAAATCAAAAAAAATTGCTTTTGCTGCTGATCACATGCTGATACACTCATCGGTTTTGACAATTTGAGCCAGGTGAGCGTTTTAGGCTCACTTAAGCCTCTGGTTTTCTCTTCTTCTTCTTCTTCTTCTTCTTCTTCTTCTTCGTATCTTTGCTTTTTGGTATACCGACAGAGAGATACTAGTACTCGGCCGTCTATGTTTTTTTTGGGCACATGGGGCATTAGAGGTGTCCCAAGGGGTGTTTCGAAAGTGGGTTACTCTCATATATCTCAAGCATGGCATAACCTACAGACCTGGGATCAACAACAAATGAGTCGAAACTCAATGGCGATTCAATATGTGGGCCAGTATCACCGAGGTCGCCCAGGGGTATTTGAAAGTGGGTCTCGCTCATATCTCAAGCAGGAAATGACCTATGGACCTGAGACCAACACCAAAATGAATCGAAATTCAGTAGAGGTTCAAAATATGTGACACGGCCAATAAGATCATCTAGGGGTCACTGAGTGCATGGAATTGATGGAAATCGCATTTTATGCCCCCCCCCCCCCCCCCCAAACCATTCTCCAAGATCATATGCATATTTTTTACACAAAAAAGTTTCAAAGTGGGCCACACTTAAAGCTCAGGCTTGGTCTGACCTATGGGCATTGGACCAACACCAAATGAGTCGAAACTCAATAAAGGTTCAAAATATGGGTCAAAGTCATTAAGTACAGAATTACTGGAAATCGCATTTTATGACTCCCTAATGCATTTCCGAAGTTCATAAATGTATTTTTACAGTCAAAAAAGTGGGCGGGCCAAATACTCTGAAAGTGGGTCATGCTCATATTTCAAGCTTCGTATGGCCTTTGGACTTAGGATCAATACCAAGGGAGTCGAAACTCAATGGCGGTTTAAAATATGTTAGGGTCACTGTAGTCAAGGGATTAGTGAGTGCATTTTTCAGAATTGTTAGAAATTGCATTTCATGACCCCTTAATGCTTTCCTGAAAAACATACATGTATTTTTACACTTAAAAAAGTGGGCGGGACAAGGCATTTTGAAAGTGGGTCACGTTCATACCTCAAGCATACTATGACCAACATGTATGGACCTGGGACTAACACCAAAAGGTTAAAAAATAATTGCAGGTTAAAAATATGAATTAACCCCCTTCACTCTGATGTCAAAATACCAAAATTTCAGGAAGCTGTTTTTTCCCATAATGCATCTAGAAATTTAATCAATTCAATCTCGTTTGACAGACCTCAATGAGCTCTGTCAAACGAGATTGAATTGGTTAAATTTCTAGTTGCATTATGGGAATTTTTTCTGCCGGAAATTTAGATATTTTGACATCAGTGTGCATGGGATCACCTAGGGGGTCATTGGGTGCATTTTTCAGAACTGCCGGAATTCGCGTTTTATGACTCTGCAATGTATTCTCGAAGTCCATACATGTATTTCATGGTATGATTTGCCTTGGACCAACACCAAATGAATCTGAATGCACTGTAGGTTCAGATCATTAGTTGGGGTCACTGGGGTCACCAGGGGTTACTGAGTGCATTTTCCATAATGCTGGAAATTGCATTTATGATCGCCCTTTGAGATTCCCGACGATCATACATGCATTTCATCACTCAAAAGTGGGCAGAACCAAACATTTTGAATGTAACCCACTTTCAAACCTTTTGCCCCTCGCTGTTAGCTATCTCCATGTAACATTAATTCATCTTCTTTCTGTCGTGTTACACATTGCTGTTAATTATCTACCTATAGCATTAAATGCTCTACTTTCTGTCGTGTTGCATATTGCTATTAACTATCGCCCTGTAGAATTAATTGTTCTACTTTAATTGTTCTAAGTTTTTGTGGTAGACTAGTTGGTTAACTTTCTGTTGTGTTACACATTGCTGTTTTCCATCCCCCTGTAACTTTAATTGTTCTAAGTTTTTTGTGGTATCACACATTGCTGTTAACTATCGCCCTGTAGAATTAATTGTTCTACCTTCTGTCGTGTTGCACATTGCTATTAACTATCTATCTACAGCATTAATTGTTCTACTTTCTGTCGTGTTGCACATTGCTGTTAACTATCGCCCTGTAGCATTATGTTCCACTTTCTGTCATGTTGCACATTGCTGTTAACTATCTACTTGTAGCATTAATTTTTCTACTTTCTGTCATGTTGCACATTGCTGTTAACTACCGCCCTGCAGCATTATGTTCCACTTTCTGTCGTGTTACACATTGCTGTTAACTATCTACCCGTAGCATCATGTTCTGCTTTCTGTCGTGTTACAATTGCTGTTAACTATCTACCTGTAGCATTATGTTCCACTTTCTGTCGAGTTACACACTGCTGTTAACTATCTACCTATAGCATTAATTGTTCTACTTTCTGTCGTGTTGCACATTGCTGTTAACTATCTCCCTATAGCACTAATTGGTCTATTTTCTGTCGTCTTACACATTGCTGTATTGTGGAACATTACTGTTAACTATCTACCTGTAGAATTAATTGTTCTACTTTCTGCCGTGTCACACATTGCTGTTAACTGTCTCCCTGTAGCATTAATTGTTCGTCTTTCTGTCGTCTTACACATTGCTGTATTGTGGAACATTACTGTTAACTATCTACCTGTAGAATTAATTGTTCTACTTTCTGCCGTGTTACACATTGCTGTTAACTATCTCCCTGTCGCATTAGTTGTTCTTCTTTCTGTCGTCTTACACATTGCTGTCTTGTGGAACATTACTATTATATCTCTACCTGTGGAATTAATTGTTCTACTTTCTGTCGTGTTGCACATTGCTGTTAGCTATGTGCAATCCTGCCAAACGGTGTGGCACCCCAAACTATAGTTGTCTTTTTTCTGTTATCTTTAAAAGTTCAGAGCCCGCAGTAATTATCATTAACACTGTGGAGCGACTCTTAACAATATTTCATTCCGCAGTAATCTCCATCTCTATATAGCACCCTCTGGAGTCCAATGGCTCTGTAAGAAACCCCATTACGTCGTGTTTGGCGTCACTTCGGAAGACGTGGATGCGGGATGCAGAAAAGAGGCCTTTTCATATATGCCTTACTACTGGTATTGTGATATTGTGGTACGAAGCAATAATGGTATATAAATTCAGCAAATTTTATAATGGTATATAAAACTGTAAGTACAAAAAGGCTCAACAAGCTTATAATGTTGTATATGAATATAAGAACAAACCAAGCTCAACAGGGCTTATAATGGTAAGTAAAACTATTAGAACAAACCCAGATCAACGGGGCTTATAATGGTATGTAAAACTGTAAGAACTCAGATCAACAAGGCTTATAATGGTATGTAAAACTATAAGAACAAACCCAGATCAACAAGGCTTATAATGGTATTTACAACTAGGAGAACAAACCAAGCTCAACAATGGTTATGAATGAATATAAAGCTACAAGAACAAACCAGGCTCAAAAAAGGCTTTCTTGTCTTATAAGGTAAAACTGATACCTTAATAAACTCGAGAGGGGTGGGAGTGGAGCCTAGAAACTGTAATTGGCTTTTATACAGGTTTGGAAAGATGTGATTAACCCTTTACCCAACGTACGGCAAAAACCGGTCAGGGCTATTCTCAAAAATCGCCAATTAATTTTCATTATTTTTTCATTTTTTGTCTCAAAAACATAGGGTATGACCCCTCGTTTGAACGAGCTCGTCGAGCTCGTTCCAATGAGGGGTCATAACCTATGTTTTTGAGACAAAAAATGAAAACAAAAATTAGTTATTAAAGATATTTTTTGCAAGTGTCGTCTGCTTTTCATGTTAGGTAAAGGGTTAATTTAAATTTTGGTGATGTAAAATATTCAGAAAAAGTATTCCGGAACGAGGATATCAGGAAGACATAAAATTGTTAATTTGTTTTTATCTCGTATTTAACAATGAACAGAAAACTTAAAAAGAAATGTTGTTGACCAATTTGTGTCTGTGTGTAGCGTTTACGTGAACCTGTAGCTGTTTATGCGCTCTAAAATCAGTTAGGTTATTTATTTATTGGAGTTTAACGACACTTTCGACAGTCAGGGTCATCATGCGTCGGACAGTTTTACGGGTGGTGGAAGTCGGAGTATCTGGAGAGAACCACCATGCAACGGCGAGCAACTGTCAGACTCCCCAAGGTACTAACTCCACACAAGCAGAGTTAGCAATAGTTGAAGACAGGTACACCATCGACGTGCAGTCCGCCATAGTACACAGCGCCACCGTGCCCCCAAGTGGGCAATCGGGATTAAGTGCTTTGCCCAACAACAAGGCAGTTACACGTGGCGGGGATCGAACCGTGGACCTCTCGGTTTAAAGATCAGTGTTGTAACCACTGAGCCATCTCGCTTCCTAATCAGTTGGGTTAAAAACCAACCAAATCAACTGGGTTGAGTGATGAACCCAACTGGGTTCATATTCACTCAACTGGGTTGGCTTTGTACTCACTCAACCCAGTTGATTTGGGTTAATTTAATTTAAAACAACCCAAATCAACTGAATTGAGTGAATATGAACCCAACTGGGTCCCTAGTCACTCAATCCAATTGATGTGGGTTCATTTTTAACCCAACTGATTTTAGAGGATGGTATTATCACATGTTAAGGTATAATATCACCTACTTGTATGTCTGTATGTGGAGTCCAAAAAAATAAACGAAAAAATTTTTTTTTTCAAAGTAAAAAATTAAAACCCAAACAGGGGAAAATAGACTTTTTAAGAAGTAAAAAAAAGTCGTTTTCATACCTGTATATACGTGCACGTTCAGTCTTATGATGATGAAAATCAAACGCCCGTTCTGCACAGTAACTTCAATAAAACTGAACGCAGTCGATTGTATATTGTAATACATCTGAGGAGAAAATTACAGAAACTACAATGAACCTTTGTTATGCATAAACCATTCTTATGAATACCCTATAGATTGCTATCAACTGTAATTCTAAGCAGAAAACAACACCTGTGACATGATCATGACGACAGACATAGAAAACCAATATTCGGCCGTTGTTTTCTGTGTTCTCCAATAAAAAGCAAACAGAAAAAAGAAACATCAATTGAGCAATCAGTTTGCCTACAAATAAAATTATGCAAATAGGTTTAAGAGTGGCATTATAATTTTTTATACATCCAGACTATAATTTTATTCGTGGAACTGCAAGTATAAGAATAGATTATTGCGTTTAATTAACTGAAACACAGTCAAAAGATTTTCATTGTCGACAGAAAAGCTAGAGGTTAGTTCGTATGGAGGGGAAGGTAGAGATGGCGACGATAAAGAGCAAAACATTTTACAACTCTCAACAGACTCAACACTGGGACATTGCTATAGGTGCGTGCGTGTGTGCGTGTGTGCGCGTGTGAGCGGAAATTTATTGGAAATTTCAGACTATGCTCAGTGGTTACGGTATTGGACTTCAAACCGAAAGGTCCACGGTTCGATCCCCGCCAGGAGAAATTTCGTTGAATCCTTCGGCAAGGTACTTAATCCCATTCGCCCACGTGCACAAATGCGTACTAAGTGTACTAAGGCGTACTGCATGTCGATGGTGCACCTGTCTGTATAGAGTTAGTACGTCGGGGAGTCGGACAGAAAACCAGATAAGGGTTTCCTACCTGTGATTAGCAAAAACGTTTTAAAGAGATTCTGTGACTCCTTTATAATCTGTGTTCACTGCCCAGTGCAAAGGATAATTTGTATAATGACTCTGTAAAGATCACAGAACGCAAAATATAACTCCGCAGAACTAGGCTTTCGCTATTCGACATGCTTTCTTGTCAACTCAAAACAAAAAATCCAAAAGAATATTTTAACATAAAATTACACATATCGTCGGCTGAGTGCTAGAATGTTCTATGTCCCATAGGGGACATAGAACATTCTAGCACTCAGGCGACGATATGGTATATTCTTATGTCCCTCATAAAAATGTCTTGCGTTTCCTCACTATGAACAACATGGATAAATACAAACAAATTTAACTCAAACGGTTACTTTATATGTAAGTTCAACGAATATTGGTGTGATGAAAATGATATGTCGAATCCGGAGAGCCTTTTGACGAAATTTTCTACTCCAATGTAAAAGGAATCCTCTCCCCGAAAACCTTTTTTGTGCAGATTTGGAAACTGAATGATATAAGAATGTAAAGAATCGACAACTCGAGATATTTGAGCATTTTCCTTGTAAAAAACACCCTCCAATATAGGAGAGTCAAATGGATTATCGCACCTGATATAATACAAGAACATATATGAGCAGTGGAAAGACTTCATTACATGCCATGGCGAGAAAACAATATGGGGGCTATCAGTATGGACCACACGCTGTGCGTCTTCTCTGTATTGCAAAATGGACAATCTGAACTGGTACTGTGGGACACGTTGTACTTGCTTTTCCTATTGCCTACGATCCTTGATACAGTGCGGCAGCCGTGTAATGGTCAGTTTCCACGGTTGGACAATATTTCCACTGACGCAATAATATTAGATTCCAAACACTAATTATAGGAATAATCACCAAACATTTAATTAACGAAGCGCTGGGTACAACCCATGCTTCATTAATTAAAATTTTGCTGATGATGACTTTTATTACCCGGTAAACGCGTGTGTGGACATCAATGCCCACGCGTGGATTACGACCACAGTCCACGGCAGCTTTATTATAACATAAAATTACCAAGTGGTATATTCTTATGTCCTTCATAAAAATGCATTTCCTATTGAGCTTTCGCACTGTGGTCCATAGTGATGAAGTGGGGTTACCACTAACGACCACTTGAAAAAAAGTAGCCCATAGTACAAGCAGCCCCAATTATCCATAAAGACAGACCATAGTACTCTCTGTCCACAGTCCATTGTAATAACCAACTGATGTAAAATTACTTCTTGACAGGCTGTCATGATCGACGAGACAGAAAAAAACACGACGAGAATCGTGTTTGTGATAGAAATGGGCGTTATTGGAATTTTGAGTTCGGTATTGTTTTCGGTATTTTTAGGTGAGCATACTGCGGTATCGTTTCGGTGTTCGGTATCTGACTTGAGATTTACTGGTGGTACCAAAGGACAATTTACATCAGAAAAATACAGAATGACTTCTTGTATCACTCTACCACAGCGCTACAAGTGCTATTGCCAATGGGCTCAACAGTAGAATTCTTTTTCCAGTACAAATCATATCTGCAGTAATATTGTGACATGTTCTCAACACACCTTAACCTTTGAAGACCTATTTAAGACGTGTGTGACCTCAGAGCATTTGACATTGAAATGCCATCTTTCGGACGACCTACTGACAATGGGCCAATCATCTGGGCAGTGATTTCTAGTCAAGTCTTGGCTCTTTGGTAGAGGGTCCCTCGTGTCACCTGTCCGATTGATTGACTTTGCTGATGTCTCGTGATGTGTAATCACCATGATTGTGCAAACGCCACTTTTCTCGGTGTATATAAGAGCCGACAGCAAGCCAGAGCGGGGAGTTTGATCTTGATTGTGCAAACGCCACGTTCCTCAGTGTATATAAAAGCCGACAGCAAGCCAGAGCGGGGAGTTTGATCTTGGTTGTTCAAACGACACGTTCCTCAGTGTATATAAAAGCCGACACCAAGCCAGAGCGGGGAGTTTGACACACGTCATCTGAAATACTTGGGAAGCAGATCACTAACTGTTTCAGGTTCGATGCCAGTTTATTGGCTAACAGAATTGGTGATTTTGATGTCTTGAAGAATCAAGTATATAGAGAAAATTACCCTGTGTTAAATTATTATCACCAGTAACCACAGGACGACACACGGATAAGAGGCCACCGCTTATGAGAACCACAACAGAAGCCAAAAACATCTGAGGAGCAAACTAAAATCCTAAATCCTTTTTAAACATACAACCACTAAACGATCACCGGGTGTTAAGCCCAACTATGCCACATAGTCTACTAATGTACAGTTTATCCAAGATAGCTTTTAATTACAGCGGCTACTTGAAAATATTATTAGTTACACAGTTTGTTATTTATTTATTTATTTATTGAGGTTTAATGGCACTTCCGACAGCCAGGGTCACGTCATGTCCGAGCACACTGTTTGTTAGTGACCTAATATGGTATTATAGTGTCAGTTATATCCAATAGATCACTAGTCGGATTTGAGTACGATTTTTATCCTCGAGTGGGGTGCACGGAGGATTATTTTACGGGGAGTTAAGGAACCTCATTTTACGGAGTCGGCTAGGAATCCCATTTATGGAATCCCTTTTTGGAAAATATCTGTGGTCAGACAATCCCTTTCTTACGAGATGGGGATAAGAGTCGTAAGAAGAGTCACTCGGCCGAGAAATTACTCGATAACTTATTTGCTCGCTGGGATTCTAGTCGTTCGAGTAATGCCTATTCAAATCACAACGCGATAGCTTATTTGCCCGACAAAATTCGAGTCGTTAGAGCAAGCAGACTATATACGACTTGAGTAGCAGTGGAAGCCGAGTATGATAGTGGTATGAACTGGGATTCGTAACGGTAGTAGGGTAAATACTAATGGTGGATACAGAGAATCATAGTGCTACAAGTCAATATTAATGGTACAAGGCTAAATGGATACAATAAAGGCCAATCATAGGATAGACAGCTGAAGTCGTGGTAGAAGCCGATGGGAAGACCACCTGTAAAAGAGCTGTATAAGAGCTTATAGGAGCTTGGAAGTCCACTTATGGAATCCCTTTTGCGGAATCCCTTTTTGGGAAACATCTGTGGTTACAGAATCCCTTTTTGGTCGAATATGTCTATGTGTTACATGTGATGTGCGCACATTGTGCATAAGCACACAAGCACATATCGGCACACCCAGCATGTGCCTATGTGCTGCATGTAATATGTACAGTCGTGGTAGAAGCCGATGGTAAGACCACATGCATAGGAGCTTGAAATCTCACTTATGGAATCCCACTTATGGAATCCCTTTTACGGAATCCCTTTTTGAGAATCGCCTGTGGTTACAGAATCCCTTTTTGGTCGTTATGCACACTGTGCATAAGCACATAAGTACATATCGGCACATGTAGTATGTGCCTATATTCTACATGTAATGTGTACACGTTGTACACTAGCAAACAAACACATCTTGGAAAGTCGGAATACTTGTAGAGAGATCGGTGAAGTCATGACATAGACAGGACAGCTCAAGGAATGGGGAGAATAAGCTATAGTGAAACCAGGATAGGTAAAAAAACAGGATTCTGGAGGATCCGAACAACAGATAGAAACCGAGGATTTAGTGGGAAATCCGAATAACAGATAGAAACCGAGGATTTAGTGGGGAATTCAAACTAGTAAAACAATTGTCGGAGTGTTTGTGGTAATTCTAAGAAGTATCCGAACCAAAAAAACAACTTTTCTACAAAGGAACGCGCCTTATGGTACTAGTGCTACTCTTATAAGCCCAAAATGGGGGAATCCGTACCAATTAAAGTCCGTTTCGGTAATTTTGGTTTGGAGGTATTGTCGGGTTTATTTGGGTAATTAGATCTACTCCTATTCAATCGACCACACCCTAAGAACATACCATCGTCCTATTGTAGGGCATTGGGTCACATAGCAACCACGTGATACCATGGAAACCATGGCGGCCTCCATTATACAAAATGGACGACGGAAACACGTGTCACTCCAACAACACGCGCTGCGCATGAGCACGAACACCACCTATCACTCTGGTAATAAAGCCACAAGATGACCACTCTCCAGGGCTACCACGACAACACGAGGTAACCAGGTCACGTGACGTGACGTCATTTCCAGGGTCCATCCAATGGGGCCCGTTTACCACATATCCTACTACTTACGGAGGTTAATTTTTGATATAACGATCCCTTTTTCAAAAATGCTGTTTTTGTGTCCTGGGTCGTTCAAGGTAGAAAATTCCTAATCTGAATTCGCATCACTTTCACTTTGATATAAATATCGCGATATTTTGCGTTTCGTTTTGACTCTCTCCTTTAAAATCAGATGGGTTAAAAATTAACCCAAATCAATTGGGTTAAGTCAATATGAATCCACTTGGGTTCACATTCACTCAAGTGACTCAACCCAGTAGATTTGGGGCGTTTTTTAACCCAACTGATATTAGAGTGTCTCAAAGCCTCTAGATTCATGGATATTGCGACTTTTTCTCAAACTTTCTCACACTGGGCCGATACATGGTCGATCCGGTGTGTCCGGCGACTCACTCGCTTCCCTGTCGGGGATCATAGTCCCCACGTCGGGAAAATCCTGGCGCCACCTCTGTGTCCTGCGTATTGGTCTATTATTGTATGGTAATTGCTGCCACAATTTTACGATGATAGTTGGCCAACATTACTTGATACCGAAACATTTTATTTAGTCATGAATAATTGTTATAAGAAAACCGGCCATAGGCCCTGGTATTTGTTTTTATCATTTCTTGCTGACATTATAGTGGGTCAAATCAAACTTTTCAATCAGTCTCCAAAATTTTTAATTCTCGAGTGTTACATAGAAATCCCGATTAGCTGTCCGCCCGAAAACAAATCCTTGAAGTGGGGTATGTATACCAAAACAAAAGTAGTTTTGGGCTCAACAAGCAGTCAAGTGAGCACGGCGGCTCAGTTGTTACGGCACTGAACATCAAACCGAGAGATCCATGGTTCGATCCCCGCCAGATGTAACTGCGTTACTCTCGAAAGCCCACGAGAGGGCACGGTGGCGCCGTGTACTAAAGCGTACTGCACGTCTATGGTGCACCTGTCTTCAACCAATGATATCCCTGCTTCTGTGGAGTTAGTACGTTGGGAAATTTGACAGTTGTTGGCCGTTGCTAGGTGATTCTATCCGGGTAAGTAGTAGGAGATGTATGAAACGGCCCTCATCAGCCTGATCTACCCCCGGACCTAGGAAGTGACGTCATATCACGTGACCAGTGGCGCCATGTTTGGTTGTCCTGGTAACTCGCGTGAGCGGTCATCTTGTGACGTCATATCCATAGTGATGCGTGGTACTAGTGCGCATGCGCAGCGCGTGTTGTTAGGGTGATAGTGTTTCCGTCGTCCATTTTGTATACTGGAGGCCGCCATCTTGGTTTCTATGGTAGCACATGGTTGCTATGTTACCCAAAGGCTTATAATAGGACAGGGGTATGTTCGGATGGTATGATCGATTGAATCGGAGTATCACGAATTACCCAAATAAACTCGACAATCCCTCCAAATCACCAAAAACGACTTTATTTGCTACGGATTCCACATTCACTTTATCGGCTTAGCACGTAGTGCTATGGTACCGAGGGGCACAGGGGGTGAGTTCGATTGAATAGGAGTAATTTTCTGGCTTGGATTTTCACCAAACCTTCGTTTAATTCGTAGAATTACCACAAACAACCCAACAAGTTGTACTAATTCAGAATCCTTTTGAGGACCGCCATACTTTGGCTTATAAAAGTAGTGCTATAGTACCGAGGGGGCCCCGTGGATACGTTCCTTTGGACTAGAGTAATGTTCTTGTTATCCCAGAATCCGTTTTGGATCCCTATCCCATAACGTTTTTATCTCAAAAAAAAGTCACGTTCTTTTGTATAAGAAGACCACGTAGTGCTATACGACAAATTCCTTTGTATAAGAGTCATTACCCAGAATCCTTTATTTTTTTTTCTATAAATTCCTATTTTTAGTAACATCCTTAAATGACCCCATCACTATTTTAATAAGTTCATTAACTTTATTTTTTTTAATGTGAGGATCAATATTCCTTTTTTGGATCCCCAAACTGACCAATGAAATAACAGAATTATCGACCAATCAGATTAATGTATTCCTGTTGTGTTTTTTTCCACTACTTTCTATACTAATTTTCTAATTTTCCCAACTTTAACATATAACCCTATAGGAAACAAACACAAACCCCAACCAAGAATGAAAATATCGAGAAAAAAACGCTGTGACGTCATGTCGTTTTCATAAACGTCCGTCATGTATAAATAAATTCAGTAACGTTGTGGCGTCGGCTTCATTCCATTTTCATCTCTTGACGGAAAGGATCATCTCTGTGTCTTCAGATTATTCAATTGTTTTGTGTGTGTGCTATTTTTGTGCATTCAATATTCTAAGGATTATGGAGACTTCTGGATTTTCATGTGAAGATAGTGGGAAAATATTCACTAGGAAGGACAATATGGATTGACATAGGAGGATAGCTCATGGACAAGGTAAGACATTTGACTGTAACAACTGCAATAAAACATTTTCAAGAAAAGATAAATTAGATAAATATAAAAAACTTGCTTAGATTTATATACATGTTTGGAATGTGGACAGGAATTTAATCAAATTTTACATTTTAATAGGCATAAAAACACTGCCCATCTCCCTGTTAGCCTTCCCAAGAAACGGAATTCTGAACGACCGGCAACAACCTTAAAAAGAAAACCCGTACTATTTTGGACACTGACCCCACTGATTTTGATCAGGACCTTTTGGCAGAAACAAATGATGAAATTTCGGAAATTTTTCGTAGGAATTGGGACACCATTCGAACCCATCATATAACTAATAGGAAAATACAGGGCATTTTTAATTATAGGCTAGACACAACAAATTTATCTTCCATGAACTATGAATTAAATAAAACAATCTTTGAATCTCAGAAAAATAAATTCAAAATTAATTTAAGCTACGGCTTCATTTTACGTAATAATGAAACAGAAGAACTAAGATTTTATCATCTTTCAGAAAATAATGCCCGGGTTCGTGATAGGCCACCCGTGATAGAAAATGCTGTAGATATGGGGAATTTCCTTGAAGACCTTGAACATGAAGACATTTTGGAATGGGCTTGGAAGCAAAGACCCAACTCTAAATGGATTGTTCATCAATTGACCAATGTAACTTTTTATGTAAACAAGATTAAAAATCATCCAGTTGGTGGGGTCCCTGAAAATATTCCCAAGTATATTTTAGAAAATCATTCGATTGTTGCCCTTGTCAGTGATGAGAACCACCATTTTGTTTATAATGACAATCTCTGTTTATTCCAGTGTTTAGCCCTCTGGAGCGAAAGTGAGCGCCATACTTTGAATACTACAACTCAGACCTTGTATAATAAATACACAAATGACCAAAATGATAACTTTCCTGGTGTGAAATTAGATGAACTCCCCAAAGTTAAAAAAGTATTTGAAGTGAATATTGAAGTTTTTGAACTCATCTTGGAAGATGGTGACGTTTTATCTAAAATTGTACATAGGTCTAATAGAAATTTTGAGAATACCATGTATGTCAATTTGTATGAAAACCATTTTAGTTACATCACTGACATTAATCAATATTCTAAATCCTTTGCTTGTCGTAAATGTGGTAAATTGTGGAAAACAGGATTTGGACTGAATCGCCATGAGTTCTCTTGTACTGATGATGTGTCTTATAAGTATGTTGGTGGTATGTATCACACCACAAAGACCATTTTTGACAAGTTACACGAAGAAGGTATTGTTATTTCAGAACACTTACGGTCATATCCCTATAGGGCTACATTTGATTTCGAATGTTATTTTGATAAAACTTCTCTCCTCACTCCAACTGATACTCTTGTCTGAGAAGCTCAACACAAACCCCTCAGTGTTAGTGTATGTAGTAATGTCCCCAGTTTTGATAATCCCAAATGTTTTATTACTGATGGTGACACACAGACATTGGTTGAAAATATGATGAATTATTTAATGGAAATTTCTCAGAAAAGTTTCTCTCTCATGCAAGAGATTCACATGGCCACCATATTATCCTTCAGGCAAATGATTCAAGCTGCTTTGGCACAGGAAGGTACAGATGATTCTAAACCCCACCCATTTGAAAAGTTAGCTGCAGAATTTGATCATTACATGAAGGAAATGCCCGTCTTAGGTTTTAATTCTGGAAAATATGATGTGAACGTGATTAAACGATAATTGATGGATTATCTGAAAAAGTATGACCCACTGTCTTTTGTTGTTAAAAAGAGTAACAACAACTTTATGGTTTTGAAAACAGATCATTTGAAATTTTTGGATATTTGCAATTACTTAGTCCCTGGATTTAGTTATGATAAATTTCTCAAGGCTTTTGGATGTTCCATTACTAAAGGATTTTTTCCCTATGAATGGATTGACTGTTTTGATAAATTGGACACTACCTCCCCATGTTTCCTTTTTTTTGCTCTTTGAAAAAGGAAAACATTTCTGAAGAAGAATATGCTTACTGCCAGCAAGTTTTTTTTTTGGGGGGGGGGGGGGATGAGGACATTTCGGGACTTCCTGATTTGGTACAATAATAGAGATGTCCAGCCATTCCTAGAGGCTACTGAGAAACAATCACAATTTTACTTGGAAAGAGGGATCAATATGTTTAAGGATGGTATTAGCGTTCCAGGACTGACGCTAAAACATTTGTTTAGTACCATCGACGAAGGTATATCCTTCGAGAACATCAACATCAACAAGAAGAACAAGGATCTTCATCATCTCATCAAGGACAACATTGTAGGGAGGGGGGGGGGGGGCTTCTATCATATTCAATCGTTATCACGAGAAGAATATTACCAGCATAAGAGAATTTAAGTATGGCGCAGCAGCAAAGGGATGTGGGGGTGTTGTAGGTTATGATGCCAACGCCTTGTACTTATGGTCATTAATGCAGGAAATGCCAACAGGTTGCTACATTATACGCAAGGAAGAGACGGGCTTTAAACCAGAGTATTCCCATAAGTACGGTAGGATGGCCCATCAGTGGCTGGATATATGTCTACCAGGGACGGTGTTCACATCCGACACGAATACAATGATGCAGAAAAGAAGATTGGTAGACGTCAAGTGCCCGTAGATGGTTGGTGTAAAGACACCAAAACTGTTTATCAGTTTCACTGATGTTTCGGGCGCGGTCATGAATGTTGTCTGAATATGAAGGACGGTACATTGGCCTCTCACAATGCAGTACGGGGGAAGTTCATGTCTCAGCTCAGGGAAAAAACCAAGGGAACCACCCAGTACCCACAGAACCTTGGGTATGATGTAATAGAAATCTGGGAAAGTGAGTGGCATTAGCAGAAGAAGACCGATCCAGCCTTAAAGACCTTTCTTCGGGAGAAGTTTGGGACTTCGGTGGATGGTTCGATGACATCCAGCGAACTTCTCGAGAAGATCCGCACAGGCAATATCTTTGGCCCAGTGGAGTGCGATATTTCCGTACCCGACCAACTGAAGCCCTATTTTGAAGAAATGACACCAATCTTCAAAAATACAAATATTTCTCGGGAAGATATCGGGCCACATATGAAGGCTTACGCTGAAGCCAACAATATTATGCGCTGACCTCGCCGTAGTCTCACTGGTAGCTACTTTGGCGAAAAAATCTTGCTGGCTACACCATTATTACAATGGTATTTGGAGCACGGACTGGTAGTCAGTCGGATGCATCAAGTCATCCAGTACCAGCCCAAGGCGTGCTTTCAAACATTTGGTGATCAAGTATCACAGGCCCAACGGGAAGGGGACTCTGACCCAAGTAAAGCCATCGTAGCTGACACGATGAAACTATTAGGTAATTCGGGCTATGAGAAGACAGTCACCAATAAGGCAAAACATAGTAATGCAGTGTATTGTGATGAAGATAATGTGTCCAACCTCATCAATAATCTGGCCTTTTGGAAACTGAACACCCTCATTGAAGAACTTTATGAAATTGAAATGACTAAAAGCAGAATCAAACTTGACTTGCCCCACCACATTGTTTTTTTTGTGTATCAGTATGCCAAGTTGCGAATGCTCCAGTTATACTATGGTTTTTTGGATGTTTTTGTTGATCGTAGGAATTTTGAACTTTGTGAATGGGACTCTTACAGCTTATACATAGCCCTTTTCTGGATCTTCCCTTGAAGAAGTAGTCAGCCCAGAGAAAAAAGAATCATTATATCGCCAAGCCCATATATGGTTACCCTCAGAAGCCAGTGATTCCCATATGGAAGATTATGTGAAAACTAAATTAAGGGGAGATAACTGGATGCCATCTCAATGCTGCAGGGACAGGAAAGCTTTTGATAAATGACCCCCGGGTCTTTTTAAAACTGAATGGGAGGGAGAGGGGGTTATTGGATTGTGTAGCAAAACTTACTGTTGTTTAGGCCCATCAAACAAACTGAGTCGTAAAGGAATAAATAAAAGACAAAATTATTTAACAAAGGAAACATATTTAAAATTAATCAAAAACAAACAGACAGGAACAGGAAAAAATAAAGGCTTGAGACTTAATGGAAATGACATGTTCACTTACGTACAGACGAAAGACGGCTTATCTTACTTTTATCCAAAACGACTAGTGCAAGATGACGGTGTATCGACTTTACCATTGACAATTTAATTTCTTTCTCTACAACCAGTGAATATTCTTCCACAATCTTTACAGAAATCCAGAGGTATACATAATTCTAATATTCAAATTATTCCAATCAATATTATTTTTATACTTACAGAGATGGTTATCCAAGATGAAAATTTTCTTTCTTTTTTTTCTCATGGGGTGGGTGAAAGTAACTACTTGTACATATTTGTAAATAGTTTATGGAAGGAAATTTGTTCTTCAACAAATACCATTCATGTTGTACACTCCTGGTGTAGGTTAAGTATAACCAATGCTCAAAAAATTATGTTTTGTTTACAATGTTGATTTCTGGTATCCCTTAGGTTACCCCTATTGGAACCAGATGACACCCAATTATATTTAGTTAACAAAAAAATGTTTAGGTTATCCCTACCAATGGAGTAATTCATGTTATCAATTCATCATCATCATCATTCTCTGTTGAACAAAGAATAAATGTCCTTCTACTTTTTATAGAAAATTTTAAAAAATTCCTGTTGTGGGGTAGTAATGCTCTCAAGTTATTTGATCATTATCTTCTGGCCAATGATCAATAAACTTGACCTGTCCCAAGTTCACAATACTCAAAAAAATTATGTTTAGTTTACAATATTGATTCCTGGTATCCCTTACGTTACCCCTATTGGAACTGGATGATATCCAATTATATTTATTTTCACAATACTCAAACATTTATGTTTAGTTTATAATGTTGATTCCTGGTATCCCTTAGGTTTCCCCTATTGGAACCGGATGATACCCAATTATATTTAGTTAACAAAAAAATGTTTAGGTTATCCCTACCAATGGAGTAATTCATGTTATCAATTCATCATCATCATCATTCTCTGTTGAACAAAGAATAAATGTCCTTCTACTTTTTATAGAAAATTTTAAAAAATTCCTGTTGTGGGGTAGTAATGCTCTCAAGTTATTTGATCATTATCTTCTGGCCAATGATCAATAAACTTGACCTGTCCCAAGTTCAGTACAAAATGCAGAGGGACACTTCTTACAGGATATCAGATTGAAATAGAAAAAAATACGAACTGTAGGGGTGGGAATGCACTCGAGCTATTTGATTTATATCCATTGGACAGAGGTTTGTAACTTGACCTGTCCCAATTCAGTATAAAATGCAGAGGGCCATATCCTACAGTTTAAGGATCGCCAAACTGACCAATTAGATCGAAGTTAAACAAAACAATCAGATTAATGTATTCCTATTGTGTTTCTTTCCCATTACATTCTATACTAATTTTCTATTTTTTCTAACTTTAACTTATAATCCTATAGGAAACAAACGCAAACCCCAACCAAGAATCAAAAAGTCGATCAAAATTTGCTGAACTGTGGCGGTGTTTTCAAACACGTCCGTCAAAGATATATACGATTAGATGAAGAATGGACTTGGCATCATTCACATTCTAACCATTGACCAGAGAAGATGTCCCGACTTGGCAGCAAGCAGACTTACACTAATGTCACACAGTACCAGGGTGAACTGAAGATACATGTTCGAAGATACTTTGAGGGTAAAGACCAGAAACCTTATCCAACGAAGACTGGGATTGCACTATCTTTAGAAGAATGGAATGCTCTGAAATCCCAAATAGAAGAAATAGATGCAGCCATCAACACCCAACAAACAGCTTTAACTGAAGATACTAAACCTGAAGAAAATACACCAGGACCTTCTAATCATGATGACTTCAAAAAGCCAAGGGAACCACCTTTGAAGAAGAAGAAGATCACAGTGAGAAGAACCAAACCACCGCCATTGATCGTTGATGAAATTGATAGTGAACTCAGGCAAGTTCGCTTGCAACATGAACTTTGTTTGGCATATGCTCTTTATGTGGAAGAGAACATCGACACTGTAGTGAAAGAAAAATGCTATGGATGTACAGTCGATCATCCAAGTCAGATTCAGCATAATGTATACCTCATGGTGTCTCAAGAAGAGAGGATTATAACTTGTTTTAATGAAGCACTTTAAAGAGTTAACAAGAATGATGTCCATCTTCTGAGGCACCATAATACTTCTGGGATGAATCCACCACCAGAACAGAAAGAGTATGAAGAAAATATGTTCGAGAAACCTCTCACAAATGAACAGCGATGTTGTATTATGGATTTGGTGTTTGAATTCATGACCTTCAAGAAACCACTCAGTCTGAAGATGTAAATAGATGTTTTGTTTTTATAAAAAAAGAAAAAAATATAAAAAGAAGAAAAAAGAAAAAAAGGTGGTGATGACGCTTAAGTTATTTGATGTTTATCTTCTTGACAAATATCAGACAAACTTGACCTGTCCCCAGCCAGTAAGTTAGAGGGCCACCAATGCAGTGTATATGTTTGGAGGGTGGTCAAAAAGACTACCTTCCCAAAAGGTATAAAAGGGGGAGCAGCACCCACGTTCAGTGGCCACTCCTCCCCAAAAGTATAAAAGGGGGGAGTAGCACCCACGTTCAGTGGCCATTTTGGCCACTCCTCCCCAGAGGTATAAAAGGAGAGTAGTATCCATATAGAACAACAAAGATGGATCCTCGTTGGAAGCATCCATTTACTTGTTTGCTGTGTGGTCCCCCGGGTAGTGGTAAATCATCCTTTGTAAATCGAGTTATTCAAAAACATTCAAGATATTATTTCACCTGCTCCAAGTCACGTCATTTGGTATTATAGTGAATGGCAACCATTATACAATACTTTATCCCAAGTAGAATTTGTGAAGTGTCACCCTCAAGAATTAAAATCTGATAGTTTAGTCATGTTGGATAATCGGATGCTCAATGCAGATGTTCGAGCGTCTAGATTATTTACTAAAGGTAGTCATCACCGTATTTTATTCGACAAAAATAAAGTCCATATCACTGTAGCTCTCAATAGTCATTACATGATCTTGTTTAAAAATCCTAGGAATCGTTCTCAGATCACACATTTGACAGCATAGATGTATCCTGGTCATTCCAAGTTTCTGAGAGAAGTTTTTGAAGATGCTACTTCGATCCCATACGGTTACCTTTTAATTGATCTCAAACAAGATACTCCTGAACATATGAGATTAAGAAGTCAAATTTTCCCAGGGGAAACCCAGTGCGTGTACCTCCGAAAAGTATAGAAGGGGAGCAACAAGTCTGCCTCCAGTCAGAAGTATGTCTGACCGTCTCAAGCGCAACATCACTCTTCTCAAGCTTCTTAATAAATCGAAACCCACACTCGTCAAATCAGTACTAAAACATGCAGACAAAGATTGATTACTTGTTTGGGTGACTGTGCCTCGAATATCTTGAAGGGGACAGTACCTCTGACCAAAGCTCAGAGAAACAAACTCGTTCATTAGAAACAACTTGTGAGGGCAGTGGCAAATAAAGGCACCTCTGACAAAACGAAGAGACAAATCTTGCAGAAAGGGAGATTATTAGGGGTATTACTACCCCCTGTACTATTGGGTGCTGTTAAAGGTATTTTTGGATGATGATGGAATATGCAAATAAGATGGCTTTAATAGAACCAAGGTTATCTGGACGTCTACAAGAGAGTCCAAGACATCCGAATGAACTGGCTGTTTCATCATTGAATCGAGAAATGAGAGTTATTCTTCATGCCCCTTTTCGTTAAGCTGATGAAAAGGTGACACATTATAATCAAGTCTTACACGGATACTTGACACTTCAACAAAAGGTAGTGGCTCCCCCATCCTATTAAAGTCGAACTTGAGTATGATAATAAAGACCAAGACATTCTCGATTCTGTACCTATGACTATGAAGAGAAAGGCAAAGTTGTTGTTGAATCGTATTATAAATGACCCAAATATATCTTGGAATGAGAAGGGTGAACTAGCCCTCAAAGATCAAACAGTGGTAAGGTCGAATGTAACAGATCTTTTAAAAAATTTACTTAGAAGACGAAAATCTTTCCAACCAAAGGGATGGGAAGCGATGGCCGAAGCCTTTAGAGATAGTAACATACCCCAAGAATTGATTGGTCATAAAGAACTTTGGAATTTTATGAAACAGGCCCCGACAAAGTCGGAAGCAAAACAACGAAAGAAAATAAAAACGCCAAAGTATAGTGAAGAAGAGTATAATATAAATAGAGCTGACACATGACAAACGGCAGTCATGGAAGCATTATACTATGATTCTGAAGCTCCTGGAAGTTTTGGTGGTATAGACGCTCTTCAAGAAAAAGACTAAACAAGTTGTGAAATGGTTAGAGACTCAAGACATATACACTCTTCACAAACCTGTTCGTCGTACATTTCCAAGAAGGAATGTAATAGTTAGTGGTATCGATGCACAATGGCAAGCTGACTTGGTAGATTAAGCAAATATCAGTAAATATAATAAAGACACAAAATTTCTGTTGACGTGTATAGATGTGTTTAGTAAATATTCTTGGGTCATACCTCTCAAAAACAAACTTGGTGATTCCATAGTAAATGCTTTTACTAAAAATTTTAAACAAGGCCGTAAACCAGAAAAATTACAAACTGATCACAGCACAGAATTTCTAAACAGAAAATTTCAGAATTTTCTCAAACAACACGGAGTAGAATTTTTCACTACACAAAATATGGAAACAAAATGTTCCTTAGTAGAAAGATTCAATAGAACTTTGGAAACCCAAATGTGGAAATATTTTACCAAGAACGATACACTAATGTTTCCACTTCAAAACATAGTGAAATCTTATAATTATTCTCATCATCATAGTATCGGTATGGCCCCAATTGCCGTGAACTTTCAAAATCAAGAAGACGTTTGGCAAAAACTTTACGGCAAACCCATAAAACACAAGATCCCAAAGTTCAAAGTGGGAGACAGAGTGAGAATCAGTAAAGTTAAGACAACTTTTGAGAAAGGTTATTTGCCCAATTCGACCGAAGAGTTATTCACGGTAGCGTCTGTCAAAAAAGGTCATCCAGTCACATATGTCTTACAAGATGATAATGGGGAAATATGGAAAGGGTCGTTCTACAATGAAGAGCTTCAGCGAGTTGCATACAAAACTATTTACAAAATTGAACACGTACTGAAGAGACGTGGTCGTGGTAAAAACAAAGAACTGTTCGTAAAGTAGTAGGATACCCTACTTCGTTCAATTCGTGAATCAAGCCAAGTCAACTCACCTATAAAAGGAAATGAACCTCTGAGGTTTCTCCAAAATGGAAGAAGGATCGAACGGATCTTGGCCTCTGTTTGGAAAAAGAATTGCAAAGAGCGAGATCACTTATTTTTCACAAATAATCATTTCGTTCATCATCATCATTACCAGTGTTGTTAATCTCACTCCCGAGAACACAGACAGCAAGTTGTGGACTGCTCTCTTGAGTAGTCGCATAGGATATTTGTTGCCTAATCCAACCATTGAGAAAAAGTAATGTTTTATTTGACTCTACCAAGTAATAGTTCTATGAACGTGTTTCCTGAAAACACGTTGACTACGTACACCACTCAGTTTTCACAACCAGTGAATCTCACGGGGGAATGGGAAGTCGGTCTGGCAGAGATTCAGTATTCAAATACTTGGTTCAATATTCGTGGGGAAGAAGTTTTCGTTACAGTTTTCTGGTCTTCGAAAAAGAATTATCGACTTACTCTGAAAGAAGGTCGTTATTCGGATCCCACTGATGTGATACGGGCTATCAATGGTGTTAAAGAATTACTCTTGCCTCGCCACGATGAGGTAGATTTTGAACTGGATGAAGTGACTGGTAAAGTTCGTGTCATGGTACGTGATGGAGTCGTGGTCACATTGAGCCCTACTCTTCAAAATATTTTGGGATTTAATGAGTGTGTTTTTAAATCAAGAACTTACAATTCTTCCAGAGTTGCTGATGTCAACTAACGATTTTATTCACTCGATGTATACTGTGACTTGGTTCGTGACCAAGTCGTAGGAGATACAAGAATACCCCTTCTTCGTATCGTACCTGTACGTGGAAAATATGGGAATATCATCTCCAAAACTTTTGAGAATGTGTATTATGTACCAGTGGAACGAAAGAATTTCAGTACCGTCCGGATGTATATAAGGGACGACACAGGAGCCATAGTACCACATTCGAGTTCGGGAAAGTGACAGTGACACTTCATTTCAAAAATCGTAGATATCTTCATTTCACATAAACATGACTTACTGTTGAAAGTCCAAATTATATGACGACAATTACACGAAACAAGCTGGGAACGGTCTACTAGCTTTTTCTGGAGCTCAAATACAGAGAGGTTATGGTTTGGGAAGTATATTGGGAGGACTGAAGAATATGGTGTTACCTTTATTGAAAACTACAGCCAGGACCATGGGAAAACAGCTCGTGAGAAAAGGAGCGGCCTTCGCCGAAGATGCCATTGAAGGGAAAAATGTTAAAAAGGCAGCAATCAAAAGAGTCAAAGAGGCTGGTGCGGGAGCTTAGAATTAATTGGTTGGTGGTTCGAAACCACCCGGCATGAAAGGTATAAAAAGGCCTGCATCACGCAAAACTGGCAAATTGACAAAAAGGAGAACTGTACAGACTCAAGACTTTCTCGGTGCGTGATGTCTCTCATCGTTGAAAAATCTTGTGAGTGTGTCAACAGCGAACTCGACTTATTTTCCATACCACCAACACAGACTAGTGTGGAACATGGGCAATGGGTAGAACAGAGGCCTTTGGCGACCAAAGGAAACAGTAGTACAATAGAATTCCACATTGAAGGATTAGGAGATGATTATTTGAATTTGGCACAGACATACTTGTATGTTAAAGCAAAGGTTGTAGATTCCAATGGGGTATCAATTGCCCCCGATGCCAATGTGGGCCCAGTCAGTTTATGGATGCATTCGTTATTTAATCAAATCGATATCAGCTTGAATGAAAAACTGGTATCTCCTTCCAACAACACTTATCACTACAGAGCCTTCATAGAAACATTGTTGAGTTATGGACCAGCTGCAAAGAAGTCACAACTGACGAATGCATTATGGTACAAGGATACGGCCGGACACATGGAAGATTTGATAGAAGATAACAAGGGATTTATTCTTCGAAAGAAATTTATAGAGAAAAGTAAAATCGTGGACATGACTGGAAGATTACATTTGGATATGTTTTTCCAAGCTCGTTATTTGCTGAATGGCGTTAACGTTCATGTTAAAATGAACAGAGCCAAAGATGCTTTCGCATTGATGGCAGATGCCGATACATACAAGATCAAAATTCTAGATGTATCCATGTTTGTACGCAAAGAGAGACTCCAATCATTCGTGAGAATGGCTCACGAGGAAGCACTAACAAAAGCAACTGCAAAATATCCTATCGACCGTGTGGAAACCAAGGTGTTTTCAGTGCCAAAAGGAAATCTGAGCATTACCAAGAAAATTTATTTTTAGGTCAACTGCCTAAACGCATCGTTGTGGGATGTATAGACAACGATGCTTTCAATGGGAACTTTTCAAACAATCCATATAGTTTCAAGAACTACACCATCAATTACTTGGCGTTGTACGTGGATGGCCAGCAGATTCCAGCCAAACCATTACAACCTCAATTCGAACAACAGGAAGTGGCCAGATGTTATGCGACCCTGTTCCAAGGAACTGGGCAAATGTACGAGAATGAAGGAAACCACATCAGCCGAGAAGAGTACATAAATGGATACACCCTATTCGTATTCGACCCGACTCCAGATCTATCACATGGGCAACTCTTCGATCTAGTGAAGAGAGGAACTTTGAGACTTGAAGTCCATTTCGAAAACCCATTACCAACCACGGTCATCGCACTGGTGTATGCAGAATTCCAGAACATCATAGAAGTGGATAAGAATAGACAAGCAATCTTTCATTACTCAACATGAATACGTTGCAGTTAGTGAACGCCCTTCGATCAGATAGTTGTTTGAAGAGATTATGTTTGGGTGTATTTGCAAGAAACAGATTACCAAGAAGATTACCAGATCACAGACCAGTGGCTTTGATAGCCAACACGGATCCAGACCACAGAAGAGAACATTGGGTGGCTCTCTTTGTTAGTCACAACAACGAAGAGTACTTTGATTCCTATGGATTACCACCACAGTAGAGACCGTTCGAGAATTTCCTGAAGAAGAATTTCAGAAATTGGAAATATAATACAAAACGCATTCAAGGACCATTACCAGTGTGTGGACAATACTGCCTGTTTTACTTGAAACATCGCTGTCGCGGCGTACCGATGGAAACCATGTCCAACATGCTTAAAATTGATTTAATGGATAATGTTGTGTTGGTTAATGACGTCATAGAAGAAACCTGCCACTAGATGTCCCTGTATTGAAGACAAAACTATAAAAACGGCGCGTTTGGTATTCAGCTCATTTTGTTTCGACAGCCAAAGAAAAAGGATGCCTACAAATGTAACCGTCTTCAAACTCAACAACGATTTACAGATTCAACTGTTCAAGAACGACGTTGGGGTCCAGTTTACCACGAGAGATTTGGAACAAGTGACCAATGCAGTGGATATTGCAAAGAAGAAAGGCCTTGAAATAGAACCCAAACCAATGAGAGAAAGAAAACCAACCAAAGAAGAATGAAGATAAAAAGCCTTGAAGAATGTTCACTATTCCGTCTTTGATACAGATGGCGCTGAATGATTATCAATCATGACCCCAAGAAACAAGAAATCCAAGAGATTTTGTAGAGAGAATGTGTGTTTCATTCGAAACGTATTTTCGTGATGTTCCACCACCAGTACTGGAGCAGTTATTACGTGGAGAGGAGAAAATAAGAAAGACACCAGAACAGAGACCACCAAAACACATCTAGTATGCATTAGAGGAAAATCGTCTCAAGACATTTCAATTCATGTTACAAAGTGAAAGTGTGAAAACCCCGAATGAACTGACAAAAGCTGGATTCTTTTATTTGGGGACAGGAGACAGAACTCAATGTTTTCATTGTGGTATTATTGTTCGTTTCTGGGAAACAGAAGATGATGTTATAGAAGAACACAGAAAATATTCTCCAGACTGTTATTACACTCATAATTTACCATCTGAATTCGTGGACAATGAAAAAGAAGAAGAAATGACCATCAAAGAAGAAATGGACACATCAGTTCAAGAAGAAGATTCACGGAGGACGAAATGTAGAGTGTGTTCATTAGCTGAAGCCAATGTCGCTCCCCGACCTGTAACCATTTGTGTCTTGCAAAGACTGACTGTTGTAAACCACTGAGAAGATGTCCAATCTGTAGAAAGACTGTTTATGAATATCTGGCAGTCTACATACCATAGAATATTCCATAAAAAAGGTGCATTTTTTTGTTGTTGTTGAATAAAAGAAAATTAAAATGCTAAAAATTGTGTTGTTATCAATGAGTTTTACAATACCAAAGGTATCCTCAAATTGTATCTTATAAAAGGAATCCTCAAAAGGTACCCTCAAATACCGAAATGGGGCTAAGAGGGATGGTACATTAGACCTCATACGACAAAAAGGGATTCTCTTAGCTTAATATATGGGTAGATCCTCACACGAGTATATAGTGGAACTTGAAGTTAGCTTCGTGGCTTTCATGTACACATATGAGCCCTACTTGTAATTTGAATAATGGTTAGAAACTACTCTTATAAACCCAAAAGGTAGAAGCAAAGGATTCTGGGTAACAACAATACAAAGGAATGTGTCTTTTTTTTTGGAGAAAAAACGTTATGGGATAGGGATCCAAATAAAAGGATTCTGGGAGAAAATCTGAACATTACTCTAGTCCAAAGGAACGTACCCACGGGGCCCCCTCGGTACTATAGTACTACTATTATAAGTCAAAGTATGACGGTCCTCAAAAGGGTTCAGAAATAGTACAACTTGTCGGGGTGTTTGTGGTAATTCTATGAATTAAACGAGGATTCTGGGGAAAATCCAAGCCAGAATATTACTCCTATTCAATCGAATAGTTTAAATGCGGCTTGCATAATACGTTTTGAAACCAAAGAAAATATCCAGGGACGTGGTGACAGGGGGAGGGGGTGTCACCACCCCCAATCCTGGCCAAAATTTCCTATAGTTGGAAATTCGGAGGGCAAGTCATGAGTAGTTGGAAATTCCATCTATCTGAATTTTAGAGCTTCTTTAGTGATGCTGATGTCTCCTTTACTTCCCAAAATTCCAGCTCGGTTTCAAATCGGCAAAAATTCCAACTGTTACAATTTACAACTACAGTGTAAGCAATTTCGAGCTTCATAAGTATGCATGATGTCAGTCAATACGAGATTTCTATAGTACGTTTACTTATCGTAATTAAAAAAAAATCTCGAAATGCACTTCAAGAAAACACATCATGTAAAATTGTTATCCTGAGTAAATTTCATCATTTACAGTTACAAAATGATGAAACATCGAAAAAATTGATCATTCCTACATAAGATCTGATTTAATTTTAGGACAGTGTGAATTGCTCAAAATTCTAAGCTTGAGCATTCGTTTAGCACATATTCAATTCCCAGTATAATATCAAATAATAATAACTTGATAATTCTATTATAAATGTGTTGGCATTTCAGTTACTAGAATCAATTTTATGCCCCCTTTCATGGCTTCATTTTCAGATTTTTTCTTGGTGGTGAATTTCAAAATTGGAGGAAGAACCCGGAGGGGATCCCCCTCCCGGCCCCTCCCTTCGTTGGAAATTCACTACCCTACACCCCCAATCGGATACCTCTAGCCACGTCCCTGAAAATATCATATACATGGAGAAGGTCAAACTCTTAGGCCACCAGTCTAATTCCGTAAGAAATCCAACAATGTTATGGCTGTTTGTTTACCCACCTGTCGTGGAGTTTGCGCGCATACTGTCAGTGAACCAATGTGACGTCCCTTTATTTACAAAAACATACAGATATTATTTCAGTTATATATATTCCAATAAATAAATCTTTATTTCGCCTTGAAATCATCAAAATATTAACATAATTGGAAGAATTACATAGCCTAATCATAACACTCCAGCCGAGATGAGTATTCATTCATAAGTATTTACAAATACATCTAACAGTATTGTAATGTCAGTAAACATTCGATCAAATTATTTCCTAATCGAGACATATTTCTTGGGTGGATTCAAAGGAAAAAAAAAAGTTATGGAACATTTAGATTCAGTCATCTGCAATATTTCAGTTGGTCGCTTTTCCGACCAACTGAAATATTTCGGATGATTGAATCAAAAACATGGGCGATGGACTATTTCAGGATTAGACTGGTTCCAAGCCATAACAACATCGATTTCCTTACAGAATTTGATTGGAGGCTTGAGAACTTCGTCGCATGAGTGCTAGAATGTTCTATGTCCCCTGTGGGACATAGAACATTCTAGCACTCAGGCGACGACTTGGTAGAAGGTAAGATATACACCAACACTAACCCTTCACATCATAGTTAGGACTCTCTACTTTTATTTACGCACAAATAGGGTATCTTACATAACATACGATTATCTACTCCAATATTCACACAGATATGGAATCTTACATAACATACGATTAACTACTCGAATATACACACAGATATGGAATCTTACATAACATACGATTAACTACTCGAATATACACACAGATATGGAATCTTACACAACATACGACTATCTACTCGAACATACACACAGATATGGAATCTTACATAACATACGATTAACTACTCGAATATACACACAGATATGGAATCATACACAACATACGACTATCTACTCGAATATACACACAGATATGGAATCTTACACAACATACAACTATCTACTCGAACATACACACAGATATGGAATCTTACATAACATACGATTAACTACTCGAATATACACACAGATATGGAATCTTACACAACATACGACTATCTACTCGAATATTCACACAGATATGGAATCTTACATAACATACGATTAACTACTCGAATATTCACACAGATATGGAATCTTAGACAACATACGACTATCTACTCGAATATTCACACAGATATGGAATCTTACATAACATACGATTAACTACTCGAATATTCACACAGATATGGAATCTTAGACAACATACGACTATCTACTCGAATATTCACACAGATATGGAATCTTAGACAACATACGACTATCTACTCGAATATTCACACAGATATGGAATCTTACATAACATACGATTAACTACTCGAATATTCACACAGATATGGAATCTTAGACAACATACGACTATCTACTCGAATATTCACACAGATATGGAATCTTACATAACATACGATTAACTTCTCGAATATACACACAGATATGGAATCTTACACAACATACGACTATCTACTCGAATATACACACAGATATGGAATCTTACACAACATACAACTATCTACTCGAATATACACTCAGATATGGAATCTTACACAACATACAACTATCTACTCGAATATACACACAGATATGCTTACTACATACGATTATCTACTCGAATATATATATATGCAGATCTGTAATCTTACATAACATTCGATTACCTACACAAAAATACACACAGATATGGAAACTTACACAACGTATGATTTTTTCTATGAATCTTCTCACAAATGTGGTATCTTACATAACGTACGATTATCCACACAGATATGTACACAAACATGGCATCTTGTATAACATACCATAT
The DNA here is from genome assembly GCA_031216915.1 of Pictodentalium vernedei. Classification (NCBI taxonomy): domain Eukaryota; kingdom Metazoa; phylum Mollusca; class Scaphopoda; order Dentaliida; family Dentaliidae; genus Pictodentalium; species Pictodentalium vernedei. The sequence goes on along the minus strand of CM062289.1, from coordinate 125,601,871 downwards.
CAAAACGAAAATATAAATACGGTATCTGGCATAACATTAGTTTATCCACGTGAATATACACACAAATATCGTATCTGAAATAACACATTACCATCCGTTCACATGTACTCACAAACATGCACGCCCACATAAAATATGACCAGGGTTGTAGGTACAGACGGGGTATGGAAGGGTGCCCCCCCCCCCTCAATTATCGCCTAAAATTTCAAAAGTTGGAAATACGGTGATGTAAATTCCAAAAGTTGGAAATTTATTAATATCAATTTATTTTACTTTTGTCATATTTTTTCGGTCAGAGCCAAAGTGATTTTCGATCAAATTTTTCGACTTTTCCATTCAGGTGACAAAATTTTCCGAAATTCCGACTCTGTGACCTTTCCGGTTTTTCAAATTCTTCGTTCCGTTTCCATTACGATGACCAGACTATACAAGGACTCCTGACTGACGGCTATTCAGCCAATACCTACTCCGTCCAACTGACTGGAAGTCAGCTGGAAGGAATAGATATTAGGTGACTTGCTGTCAGTCTATAGTCCTTGTGTAGCCTGGCCAGTGTAAGGGGAAAACACATGGACCTACCTGGGGAAATGCATTTTCTTGTGGATAATATGACTAGATTTAAGCCGAAGGGAGGCCTCAGAATCCATCTCCGCGGTTCTAAAATTAAAACATTTCCACGGGGAGGGTCCCACAGGTCCCCAACGATACCTCCACTCGAACTCTGTCACAATACGAGCCTGCGGTCCTCGTGGTCATGGCACCCCAACGCCTCTTAGAAATCTAAGTGCCCCCACCCCCCGAAGACCCACTAGCTACGTCCCTGGATATTAGTCTCCTCTTCAATATACCACAGACTCGTACCCAGCTTATGTGTATCTACTTTAGTGTAAACACAAATATGGACTCTCAGACGGCTACATACATCTACTTCAATACATGTAGGAATGGGTACTCTGAAACAAAATATGCCCCTCCGTATGAATTCATATACAGGACTCGCCTACAACATACAGGGCTGGGCGGTTTTGATTCTTCAGAGTCCGTTTCAGTTCGGTTTCAAGAAAAAAACCTCGGTTTCAGATCACTTTGTCTATGTGTAAAAACGTAATGTAATAAATAATAATAAAATAATAATAATAATAATAATAATAATAATAATAATAATAATAATAATAATAATAATTAATAATAAATAATAATATAATAAATATTATAAACAGCCTTTCAAGCTTCTCAATAGTTTATACGACACCATTCACCACAAAAAGGACTGTCTTTGAGTATCTCAATTGCGTTCAGCCTAACCTCCCTTTAATCATTCTTACGGGTTCCAGGGGATCAGTTGCCAAGTCAGAAAAACGTAAATTAGGGTAACAACTAATGAAGTTCATCTAATCTATGTTGTGTCCTCAGTGTCACATTTTATCCCTTATTGACTCGTCCGATGGACGAGTCAATAAGGGAGAAGATGTGACACTGAAAACACAACGTATTCGCCTCTTTGCCGGATAGACAAAGTGACGAGAGTCCTTTCGGGCCACTAGCCCAGTTCCCTCCCAGAAAGATAGTCTGATCAGTTTATGCACATGTGGCATAGTGATCGTTAATAGCTGTGGCTTAAGGTTCGTCTTGTGGTTTTATAATAAAGTTCGGATTTCTGTTGTTACCATACCAAAACGTCTTTGGAATGAGGTTGTGGTTCTTTTAAGTTGCAGGCTCTCTAATCTGTGTTCTCTCGTGGATTTTGGTCGCAAAAGACAACTCTGATAAGCAGCTCCTCTCCCTGTTGCCAATAATTTTATTAAATGTAAAGTCTTAAAAACTTCACAAGTTCTTGTATCAAAATTACCAAATTAGTCTCAAAGCATCAAAATCTGACACACTTATTCACCAATGCTGGAATGACGGTAGTTTCTTTAGGGCAGTAAAGTCCTACTGCCCAGCTAAATATTTCTTTCGAGTGTGTGGAACTATTAACAACTAACAACGTACCGTTCGTGGGTGTGACCAGAGGTGTCTGTTCTGGTGTTTTACGGGCTGTTTTATACACAGAAGTACGTGACTGACTGACTGACCTTGAGCAGAATTGCAAATTCATGCTTGCTAAGCATTCTCGCGATCTAGAGAAAATTCAGTCAGTAGATCAGGTGACTTGAGGCACCCATTGCCAAAGAAGTGCCTCCTCCAGTCCGTCCCGATATTCTAACATTATAATCCCCAAGCTTCAATTGAAGTCGGCTTGGGGGATGTCCTCTGTTAGAAGAGAACGTGATAGCCCAGTCAGAACGAGCTGATACCGGTTGAAACTGGCTAAACGTCACGAGACTGTTCGAGTTCTGCAGACCAGGTATGATTTGACAGAACAATGGAATACTTCGACAACTAATTGTCAAGTTCTCATCATGTTAAAATTCATCACCACCTGTAGAGGGAAAACAACCCAATCAAACTTGACAACTTAACGTTCCAAGATGTCTGATAGTCGTCACTATCAGAGTATAGTTCTGGTTCCTCTGTGCATGAATGACATATTAGAGAGACCTTTACTAACCTTCGTCATTGCGTCGCTAATACATTGACAGTTTTTTGTATAAAACTCATCGATTGGAATGTACACCTGTAAGCGCATCTGGCGTTTGCTTAGAACAATGGGTTCTTTGATTGATAGGTAGTAATGACATCGCCTGCAATTCTCATCAGATTCCCTGTGTTTCATAGTACATTGTAATTTAATACTTTCCTATTCTATTCGATTATATTCTGCCTGTTGAGTACTTATAAGTACTCGTATATTATTATTTTATTAGAATTTACTATAGTATCTAATGACTCTTTAACACCTTAACTAACATAAAAAAAAATTACACTGTAGGCTGAATTTCGCAACACGAACACAATAAAACCGTTCGGTCGGTTTCTGCTGGGCCTTGCGGTTCGGTTTTCCACTTTGCCGCAAAAACCAGAAACCGAACGAGAAAACCGAAACACGTCACAGCTCTAACAACATATGGTTACCTACCCGTATAAACGTACAAATCTTGACTCCCAGAAAATACGGCTTTAAACCATGATTACCTATTCTACTATATGTAAAAAAGCCTATGACATCAATTTTAGCTTTACACACCAACCGTGGTGAACACGCCAGCAATGGGATTTCAGTAGTTAAAATTTACACCTACAGTGGAACTACATCCAAGCTGACCTTTGTTGACCTCGACCTCAATGCAAACTTGTCTAAATTTATCGCTCGTCGCCTCGCAAAGAGTGAAATGAAAGCGGCAATTATTTATTACGTTTTAAATGCGTTGAACTCAGAAGATTCCAAAAAATAACAAACGTGAGTTGTCTCATGTTAATAAAGCATCCATAACTCGAAATAGTGTGTTATTAAAATGAAAAAGGCCCCCGTGATTCGCGCGTTTCTTTTTCCATTTCGTTTCGGCGATAAAATTGACAGCGGAAGTACCGCCCACCGGTGTTCATGTAAACAAAAAAAAGAAGATTGCACGTATGTACGTCTGCTGCTCAGTAAAATCGAGAAAAATAATAGCGACACTTAATAATCTGACGATCACGATATAAATAAAATATACCCAAAGTAGCTTGGTGTACCAAATGTTCACCTCTCATGGTGAACATTTGGTACACCAAGCTACTATGGGTACATTGTATACATCTACTTCAACATTAACATAGATACACATGCAAACTCATACGACATAAAAAGGTTATCTCCGCCAACAGGCGAGGTGTTTAAATGAGACATCCAGGTATTAAATCTCCATATACCATACATGTCGGCGGCGATAACGTTTTTGTCCCGTTTGAAACACAATAGAAACATACTGGAAATAAATTTGCGGACGCGTTTCTAATGCTCCGCAATCAGTTGGACTATATTCGTGAATAATTGTTTTGTTTTTGCAAACGCAGAAGACAACATATAAAGTTACATCCCGTGGGTCGTTAAGGAAACGAGTAAACAATATTTTGTTGACATATCGTCCCTTGAGTTCCAGTGTGTTCTATGTGCCTACTGGCACATAGAACACATTGGAACTCAGGGGACGATATTTGCTATTATTTTATTTTTCTCAAGTTGTTTCATTTAATTAGTCGGCTATTTAATTTATAACAGCAAAATATCATCGAATTGTCGGAAATCTGCTGATATTTGTGACTATTTTCAGGTTTTTTTTGGAAAAGCTTTCATTTAAACCAAATACTCCCGATGTTTCGCGTGTCCATATACCCTGGATGTTGCATGCTCTCATTTACCTTGGATGTTAGGTGCATCCTTTGCCATGCCTATTTGTTTTCAACTTAACTTTTAACATAAATTCCCCCACACGAAGCATACTTTAATGTATGCAGAAATACGAACTCACAAAAACGTGCCATTATTTACTGGAATACACACTTAAATACGGACTCCACTTTAGTAAAAGTACACATATGCACGCTCATTTGGCATACTCTTATTTACTATAATACACACCAAAATAATCTCACACAACATTTGGGCATCAACTTCAATGAAGGCACAAATGTGGAGTGTCACACAACAAACAACTATCTACTTATCTATACTCCCCATGGGAACCCCGGGAAGTAAGCAGCACTTGTTTACTACGGTAAACCAGTTCCGCTTTACTAGTAAAATAGGACCCAGTCACCAATGCTTGGGGTGAAAGTCCTCTAAAATGGGCAACATGTTGATCAACGATTGACTATCCTTGACTTCATCGCCATGTTGTGTCACGATTAGCCATTGTGCATAAATATGTGACGTTAACCACCAACAAACAAACAAACAAACAAACTTATCTATACACACAAATATGGACTCTCATAAAACACGTTGGTACATGCAGAGACGCGAAAGAACGTGGGCAGAGGGCAGCTGCCCTCCCTGGCTTCGGACCACGGAGGCGAGAAGGGCAGACAATGCCCTTCCCAGGTTCGTCACTCAATCTTTTTCAATGATTAATTCTCGAAGTAAAGCTAAAATACACGGCAAGTCGGTTCTAGGAGCTTTCAAAATTCAATAGGGGAGCTGGGGGAGTTTTGGAGGAGGTGTCCCCCTACCTATGGGAGGGGGGCACCTCATCTCAAACTCCCCTATCTCGGGCCGTCGACTTTTGAGACATGTATGCTACGGTACGTTATGGCGAGGCTGCCAGTGCGAGTAAATGTAAAAGTGTTTCTGGAGCCCCCGGCTACATGTACCATCTTCACCTGGATATTCGCCCACAGAACATGTGGCCACTTCTACCATGTACAGATAGTAATGTTGTCTCACAAAACGTATGGCTATCACCTTCATGGTACATACAAATATGCACTGTCACCGAACATACAGATATCTGCTTAAAAATGCACAAAAATATGCACTGTCACATAACATTGACCTATCTTCTTATGTCACACATGGTATATATATATTTAAATACACAAACAAATATACAATGTCACATACAGTACAACCGCCGTGGACTTGTCATATTTCACGCGTGGGTAGTGATGTCCACGTATGCGTTTGCCAGGTAATAAAAATGAACAGCAGCGAAATTTTAATTAATGAAGCTATTGCCCACCCGTGGCAAGTGACCAGTCCACGGCAGCCGTGCTGTAACACGAGGCTGTCTACTGGTGGCAAGTGACCAGTCCACGGCAGCCGCACTGTAACATGAGGCTATCTACTTAAAGGTACACGCAAATATGCACTGCCACACAACAAATGTTTACTTACATGAAAATACACACAAATATGGACTCTTATACAACACACTTCTACCTTCTTTAATGTATATTCTCTCGCACAGCATGCGGTTTCTGCCTCTGCTTAAGTGTGTACACATCAGTGTTTTCTCACAAAAAATATGACTACCTTTTTAATTTTACACACAACTATGGACCATCAAGCGGATTGACTTCTGAAATGTACACACCAGTATACACTGTCACAAATATATATATATATATATATAGGTTATTACCACAATGCGGGTTTCCGACTCGTCGATATATGACCCAGAGGCGAGGTCGAGACTTCAATACACCATCTCGGAAACCCAATAATAACCAATTTATCTTACAACATTCTTCCCTTTCTTAGCTTGTTTGCAAATATATTGACAATCGTTCTGCGTCATTGAATTGATTTTTTATGAATGGAGTTATGACGTCATGGTATTACGTTCTTGGGCATTACATGATGCAATACCCATTCATTGTTCCACTTGTACTATAACCGCCTAAGTTTAGAGTAGTTTTCAGCTGTGTGTTTCTTTGTTTTATTTTTCCAGGGTTAACACATGGTAGGCCTGAATAAAATATCATCGTTGCAAAAATGATATAGTCTAATTTGTTTCGCCGAGTTGGCGAAATTCACATAGTAATGTTAAATGGTAAAGTGTGCTGATTCATTTACCATTTAACTCATGTTATCAAAACAGTGTCCCGTGGAAGCAGTTTTCAATGAGTGCAGGTAAAACACGTTCTCCTTCTTTATCAATACAGATTTGCATTTTACCCAGACCTTTTTACTTGTATTGAAGGAAATACGTTCATGTTGTAAAATAAATATAAATATTTGCACTGTCACACATCACACAACTATCTACTTAAATATGTACAAATATATGCAACACATAACTTACCTATTTAAATATATACAAGTATATGCACTATCGCGCAACATATAATTATCTATTTAAATATACACACAAATATGCAGTGCCACATAACATGCAACTACCTACTTAATGTACACAAAAGTATGCACTGTCCCACATCATGCAACTACCTAATTAAACGTACACACAAGTATACACTGTCACACAACAAACGTGCATCTACATACTTAAATGTACATACAAGTATGCACTGTCACACAATATACTACTATCTACTTAAATGTACACACAAGTATGCACTGTCACACACCATGCAACTACCTACTGAAATGTACACAAAAGTACGCACTGTCACACAACAAGCATGCATCTACCAACTTAAAAATACACACAAGTATGCACTGTCACACAACATGCAACTACCTACTTAAATGCACACATAAGTATGCACTGTAACACAACATGCAACTATCTACTTACATGTACACACAACTATGCACTGTCACTCAACATGCAACTATCTACTAAAATGTACACACAAGTATGCACTGTCACACAATATGCAACTATCTACTTAAAAGTACACACAAGTATGTACTGTCACACATCATGCAACTACCTGCTGAAATGTACACAAAAGTATGCATTGTCACACAATATGCAACTACCTACTTAAATGTACACACAGGTATGCACTGTAACACAACATGCAGCTATTTACTTAGATGTACACACAAGTATGCACTGTCACACAATATGCAACTACCTACTTAAATGTACACACAAGGATGTACTGTAACACAACATGCATCTACCTACTTAGATGTGCACACAAGTATGCACTGTCACACAATATGCAACTACCTACTTAAATGTACACACAAGTATGCACTGTAACACAATATGCAACCATCTACTTAAATGCACACACAACTATGCACTGTCAATCAACATGCAATTATCTACTAAAATGTACACACAAGTATGCACTGTCTCACAATACGCAACTACCTACTTAAATGTACACACAAGTATGCACTGTCACTCAACATGCAACTATCTACTAAAATGTACACACAAGTATGCACTGTCACACTATATGCAACTATCTACTTAAATGTACGCACAACTATGCACTGTCACACAACATGCATCTACCTACTTAGATGTACACACAAGTATGCACTGTCACACAATATGCAACTACCTACTTGAATGTACACACAAGTATGCACTGTCACTCAACATGCAACTATCTACTAAAATGTACACACAAGTATGCACTGTCACACAATATGCAACTATCTACTTAAATGTACACACAAGTATGCACTGTCATACAACATGCAACTGCCTACTGAAATGTACACAAAAGTATGCACTGTCCACACAACAAACATGCATCTACCTACTTAAATGTACACACAAGTATGCACTGTCACACAACATGCATCTACCTACTTAAATGTACACACAAGTATGCACTATAACACAACATGCAACTATCTGCTTAAATGTACACACAACTATGCACTGTCACTCAACATGCAACTATCTACTTAAATGTACACACAAGTATGCACTGTCACACAATATGCAACTACCTACTTAAATGTACACACAAGTATGCACTGTAATACAACATGCAACTATCTACTTAAATGTACACACAAGTATGCACGGTCACACAACATGCAACTATCTACTTAAATGTACACACAAGTATGCACTGTCACACAACATGCAACTATCTACTTAAATGTACACACAAGTATGCACTGTCACACAACATACTGCTACTTTCTTAAATGGATACAAACATATGCACCGTCACGTATCGTATAACTATCTACTTAAATACATACACAGGCAGGAACAGTCGCACAACATGCAGCTGTATATGGAAAAATACACACAAGTATGCACTGTCACTCAACATGCAACTATCTACTAAAATGTACACACAAGTATGCACTGTCACACAACATGCGTCTACAACTTAAATGTGCACACACGTATGCACTATAACACAACGTGCAACTACCTACATAAGTGATGTACACGCAAGTATGCACTGTCACTCAACATGCAACTATCTACTAAAATGTGCACACATGTATGCACTGTCACCCAATATACAACTATCTAGTTAAATGTACACAAAAGTATGCACTGTCACACAACAAACATGCATCTACCTACTTAAATGTACACACAAGTGCACACTGTCACTCAACTTGCAACTATCTACAAACATGTACACACACACTTCGCAATGTAACACAACATGCAACTATCTACTTAAATGTACACACAACTATGCACTGTCAGACAATATGCAACTACCTACTTAAATGTACACACAAGTATGCACTGTAACGCAACATACAACTATCTACTTAAATGTACACGCAACTATGCACTGTCACTCAACATGCAACTATCTACTTAAATGTACACACAAGTATGCACTGTTACACAGCATACAGCTACATACTTAAATGTATACAAATATATGCACTGTCACGTATCGTATAACTATCTACTTAAATATACACACAGGCAGGAACAATCGCACAACATGCAACTATATATGGAAAAGTACATACAAGTATGCACTGTCACTCAACATGCAACTATCTACTTGAATATACGCACAAGTATGCACTGTCACAGCACTTACAAGTTCCTCCTTAAATATACAGACAATTAAGTACTGTCATTCAATTATCTACTTAAATATACACACAAGTATGGACTAACACACAACATGCAACTATCTACTTGAATACACACACAAGTATGCACTGTTACGCCATACAACAATCTCCTTAAATACACACACAAGTATGGACTATCACACAACATGCAACAATCTTCTTAAATATACACGCAAATATGCACTGTCATGTCATACAACAAGCTCCTTAAATATACAAAAACCTTAAATATACACACAAGTATGCACTGTCACGGCATACAACAATCTCCTTAAATACACACACAAGTATCCACTGTCACGCCATATAACAATCTAGATCTTACAGCTATTTGCTCAAATTTTCACACAAGTGTGCATTGTCATACAACACACACCTGTCTACTTAAGCAGACAAACACACAGTTATGCATTGTCAAACCACACACAACTTTCTACTTAAATCTTCACACAAGTATGCTCTGACACACAGCGTACAGCTGTCGACTTGAATATACACACACGTGTGCACTATCACACAACACATGGCTGTCTATTTAAATACCCACACAATTATGCCCTATCACATAACAAACGGCTATATACTAAGACACACACACAAATATACCTCCTCATAGAACCTATGGCTATCTACAGTACAGTCGTCGTGGACTGGTCGTAATCTTCGCGTGGACAATGATGTCCACGCATGCGTTTACCAGGCAATAAAAATCATCACCACATCACCAGCAAAATTTTGACTAAATTTTTGATGGTTATTCTTATATTCCTATAATTAGTGTTTGGAATCTAATACTATTGAGTCCGTGGAAGTATTGCCCACCCGTGGAAAGTAACCGGTTCACGGCGGTTGTGCTGTACTCAAATGCCCACACAAAAATGTCATCTCAAACAGCAACAGGCTATCTAAGAAGATATCCACACTACAAGCTATGGCTACCTACTTCAACGTACACTCAGTGCAATCTCACACAACACTCTGCATTCCATTTTGAGGTACAAACAAATTTACTCTCTCGTATAACATACGACCAGGGTGGGGGGGGGGGGGTGCGCGGAGTGTATTCGCCCCTTGCCATTGAGAATGAAGGGCGCGGCATTCGTCCTCCTTCGTGTGGATTTTTACCACCCGCATCATGAACTACCTGCATTATGTCCTGCTGGCAGTGTGCGGTATTAGGATGTGGTGTGATTAAGATATAATCACCGTTTACTGCCGGCTTTTTCAAAAGAGTACTTTTTATAATCCGATCTTCGAAATATCAACTTTATACGTAATACTTTGAATTCTGGATATACAATCGATGGCGGTAAATTCAGTGAAATGCTGATTTGTCGGATTTGGCCTTGAGAATGGGATCTTTGGGCCTGAATACTTCATGTATCCAACTGGAACATTCTGAGCCTCTGTCCATGTTGCTCAGCTAAGTTGGCTTGGCCCCTTTTCCTTCCAATCTTTTGGCGTCCATAAATATGCATTTCTACTTAAATGCACTCACAAATAAATAGTCTTATGTAAAACATATTGAAATCTATACACAAATACGCACTCATACCAAGTACCGTGTTATGTGTATCAATGTTCACATAATTACGCACTCTTAACACAACATAATTATGCCTATTTACACACACACATGTGGACTCCAACATAACACATCGCTATCTACTTGAATACACACACACATGTGGACTCCAGCATAACACATCGCCCACTACTTGAATACAAACATATGTGGACTCCAACATAATACATCGCTATCTACTTGAATACACTCACACATGTGGACTCCAGCATAACACATCTCCCACTACTTGAATACACACATGTGGACTCCAACATAACACACCGCTATCTACATGTATACACACACACGCACATGTGGACTCCAACATAACACATCGCCCACTACTTGAATACAAACACATGTGGACTCCAACGTAACACATCGCTACCTACTTGAATACACACACACATGTGGACTCCAGCATCACACATCGCTATCTACTTGAATACACACACATGTGGACTCCAGCATAACATATCGCCCACTGCTTGAATACACACACATGTGGACTCCAACATAACACATCGCAGACTAAATGAATATGCACACATGTGGATTCCAACATGATAATTATCTACTTGAATACACACACGTGTATGGAGTCGTACACACATAACATACGGTCATTTACTTGAATACACTCACAACTATGGTCTCGTTCACAACATACGTTTGTCTACTTGAATACACGCGTAAACATGTACAGTCACATAACACGTGCCCATCTTCTTCAGAATACATGTGTGGACGATGACGATGTACAGCACGTCGATGGTGTACTGCATGCCTTCAACCAGTCTAACCATGCCTGTGCTGCAGTGCGGATTTACGATGTTGGGAGCTGGCAGCTGCTCGTCGTTGCTCGGTGGTTCTCTCCGGGTACTCCGGCTTCCTCGACCCCTAAAACTGTCACCGTCACGATATGACCTCGGCTATTAAAGTGTCGTTAAACCCTAATAAATAATAATAGTATGTTGGATGACAGCGCATACTCATGTGTACATTTAAGTAGATAGCTGCATGTTGTGTGACAGTGCATACTTGTGTGTATATTCAAGTAGTGAACAATCGGGATTAAGTACCTTGCCCAAGGACACAACGCAGGGGTCCGAATCGATCGATCAGACGGTCACTCATCCAAGGACCAACGGGGCGCGGTGGCTCAGTAGGTAGAGGTGCAGGCTGCAAGCCGAGAGGTCCTCGGTTCGAATCCCACCTGCGGCAAGCGCGTTGTGTCCTTGGGCAAGACACTTCACCCCATTGCCCACGTGGGGGCACGGTGACGCTGTGTACTCAGGCGTACTGCACGTCGATGGTGCACCTGTCTTCAACCAATGCTAACCCTGCTTGTGTGGAGTTAGTATGTTGGGGAGGTGACAGTTGTTCGCCGTTGCTCGGTGGTTCTCTCCGAGTTCTCCGGCTTCCTCCACCCATAAAACTGTCGAGGTCATGATTAGCCATTGTGCAGAAATATGTGACCTTAAACACCAATAAACAAATAAATAAATCCAAGGAACAACCGGGCTCGACATTGCTTAACTTCGGTGAGCTGACGAGAACCGGCTACCGCAACGCCACCGCGCTCAACATACAGCAATCTACTTAGACACACAACCATGCAATGTGACACATTACAATGTTACTCTAAATCAACTGACTTCTATCTACTTGAATATACACACATATATGAACCCTCATACACCAGGTCTTCTTCAATGTGCACACAAATATGCATTCCAACAAAATTCAACAGCTAACGTCATCTCTACATAAAGGAAGGGGAAGTAAAAAAAGATTATTGCACCCGATAGTATACACGAATATGATCGAGTAGAAGAAATGCCTTCAGGATACAAAAGACAAAGAAAGAAGACAGAGAGCTGTCACTTCGAACCACACTCTATGTGCTTTCACTGTATGGTCCATAGCAAACACGTAGCCAGGATTAAAAAGTAGAGGGTGCGGGGCGAGTTTGAGGATGGGCAAGTATGATATATGGAAGGTAGTTATGGGATTTCGGGAAGGGGGACTCCCCCGAGAAAATGTTGCAACAAATTCTTACTCTAAGAGCGAATCTTAGACCTTTTTAGCGTGTGTGGGTCAAAACTGGAGACACTTTTAGAACTCTCTGAATTGTGAAACGTGCGTTGGATCAATGTTTGAGTCTTTTCTTTCTTTGGGGTGGGGGTGGGGGTGGGGAGCAAACTTTTTTCTTTTTTTTGGGGGGGGGGGGGGGGGGGGGCTATACCACTGGTACATAGTGACTGCCTGAACTTCCAATATGGGACTCTACGTGCTCGCCCGGAACATTATTTACGCACATTCCCGGGCCGGTCTCTACCTGCTTTCCTTTATAATCTATATCGACAGCCAGTAGTGCTTTGGTCCAAGGCAAAATTAATAGGAAAACTATGAAACAGTTAGAGATGGGTCGAAAGGGCTTGCCCCAAACCGTCCCATGTGTGAGTGTATTCAAGTAGATAGCGATGTGTTATGTTGGAGTCCACATGTGCTTGTATTCAAGTAGTGGGCGATGTGTTATGCTGGAGTCCACATGTGTGTGTGTATTCAAGTCGATAGCGATGTGTTATGTAGGAGTCCACATATGTGTGTGTAAATAGGCATAATTATGTTGTGTTAAGAGTGCGTAATTATGTGTACATTTATACACATAACATGGAACTTTGTATGAGTGCGTATTTGTGTATAGATTTCAATATGCTTTACATAAGACTACATATCTGTGAGTGCATTTAAGTAGAAATGCATATTTATGGACGCCAAAAGATTGGAAGGAAAAGGGGCCAAGCCAACTTAGCTGAGCAACATGGACAGAGGCTCAGAATGTTCCAGTTGGATACATGAAGTATTCAGGCCCAAAGATCCCATTCTCAAGGCCAAATCCGACAAATCAGCATTTCACTGAATTTGCCGCCATCGATTGTATATCCAGAATTCAAAGTATTACGTATAAAGTTGATATTTCGAAGATCGGATTATAAAAAGTACTCTTTTGAAAAAGCCGGCAGTAAACGGTGATTATATCTTAATCACACCACATCCTAATACCGCACACTGCCAGCAGGACATAACGCAGGTAGTTCATGATGCGGGTGGTAAAAATCCACACGAAGGAGGACGAATGCCGCGCCCTTCATTCTCAATGGCAAGGGGCGAATACACTCCGCGCACCCCCCCCCCCCCCCCCACCCTGGTCGTATGTTATACGAGAGAGTAAATTTGTTTGTACCTCAAAATGGAATGCAGAGTGTTGTGTGAGATTGCACTGAGTGTACGTTGAAGTAGGTAGCCATAGCTTGTAGTGTGGATATCTTCGTAGATAGCCTGTTGCTGTTTGAGATGACATTTTTGTGTGGGCATTTGAGTACAGGACAACCGTCGTGGACCGGTTACTTTCCACGGGTGGGCAATACTTCCACGGACTCAATAGTATTAGATTCCAAACACTAATTATAGGAATATAAGAATAACTATCAAAACTTTAATCAAAATTATTCTGGTGATGTGGTGATGATTTTTATTGCCCGGTAAACGCATGCGTGGACACCATCGCCCACGCGAGGATTACAGCCAGTCCACGACGACTGTACTGTAGATAGCCATAGGTTCTATGAGAAGGTATATTTGTGTGTGTATCTAAGCCGATAGCTGTTTGTTCTGTGATAGGGCATAATTGTGTGTGTATTTAAATAGATAGCCATGTGTTGGGTGATAGTGCACACGTGTGTGTATACTCAAGTCGACAGCTGTACGCTGTGTGTCATAGCATGCTTGTGTGTGCATTTAAGTAGAAAGTTGTGTGTGGTTTGACAATGCATAATTGTGTGTTTGTGTGCTTAAGTAGACAGGTGTGTGTTGTATGCCAATGCACCCTTGTGTGAAAATTTAAGCAAATAGCAATAAGATCTAGATTGTTGTATGGCGTGACAGTGGATACTTGTGTGTATGTGTAAGGAGATTGTTGTATGGCGTGACAGTGCATACTTGTGTGTATATTTGAGGAGATTGTTGTATGGCGTGACAGTGCATACTTGTGTGTATATTTAAGGAGAATGTTATATATCGTGACAGTGCATACTTGTGTGTATATTTAAGGTTTTTGTATATTTAAATAGCTTGTTGTATGACATGATAGAGTACTTGTCTGTATATTTAAGTAGATTTTGCATGTTGTGTCATAGTCCATACTTGTGTGTGTATTTAAGATTGTTTTATGGCGTAACAGTGCATACTTGTGTGTATATTCAAGTAGATAGTTGCATGTTGAGTGACAGTGCATGCTTGTATGTACTGTTCTATATATAGTTGCATGTTGTGCGATTGTTCCTGCCTGTGTGTATATTTAAGTAGATAGTTATACGATACGTGACAGTGCATATATTTGTATACATTTTAGTATGTAGCTGTATGTTGTGTAACAGTGCATACTTGTGTGTACATTCAAGTAGATGGTTGCATGTTGAGTGACAGTGCATAGTTGCGTGTACATTTAAGTAGATAGCTGTATGTTGCGTTACAGTGCATACTTGTGTGTACATTTAAGTAGGTAGTTGCATATTGTCTGACAGTGCATAGCCGTGTGTACATTTAAGTAGATAGTTGCATGTTGTGTTACACTGCGAAATGTGTGTGTACATGTTTGTAGATAGTTGCAAGTTGAGTGACAGTGTGTACTTGTGTGTAATTTTAAGTAGGTAGATTCATGTTTGTTGTGTGACAGTGCATACTTTTGTGTACATTTAACTAGATAGTTGTATATTGGGTGACAGTGCATTCTTGTGTGCACATTTTAGTAGATAGTTGCATGTTGAGTGACAGTGCATACTTGTGCGTACATCACTTATGTAGGTAGTTGCACGTTGTGTTATAGTGCATACGTGTGTGTACATTTAAGTTGTAGACGCATATTGTGTGACAGTGCATACTTGTGTGTACATTTTAGTAGATAGTTGCATGTTGAGTGACAGTGCATACTTGTGTATACATTTAAGTAGATAGTTGCATGTTGTGCTACAGTGTATACTTAAGTGTGCATTTAAGTAGGTAGTTGCATATTGTGTGACAGTGTATACTTGTGTGCACATTTAAGTAGGTGGATGCATGTTGTGTTACAGTGCATACCTGTGTGTATATTTAAGTAGGTAGTTGCATATCGTGTGACAGTGCATACTTGTGTGTACATTTAAGTAGGTAGATGCATGTTTGTTGTGTGACAGTGCATACTTTTGTGTACATTTAACTAGATAGTTGCATATTGGGTGACAGTGCATACTTGTGTGCATATTTTAGTAGATAGTTGCATGTTGAGTGTCAGTGCATACTTGTGTGTACATCACTTATGTAGGTAGTTGCACGTTGTGTTATAGTGCATACGTGTGTGTACATTTAAGTTGTAGACGCATGTTGTGTGACAGTGCATACTTGTGTGTACATTTTAGTAGATAGTTGCATGTTGAGTGACAGTGCATACTTGTGTGTAGATTTAAGTAGATAGTTGCTTGTTGTGTTACGGTGTATACATAAGTGTGCATTTAAGTAGGTAGTTGCATATTGTGTGACAGTGTATACTTGTGTGTACATTTAAGTAGGTGGATGCATGTTGTGTTACAGTGCATACTTGTGTGTATATTTAAGTAGGTAGTTGCATATCATGTGACAGTGCATACTTGTGTGTACATTTAAGTATGTAGATGCATGTTTGTTGTGTGACAGTGTATACTTTTGTGTACATTTTAGTAGGTAGTTGCATGGTGTGTGACAGTGCATACTTGTGTGTACATTTTAGAAGATAGTTGCATGTTGAGTGACAGTGCATAGTTGTGTGTACATTCAAGTGGGTAGTTGCATATTGTGTGACATTACATACTTGTGTGTACATTTAAGTAGATAGTTGCATGTTGAGTGACAGTGCATAGCTGTGTGTACATTTAAGTAGGTAGTTGCATATTGTGTGACAGTGTATACTTGTGTGTACATTTAAGTAGATGGTTGCATGTTGTGTGACAGTGCGTATT
Organism: Pictodentalium vernedei; assembly: GCA_031216915.1. Taxonomy (NCBI): domain Eukaryota; kingdom Metazoa; phylum Mollusca; class Scaphopoda; order Dentaliida; family Dentaliidae; genus Pictodentalium; species Pictodentalium vernedei. The sequence goes on along the minus strand of CM062289.1, from coordinate 125,584,908 downwards.
TGTGTGTACATTTAAGTAGGTACGTGCTGTTGTGTTACAGTGCATACTTGTGTGTACATTTAAGTAGGTAGTTGCATATTGTGTTACAGTGCATACTTGTGTGTATATTCAAGTAGATAGTTGCATGTTGTGCGACAGTGCATACTTGTATGTACATTTAGGTAGGTAGATGCATGTTTGTTGTGTGACAGTGTATACTCTTGTGTACATTTCAGTAGGTAGTTGCATATTGTGTGACAGTGGATACTTGTGTGTACATTTAAGTAGGTAGATGCATGTTTGTTGTGTGACAGTGCATACTTTTGTGTACATTTCCGTAGGTAGTTGCATGGTGTGTGATAGTGCATACTTGTGTGTACATTTAAGTAGATAGTTGCATATGGTTTGGCAGTGCATACTTTTGTGTACATTTTAGTAGATAGTTGCATGTTGGGTGACAGTGCATACTTGTGTGTACATTTAAGCAGGTAGTTGCATTTGTGTGACAGTGCATGCTTGTGTGTACATTTAAATAGGTAGATGCATGTTTGTTGAGTAAAATCTCTTATTGGCGGAGATGGACAGTATTTGAATTTCCAGTTCGGTATCGGTTTCGGTATTTTAAGGTGGCATATCTCGGTATTGGTTCGGTATTCGGTATCTGACATGACTGGGCACTTAACCCCGAAGTCCAAAAGGAGACACGATGACGCCGTGCACTAAGGCGTACTGCACGTCGATGGTGTGCATGTCTTCAGCCAATCCAACCCTGCCTGTTCTGCAGTGCGGAGTTACGATGTTGGGGAACTGACAGCTGCTCGTCGTTGCTCGGTGGTTCTCTCCGGGTACTCCGGCTTCCCCCACCAGTAAAACTGTCACCAACACGATATGACCTTGACTTTTAAAGTACCGTTAAACCTCAATAAATAAGTAGTATAAATAATCGGACTGAGATTTGCTGAAAGTATCAAAGGGGAATTCTTATCAGGAAAATACAGAATAAGTTGTTCTTGTATAATTCTACCACGGAGCCACAAATACCACTATCAGCGAGCTCAACGGTGGCATTCTTTTCGAAAATAAAGCATATTCACAGTAATTTGGCGAAATTATGACTTGTACAAAACACACCTTAACCTTTAAAGCCATATTTCAGGCATTTTCAGTCTCGTAGCATATGCCCCGACCATGCTGTCTTCAAGAGATCCTGTTGACAATAAACAACGCACCAGGGCAATGATTTCGAGACAAGTCTTGGCTGCCTGTTCAGGCAGCCAAGAGTTGACTAGAAATCATTGCTAAGCAGCTGGACATGTACAGATTGTAGGCTAGTGGGGATTCAGGACAACTGCCCATGTCCTGAGGGTTAACAAAACTAAAAGGAAAATCAGCCACTTATTTCATGAAAATGAACCCTTCAACTGCTATCAAGCCTCAGCAAGTCCTTGTAAATAGTGAATGTAGGAAAATGGTTCGGTTCGGTTCGGTTTTTTGATATGCCCATGATATTGGTATTGGTTCGGTTTTTCGATACATTGCCCATCTCTACTCATTGCTGGCCGAAAAAACTGTTTTTTCGGGGCTACATTTGGACCACATAGCTGTTCCTAGTGTGTAGGTATACGTTTGAGAATCGAAGGTGAAGTAGTTGCTTTTTAGAATAATAGCAAGTAAGGACATAAGGGAATCAGGTAATCTTTCAAAGACCTTGTAAATGGGATATGGTAGTGTCTATTAGCCTCGAGTGCTTCATGTAAAGCAACCATGCTTGACTTATATCGTCATGAAACGACTTTCGATAAAGTTATCTCCTTTGGAATTGACATAAGACATGAAAAATCAGTAGAAAACAAATATAGCAGTAGTAGTGTATGTATGAAACGTGCCCTATTGGCCGGACCCCGGAAGTGACGTCATGTCACGTGACCCATGTTGTGTTGTCATGGTAACCCGCGTGAGCGGCCATCTTGTGGCGTCATCTCCATAGTGATACGTGGTGCATGCGCAGCGTATGTTGTTAGGGTGATACGTGTTTCCGTTGGCCATTCTGTATACTGGAGGCCGCCATCTTTGTTTCTATGGTAGCACATGGTTGCTATGCTACACAAAGGCTTATAATAGGGCAGGGATATGTTCGAAGGCTATGTTCCTTTGTACAGGAATAATTTCCCGTTTTGAAGAATTACCCAAATAAACCCGACAAGTTGTACTATTTTAAATTCTTTCAGAATTCTCTGCTTCTATCTATAATGCAATAGTTTTCGTCTATCTGGCCATGTTCTGTTGTTCTAGAGTATACTCCAGTAGAGTAGAAGAGCCTATTAGTTGGAACAGCTTTGCTCATTATTACTATATTTAGCTATTCTGGTCTATTCTTGTTAGTTCTGACCCTATTCCAAGTACTCTTATTGTTTCATTTATCTAGTTCATTTATATAAATTATAACTAACCAATCAGATTGCTTGATTTCCCATAACCTGTACTTAATCGTACGAGTTATCTCTCCTTATTACAACGAAATTGTATCCGATTCTCATCGCCTCTACATCCAATGGCAATATCGCCGGGCACCCCAATTTCGGCACCTCTTTTTTTGAAAAACATATGGCCTTCGGCACCTTTTTTGTCATATGTGCTTATGTGAAAAGGCACAATGTGACACAATGTGCCCTGCACATAGGCACATGCTTTATGTGCGAAAGGTGCTTATGTGAAAAGGCACAATGAGACACAATGTGCCCTAGCACATAGGCATATGCTTTATGTGCCGATATGTGCTTATGTGAAAAGGCATAACGTGACACAATGTGCCCTAGCACATAGGCACATACGGGTATTTGAGGATACCTATTGCCTGGTACTGTATTATTTGAGGATACCTAACTAGGATACCTTCTGTAGAATCCCTTTTTTGTCATATGTGCCTATGTGAAAAGGCACAATGTGACACAATGTGCCCTAGCACATAAGCACATGCTTTATGTGCCGATATATGCTTATGTGAAAGGGCACAATGTGACACAATGTGCCCTAGCACATAGGCACATATGCTTTATGTGCCGATATGTGTTTATGTGAAAATGCACAATGTGACACAATGTGCCCTAACACATAGGCACATACGACCAAAAGGGATTCCATAGCCACAGGTGTTTTCCAAAAGGGATTCTTAAAAAGGATTCCGTAAAATGGGATTCCTATGGGACTCCGTAAAACGGTGTAGGTGTGTAATGTTCCACTGAAATAAATTGGTGGAGGTCTTCTTGGATATGTAATGGGAGGCAAAGTAGGACTGATGCATCCTTCACCAGCCTTTTTATTACCATTTTGTGGTTGTTACGGTTAAATATTGCACGTCTTTCACCTTTCATTATGTTGTTTTTGGTGGCATTAAGTTTGTGAGGAACTTAGCAACGTGATAATTCAGTTCTTTTTTCAGCTAGGTATGTTTCAACTACCACGTTGTGACATGAGATGAGGATTGTGTTTGAATGTCAAAACGTTAGATACACTGTAATAAATAGAGAGTAATCGCTTGACTGGACTGGTTATGTGAAATAATTCATGAGAGGTGAGAGACGTTGTACAAACACGAGTGCGCGAATGCGCACGAGTGTTTTACAATATAGTACCTCGCCTCGAATGAATTATTTCACGTAAACAGTCCAGTCAAGCGATTACTCTGTTTATTACTTTTCATTATTAACGATAATTATATTATTTAACCCTTTACCTAACGTAACGATCAAAAGCGGCCAGCGCTATTCTCAACAATGGCCAATTAATTTTCATTATTTTTTCATTTTTTGTCTCTAAGACATAGGTTATGACCCCTCATTGGAACGAGCTCGTCGAGCTCGTTCCAGTGAGGGGTCATAACCTATGTTTTTGAGACAAAAAATGAAAATAATAGTTATTCAAGAATTTTTTTTTCATGTTAGGTAAAGGGTTAAAAAAAACCCCCAAAACAATCAAGTCCCATTACACCCACAGCAAAGCGTCTTCGTTTGCGCGCACGGATACATGACCCAATTGTTGATTGCATAATTCACTTGTTAAGTTATCGTTTATAATCAAATCCGGAAATCCCAGTAAATCACACTTTGGAAAGTAATAATAGATAATAATATCTACAACATGCGCTATTGTTTACCTTAGTGGGTTTGTAGATAAAATATCATCAAATATTATATCATCATAATATGATAAAACGAAAACTGCGTATATAAACACATGCAAACCGCGAAATGGTGTTATACATATATAAACACAGGCAAACCACGCGAAGGTATTATGCGCAAATAAACACAGGTAAACCACGTAAAGTATGGTACGTATATAAACCACGTAAATATGTTATATGTTTATAAACACAGGCAAACCACGTACAGGTGCTTTAGGTAAATAAACTCAGGCAAACCACGTGAAGTTGTTATATGTATATAAACACGGGCAAACCATGCAACGGTGTTATACATAAATAAACACAGGCAAACCACGTAAAGGTGTTATACATATATAAACACAGGCAAACCACGTAAAAGTATTATGCGAAAATAAACACATGCAAACCATGTGAAGTGCGGTACGTATATAAACACAGACAAACCATGCAGATGTGTTATATGTATCTAAACACAGGCAAACCATGAAAAGGTGCTATACGTAAATAAACACAGGCAAACCACGTAAGGTGTTATACATAAATAAACACAGACAAACCACGTAAAGGTGTTATACGTAAATAAACACAGGCAAACCACGTAAGGTGTTATACATAAATAAACACAGGCAAACCACGTAAGGTGTTATACGTAAATAAACACAGGAAAACCACGTAAGGTGTTATACGCAAATAAACACAGGCAAACCACGTAATGGTATTATACGTAAATAAAGACAAGCAAACCACGTAAGACGTTATACGTAAATAGACACAGGCAAACCACGTAAAGGTGTTATATGTAATAAACACTGGCAAACCACGTAAAGTGTTGTACGTATATATACACAGGCAAACCTCGCAAAGGTATTGCGATGACAATTATATTCAGTATTCCGGTTCCAGTCCACAGTGACATTTCATTTCGTATTTTGATGTTGTGACTTGCTTTGTTTGACCTCTAGATGTGTTATTCCTACCGTCGAATAAACGGCAAGTTTTTCGGTAAAACGTCAACTATTATTCTTGGATTTTGTGATTTTCATGTTTCTTATATCTTGTTAATGGCAGCGTACCCCAAAACGCGAAGTCCATTACAATTGGTGATCAGAAGAGGGAAGAATTAAGAACGAAATTCGGAATTCAGTTTCTCCTTACTTGCACGGAGTTTCCCGCGGAATCAAAGACATTAAGGGAGTTCGGACGTCTTTGATTTTGGACTGACGTTCTTGTTTCTATTTTGTGATTTTGTTAACGTTATTTTGTGGATTGACTTCCATTTCGGGATTTGTCAACACAAAATAGAACTTTAGAGGCAATGACTGATGAGTGAGCGGGATTTAGAGAATTTTTCGACAAATAAATTTATCAAAATGGCCAACTCTTCAGGTGAATCAGATAAAAATAAAAAATCAACTGATAGTAGTCTTGGTGACAGTTAATATGATGAAAAACATTATGGCAGAAATGCAAAAGCAGACTACCTTCATTTTAAATGAATCTAACATGGCTGGCAACGTTATGCTGAAGGAGAGTGTCATGGCAATTCTTTTAGAAGTGAGAACCGATATGGGGTTGAGGGATCCCAATTTGATTATTGTACTCACAATCAGACCCCATAGGAAGGAGTGCAATGGAGGATTTGCAGGTGTTTAGTGTTCCTTTTGAGCGAATGTCGCAAATATTTGGATGGGGACACATTGAAATGGTTAATCGGCTGTATGAATGTTTAAGGGGTGCTGCTATGACGTTTGTTTGTTTCCTGCCCCCAGATATTGGAAATAGTTATCCCCTGTTATTGTATCACCTGTCCCAACGATTTGGTAGAAGGGAGTCTCACAGTTAGGAGAAAGCTGGGAAAATTCAGACAACTGGGTCAAATAACGGAAGCATTCGCCGAAGAAGTTCGAAGGCTTGTGTCCCGGGCTTATCCTGGCCTTGGGCTTAATTTACAAGACCAATTAGCTGCTGAAGCTTTTTTTTAAAGGTTTTAAGAACAGTCAAATAGCCTATGACGTGATGAATAAGATCGCAATTTCCCTCGCAGAAGCAGTTGATCAGGTGGAACTTCTGAACCATAATTACAGAGCCACTGTAGGAAGGGATAGTGAAAAATGCAGAGGCAGGTCACGAAGAATTACTTTGGCTGATAAAGAAGGAAATTATAAGTATGAGGGGAGTGATATTGCCAGTTATCAGTTATCAACACCGACGTACATGTATGTTACTAACGAAGCACTGGACGCTAGGTTCCAACAATTTGGGGAGAAGGCGCAAATAAATACGATTGAAAAAATAAAATCTGGTGCCAATCTTGTGAAGAAATCAAATGTGACATGCGATGCGTGTGGAGAGGTTGACCACTACAGAAGGTATTCTCCAAGATCACGTTCGCAAAGCACTTTTGGTAGGTCTTTAACAGAATCACAGTTAGGAGATCAAGACCAAAAGGAGGGTACGGATTCCACTACAATAGGAGGAACCCCTGCTAATCCTCAACAGTCTGATACTGAAAAATGAATGGATACTTTGCTGATTAATCGCTCGCAAAGCGGTGGAAAAAGTCTCGTAGTACCAATCAAGATGAACGGACATTTCTTGTAAGTCATTGTTGACACAGGTGCAGAAGCCACTATCACTTCAGAAGAGCAAGCACAGTTGGCGAGATTGAACTTAACTGGTACGTACGAAACTGACATTTTAAATGCTAGCAGTGATGCCAAGATGGTAGCAAGGGGAGGAGTTGAAACCACCATTGAGTTAGGACAAATCATTGTTCCATGGAGCATACATGTAGCGCCAGTCAGAGACAAAATGCTTCTTGGTATGGACTTCCTCAGGGGCAATGATGTAAAACTATTACTCAGAAGAGGAGACCTGGTGATTGGCGAAGAGCTGATCCAGGGGAAATTGTTGGAGATGACACAAGAGCACTACTCGTTGGTTGAGTTCAGTGCTGACACTTCCCTTCCAAGAAAGTGAGTCAGTTGTTATCGGCAGGGTTGTAACTCCTAACAATTGAACAACGTCTGCACTGGCACCAGCGGGAGCGCGTCTGGTATGTGGTCTTCCTGTACCTCATCAGCACCCAAATCCAGAAGATAGTGTCCAAGAAATGTCAAAAGAGTTTGACAAACTACAGAAGCTAGCCAGGGAACATCTAAAATCAGCCAGACCAGGCGAAAGAAGCACCATGATTTGTCTGCAATTCACAATGTCTTCTCTATAGGGGATTTGGTGTATCCCCTTGACAGTTCTAAAAAGAGAGGTAGAAGTCCCAAATTGAAACTAGTTTGGAAGGGCCCCCATGTGGTAGTAGGCTCCATAGGTCCGGTCTTGTACAAAATTCAAGACCACAAAAAGATTTCCATAATACACCATGATAGGCTAAAATCTGACTTGAGTGATACTATATGCACCTGGGCTAACAGACTAAGGGTGAAACTGGGGGGATCCAATGGAAGTAGAGGGATGTGAGCAGAGATTGCCTTATGGGGATCGACAACCGAGTGATCCTGGTGTTTTTGATTCTCGTAGGGACAAAGAGGTAAGGAGAAATTCACAGTCTAGTCAAGTTAAGACTGACAATGAAGAGGAGTATATTGATGATCCGTTGACCACTGCGGCTACCGACAAAGATTCTACGACCAAGGATGATGAGGCTCGTATTGATGACCTTTTGGCCATCGCGGCTAATGGTATGCCATCTACAGGGAAGAGTGATTCTCCAGTCATGGCGACTGGGGATCTTCCTGTTGACGAAGCGTTGCTAAATAGAAAGGGCATCAATGGTTCTTCTGATGCATTGCCTGTCATTGTGACAGGCAGCACATCTGAAGTGGCACCCAATTCACATTGCACCACGGTCAGTTCTATTGGAGCCGACCCAGTCATTGCGGCCGGTGATGACTCCGAAGGAAACAATGAAGAAAAGAAGAGGAGGAATATCGATAATTCCAACTTTCAACGAAAGCCGGGACGAATAGACAATGTGCATAATGGTACTAGTGCTTTTTCCAGAAGTAGAAGTGGACGGACGATTAAGACGCCTCATAAGTACCTGTTTTGTAGGGACTCAAATGTCTAAAAGGGGGGGATATTGAGACAATATTCAGTATTCCGGTTCCGGACCACAGTGACATTTCATTTCAGTGATCAAATTCGTATTTTGATGTTGAGACTTGCTTTGTTTAACCTATAGATGTGTTATTCCTACCGTCGAATAAACGGCAAGTTTTTCAGTAAAACGTCAACTATTATTCTTGGATTTTGTGATTTTCATGTTTCTTATATCTTGTTAATGGCAGCGTACCCCAAAACGCGAAGTCCAATACAAGTGGTGATCAGAAGAGGGAAGAATTAAAAACGAAATTCGGAATTCAGTTTCTCCTTACTTACACGGAGTTCCCCGCGGAATCAAAGACATTAAGGGAGTTCGGACGTCTTTGATTTTGGACTGACGTTCTTGTTTCTATTTTGTGATTTTCATGTTTCTTATATCTTGTTAATGGCAACGAACCCCAAAACGCGAAGTCCATTACAGTATTATATGTAAATAAACACAGACAAACAACGTAAGATATTATCCGTAAATAAACACAGGCAAATCACGCAAAGGTATGATACGTAAATAAACGCAGGCAAAGCACGTAAAGTGTTATACGCATGTATGCACGGGGAAACCACGTAAAGGTTTAAGCACATACAAGCTGCGCAAAATGATTTATATGCATATAAACACAGGCAAAGCACGTAAAGGTGTTATACGTATATAAACACAGGCAAACCACATAAAGGTGTTATATGCATAAAAGCACAGACAAACTGGGTAAAGGTTTTATACATAAATAAAAACAGGCAAATCACGCAAATGTGTTTTACAGGCAAATTGCATAAAGGTGTTATAAACATATAAACACAGGAAAATGTGTTATACATATATAAACACAGGCAAACTGCACAAAGGTGTTATACATATGTAGACACAGGCAAGCTGCAGGTATTATACCTATGTAGACACAGGCAAACCGCGTAAATGAGTTATATGTATACAAACACAGACAAACCAGGTAAAGGTGTAATACTCATATAAACACAGGCAAACTACGCAAATTAGAAGATTGCCTCTCGCGGTGTATCTCCGGGGAAGCTCAGAAATCCCCACTGCGAAGCTCTGGCTACAGTATGGGAAGTATGCAGACCGCCTGAATAACTTCATCAATGTAGAACGTTTAAGTGATTGAAACCTCCAAATCACATCATTGAGCGGAATGTTGAATCTATTTGCGTCAACAGGTCACGTCAGGTACGCAAAGAGCGCCCGCTTGTACATCCAAATGATACTTGGGTTGGCCGAGCATCTGTGGTTCCATATATGTTTAGCCGAGAGAAAAAATCACTCTGTCCGACTAAGTAGTCGACCATGTGGTGGTCTTTCCACCGACCTGTGCAGGTGCGCATGCGTTCTGATTAGGGATAGGGGTTTTCCGATTCAGTCCGCCTGCTGAAATTCAAAGTCGACAATCACAAACACTAACCATGACACAAGTGGACAGGATGTTGATATGAGTATCGCCGGAATCAAGAGTGATTATTCAAAAACTCGGTGATCGCGGTGGCTCAGTGGTAGACTGTTGGACTTCTATGCTAGAGGTCCCGAGTTCGATCCCCGTCCGGGACGACCCGCGTTGTGTCCTTGGGAAAGGCACTTTATCCCGGTTGTCTTCTTGGGGGCACGATGACGCCGTGTACTAAGGCGTACTGCACGTCGACGGTCACATGTCTTCAACCGCTGTAACCCTGCTTGAGCGGTGCTTGAACAGAGTTAGAATGTTGAGGAGCTGACAGTTGCTCGTCGTTGCTCGGTGGTTCTCTCCAGGCACTCCGGCTTCCTCCACCCGTAAAACTGTCACGGTCACAATTAGCCATTGTGCATAAGTGTGTGACCTTAAACCCCAATAACTAACTAACTATTCAGAAACTCGAGGTATTCGTGAATGGTCTGACGTTCATCACGAATCCTTTTATTTAAATGAGAATTGTTTAGGTCAGTGTCTATTGGGCTGGTTGCCAGAGAAGGACAACCAGCAAGTTTTGATAAATCCGACGATCCTATTTTCTCGCTTCATGGTCACCGCGCGGAGGAACGAGAGATTGGAACAGTTTTTTAATATAAGATGACAGCGATTCCAACGCCTTTATATCAAGGGTGAAGCGAAACCTGCAAAAGCTCAACTAGCAAATGCAATGACCAATTCAGCAGAGACCGCGTTCCCTCCAGATAACCCTGTCCCCGATGGCGAAACTCTTCTCCACAGGGTGAAGTGGTTAACCCTTTACCTAACGTAACGGCAAAAACCGGCCAGCACTATTGACACAAATCGTCAATTAATTTTCTTTATTTTTTCATTTTTTGTCTCAAAAACATAGACTATGACCCCTTTTTGGAACGAGCTCGTCGAGCTCGTTCCAATGAGGGGTCATAGCCTATGTTTTAGAGACACAGAATGAAAAAAATTAGTTATTCAAGAATTTTGTTTGCAAGTGTCGTCTGCTTTTCGTGTTAGATAAAAGGTTAAAGAAAGGTTCATACACAGATGTGATTCGCCAATACACCACTTATGTTCGGTCGAGATATGGGAAGTGTTGTACAAGCTTTAATGAGTATGGGGACTGACCCCTAACATCGAAGGGGATTTGAGAAAACATGCGCCGATACATGACTCCCAACATCCCAAGAAGACCACACTGATCAGCAAGCATTTCTCACAAATGCAAAAAAAACCAAACGCAATTTAATAAATTATTGAGTTCTTCTCTCGAAAGGGACGGTCATAATACCCATATTAGTACCGGCGATGCCGATGAGACGATCGTATCCAAGGCTATCGAAATAGCGTCGCTTGGAACGGGCGTTGTCGTTGTTGCCGATGGCACATATGTTCTGGTACTTTTGGTGCACCACTGAAGAATCGATGTGGCAGATATGTACTTTAGATCAGAGGTTCGTAGATCAGGAAGGAGACGCCCCTACAAAATTGGGGATATTGTTTCCTCAACTGGTCAAGTTGTAAAATTACACATCCCTTTTATCCATGTATGGAGGTACGGTTGTAACACCACCTTGGCAACTTTCGGGCAGGGAAAATCAAATCTTCTCAAAAAGATAGAGGGGTCTGCACAAATCAAAGGGTTAGAGTCCAAAATAACATGTTGGTACAGCGGATCTCAGTTCGTTCCAAATTCTGTACAGAGCGTAAGCTTGTGAATCACTTGGCAGACTCCGTCATGTCAAGTTCGTGGAGATAGAGGTCCTTTTGCAAACGCTATACTAGAACAACAGACGTCCACCCCTCCCCCAAAGAGACAGGGAGCGGCTTATTTCCACTTTTTGCGTGTGCATCTGCAGATTATCCATTAGGATTCGTTGTCCAATGAGATTTTAGAGCCGAGGGACTGGGTTTGGAAGCTCCAAAGTACTGAACGTGTCCCTATGATGACGGATAGAGAAGCCGTCCCAAGTTCGCTTTTGAATTTTGTGCATAACAAATGCCAGATAACAAGTATAAATACGCGAGGAACCAATACTTGTTCCTGTCGCAAAACATGGTCTGAAGTGTGTGACAGCTTGTGGGGAATGTTGGGGTGATGCTTTTCAGAATTCTGAATACGTTCTGGCCGACAATTCTGTTCATTCCTCAACCTTGACTATCCTTCAAACTCTGGCCATTTTGGTGGCCATCTCAGGATTTTTGTCGGATAAAATCCTTGATATCGTAGATGAGTGACATAGTTCTTCTGAAAACATACGATAAGATGGACATCCTCGAGGTGATTGAAGGCAAATGTGGTCTATACCGATTTTTCATGTTTATTCTTGAATCGGCGTCCGTTCTGCCGAGTGATTCCAGGTCCATGCCCTCAATGGTGTCTTGGTGAGTCTCGGTTGTACTTTGGCATACACCTAGTTCAAAAATCCCACACAGGTTGACAAAACCGTATCTGATTTTTCCTCGATTTGGCGGCCGTCTTGAACGCCATCTTGTCCGAAAAAAAAACCATAAAGAAGATTTTAGCGGATATTGCATATGTTGTTCAGAGAATATCCTTCTTTCGAATGGTACCAAATCCAGTTTACTACTATTTTTGTCTGCTTCGAAAGCTTTATCGACTGCAAAACATGTGATTAAATCAGGGAAGCGCCGGCTTCAGTGAACAGGGAGGTAAAATTCGACAAGAAACAAAAAAATATTTCTGTCACAGACTTGTTCCCCTTGATGTACATTTCTCGCCATGGCTGATAAGTTTCCTCATTTGAAGAGATTTACGGGAAAGTTAGCTCTCCTCGGTTTCTTAAAGCTGTCAGTAAAGTTAAAACCAATGGTATGGGGATTTCATATAAAGTTTGAAATTTCGAAATGTTAGCGAATTTATATCACTAATGTGCGCATTATTTCACAAACTCCACGCATTTTCCAGTAGAGTAGTATAAAAATGCAGAAGCTGGCTTTTTACAATGTTTTTTCCCAATCAGTTTGAATGTTTGACAATTATTCTTTGTAGAAATCCATTTAAAAATAAGAAAACGGCGTCTTCACCATCTTTTGATGTTCTGGAACTCCTTTCTGTTAATTATGTCAACAGTGTGCGTGTCGTGACAAATAATAATTTGATTAATAATGTATAGGTGTGATTTGTAATAAAAGATAGTTATATTAGTGTTTAGTTTAGTTTCTCTGTCGGATTTTAGTGGCGTGTTCCCTATCTTCGCGCGGGTCATTTTCGGTGTTTTGTTTTGTTGTGTTCACGTTTTCGACCGCTTTCTCAAATTTTTAGTTCCTCTTTGTAATTTTGGCTATTGGTCATTGGATTCTGTATATTATTTGTAATCATGAATGGTAAGTGTACGACGGGTGTTCAGACGGAGGTAAGTATGGGTGTTAAGGGAGGTCTGAGGGAGGTGAGTCGAGGGGTGCAGGTGGGGAGAGTGAGGATCCGGAGGCATGCAGACAGTGTAATATGAGGTATGGTGGTGGTCGGTCAATGGAGAGTAGTGGGATATGTGCGAATTGCAGGGATATTTTACAGTTGTTAGAGAAGTGTGTTGGATTCGAGCGGGAGATTGCAGAGCTGAGAGCGAGGTTGGGGAGGGCCGGTGTATCAGGAGTTACCCCGTTGAAGGTTACCTACGATGGTGAGGTGGAAGGTGGGTGGAAGGTCGTTGTGGACTCAAGGAGGAAACTGGGAAGCAGGGAACGTGGGGGAATAATGCTTGATGTGGGGAGTGTAACTGAGGAGGGGGGTTCTAGTAGGAAAATTCGGAAGGTGGCGTCAGGTCAGGGCTGCGTCGAGTCCGGAAGCCAGAGTCGGCGTAAGGCTGCCAAGGTTGTTAGGCGGTGTTTAGAAAACAGGTCTAGTGTTTTAGACTCTGATACCCCTGGGGACGACAATGAGGGGGGAAGTGTGGGGGTGAGAAGGTTGTTGATGATGATAGGCCAGTCGGGGTAAGGAGGGCGGTCAAGAGAAAGAGGGGGCCAGGAGCTTGCAAAACGAGAGGAGGTGCAGATGATATAGGAACTGGGGCTAGAAGAAGAAAATTAGTTGTAGCGGGGAGCAGCATTGTACGTGGGATTGACAATGTAGTTTGTGGTCCTGATAGTTCCAATCGAACAGTCTTGTGCTTTCCGGGGGCGAAGGTGGAGGATCTCAGGGACCGGGTAGATGGCATTGTGGCAGGGTCAGGACCGGAACCGGTAGTGGTGGTCCATGTGGGGACCAACAATATCAGGGAGAGAAGGTCAGTAAGTTTGGTGGAGTCGTATAGAGGCTTAGTCGGCAAACTGCTAAGTAGGAATGCAAGGGTAGCCGTATCCGGGGTCCTTCCTGTCCTTGGAGGTGGGGACGAACGGAACTCAAGGATTTTGGCGCTAAATGAAGAGTTAGAGGACTATTGTGTTGATCTGGGAATTCCCTTTATCGACCATTGTGACACGTTTTGGGGCAATGGAAGCATGTATGGGCGTGACGGGCTGCATCTTAGCAGGGCGGGGAAACGGGTATTAGGGGATAAAATTCTACGGGTAGCAGAGCCTTTTTTGGAGAGGAGCGGGGTGGGAGGTCAGAGGCAAGTATAACTAGAGTGGACATAGGTGGGGTGAACAAGAGTGAGGGGGACAGAATAAGTTTACCAAGACTAGCACCAGAAAACAATGGGCCCAGTAGGCGGAAGCCAATGAACCTCGGTACCCTGAAAGTGGGTTATAGCAACATCCAGGGTCTCCACCGGAAAGTAAGTGAAATTGCTACATTGATCGAGGCAGAGGAGTTTGATGTCATGGGCTTAAGTGAGACGTGGGTAAGACACGAGGAACGGGTAGACCAAGTAAGCGGGTGTGTGTGGACAGGTGTAGGGCGAACGGAAGGCCAGAAAAAGGGGGGAGGGGTAGGCATGTACATTAAAGAGGACTTAAAACCGTCGCTGATTACAGATCTGGAAGATATCATCACCTCAGCTGAGGTGTCAAAAGAAATTGGATGGGTAAAGATCAGTCTGAGAAACAAAAGTATTGCCCTTGGGATTGTGTACTGTGCGGTGGAGGGAAGTAAACTCCAGTGGAATGACTCGATATACTCAACACTAAGGTCCAATATCACTGAACTAGAAAACAGGGGGCTCGGTATAATTCTGATGGGCGACTTTAATGGACACATAGGTGACAAGGAAGAAGGCATAGAGGGTGGGGACAAGAAAGTCAGCAGGAATGGAAGGAAGCTGTTAAACTTCACAAATGAGCTCGGTCTGAAGATTCTGAACAGGGACGCTAGATGTAAGGGGAAATGGACCTGGGAGAGAAACGACAGAAAATCAATAATTGACTACATTCTCACAGATATGAATTTATGGAGGGAGGTGATAAGGGTAGAAGTGGACGATGAGGGCAAAATGGAGTTGGATAGTGATCACAACTTGATTACAGTGACGATGAGGGCCAAAAACCTAGAGGAAAGGAATGGAAGCTTCAAGGAGATTTGGGAACTCAAAAAGGATGCCGACTGGGCGAAGTTCGATGAAAAACTGAAACCAAAGCTTGCAGCCGTACACAAGACGGAGGGGGGGGGGGGGGGGGTAGTGTCCAGAAGATGGCCGACGCCATAGTTGCGAGCCTAGTGGAGGCAGGGAAGGAAAGTGTAGGAAAGATTAGGGTGCCAACACGGGAACTTGGGTACAGAGTGAACGAAGAACTGAAGAGGGCTGAGGGGGTGGAAAGCAATGAGGCCATGGTAGCAAAGGAAGAATACCAGCAAGCACGAAATAAAGTAAACAAGATTAAAGACGACAACCGGAGAATGCGAAATAGCAGTCTTATTAGGACGATAAGAACGACAGGGGGGGGGGGGGGGTCGAGTTCGAGCGTATTTTGGAAATGGGTGAACAAACGTAACAAAGGGAATAACCAACAGAGCATTAAAGTAGATGGCAGAGTTACAGAAGAGCGAGATCAAATCGCATTAGAACTAGTCAAGCACTGGGAAAAGGTAAACGATAAGCGATGGGGCATGGGGAACCCACCGGAGTGTCCGAACCAGGTCGAGGAAAATCTCTCGGACTTCGTGTGCAACGAAATCAAAACTGAGGAGGTGCGAAGGGTGATCTCAAAATTGAGGAATGGAAAAGCGGGAGGGGTGAACGAAATTCCTAACGAGTTTATCAAAAAAAGGGGAGAGGAACTCTTGGAAAGCCTAACTTCCCTATTCAATTTAGCCATAGAAAAACAAGAGGTCCCAAAGGAGTGGAGGGAAAGTAAAGTGACATTTATTCACAAAAAGGGGGAAAAAGACGTCCTGGATAACTATCGAGGGATCTCTGTCAGCAGCAACATTGGAAAAGTCTTTTGTAAAGTCCTGTATGGGAGATTAGAGGAGGTGATTGAAGAGAAGGGTTTTTTGGGAGAAATCCAGAATGGCTTCAGGAAGGGAAGGAGAGTCACTGACCATCTTTTCACGCTATCCCAAATGATAGAATCCGCGAAAGCAAAAAAGAAAAAGATGTTCATGGCCTTTTTGGATGTTAAAAGGGCATACGATAGAGTATGGAGGGAGGGTATGTGGCGCAAGCTGGAGGCTCTGGGCTTGGGGGGCGAGTTTGTTGGGATTATGAAAGCATTATATAAAGATGTACAGAGTGAACTTAGCCTGGGTAACATTACAACAAAACGTGTGCCTATGGAGATAGGCCTAAAACAGGGGTGTATCCTTTCGCCAATTCTTTTTGCATTGTACATCAAAGGTTTAGGAGATGAACTCCTGCATAGCGACGAGGGGGTTGCAGTTGGTGACTTGAAGATCCCAGGGCTATTTTTTGCAGACGATATGGTGCTAGTGTCAGAAAGCGAAGAGGGGTTAGAGAAGATGCTGGGAATTGTTGGGAAATATGGGAGCAAATGGAGACTCGAACTTAATGAAAGCAAGAGCAAAGTTATACCCGTGGGCCGCAAAGTGGACCCCACTCGAAGGTGGAGAGTGGGGGAGTTCTGCATTCCGGAAGGTAGCAGTAGACTTCTTAGTGTAGGAGAGACTAGTGACTATGAATACCTGGGGGTAAATATAAACATCACAGGAAGAGGCATCTACCGAAACCACACAAATAAATTGATTCTGAAGGGGAAGCGAATCCTTAACCAAATGAAACTTATAGGGAGAAACAGTTTCAATAAGGTTTTCGTGGGGAAAACCATTTGGGAAATGGTGGGTCTGCCTAGTATAACATACGGTACGGAAGTTGTACCCCTAAACCAGACAGCTGTTAAGATTTTGGAAATCCTGCAGAACGATGCAGGCCGATGGATAACAGGCTCGAGTAATGCCGCAGCACTAGAAGCAATCAGGGGCGAGCTTGGGTGGATGAGGATCAAGGACAGGATAGACCTATTGAAACTCGGTTATCTTAATTATTTGGTAAATCTCCCCGATAGCCGATGGTGTAAAGTAATGTTCCTGAGAACTTTCAACTCAAATATCAAGACGGGGTGGATGGTCCAAGTGAGGGAGCTAGTAGAAAACTACTCAATGGAGATGTCGGACCTTGACGTTGGGGCAAACCAGGGCAAAAGGATCGTCAGAGAAAGGGTCATGGAGGATTGTAACCGTAATTGGCGAGAGGGGGTCAAATCAAAGAGATCTTTGGGTGGCCTGCGTGATAAAGAGAAGCCTGGTTTTGAAGAGTACCTTGATGGCACCTTTGGGGGTCACTGTTGTTCAAGCTGAGGTCGCGGTCCCTGGAGCTGAGGGGAAAATTGGGAAACACAGTGAAAAGGAGTGCCAGATGTGTAACGTGGGCGTGGTGGAGACCCTGGAACACTTTCTTATAGAATGCCCAAAATACCAGTCTAAAAGAACAAGATTCACGGGGAGTATAATGGAGAAGTGGGATGGGAGAATGAAGGACATGTGGTTAGGGGGCGACTCAAAGGAGAGTGTTAATATACTAATCGGAGAGATTGGGAAGAATGGAGCAAGCAGTTCGTCTCCGAGTGTTGGGAGGAGAGAAGAAGCGCGGGAATAGGGGGAGGCAGTTGGTAGAACATGGGTAACCAAGGCCTTCTCATACGAGAACCGCGACAAATCAGCGGCCGGCCGAAGTGTTATTATTATTAATACAGACACTGCCCTTTCCATTAAAAGAAATGTCTAGGAGGTGAGATTTGCTAATTTTTTTCCTGTGAAGAATAAAAACTTGCAAATTACTGTAAAAACACATTCGCTAAACAAAGAGCCAAAGTGGACAGTTACTTGGTTCGTGTAATACTGATAAATATTCCTAATTACGGATTATCTGTGATGTAGTTGCTTTTAATTAGCTTGCCATTAAAAAAAAACAAGTTTCCTTTTGTAACTTTTAATAAACGAAAACAACAGACAGCTCTGAGAGCTGTCTGTTGTTTTCGTTTCTTAAAAGTAACAAAAAAGAACTTGGATTTATTTTCTACTGATTTCAAAGATGTTTTCTCAACGCTAACTTGCTTCTTAATTGTCAAATTATATACAGATATAACAGGCGAAAACAGCGAGTACACCCCACGCAGGGGTGTTCAAATGTAAGTTTTATCTCCACATTCATAGTATTTGTGCATACACAGGATTATCTCAAGCTATCAATGGATTTTTCAACAACCATTATCACCGTACTGCGGACAATCATTCACAATACATTGTTTGTGAAAACAACATGAAACAAGAAGCAGACGACCCTCAAAAGCTATCCAGTCATACTAACAGCAACGAGGTAGGTCACTTGACCCCGAAGCCGTGAAATTTAGAATTCCCCCTCTCTGCTGCGCCAGGCAGCATATAACAAAAATATAACACAATGTGGATGACCACGGGCACCGCCAATACAGCACCAACAAATTATTTATTTGATAAATGACAATACTATACACAATAGGGACAACACAGGTCTACCTGTTATATAACAACGTCAACCCAATGCGTGTACAAGATACCGCAAAATCGACGTATCAAGCAGCAAAGTGCTGCATGTCTCCGACTATTTCGGCAATAGTCTTAAAACAAATACCAAAATTAACGTGTTCACAACTTAGCGGTCCGTGCAGAATGAACAAATCGTTCATCAGGCTTACAAACGCCCTCTACATGCTGCAGCGACACCACTGACAAGGGGAAACAAATTTCTGGCTAATTCACTCTGTTCAAACGTCAGAAATTATATTTAGCGGCTTACTCGGTTATGTGGTAGCTGGCTAGCTGACTTTCTGTGGTAGGTCATAACGTTGGTGACTGGCTGGCCATCTTATGTTCGTGGCGGCTGAGTCGGGTGGTACAACTTTAAGATTTGTGTAATTCGTATTTCGATCGCAAAGCTATGGAGTATATTTTTTCGGGGGTGGTGGGGGTGGGGAGGGGACGTCGCTAAAGAGGCGTAGCATGTGGACTAGGATACGTGCTGATTAAGTAAGAAGTTGGGAAGTCCATGGAAATAAATTTCCAAGAACAATTACTTTTGAACTATAATGCCGACCAGTCACTGACAAATATTCCAGCGACATCAAAAGACATGCCTTCGACGAATATTTTTCGAATATTTTTTTTCAGTCGAGACATGAACCATCACAGTCTGGACTAATCAAGTCATCTGTGTAACGCTCATGCATATCCCGAGGATCTGCGTGTATGCTCTGTGACTGTGGGATAAGTTGAGTAGCATTCAGTTGTTAAAATCTAAAATATTGTCGCGGCTTGCCGGCTGGAGATTTTCGCGGCTGGAAAATTTAATGATATACAGCTTTCTGAAAGTGGATGGTTCGCAGCTGGCGGAGGTGGATCGTGGCGGCGGCTTCGAGATCAACATGTCACAGGTCTCTTAACTGGTAGAGTGGCCCACAGTCTGTCGAAACCGTTGATACCCAAACAAGTGAAGGCGATGTCCCTTCCACCCCGAATGTTACGTTACACTCTAAAATCAGTTGGGTTAAAAATTAACCCAAACCAACTGGGTGGGTTCATATTCACTCAACCCAGTTGATTTGGGTTGAAATTTAACCCAACTGATTTTTGAGAGTACTCATAGCATGTTCAGCTATTAGCAAATAATTTTAGTGTTATACTTGACTTATCGACGACCAAATATGATACCCTCGTGGTCGCTCATTACCTAGTTTCACCCAACATTCAAATGTTTGGCATGGGTTATCATGCAAGGAGAAGAATTCAAACATGGGATTTTTTCATCTGCTATGTTTCTATAACCCAATAATTCAGTTTGTAACACCTAACGAATATAACCTAAACTGTCGCCGATATCCCTTCGTAATATGTTAGATCTTTTCGCGGTCAGATGGGCGTGAAGTTGTCAAATTAAAAAAATTGCCCGTGTGCAACCCTGTCTCCCGATAACCATGTGTAACGATTTGAGGAACTAATTACAGTTATT
This sequence comes from Pictodentalium vernedei, assembly GCA_031216915.1. NCBI lineage: Eukaryota > Metazoa > Mollusca > Scaphopoda > Dentaliida > Dentaliidae > Pictodentalium > Pictodentalium vernedei. Next base: position 125,564,818 of record CM062289.1, on the reverse strand, counting down.
TGCTCGAGCACTTCTCGGCAATGCATCAGATAATTTCTTTACTTCCATTCATCCGTAATTCCTTTTGTTGGCCCAACGGGGGCTCGGCAGTGGACTCAATAATCATGGACTACTAGACAAACTGCCAAGTGGTTTGTGGTCAGGGCTTTTCTTAGTAGGCCCGCTGGAATGACTATTTAGAAATTCCTCATCATGCATGCCAGAAGCTTGATGAGCACTGAACGGACCAACATGAGTTCCACCAAGCACATGTCCAGCAAATGATGAGGAGTCGGTCCTAGCATCCTCTACCTCCACATCACTGTAGGTTTCTATCCCTATCAGTCCTTGGGGAATTGTCCGAAGGAGAGTTCCGTTGAGGTGCTCAGGGAGATCTAACCACGAGTCGTGAATATAATCACAGTGTATAACTCCGTTCAGACAATGAAACGAAGGGGGCATCGTCTCTTAGGCACGTAAGCTGTAAGCATCCAAACCAACTCACATTGGGGACTCCTCGTTCCACCCTTTGTTATTGCCAGACACATTATCAATCATACAGATAAAGAGGGTAGAAAGGGGCTAATTTCCCCTAAGCAACATTGATAAACTCCAGCGCGTACAAAACCATCCCTTGCCCCTGTCACCGCAAGTACCCTGGAAGACACGAATCCAAGATTTTCATGATGAATCCAAAATGGAGACCACCGAAAAGCGTCGCCATTTCCTAAAGACAAAAACTGAAAATAGACTACAAAATACTGACGTCAGGTCAACAACACTTGACTCTGAGGAGTACGTAGACGGATCTTGGGGGTGGCGGTGGGGTGGCGGTGGGGGTGGGGGTGGGTAGGTCATCGTTGTTCAAAGTGAGATCAAAGTAACCTGGAGTTGAGCAAAATCTGACACGTTGGAATCAGTAACAGACACTCTGAAACAACTCTTCTTAGGATGCCTCAAATACCTGCCTTGCAGAATAAGGCTTCTTGAGAAATGAAATGAAGAATAGGATGGACATGGGCGATAAGTAGCCGAAGGAGGGCATGGGAGAAAGGGTCAATGGATTGCGAACGCGCCAATTGGAGATATTATAGAACTGTTGGTGTATGAATGTTGGTTGAAATAGAGGGTTTGTTTGTTTATTAAGGTTTAACGACACTTTACCAGCCAATACGTTCTCTATCAGTGGGATTACTTTTTTGCTATACCCGATAGACCCGTGGCCAATAGCATTGTTAGGACTGAACAGAAAAAATCGCAGAAACCAGTAACAGGGGTAGGAGCGAATTGTATTGGTAGTCTTACTGGGGGGGGGGGGGGGGGGGGGAGAGATGAATATCTAGTGGCAATAAAGTTATAATGGCAAAGCCAGACGTAGCAGTCGTAGAACACTATGACAGTGGCCTGAAGTCGACAGTAGTTGACTGATTATGATGACGATATGAGGCATTTGAGGTGGTCAGACATCACTGGTGGATTTCCAGAGGATGAACAGGGAGCGCCAACGTCCAATCGGACTGCCGAAAAGGAGGTTCCGCGAAACGTGGCCGTTCAATATCTAGATGGTGACATAAGGGACGTTGGGTTACACATCGAGGTATTTTCTTATGGAGGTGGACCTAACGACATCACACGCTGGAAGACGAACTGACACGTTTTGGTCAAGGTACTATGTGGAGTGGTAGTGTTACACACTGGGTCCGTACCAGTAACAGTTGATAGAACATTGAACGAAAGGCTGAGTGATAACCTGTAAACGTTAGTGATGGCGATAATCGGAGGACTGGAAGCTAAGTGTAATATTAGCAGTAGCGATCAGGCATAGTAGTAGTGGGAATTAGATATAGTAGTCCAAAGCCGAAGATAACAGAGACGACAGTGTCACCGTATAGCCGATAGTGGTTACGTCACGTTTGTTGCTATGATAACACGTGTGAGCAGCCATGCTGTGACGTTATTTGTAACTTCATCAATGACGTCAATGCCATGGTGACGCGTGGTGTAAATTCGGTATGCGGTACACATATTGGTGGTACTGTGATATGCTTTTCAATCGTCCATTATATGTGAGTCACCATGTGGATTTCCCTTGCTTGTGTTTGAATGTATTGGAATGATAATGGTAGTATAATATTGATTTACTGTACCCGTTTTGATTTATTGTTTAGTTTTACCCAGGGGCGTAACTGCACACTAAAAACTAAAGTGTTAAAACTGACACTTTCAAGGTGTTAAACCCATTCTAACTCTTAGGGTTTGATTTTAACACTCAAAGTGCAATGCTTTAAGCACTTAGACATTACAATCGTCAGACATCTGAAACTTGAATGGATGGCACTTCCCATGTGTCTAGCATTGGTGGTTCTTTCAGAATCGTTCATAATTTGATTTGCGCTTGGTGGGTACATAATTAAAAGGACACAACGCAGATGACGCGGATCAGGCTCGAGAGTTCGAGTCTGATCCGCGTCATCTGCGTTGTTTCCTTTTAAGTGTCGCGACATTACACTTGTTAAGTGGTATTATTGTAACACCTGTCAAGTTCTGGGATATCTACACTTGAACAAAGTGCTAGTTCAGCACTTAGTAAGTGTTAAATACAGCACTTCAAGTGTAGTTTTTAACACTTTAGTTTTTAGCGTGTATGGATGGGGGGGGGGGGGGGGGGGTAGGGGTCTGACCCACCCATACTTTCCAGTCAGGAAATTTTCATCTGTATTCGAGTTTTAGATATCGATTCACTCTTGTCATCATGTACTTTTTTACGAGGACCGGATTTTCTTCTTGGTCGGATGTCACATACGCAGTTGATCTCACGCAAATAGAGGTCTGTGGCAAATTGGGGATATTGAGGTTGACCAATTTTGAATCAGGTACGTGCTACTTAAGTAAGAAGTAGGGGACCCCAAGCATCACGACTGCTCTTTGTATTTATCCACAATACTTTAACCCCTACCACTCTGGTAGTGCAACAGAATTTTCTCAAATCACTCAGTTTTTCTCTTGTTTAACTATGAATTTAACAAATTATATCTTGTTTGACAGAGCTCACTGAGCTCTGTCAAACAAGGCATATTTTGTTAAATATCAAATTGCATTATGGGAAATATTTGCTGCTGAAAACTTTGCCATTTTGACATCAGAGTGTAGAGGGTTAAACAATTTTTTCCAACTACATGTTTTACAAATATTCCAACAACATCATCAAGGTGTGCCGTCGAAGATAACGAATGTCGAATAAGGAACTGGGAATATGTAACGGTTGTCGCGCTCCTATACAATGTACCTTATTCTACACGATCACTTAAAAGAGCGTAAACAATATCAAAATCCATTCCATCCGAGCATGTTACAGCCTGTATAAGATACAAGGTATCATATATTTTACCTCCTTCAAGTCTCTGAGCATTTCATTGGGTTTGAAACATTACATGCAAACTGCATCTAAACTATAAACGGCCAATCAAATTCTTTATTACGCAACTCGGATAGATTAACCAATGAACGGTCATGAATAGTGAAAGAAGACAGGAGTACCGAATACTGGGGACTGACGATAATGGTCAACAATGTCTCTTTATCAATTCAATGCACCCACACTGGCGGAAAATTAATTGTAAATGCCAAGTTGGATTACTCCCCTTGCATTGCATCATCACTCGTCAGCGTGTGTGGACATGATATTTGGAAGGCTGTTGTGGGTGGGTGGGTGGAGGCCTCCAATAGTCTTAACTTGGATCCTCCGGTTTTTATCCCTCCCATCACTTCCCTTTAACCCTTTACCCAACGTAACGGCCAAAACCGGCCAGCGCTATTCTAAAAAATCGCCAATTACTTTTCATTATTTTTTCATTTTTTGTCTCAAAAACATAGGTTATGACCCCTCGTTGAAACGAACGCGTCGAGCTCGTTCCAATGAGGGGTCATAACCTACGTTTTTGAGACAGAAATGAAAAAAAAATAGTTATTCAAGAATTTTTTTTGCAAATGTCGTCTGCTTTTCATGTTAGGTAAAGGGTTAAGGGACAGTCGAGTAATCGGATACTATTTAAGGGCTCTGTATGTTATATGAATGTTGCACTGGGCCAATGCTTTTTGGGTTGAAGGGTAGTGAAACTTTTAGGGTGACAAGGCCTCCCAGAACCCAGGCCCTCCTGTGGCTACGCCACTGGCTACTTTTAAAAATTTCTGACAACTATACACTTGGAAAAGAGGTTAAGCACCACCACTCCCACGCCCTTCAAAAATTTACAATACCGGCCGGTACTGCCAAGAAAATACTGAAAAATGAGGTCGGAGAAGAGAAGCTCATCGGCAAGAACACCCATCAGACTATATGACAACACCGCATTTGTCCTCTGAGTTTAGAATTTAATCACGATATTAATGCACAATTACGAGTGTTGTTTTCACTCTAGTCTCTAAAAGAATAACCGTTGGAAGTATGGAGCTTCAGAAGTTATAAGACAACACATCAGGTTAAAATTACTGTGTAAAAGTATCATTTTCAGTCGCCAATAGATGCCTCTCGTAGTTAACAGCCCAGTAACGAGTAAATCCTCCACGTGCTCAGATGACGGTCTTCGTCCAGCGTCGCACCCCTCTGATCAGACGTTGGAACAGCTGTTGAGTCAACTGTAGTCACTCATAATTGCTTCCAATTTCAACAGACATTCCCGGTGGCCATATACGATGAACAAGGATGCCCCAGATGTGTCACGGCGAATTGAGATACGCACTTTTGGCTGGCCAGCGCAGAGTAATTACAGTGCTGGTTCAGAGGACGACTTTTACTGCCCGAAAAAGATGTGGTGTGGAGGTATACTGAGTGGATATTTGTCGAATTGAGGACAGCAACTGGATTCGAGACATCTCGGATGTAATACCCATCCACCTGGTTGCCTTCTATGGTGTGAGTCCCCTCCGTAACATTATCGGAAATCACCTATTGTTGCGAAGGCTGTTACTGCCCGAAAAGATGTGGTATGGCGGTGTACCGAGTGGACGGGTGTCGAATTGAGGACAGCAACTGGATTCGAGACATCTCGGATGAAACACTCACCCACCATGTTGCCTTCTATGGTGTGAAGCCCCTCCATAACACTATCGAGATTCCCCCATTGTCGCGAAATTCAGCCTGCAGTGGCAAATTTTATGATAGGTAAAGTGTTAAACAGGTCATTAGAGCCTAGAGTAAATTCTAGTAAAATAAAATAAGAATACTTGAAAGAAAGTAGTCGGCAAACGGAATCCATTTGTAGAATAGGGAAACATTAAATTATGTTGCACAGTAGGTTTGGGGAGGAATTTTAACTTGACGAGAATTTAACAGGTATGTGTCAAAGTATGCCTTTGTTCTGTAAAATCATACCTCATTTGCAGAACTTCACCTGAGTTCCAATGTGTTCTATGTGCCTACTGGCACATAGATCACATTGGAACTCAGGGGACGAGAACTCGAACAGTCGCGTAATGTTTAGCCAGATTCAACCGGTATTAGCTAGCTCTGACCGGACTATCACATGCTTGTCTAACAGAGAACATCCCCCAGGCCGATGTATATTGAAACTTGGAGATTCTTGTTAGATTAAGGGAACGGACTGGCGGCGACACTTCTTTGGCAATGGCAGCCTCATTGGTCGAGATTTCGTGATGCTTGACTAGCATGTATTCGCAAATCTGATATAACTGCCAGGAGAACCCCAGAAGAGACCCTCCTGTCAATGTTACCAGTACGACACACTTCTTTCAGACATTTTTTGCAGAACAGGTAATGCTGTTCTAATGGAAGGTACTGTCACTCCAGTATTGGTGTTAGAAATATTTTGATGCTGAATTACTTTGATGTCAGGAATAAGTGAAGACTTTACAGTTTAATACAAGTATTGGTGTTAGAAGTATTTTGTTTGATGAAGAATTACTTTGATGTCAGGAATTAGTGAATTCCTGAAAGACTTTACAGTTGAATAAAAGTATCGGTAACCCGAAGGGGAAGCTGCTTGTCCAAGTTATCTTTTATTCGGAAGTCACCAGATGGAACACGGATAACAAAGGCCACTTTAAAAGGACCAACGCTTCCAACTCAGAGACATTGTCGTAAGAAACTGAAGTCCGAACATTATTTCAAAACAACTAGACGAACATTGAGCCACGGCCATAAACGCTCACTCTGTCGCATCATAAGGGACTATAGACCTGATGTTCCTAGAAACACAGCCCTTTCTGTTTCTCCAAACCATCAGTCGTCCATCCGTTGCATGAAGCAGGAACCTGCTTTCGTCGTGGTGATATGTTATACTTCATAATCCCAGGCATCTCAGGGGTTGCATGAATATTTTTTCTTCAGGTATATGTTTTACATTTTGCACATATAATTCAACGATTTTTTAAGTCTCGATGCAGGCGGCTGTGCTGCCAGTTAAATATTTCAGTATTAGGCCAAACAAAATTAAATAATTGATTCTCAGGCATTTAAAAAAAAAGACAAACGAGGGAGGGCGATTTTTATTTTTATTTTTTATTTCCTATGGAATGGTCGCCGATGCCCAAAATCCGGTTGTGAGAGCCTAAAATTTAATACCAGAGATTCCATGTTGATTTCGATGATTTTTTTTTTTTGTAACAGTAATCATTCAACACAAAATCAATATAGAACAACTAAGATTTTTTTAACTGGTTGAGTGCCAGAAGCGACAATGAGGCTTTCAAAAAAATTAGGGTACCAGTGCAAAAGCCAACATTCTCGTTACCCATGTTTTGTATTCAGTCAAACGTAAATACTAGTTTGTTTATACAAATTTGTTTTATTTCAAATTATTGGAGAGTGCCTGTTGGCACTCTCCAATAATATGTAATAAAACAATTTTAGATGAACGAATTCAGACCACCAAAACTAATCTAGGCTTCAACCAGTGAAATAAATATTTATTTCATAGATACATATGAGAATCGTGTCGCATGTTGCGAAGAGAATAACAATACTGTATCAATGTATACGACATATTGCATCGCAAATCGCGAAGTGATACCGCTAAAATCGCACCCTATGATAGTTTTACACATTTTTAATTTTGCCTCCGAAATAAACATGACGAACGCCTCTTCCTGAGAATCAAAATATTAATTTTCTTGAGCCTAAAAATTGTTTAACCCATTCAGACATGCGTTATGATGCGTATCGGTCTGTGTATGTATGGTTAGGCGATTGGGTGCCAGAGGCACGCATCGACTCCGTCGGGGCCAACTTTCGAAAAACTATACTGTTTTCAGTTCAGTGGATCGGACCTTGCGCAATGATTGGTGGAAATCCTGCTTGACAAAGGCGATATAAAATTCAATTCAAGCAGTTGCATCTTCATAGATCTGCCAATAATTGAGATGAATTGTATTTTCATATGAATTTTATTTTATGGTGAACAATATACATGAAAAACAATGGTTCCTTACTTTTCAACGGGATAATAACGGGTCTTTTTTATTTCAGAATTGAAATACTAGTAGACAGAAATTGAGACCAGGACATTTTTGGAATTGTTGAATTGTTAGTTGTGTTCGAGTATTTGACCAAGAGGTCCAACTTTGAGTTCTCCCGATATCTTGCGGGGACCAGTCCACCTCATGACTAAAGGCAAAACAGTCTGTACGGTGCAGAATTCGGTCTCGGAATATTTTACGTTCATAAATACACATGGAAACCAGAACAATATTAAAACGATTTATTGTTACTATAATTTGATTATTATCATTATTAGGAGAACTATATACGTACCGTACTAAAGGTGTGATGTTGATGACATTTATTGTGTTACAAAGAGTGTAGACAGTAGGCTTTACATAAAACTGCTGTTCTTCAAGTGTTCATGAACAAAGTTCGTCTTCCCTCGTAACATGTCAGTGGTCTGTTTATCTTTTCTCCTATTGTATTGTTACACATTTCTGGCCCTTTTATCTAAACTAAAAAAAAAATCTTTCAACGAATTGTCATATCAGGTCGAACAATGTTGACATTATTTTATTGACTATTGTATACACCTAGATATTCAACACACAGTTTTACTAATTAAGGCGAAACCAAAAAAGTCGGTGGTTTATTGACATTGTAACGAGACGTATCATCATTGTGATAACAAAGGAGAAAAGTACAATGTATTTATTGCAATTGTAATACCGTATGAATCAAAACAAATTACTTAACATCAGTCCCGAACAGAAATTTAAAGCGCTTACCTGAGAGGCTAAATATTCCATTTCGGACACATAAACCATGTGCCTTTGTGCTAGAGCACACTGTGTCACATTGTGCTTTTTCACATAAGCACATATGACAAAAAAGGGATTCTATAGCCACGGGTGTTTCCTAAAAAGGGGGTGCCGAAATTGGGGTGCCTGGGAATATGGCCATTGGATATAGGCTTTTATTATACACAAGGGAGATAACTCTGTATACAGATTATGGGAAATCAAGCAATCTAGTTGGTTAGTTATATATATGAAACAACAAGAATACTTGGAATAGGATCAGAACTACTGCTATTACTTACCACCTTACCAGTAACAGGGTGATACAAAGCATTTGGTAGGTTAATACTATCAACGGTTAGGATGGAACCTACAGGGGAATATACCAACCATACTCTGCTGCCGTTCTGTATTACCAGGCATTGGCCCCACCCCAGAATACCGCTCAATAATATGAAGCACCTGGTGGATCAGCAGTACCAAGGGCCAGCAAGAGACCTACAGGGATATGCATAGCCTATGTTATACTACCGTTCTAAACTACCAAGCATTACCCCACCCCCACAAAATCACTAGGTTTACCATAACGTACTACATATACCAGCCATATAATAAAACAAAACAATCGGTTGGTTAATAGTACCAAGCACTAACAGGGGCCTATAGGTGTATATACCGCCATACTATAGTGCCGTTCTAAACTACCAGACAGTACCCCTACCCACAATACCTCTATGCCTAGCATTGCCTACTACCTATACCAGTCATAGGATAACATGAAGCATCAGGTGGATTAATAGTACTAAGGGCTAACATGGTCCCTGCATGGGCCCCACAGAGGTATATATCGTCCATACTGTACTGCTGTTCTATACTGCCAGGCATTACCCCCACCCCCACCCCACAATACCACTTGACCTGCCATAACATACTCCCTATACCAGTCATTGAATAGTACAAAGCAATCGGCTGGTTAATAATATCGAGGACTGGACCTACAGTGGTATATACAATGCATCCTATGGCACCCGTTCTAAACAACCTAGTATAATACTGCCTGGCCTAACACTAAACTACTAATACCAGCCATAAGATAATACAAAGGATTCTGTAGGTTAATAGTACTAAGGGGGTAATAGATCAACAGATCATTCATCCTATACTGTCCAATTTAAACCACCAATGACTATCTCGCAATACCACACTACCCCCACCCACCCTACTTCTTGACTTAGCTATAGCAGGCATAGTATAATATGAAGACCCAAGGGCTAATAGTATACCAACATGGATATATACCACTACTACTATGTCGCCGCCACCCCATACGAGAAGCCCGACATCCACTGACCCGAATAACGTTATGTCAGATTGTATAGTGGACAACAACAGCGATCAGCGTCTCTATGACGTCGCGCGCGTATCATGACGTCACGACGTCAAATAGCAACGTCAACCGTTTCGCCGGAAAAACTTTCAAGAAAACACAATTTTCCCATCATCTTTCCACCACTTACCCATAATATATACCTATAGCCCCATGCGTACATATATCACTATACACGCCATAGCATACTATATATACAGTACCTACACCATTTGGTGGATCTAGCTGCAAGAAGCCGTACTTCTGCTCCCCCAAAGTTGCTCCCCCAAAAGTCCGGTTCCTATGTGAATTTAACACTAGCTGCTCCCCCAAAAGTCCGGGTAATCAGGCACGATCGGGTACATGATATACTACTCACGCTTGTCGAATGGGGTCATAGGGAAATCATTGTATCTGCCTATACAGAGTTATGTCCCTTGTGTATAATGAAAGTTTGTGTGGTTCCAAAGCTCGAAAGTCAATCGAGCAGTGACAGGTATTGCTCGAAAGCAAATAAGCTATCGTATAATTGGTTGAAAGAGTGACTTCTTGAACGCCTCGCCGATTCATCTCGGCAATGGAGGATACTTGTGGCATGGTGATATACTATTGGAGAATACCTTTTGGAGGATATCTTTTGGGGGACAGCTATCTGAGGACAGTTATGACTTCTAGCACCTGTTCAGCGCCTGGCTTCTAGACCCGCCCACGGCTTTCATAGGTCCAAGGCCAATACAGTATATAGAATATTCCCATAGCAGCTTGGTGTACCAAATGTTCACCACGAGTGGTGAACATTTGGTAAACAAAGCTACTTTGGGTATATTTTATTTATACCATGATCGTCAGATTATTAAGAAATGCTATTATTTTATCTCGATTTTACTGAGCAGCAGACGTACATACGTGCGAATCTGTTTTTGTTTACATATGAGCATCGGTGGCGGTACTTCCGCTGTCAATTTTATCGTCTAAACGAAATGGAAAAAGGAAAGGGACCTTTTTTTCATTTTAATAACATAATAACATACTATTTCGAGTTATCGGTGCTTTATTAACATGAGACAGTGCATGTTTGTTAATTTTTGGTGTCTTATGGGGTAAACTCATTAAAAACGTAATAAATAATTGTCACTTTTATTTCACTCTTCGCGAAGCGACGTGCGATAAATTTAAACAAGTTCGCATTCAGGTCGACGTCACAAAAGGTCAACTTGGATGTAGTTCCACTGTAGGTGTAAATTTTGACTATCGAAATCCCATTGCTGGCGTGTTCACCACGGTTGGGGTGTAAAGCTAAAATTTATGTCATAGGCTTTTCATATATAGTAGAATAGGAAATCATGGTATAAAACTTGTGATACCACTAAGGCTCTCAGTATCCAAGACTATACTACAACCGCTACGTACCCGATTCACATGACTATCATACTTGGCTTCACGACTACTAGCCAGTGAAATAACTACTCATCTCGAAACAATGGGTGTCGACGTCCAGCTGTGGTGCCGAGAAACGTGGATTATGATTTTCCCAAATGAGCGATATGTCACTGGGAACAATAATGCTTCTAAGTAACTGTTTGTATGGCTCTTCGACTAATTTCGGTATTGGAGCATACCTATGGCATGGTGATGTACTATTGGAGAATATAATTTGGAGTTTGACTTTTGAAGAATACCTTTTGGAAGGCAGTTATCAGACATCTGAAGTGAGTGAATGTAGTCACACAGAAGGTGCCATCTGCCTTTCCACACCACTACCTTTGTATTGAAGCACAAACGTCCTCGATCCAATGTTATGTGTTGTTTTAACCAACGTGAACATTATCATTTTTTCCTTAACCTTCTACCTAACATGAAAAGCAGACAACACATGCAAACAAAATTCTTGAAAAACTAATTTTTTTTCATTTTTTGTTTCAAAACATAGGTTATGCCCCCAAAGAGGAGTCATAACCTATGTTTTTGAGACAAAAATGAAAAAAATAATGAAACTTAATAGGCGATTTTTGTGAATAGCGCTGGTTCTTTTTGGACGTTACGTTGGGTAAAGGATTAAATGTTTTTTGGTGCTGGTGTGCAAAATATACTCACTTTACCAACACTATAAAAAAACTGATCTTACCCATTGTGCATTCAGTTGAAAAGGCACCAGAGTACTTAAATGTCCATAACCAGTGTAAAACAGTTTCACATTACCAACACAATAACAGATCGGAGGCACAAACGGTTCTTATTCATTATTCATTAAGTTCAAAAGGCCCAGGAGTAATCAAATTTTCATAACTAGTTGAATGTACATTTACATACAGAATATACCCATAGTAACTTGGTGTACCAAATGCTCACCACTTCACCACGAGCAGAAGGGGGTGGTGGGGTGGGGGGTGGGGGTGGGGGGTGGGTGAATGCACTAATTTTGGGATCCCGGGGCGGGTCATCACCCTCATCTCCCCCTCAGCACAGGTGTGGCAGGCGGGGGGGGGGGGGGGGGGCAAAAGCACCTCTTTTGAGGGTTCCGAAGGGACGACCCACCGACCCAGGAGGCCATCGTCATACCACTTGGGGGTATCAGTTAAGGCGGGGGGGGGGGGACGAATGCACCACTCTGGGGGACCCGGGGGCGACCCAACACCCTCGGCGGTCCCCTCAGCACCAGGTACCCAAGCAGTGGGGCGCGAATGCACCACTTTTGAGACTCCGCGGGGACGGCCTATCACCCTCGCTGGCCCTGGGGCAGCAGCGTAGATTCACTTTCTACCCCAACACCAAACGAGCCCCAGCGTAGATAAAGAATGGGCCACCCTAAACTGCAGCAGGGACGGCCCACACCCTCGCCGGCCCAGGCCTCTCATAGACAAAGGCCCCTTTCCGGTGGTGTATAATAGGTGAAGCCCTATTAGACATATCCTTGACAATGGATATATATATCAGAAGCAATAAAGAAGCGATTGCTGAGGCCTTTGCTTCCAGATGCTGCGCGACCTCCCCCCCCCCCACCCCACCCCCCCCCCCCACCAACTCGAAAGGCGCGTGAGAGAAAAAGGAAGGCAATTGTTGAGGAGTTTGACCCAGCCAAACAACGGCGACAATTCGACTTGGATATCGAAGTTCCTCACCCGGTGAGGTTACCAGATGATGAACCAGCAAACCTAGCACCAATGAAAGAAGGTGATCTCAACTGTGTCGCGCAGAGAGTGGTTGAGCGCTCTCAGAGGACAGGGCCTAACCCCCACCAGTCGTTAGAAAATCGAGGAGTGGGAGAAGAGAGTCCATGGCGCTGGTGCAACGTTCGACGATGTGGCCGAGCTCGAGAAGATCCGCAAGCGGGCCATCATCGTGAAAAATATAGCTGGTGAGGATATCTACAACAGCGGCAAATATCAGTTTGGAGGAAATGGTGTGAGAAGGAAAGCAGAGCTCATCTGCCATAACGGTCACGCCTGGTTCAGAAACCTGCACTTCCCACCGGCCAGGCAGGTCCAGATATACGAGGGTGACGTCTGGGAGGCCAATAGACAGGCCACCCAAAACGAGCCAATCGCTGTCTGGCTACTCGGAGGTGGCCAGAATAGACAGCTCAGCGTCGACCAGTTTGTGCTCCAAGACGGCGGCACCTACAGGACACAGGAGACCCATCAAACCTTCCAAGAAGCCCCGCTGATAGGGTTGAACCACACGGCCAACATTATGGCCAACGAGCACAACGGTTGGAAACCGACCCCAGCCGGCCTCCTCGACGACATCCAAAAGGCTTGTGTGGAGACGGCCACGGCGGTCTCTGGAGCTCCATTACCTACGACACGAGAGATGTCGTCTCCATCTACATGAAGGCGTGCTACCCGGCAAGCTTCCAGGGGAGAGGCGAGGCCAAATCCTATTTCGAGAGATTCGGACACCCCACCCACAGGATGACCAGAGTGGCCATCAACGGGGGCCTCACTAAAGGCATCGGCACAGGCTTCGCCGGGGTCCAGCAGTGGGAGTTCAAACAAGAGGTTCACACCGTCATCCCGGCCTGGCTTGGGAAGCGTTTCGCCGAGCAGGGCTGGGCCCCACACCTCTGCTCGCCTTCCTCGTGGAGTCGGGTCTCCTCACCCGTCTAAGGGCCCGCGAAGCCATCATTGCGTTCGAGAAGCAAGCCGAGGTCTGGCTTCCAGAGGACCGAGACCAGGGCTGAAACATTATCGGGAAATTCACTCAGGGCGCAAAAGCCCACGGTAAAGAATTGACGCCTTGTCACGGATCAGGGTGAACTAGATTATCTTGTGCGAGACACTTGCCAAAGAAGCACCTTGGTTGGCGCACCCCAAAGGTGCACTCTAGGCCACATCCTCACGTTTTATGATGGTTCACAACCCCATTACGCCCACTTAAGGGCCTCTATGCTAGCATATGCCCATATTAACCTCCTTAGTATGTTGCAGCGTTTCGATGAAAAAGAGGCCGTTCGAGTGGCAACAGACAGCATATACGTGAAAAAAGCCAGGCTGCACAAGCTTGATGGTATCGAGGCATATATGGCCCCAGACTGTGCGACTGCGGAGAGTTGTGTGCAAGCTGCCTCACTGGAGAGCCTTATCTCTCACTAGTAGCCCAGCTCGGTGGCACGACAAGGGCAAGCAGCTATACATGCTACAGGAACACGCCAACTACCCACAAAGCCCGAGTATGACCAAACAGCTGGCCAACTCAATTGCTCCGAGGTATAATGACCCATTATCCCACCATTGGCTGAGTTACCTCGACGGTGGGGATGGTAGCGGCAAGACAACGAGAGCGATCGAGCTCTTCAGGGTGCGAGACCCACTTGATTTTATCCCAACTGACCGCCTTGCCAAAGATATGCGAGGTAGGGGAGTCAAGGCCCAGACCTACCATAGCTTCTTCCCATCTGCACTGTACCCCTAGAAATGTTCTTGGACTGGCTGGACCAGCGTGGGGTCTAGGTTATCTACTGTGGTGATCAAGGCTAGTCACCACCAATCGCAGGTGAGATGCCCCATGACTGCTTACGTGAAGCAGTGGATTATTACGAAGAGGGTAAGGCAGACCACCGGGCAAAAGATGATGCGCTCATGGCCCTGAAAAGGCACATTCGCCTCCAGGCTAACAAGGTCCAGTGTCAGGAGACGCTGAAGGCTCTACCCAGATGTTCGCGACCGGGCACAAGAGCTGTTGCTCCAAAGGCACAAGGAGTACTTTCCAGACACCCTGATTCCCCTGCTATACCACCCCAAGGACAGCCAAAAACAGAACAGTATGGTTCCCATCCCGTGCACAGACCGCGAAGAAGAGCTCGTCCTCAATGACATCGTTGAAGTTACCACTGAGGCCACTGAACGGGGTTTCAAGACCGATGACTGGCGCCTCAGGTACGCCCTTACAGTCCATTCAAGCCAAGGTCTCACTATCCACGGCCCACAGAAGGTTTGGATCATAGACGACTTCCTACAATGGTCCAACCTCGCCTACCTCGCCGTTTCCCGCGTGGAGTATATGTAGCAGCTCGAACGGGTGACCAGATGAGGGTACTGAGGTCAGGCAGCCCACAGAGTAGCAGCTCCGCAAAAACATCGCGAGGCAGCTTGTCGCCCACAAGCGCCAGGACCAGGTCAAAGGACTTCCGGGGTTCAATCTCATGGTCGACTGCATCCTGCGGCTCAAGGAGGACCAACAGAACCGCTGTGTGACATGCAACATCTAGATGCTGTGGGCCTACCAGCACGAAGATACACAGCAGTTCAGTGTCGACCGGCTGGACAACAGCAGGGGGCACTGCCATGGGAACGTGCGATTGACCTGTTTAGAGTGTAACCGAAAAAGAGGGGTTACAGCAGTGCCAGAGGCACAATACACCTAGTGTCTAGTCCGAAGGACTACTCCATCGGGGGGCAGCTGGGTGTCGGGAGGCACCACAAGCAGCTCTTCCCGGACGAAGCCACGGGCTGGTCCATCCAACAAATAGTAGAGGACAGGTTTGCCGGGCTTGATGATCGAGCGTCCAAGCCGGTACACTTGGAGGGATCACACAGGGTCAGTTGCGCGACGGCGACCCCCCCCCCCCCCCCTTCCAGCTCGCCTGCCCGGTAGAGATAGCGAACATCCACATTTGAGGGGAGCTTCTGCTCCTTGAGGCCAACAGGGCGGCCAGAAAACACAGAGGAGGGCTTTGAGTCACAACCTTGGCCTTGACGGCGTCAGATGGCCTCTTTTTAGTTAAGCGAGTCACTTCACCATTCAGCGCCAAACCAACAGCGGGCAGCCGAGCGACCCATTCACTTGACCTCTCACCTGACTGTAAACTCATCTGGGCTCATTGGTTTCCGAACAGTCGCTCTGCCAGGGTACGGTTGATCCGATCCACAATTCCCTGGTCCTGGTGGACGTCCACACGTCCACGCCGGGCTTCTGTCCCGTGTTTCACCAGCAGCTGATTCACCGCGCCCATGAACTCGCGCCCGGGATCGACCTGAAGGAGCTTGGGCCACAGCAGTGGTCCACGCTTGTATATCTTTTCTAGGGCGGCCGCGATCTCTTTGGCCTCTTTTGTGGTGAGGGGCTCTGCCTCTTTATAGCGGGAGGCTACATCAACGACTGTGAGCGAATACTTGTATGTTTTGCGGGCCACCCGGTCGTGTGGCAGAAAGAGTAGGTCGGCCTAGTGGGCCTCATTCGGCGTCCCCACATCGAACGTGTGTCGTGGTATGTGTGTGCTTCGCACAGTTGGAAGGTATATCTGCAAGATGGCCTGCTTCTTAAGCCACGCCCGAGCCAAATCTTCAGAGACCTTGGCCGTGGAAGCAAGGTTGTTGATGGCCACGAGCCCCTTCCGGTACCCCTTGGGGCTGTAGTAGATTGAAGTCAACTTTGTTGCAAGCTTGCTGTCCATTCTTTGGTATTCCAGCATCCTTTGGATCTCTAAAAGCCATATTAGAGGAGTCTTATAATGATAATATACAATTATGTATGTGACACTATCCGACTTTCAAACCGTGGACCTGCCAAGGGTACTCCCTGCCGGAGAGCAATTTGAGTGTGCCCTTGCTGAAGTAACCTACTACCCTCTTTGGTTCGACATTAGCTCGGGGCTAGGCAACAATTATATTCGCGTCGTGGATGAGAAAAATGACTCGGTTGAGCGGAAGATAGGAAAGTGGCTATTACAATGTATGCGAGCTAAATGATGAGGTGTTTAGTCAGGTTGAGGCTATACTGGGTCTTCAACCCTTCGGGTCGTCTGCGTCTCAAGACAGATATGTCTCTGAAACTGGGAAAGTTGGCGCGCACCTTGGGATTTGCAACAATCAAAATCCCTCAGGGAGAGAAGCTGATGCGAAGTGAGTTACCCGAACTTGCAGCCCACCGTGAGTTCTACGTTCATCTGTCAGAAGTCAGCACCACGGACGGGCTACCCAGCACATTGCTCAGAACAGAACCTGTAGCAAACGAAAAATGTGACAGTGGCAGAACAGTAGCTTTCTCTCATTTGCAAATCAAAAGGCTTGTCACATGCCCTATAGGCAGTGTTACAGTCCACGTTTTAGACAACATTGATGACCCTATTGAATTGCAGCACCTATCCCTAACATTACATTTTCAAAATATATCTTCGGAACTGCAACAGCTGCAACAAGTGTAAAGACATGGTGAATAGCGGGGGACCAGGAGCACATGATGCATTGACTTGCACGACCCTTCGGCTGGTACACGCAGGGTTTTGAAGAACCAGGGATGACGGACAAATTGTATGTATTTCAGCTCTTCGATGGGCTATACAAGAGAAAAGAGCTGCCCGTTGTAGTTCCTTCGGAACGGGAACAACCGCAAGAAGCTACATTTGCCGAGCTGCGTGGTTTGAACCTGGAAGGCTCAGCCCCGTGGAGGAGCTACGCACTTATCCAGAATGACTCCAGTCAATGGTCTCTGCATGGTCACCCTGTTCGTGGTGGGTGAGAACTTGACTTCAGGGTCATCCAACCCAACCTCATATTCAACTGGGGCGCGGACACAGGCTCCGTAAACTCCAGAACAGTGGCCGTGCGTTGGCTTCTTATATTCCGAAAGGTGGTGCTATTTATGTTCAAGAAAGCAATGTCTGGTATGTGATAGGTGGGGGGAAAAGGTGCGTTGATGAAGATCTTTTGGGAGTTTGATCATCTTACTCCTGGCAAGGGTACTACCACAATTGCACAGATAGTCCTGGGTACACCACCCGACGACTTCGTACCAGTGCTACATGGGCTTGCCCTAAAATTGGGTCGGCTGCATAAGCTTCATTTACCGAACTGAGTGGTTTGAACCTGGAAGGCTCAGCCCCGTGGAGCTTGATATCCACAAGGCACCTCACCGAGAGAGCGAGCAGGGTACAAAAAACGAGGTGTTGCTGCTGATACGTAAGAACTCGCCCGGCAGAGACAGTGGCCCATTGTTGACCAGAGCCCACCGCACCCGCCGATCTGTAGTTGCTGTACAACTCTCATATGCTTTTAGGGTCACTTTACAGCATAGCTAGGCGGCCTTGACACCAACCTCCGCCCCCCCCCCCCCCCACCCAAATTTTTTTTTATTATTTATTGTAAAACCATACGCGTAGCGAATCACTGTTCGTGTTTGTAGCTAACAAGCCCGACCAATCACAGCCCAAGTATGATGAAGGCGATCACACGGTCCTTCTGCCCGGCTGATGGTGTGTAAAAGTCTTCTAGTTGCGGTTCTGGGCCAAGACTGTTTCAACTCTTCCCAGTTACCTGTGCATACTCGCGAATCGCAGCATCGACATCCTGGAATAGGCGCAAGGAATGGCCTTGGCGACGTAGTTCTTCGTTGATCAAATCGAGGCGTTGTGTTCGCTTATGGGACCATGCTGCCTGGGCGGCCTGAAGTTTTTCTATGGCTTTGTCATGTCGCACACGTTTCGCATTAGCATCGTTATCCCGAAACTTGGAGGAGAGGTAGTTGCTGCCAGAGAAGGCCACTGCGTTAACAAGGGCGTCCCCAACTAGTATTGCGATCGAGGCCATCTTGTTATTCCATAATATCTGATGGAATGATTCCCTGTTTAATTAGCATGTCTTTTGTTGCCGTCGCCAGCCCCACGTCAAGGACTACCATCCTGATGCACTTTATCCCGGTTGCCTACATGGGGGCACGATGACTCCGTGTACTAAAGCGTACTGCACGTCGATGGTGCTCATGTCTTCAACCACTGTAACCCCGCTTGAGCGGAGCTTGAACAGCGTTAGAATGTTGAGGAGCTGACAGTTGCTCGTCGGTGTTCGGTGGTTCTCTCCGGGTACTCCAGCTTCCTCCATCCATAAAACTGTCACTGTCACGATTAGCCATTGTGCATAAATATGTGACCATAAACTCCAATAAATAATAAATATACCATCCTGACGTCATAGCCGGTGAAATCGAGTTTAGGGGTGGCTCCCTTCATTGCCACCCTACCTAAGCGGGCAAACCCTATTGCGCGGGCAGAGACCATGTCGATGCGATAGACAGCAGAGGCCAGCATCTTTCCATCGGCTAAAGACGTTGTGTATATATATATACTACTCCATATTGAATGGGTCTGAAGATACCTTTAAATGCTTGTTCAGAGGTGCCACTCTATGGTTGACCGGATCAACAAGCAGTGTCATTAGACTGACCGCCGACTTATTGTTGTTCCTGTTCCTTTGGAACGACTGCAAAAACCATAATGCCAAGCTAGCCACCCAACAACCCCAGTAATCCATGGGGACCAGTCATCTAATGAACTGCGTTCGTGATGGATTGCATTCGAGAACCCTTGCTGCTGTCCATGTTGCCCATGTTGTTCCCGTTGTTCCTTCGGAACGGGACCAACGGGTCCATCAGCCGCTGGGGTTGCTACTGCATTGTTTACGACCATTCTCTGGAGATTGGCCCCCTCTTCTTGCAACTGGGCCAATGCTTTTTGTTGTTTTACATTCTGGGCAGCAGCTCCTGCCCGTCCGGCAGCCACTTCCTTTGGGTCTTTCTGTCACTGTTCCTGTTGTTCCTTCGGAACAGGAACAACCAACGACTTAGTGGTTGGCACAGCTGCCACTCTCTCCACCTGTTACGCAGTAACTATCGGAAGGTTTGACTCTGTCATCGGTGACATCGTCTTGATTTGTTAAAGAGCACGTGTGTCTAAATCGACACTGTTTAGCAACGGTTAGCATCTTGGTTAGCGGTGCTAAGTACATGTCATAGCGATGATATATCTCGCACGTGGTACTGCTTAGCGTGTGCCCAAGAAATGGATCTGCCTCAAGATCAGCAACCAACTTTAGTTGGTTCTCTGGGGGTATGGAAAGAAACATGCTGACCGCCCCTACATAGAGTTGTAGTGTGGCCGCCAACCAGAGTTTTTGTCATTGCTGCGCCGAGCCGTGCCTCATATCGGGCATAGACTTTATCGATTGTCTCGTCGTCCATGGCGTCGACCTTGTCAGTTGTGAGGTTTTTTCCCTATATACTGCGTGGCCTGGCCACCTGAAGCTAATGCAGCTAGTCTTCCGCGTTTGGCCTCATCGACCTGTTTTCCTTCGGAACTAATATAGCACATAACAATGTGCAATGCCGCCCACCCCAGCACACTTATATACAGTGCTTGGGTCACTAGAATAGCTACTTCCCACATAATATAGGCCCATTATCACAACATAATATTAATTATAAGTGGTTGGTTGGTCTGTTTTTAACACTAGCCGGGCATGCTTGCTCTCCGCCAATGCCTGACGAACTGCTACACGTTCCTCACGGCTTCCAATCACATCATTCTCTCGTAGATAGTCCTCGAAGCTGTCTCTGTCCTTACAGTGGAACAGGCAAGCCCAGCGGGTCTGCTCGCGGAGATCCTAAAGACAGAGTTATACTTCTGAGTAAAAACCAAAACGCTCTGCCGCGCATGACGACCCGAGAAGGCAACGTTGAGGTTGATGTTCCACGGAGAGTCGCTCTTGTCTTAGATCATTTTGCAATGGCGAAGGACGCGGTCGTATAGGATGGCGAGACGACCAGCATACTGGCTGCGGACCACGCGAGCAAGTTCAGATTGGGTGACCATTTCATATTCCAGGCTGATATTATCAATGATGTAACTGGCAGTGGCATCGCCTGTGGCCAGGACCACTCGACTGTAGTCATTCAATGTCAGCTCGTATTCGAGCCGATCCCCAAGCGCACTCTGGTAGAAAGGCATATGAGCCTCGAGGAGTTCAAAGTCCAGCGGGATACAGAACCAATTGCCATAGGCATCAGCGATAGCCCTGTCTACAACAACAGTGTCAACCTTGTCTTCTGTGCCAACCCGCAGCTAAGTAGCATTTCTTTTTGCGGAGGCATCAGTGCCCTGGTAGTGGGCATTTTTGTGCTCGAGGGCTGTCTTCCAGAGGTCAAGGTAGCAGTGATACACGTCTGCATCGTTGACCGACATCACCTCGTTCCTGCTGATCTCGATTGCCATTTTCTTGACAATGGCATGGCCAAGATTCTGAACAACTGACCTGTTATCATCTGTTAAGTTCAGGATGACAGCAAAGGCTAGGTGCACTGTACCCGGTACGATAAGGTCATGGGACCCGAGGTTTGGGAAACGCATATTCAGTTGATGGTTCGGGCCAGTCGTACTAGGATTGTGCGTGATCACAACCGACTGCCGAACTCCCTTTACCCCAAGAGGCTCTCGTAATCCGCGGTATGGGTTAAGCCTGCGTCCATATTGGTTTGAAGACATGTTGAATATAATGAATATGTCTCAGATCAATCTTGAATACAATGGCAGACTTTGGGCTCGACTAGTTCGCAAGATGACAGGACGATGATGATTCAACGGAGTTACAAGATGTCCTAGCTTTACTCCGGCCACTGACAGCGGAGCTGTTGTGGAACAAGAGACGGGGGCGTTAAAATATCTTCATTGCAGCATGAGCTCTTGGGGGATGCTGTCAATGGCTACTACCGGAATCTGTCTGAGAAAGGGATGGTACCCTTTCTACATGACTATTCCAAGTTTGAGGTCGACAAAAATGGGGAGCTGAGGCTGAAGGCCCAGCCAAATTTCGACACTGCTAGTAAATCGGGAGCACCCCATGCTCTCTCAACAATTGCTGGAAAGCGTGGCGGTGGTGAGATCATCCGGAATGAGCTGGGTTTTGTGGACTGGACTCGAGGGAGGAAGGCGCTTAAGCTAAAGGCGCTTGAAGCACTGCGGGTCAATTTATTTATTTATTGGTGTTTAAGGTCACATACTTATGCACACTGACTAATCATGATCGTGACAGTTTTACGGGTGGAAGAAGCCGGATTACCCGGAGATAACCACCGAGCAACGACGAGCAGCTGCCAGCTCCCCAACATCGTAACTCCGCACTGCAGCACAGGCAGGGTTAGATTGGTTGAAGACATGCCTACCATCGACGTGCAGTACGCCTTGGTACACGTCGTCATCGTGTCCCCATGAGGACAATCGGGGTTAAGTGCCTTGCTCAAGGACACAACGCGGGAGACCGAATCGATCGCTCAGACGGTCACCTATCCGAGGATTAACCGGGCTCGACGTTGCTTAACTTCGGTCACGTTCGGTGATCTGGCGAGAACCGGTTATCGCAACGCTACCGCGCCCCCACTGCGGGTCAATAACAATGAGTTGGGTGAATCAGCTGCTAGGATAGGATTGGATACTATAGAACTGCAATACTTGGGACAGGTGGCTAATGCTGCGTCAAATCCACGCAAAACGTGGTGGAAAGTCTCACCGAGGAGGACGAAACTGAACTTAAAACCTTACACGATCCTCCACTTGATGCCGTGGGATTGAAGTACAGCAGCAGAGAGCTCTGCGGACTCGATAGGGCAATGCAGACCACCCGAGGTGAGTTAACGAGCAACCTGGCCAGACTATCCGGGCTGGATGAGCACATCGCTTTGGAAAATAGAAAGCTTGATGAAGATCAAGATGAGCAGTTTAGTAGGCGCCGGGTAGCAGAACGCTTGCGCAACCTGGAAGATGAACGAGCTTCCCGCCTGGAGATGGCGGCAACGAATACAGAGGCTCTCCTGGTCAAGCTATCTGGGAAGGCGGCGGCTGTGCTACCTGGAATTATAGGCTGCATTGTTTCGTGGCTGCTCAAGCTACTCACAAAAACTGTAGGCTGGCAGGCCGAAAACCTGTGGGCCGCGGTTCTTGCTATCGGGTGTCTGCTTCTTATGACGGCTCGTCAGTGGCTATCATCGAAGAAACCAAAGCGCGGGTAAGCCAACTGTAACCCCACCCACAATAGCGGCAATTTTCTCGTCATCATGCTGGCGTGCTACCGCAATTCCTGTCGTGCTTCCTGATGCCGCCGACCCGGCATCAGCGGCAGCTCTGCTACGGGTTCCCGCTGGCGCATCAAACGTTGCCAGGCCGGCTGGTGGCTTGACCAGTCCCGTCTCCCCCGTAGACACGAATGGTGGGGTTGGTGCAGTGTTTATGTTTGTATTTAGTTCCAGGGTCTGGGCCGTTGTGGCAATAACGACCGCGGTGTTATACCCCAAGAGGCCGTGTGAAAGGCCACCTAGTTCAATATCAGAAGGCGCCATGTAGAGGCCTCGACCGAATACATAATCTGTTTTTGACTTGGCGTTAGACAACACGCCTTGATAGCGTTTAATTCCACTCTCCAGGTCCACAGGGCGGGCAATGGCATCTTCCACATTCGCCTCAAACTGCTTTTGGACGTCGAACGCTGTATCCGTTCCGAGAATCGATGAACGGGTCTGAGCCTGGGACCGATTATTGCCCAGACGTATGTGCTAATGGACTCATTGATTTTTTCGACCCCTGCCCTTGTAAACCCGTTTGCCTAGTCAACTATAAACGTAGTAATATCTGCATGACCTTGTCTGATAAAATCTGCATGAGTATGCCCGTGCCCTGAGGGTTCGGTAAATGTGACCGTATGGTCGTATCTTCGACTCGGCGGGTGTAATGTCAGGGGATAGCTGTAGTGTGCTACGACTTGGTATAAAGTGCCCAACCCGTCATTTTAATCCCCCTTTTCTCTACAATCTGTATCAGGCGACACACCGAATTCATTTGATAGTCTTTCAAAAGCGCGTCCATCATATGAGTTATTGTATCTAGATCATGCATGGTCCTGGGGTAAGGCAACTTTCATTTTGGCTAAAACCCGCCATGTCTGGTAGTAGAAATGAAATAGCCAGAAACCTCCAGGGAACAAGACTGTGGTTTGGTTCATGTGGTTAGTAGCTGAGACCCTGCACCCTGTCATCGCACACCATACAGCGAAGTTCACCTGGTTTTGTCAGAATGTCATGGGCGTGCTCCGCCATTGCTTGATGACTGCTCCAGAATTTTTACCTGAATGTTTATACTTTGAGAAGATGTCCAAGTGATTGGTTTCAACACTCTTGGTCTCTAAGCTATGTGGTGGGGTTAAAGCCACATGAATTTCCTTGACATCACTTAGTTTTTTGTGCTTATAGAATCCGCCAGCTTTGTATCTGGCACCGGCATCGTAACAGAAGGCTTTTGGGTGATCAGCCATCAAAAGGAGTAACTATGTGTACAGTATTAATGTCTTACACTGAAACCTCCTGGCGAAAATATTTGCTCTGGATAGATTCAACCGAGTGTGTCTAATACATATCTGAGTTTAACTTAACTGGGTATATTTTATTTATACCATGATCGTCAGATTATTAACAGTCGCTATGATTTTCTGTCGATTTTACTGAGCTGCAGACGTACAACATGCGAATCTGTTTTTGTTCACATGAGCACCAGTGGGTGGTACTTCCGCTGTCAATTTTATCGCCGAAACGAAATGGAAAAAGAAACACGCAAATCACGGGGACTTTTTCATTTTAATAACACAATAACATACTATAATGAGTTATGGGTGCTTTATTAACATGCAGCAACGCATGTTTGTTAAATGTTGGCATCTTATGAGGTCAACCCAGTTTTAAAACGTACTAAATAATTATGGGTTTCATTTCACTCTTCACGAGGCGACGAGTGATAAATTTAGACAAGTTTGCATTCACGTCAAGGTCACCAAAGGTCAACTTGGATGTAGTTCAACTGTAGGTGTAAATTTTAACTACTGAAATCCCATTGCTGGCGTGTTCACCACGGTTGGTGTGTGAAGCTAAAATTTATGTCATAGGCTTTTTATATATAGTAGAATAAGTATCATGGTACAAAATTGTTTTCTTAGCACATTACATTTAATTTCCATGGTTTAATGCTTTCAGAATCATTTTTCAAATGTATATTCAATAGTTTTCATGCGGGCCTTGCAGTACGTTTTTCCAAAGCTTTTCCATCGTTTTTCCATAGACTGCACTACAAATTTTCCACAACCCTATACCCATTAAACTACAGAATACACAGGGAAACAAACGCGTGGAGATCTGCCTGTACCTTCACTTTTATAACCAAAAGCAATGAGGATCCAACAAGCAACCGTGCTATTCATGGCCCACCGGGTATCTAACCGGTGGTCCATGATTAGCATATTAGTTTGTTAAGTCATCAAGTTTCTACAGATATGGCAGTTAAGGATACAGGTATATTTGGCCACATTCTGTTGAAAATATAACTAAATGATAGAATAGCGGCTCAAGAATTCTCATTATGGATAATAACAACACAAGAGTATATAACCAATGCTTTGTTCATATAGGACCCCTCCCAGAACTACCATGAAATGTCACTGGTTGTAGTTCGGAACACCAACATAAAATATGAATTTTTATAGCTTTTTCAGGGCCTGTTACAAAAACCTTCAGATTTTCCATAACTTTCCAGGTCCTGCAAAATGAAATTTGGCTTTTCCATAAATTTCTAGGAGTTTTCACTGCCGATAATTGGTTGCAAAAAGTTTGGGTATACTGTCCTGTCTTTAGAACTGAATGACCAATGGAGAAGTGAATTTACAAAGGCAAACTCAGTTAACAATCTACATGAACACTTAATTTTTTAAGGCTCTGTGCACCTTTAAAAGGATATTGTGTTGAATTACTTTGTGTTACAATAATAAACCCAAGTTTATATTTTTAACTGGTAGAGTGCTAAATTATTTTTGGTCCTTAACCCTTTACCTAACATGAAAAGCAGACAACACTTGCAAAAACAATCTTGAATAACTATTTTTTTTCATTTTTTGTCTCAAAAACATAGGTTATGACCCCTCATTGGAACGAGCTTGACGAGCTCGTTCCAACGAGGGGTAATAACCTATGTTTTTGAGACAAACAATGAAAAACTTAATGAAAATTAATTGGCAATTTTTGAGAATAGCGCTGGCCGGTTTTGTCCATTACGTTGGGTAAAGGGTTAATTTTTGTGCATCTTTGTCTTGTTGCAATTTATGAGAGAGTTTCACATACTTATGCACAATAGCTAATCGATACGCCTTAGTACACGGCATCGTCGTGCACACATGTACGCAACCAGGATAAAGTGCCTTGCCCAAGGACACAAGGCGGGTCGTCCCGGACGGGGATCGAACTCGGGACCTCTAGATCCACAGAATATGAAGCCTTTAAATTGTGGTAAAGGCACTTCAAAATGAGGCCCAAATATGGGCTTCCAGCACTCTACCAAGTTAATTGTTGCTGTATCCGTGATATGAAGCTATTTTCATGACATTACCATGACAGGACACAATGAAAACACTTTCGAAGTTTGTGAAATGATGCGCACACCGGCGATACAAATTCGCTTACATTTCGAAATTTCAATTTTTGTATGAAATTCTCATACCCTTGCATGTAGTGTTAAACTTACTGAAAGCTTTGTGAAATGAAGGAGAACTAACTTTCCTGCAAATCTCTTCTAATGGCGAAATTGTCAGCCATGCTGCGTAATTCGGCTCTCAAACCAGGGCTAAACCATGGCGAATCAATATCGCGAGAAGAGTGCTTGTTTCGTTAACTTAGACCAAAATCACAAAACAATGAACGGTAATATAAATTTATTTAGGCATGAAACTTGCTTGATTGAGTATAAACATATAACGTACACAAAACATGACAATGACGGAAATATAACAACACACATATCACATAAACTTTCACATTCGACGATTAAATTTGACACAAAATCGGCGATGAGGTAGGTGTTTTACTACAAGTATAGCTATTCACAAATATAGAATTGAGGAAAATAACAGAACATCTTAAATTTGGAAGAGAGAACCAAAATTATGGAGTATTAAAGTTGGAGGTGTATCTTCAAATTACAAGAGGCATCCCCTAAATATTAATTAGACCAGAATCTGGTCCAATTAATACTAAAGTCCACTGTATACGAGAAATGACACCGGGATACGGTTTGATTATTATAGAAGTCTATTGTATACCAGAATTTCACATTTAATAATGCGAATTTCTCAACCGCCAAGCCAAAGGCACCTAAATAACGTCAATAAACATTTTAATTAATATGAATTATACTTACAATCCCGCACGGATACTTATTTCTTCATTCCTTAGAAGGAATAAACATCGGATGGAGACAATGTTAGAGTCTCTCATTCATTAGCAATGCTCCCCAAGCGGAAACCACTCGAGTAAGCAGAAATAAGGATCTATAAGAAAAATAAAGCAAATTAATATCAATGAAAAGCACCACGAAAATCATATTTATAATAAAATATCCAAAAAACTCTCGTTGAAAATGATTTATGACCTGAATGAAAAAAGGACCTCAAACGTCGACTACCCTCTAGATTTAAATGCAAAGCAGCTTTTTCGACAAATAATTCCCTCTTGGGAAAATACCCCCTTTTAGAAAAGGTCTATAAAATTTAACAAACATAGCCTGTCTGTCAAAACATAATTCTTCCAATTCTGTGTTAACTTGTATGACCTTTGAACCAAGAGTATCAACATCTTTAGGTCGAGGAAGTATAGAAGAAAAAAAATGATCTCGGCATCAGAATAATTCCTGTTATTTATTTATTTATTTATTTATTTATTTATTTATTTATTTATTTATTTGTGTTTAGGGTCACATATTTATGCACAATGGCTAATCATGACCGCGACAGTTTTACGGGTGGAGGAAGCCGGGGTACCCGGAGAGAATCACCGAGCAACGGCGAGACACTGTCAGACTCCCCAACATACTGACTCCACACAAGCAGGGTTAGCTTTGGTTGAAGGCAAGTGCACCATAGACGTACAGTACGCCTTAGTACACAACGTCACCGTGCCCCCACGTGGGCAATGGGGGTGAAGACTAGTGTCTTGCCCAAGGACACAACGCGGTTGCCACAGGTGGGATTGGAAAGAGTTATCAAATTACTGAAGGCAGCAATGATTTGACCTGTAGATTTTCTCTCCAAATCATTAGTCTCCACGTGAAATAAAATATATGTAAAACTGCTAATGTCAAGCTGACCACTATTGATAAGATACGTAATTCCCGAAACTGTATATCGTGAAAAGGCTTTAATCTCTGTATCAAAAATACCAGAAACATACAGAGTCAGACACTAAGACAACTTTCTTGTTTCTTTTGGCTGAAAGAAAACAGAATTGTGTTAAGGTGTGAGAAGAATAGGGGATGCCAAATATAATTTATAAATAAAACATTTACAGGGAGTGAAGGATAGAATCTCCCATTCTAGCCGCTACCATGAATTTCTCCTTCAAAGTATAATGACGGTATTGTTTATAGGCATCGCTAGCCCAATCTCCCATAAACTGAACGAGTTCCCCGGGCACACCGGATTGAAACGCCCAAGAAGCCCCAGCTCTTCTAAAACTATGAGAGGAGTAATTATGAGGATATCTACCAGTCTCATAAATTCTTGTAGTTGCAAGTATGTTAACGGCTTTTTATCTTTGCCCTGAATGGCCATGAAAACAGGATCAGTGGTTTACCTGGTATTAAATGACACATATTTTTATACGCTTTAACAGGGCAAAGGGGTGAACATGGTATGGCCAGGACGGGTATTTTTGAAAATTTTTGACTAAACAGAATGGTTCTGGACCACTCAATCACAACTAGAAAAAGTTCATCAGACAGGAAGACACACCCCCACCCCCACCCTTACTATTGGTGTTGAGAATTGAAATATTTAGTTGAGGTTAGAACCAAATTTGACTTCCTAATCATAAGAAAAAAAGCTAATAGGAATAAACACCAAAGAGTCATGTCGAACGGATCATTCTGGTTTATGTGAGAATAAATTTCTAAAAGAATTTGGGGAGTGACTGGCAAAGCCTGTTTTACACAATGAGGGTTTGTTCTGGCAAGACCTCTAAGTATAATCTTCAGCTCATAGGATTCAAAAACTAAAGTTGGAAGATCTAAATGGAAATGTAAAATTTTAACACCACTTAAATAGTTCTTGATTTAGGCAACTGATTTAAAAGAACGGCTCAAAAACTGTGAATAAAGTTTCAAAACATCGAGTGTAACCGGAAATGCTACACATTCATAACATGTACAAAAGAGAAGAAAGGCTCTCCACTGAACAATCAAATTTCTGTTTGTCCCTTCAGCAAAAGCTTTGGATAAGAAAAAATGAACATCCTTTCTTAAATCTTTAATCCCTAACTCTGTAATGCAAATAAAATTACCAATTGTGTTGAAAACGAAATAACTCTGGGAAATGATTTTTCCGAAAGATGGATATCACCAACACACCTCCTAAAGTGAATCTCAGACATGGGATCCTCTTCCCACCTGGATAAGATATCTGCTATTCTATTGTCCATGTCCCGAATGTGTGAAGCCCCGATTTCAAAATCGAAAATTGCAGCCAAAAAAACACATTTCCCTCAAACACGACCGCAAAAAGCAATTTCTTGTAGTTCCAGAATTAAGAACACTGACTGAAGTTAAATTGTCACAATTAACAATTAATTTTTGTCCTTTCAAATCAAAGCCCCACACCTCCAGACAAACCATAACTGTCAGCAGTTCTAACTGATTAATATGTAACTCCATCTCTCGAATAAATAAAGGAAAGACCGAATGAAAATACTGGCCTTTGAAAAACCCACCACAACCAAGAAGACTGGCATCACAGGAGAACACAGAGTCAGGAGAACTCTAGCAATCGAATGCCATCATAGATACCCCATTGTAAATTTCTAAAAAATTATGCCACCATAATAGATTTTTCTGAATGAAAAGTGGGATATCATGTATTTGTTTTGAGTTCGACCCCAAAGTCCTCAGCCATGAAAGAATCCCAGACACAAAAATCCTTCCAGGTCTAACACAGGAAGAAACAAAATGTAATTTTCCTAACAAAGATTGCACTGCCCTTAAAGTTGCTTTTTCCTTACACAACCAAAAAGACACAAGTTTGCCAATTTCTGTTAATCTTTCAGGAGTAATTTCAAGGCTGAGTTCTCTGGTATCAAACATGACACCTAGAAAAAAACATTATTTGAAAAGGAGCACTTGCTTTATGAGTAGACTCTTCCAAAACACACAAATGCAAAATTTGACCAAGTTTATAAAAACTATCTGAAGCCCTTTCAGGAACATCGGCCCCGGCAAAATCACCCAAGTAATTGATTATTTCAATACCGAACTGACTGCAGATATATGATATGGCATTTGTGACTCTTTGACAAATGAAGGCAGCTGATCTTAAACCCATTGAAAGTACTTTGTCAAAATAAATTTTATTTTTCCATTTGAAGGCAACTACGTTAATACCCCCTGGATCAATTGGAATTTGTCTGTGTGCTCTTTTTAAGTCTCGTTTATATAGTAAACAATTTTGACCATATTTTTGATAAGGGAAATGAGATTATCAATTGAAGGATATTTCAACTTGAAAGGGGCACCCAAATAACTAAACTTTGAAATTTCCTCATTGATCGAATTCCCGGGGGAAAACTTAAATCCAAAATGATTCGTCTTTCCAAAGAATCTTTTTTTGGAACAGAATTTAGAGGGCTCAATTTAATTTCTACTTTCAAATGATTACCTCCTTTGTAAGGACCCAAAAATGCATTATAATCCAACTCTTTGTTTAAATAATTTTTCATATCCTCGGAAAAATCTAAGGCGTCTTTGTGATTTTTTACTTTACCCTTGAACGAGGTATAATTTCCAGAAAATCCATTGGGAAAACCAAATTCCAAAATTTCACACACTGTTTTATCTGAAAAATCAGATAACATTTCTCTAAAGAAGTGTATATTTAAGTGAGAATTGACAGAAAGTTTCAAACCCTCAAAATTATGTTTGGTCGAATGTGAAATACGGGAGTGCATTTCACAAAAATTTAAAACTGAAATGTTGTCAGATTTATTTAACACAGAATCTCCGTCTTACGTCGACACTGAAGACAAAACGGGCAAGCAGAGATCGCCTTCCAAATATGAATTATCACAAAACTTTTGAGTATTCAAATATAACAAATCATGTTGAGTTCTTCTCATCAGATCCACACAAAAAATTCAAATTCAACACCCTTTGCAGATCGATAACTGAAGACAACTCCAAAGAATTAGAGTCGACTTCATTCATCGAATTGTCCAAAGATATAAGAGTATTCAAATCTGAAAAGCCTATATCGATTTTTTTCTGACGATGATTCTGAATTAAAATGTAAAAATAGATCATTTCTAGGCATCTTTGAAAATGTATTAAATTTTGACAATGATTGGCTGTCTTTGTCAGCTGACAAAGCTGGCGTAAAAATTAAGGAATCCGAAACACCAGAATCCTCATCATTCCCTTTTTTGTTGGATGGATAGTTCTCCTTAAAAGTACAAATTTGAGGTCGAAAAGTTTTCTTATTCTCTCTCAATATTCAGGATAGAAAATTTCGGCCATAGGATTTAATTTTAGGCCTTCGAGGCCCAGTCATTTTTGAAACGGACAAACTGATGAAGACTCAGGATGCATCAATTTCTCCTTCCTTCTTTGCCAACAAGTGGTGGCGCGGTGGCTCAGTTGGTAGAGGTGCAGGCTGCAAGCCGAGAGGTCCTCGGTTCGAATCCCACATGCGGCAACCGCGTTGTGTCCTTGGGCAAGACACTTCACCCCCATTGCCCACATGGGGGCACGGTGACGTTGTGTACTGCACGTCGATGGTGCACCTGTCTTCAACCAGTGCTAACCCTGCTTGTGTGGAGTTGGTATGTTGGGGAGCTGACAGCTGCTCGCCGTTGCTGGGGGGTTCTCTCCGGGTGCTCCGGCTTCCTCCACCCGTAAAACTGTCACGGTCATGGTTAGCGATTGTGCATAAATATGTGACCTTGAAAACACCAATAAATAAATAAAATAAATTTGCCAACAAGTGGCACAAATGTGCTCAACTGACCGAGAAGGGCCCTGAATAACAGCTTTATAAGGTGCCGCCAGAGAACATTTATTCCCCTGGTAGCCTGAACAAAACCAAACTGATGATGATACCGATACATTTGTTTGTTGATCAGAGTTGGAAGAATGCCAGTTTCTAGATTTTGGGCGAATTGACTTGGCTAAAATCGGGGTTTCAATTTGAGCTGGATCATCAGCCCAGGTATTCTGATCTAACTCAGTTCTGCGCAGCCAATCACTGTAAAAATTAAGCAAAGCCTTCCACTCATAAATGTTATGAAAATAAACTATTTTTTTCAAAAATTCCAAACGACCACTAAGGGCCTAGAAATGTAATGAAATTTTGTTTATTTTGAAAATGCTCACCTCTGATATTCCTTCAATTCAAATTAAATATACACAAAATGTACATCAAAATGAAGATTGAGATGTGTAGAACACGAAACACACGTGTAGTCAACTCATACAGTCGACTGTAGGCACCACTGGTTCCCGGAAGTCTGCTGGCGTATTCGTACCAGAACTGATAATAAAATAATACTTCACAAAAACAACTTGTGGTCAAATGTGCTTTACATATCCAAGAACAAGGCTAGGGGATCAAACTTCTTCAAAACACGGCGACTGAGCTGCTTGGGAGTAAATTCCAAAGCCTTTGCTTTTGTTTACGTATGAATATACTTTCGATTTCCGGTCGACGTCATCGGACGGAAAAAGCATGTAAAAACAACGCCGTCTAAAATCAAATAATGAAAAAGACCGCCTTCATACAGTATACTATTATTAGATAGAGATTGCACAGTTGTCATATTCAATGCAAGGTGTTATGATACCTGTTGAAATTTCTTAGAATTACGATTTTGTTTTTCGATGGAAATTCGAGGTTTCGAGTGATTTGCGCATGTCTGTCGAGCATGGAAGCCATCTTCAATAAAAAATGCAGACAGTTTTGTCCTTTTCCAAAATGCAGTCCTATCGCTGCACTCGAAAGCGTTTTGAATGCCTAGATTTGTTATTGAATATCTGAAGCACAATCGGCCACGAGTTGTTCTTGCGAAATATTATTTTATTATCAGTTCTGGTACGAATACGATAGCAGACTTCCAGGAACCAGTGGTGCCAGCTGTCAACTCTGTGAGTTGATTACATATGTGTTTCGTGTTCTATACACCCCAATCTTCATTTTGATGTACAATTTGTGTATATTTAATCTGAATTTAAGGAATATGAGAGGTGAGAATTTCAAAATAAACAAAATTTCATTACATTTCTGGGCCCTTAATTTCAAGATCACTGATACACGAACTTGTAATAATCTCAAGTTCACCCGCAACAAATTGCTGGAATGTTAAATCTTTAAAAGCTATATCAGATCCGATAAATAAATTGTAATTGTGAGTGAGGAAAAATTTGGGGAAATAAAACATTATCAAAAGATTTAGCAGCGATACCTGAGTTTTGTTTTGGGTAATTCGATTTTTGTGATTTGTTGCGAGCAAGATAGGATTCAGAATCGGAGTCATTGTCTGTTCTGTCTGAGTCTGAAAACATATGAGACTTTGTCTCTTTCTTTTGGCGTCTAACTTTGTTTTTTTTTAAAGAATCTGATTCTTCATCACTACAAGAATCAGAGCAAGATGACAAATCAACGTCCCTAGAATTCTTATGCCATTCAGAATTCGTTTTACCAGGCATAAGTCCTAAGTTTCTCAGTTTTTTATCAACTAAACTGCTCAAATCGTCCATTTCTCTAAAATCATTGAGATCTTTCTTCAGAGAACGACAATTAATCTTATTGTAAGAAGATATTGTACCTTTTGGACGAACAATGTCTTTTTCAGTATCTGCAATTTGCTGTCTTGAATGTTTCTTTTCTAATGCAATTTCTTGTTGTCTTGTGTCTTTTTTGACCTCCGACAACTGTTTCCGGGGAGCTTCTAATTCTTCCTCATCACTGAGGTCCAATGAAGGGGAGACTTCTTTAGAACAATTTGGAACGAATGTTTGTATACTTTCACCGTCTTCACTGAAACCACCAGTAAATTCATCTGTGCGCTGAGATTTTCCGTCATTCTTTTTTTGGAGTCAACTGGTTTTACATTTCTTCTGGCTCTATCAGGGTCCATTGCGAATTTTAATATGTGTGCCTAACAGTTCGTAAAGTGACTGATCAAAGCAACTGAAGCGTCCTTGGCAAACCAAGAAAAAGGCTAAATTGTGAATTAATTCACTGTTCACATCAAAATGTGTATCCAAATATAACTCTAATATTTGAGTCAAAAACTTCGGGACAATTCAAAATATTTAGCAAAAGTTCAATTCAATCTAAGCCAACAAGTCCCAATCAACATGTTTCAAGAAGTGAATAAACTCATCCAGATGGCGCTAATTAGTGTTTAGTAACAAAGGATACGATCTCCAATGAAATGCAGTGCAGTGATAAATCAGAAGACTACACGCATTGAGCTCCTACAATTCCGGTACCACAGTTGACAATTACATCATTTGAATTCGAATGAATTCAAATAATACCAATTACTGGAAAAAACCCGCGCGTGCGCGGGAAAAGAAGAAATATTAATGAAGAAATTGATATTCCGATATTTTTATTAAAAATAAAAACTCAGAAAAAGCTCTCTTGTCAAAACACATGTAATGCACAATGTATAAATTCAGTGGTGTCAATACGTTGATACAGAAGGAGAGACCCATTCCTCGCCAAAAGTTTTAACAGAAAATTTTGTAATGCGTAATTTATTTATCCAGCCGCAAAGATGAGAATAAGACGGGTGCACCCCTTCCAGCAGTTTTGTCAGAAATTAAGCAGTGGAACAAAATCGACTAAGATTCTTTTATAATACTTTAAAGTAAAGTAGAGGGGACAGGGCATTTTACATAAAGTTCATTGAAGTTTTTTGTTTTATTTTTATCCAGACGTTGGCCGAAACGTCCCTGCGTTGAAACGACCCAAAACAATTTAGATGTATTTCATTGGAAATCTTGGGCTTTAAATGGGGGGGGGGGGGGGGGGGGAGCTCGATTTTTGGTGTATTAAGGGGGCGTGGGGGCGCACGGTGGCGCTATGTACTAAGGCGTACAGCCCGTCGATCTATGCTAACCCTGCTTGCGCGGAGTTAGTAGTACATTAGGGAGTCAGACAGTTGCTTGCCATTGCTCGGTGGTTCTCTCCGGATACTCCGGCTTCCTCCACCCGTAAAACAGTCTGACACAGGGTGACCCTGGCTGTCGAAACTGTTGTTAAACCCCAATAAATAAATATTAAGTAGTATCTCGGTGCTTGGGACGACCAGAAACATAACACGTGGTTCTAGAATCGATTTACAACGTTGTGGACTAATTGCGATTTGAATGAAGTTGTGTTAACCCTTTACCTAACATGAAAATCAGACGACACCTGTAAAAAAAATTCTTGAATAACTAATTTTTTTTTCATTTTTTGTCTCAGAAACATAGGTTAGGAACCCTCATTGGAACGAGCTCGATGAGCTCGTTCCAATGAGGTGTCATAACCTATGTTTTTGAGACAAAAAATGAAAAAAATAATAAACATTAACTGATGATTTTTGAGAATAGTGCTGGCCGGTTTTGGCCGTTACGTTGGGTAAAGGGTTAACTATCGTTCTAACTTCAACTGAAGACTGTCGGATAATGAACGTGAATAACAGAAAAGGTCGCTTTGTATTTTCGTTGTTGTTATTTTCGACAGTATTGTGGACTAACTGCGATTTGAATTACCCCGAGTCGCCACCGTGTTAGGTCTGTGATGAACTCCAGCTACCAGTAACCTAAATGTGTTTTGTGTAGAGTGTAGTTTACTATTTCAGTTCGGAAATGCGAACTAGTAACTACAACTCAGCTTTGAATCTATTTTCGAGATGTCGTAAGAATGAAGTGAAAATCATAATAACTTACGTGAAAAGTGTGGAATTTCTCTTTTCCATTTTTTTGGCTTCCTCTGTCGATGCGAGATATCTGTATAGTGAACATATGCTTGAAGCAAAATTTGTCTGGATTCTCGGCTAGTCGTTGAAACGCCTGACAGGGGATGTCTATATGACATCACTACTTATCTAAAAATACTTTATGCAGAAATTCCCATGTTTTTTCGTTAATTTCTCGAAAAATTGAAATCTATGAAGCCCGAAACTTGTCGATAACGTTGCTTCAAAACGAATACTAAGGCTCAGTGGAGCAATTTCTGGCATATATGCTGTCAGAAAGGCGAAAAGTTGCCCACAAAAAATGTCTATCCTTTTAGTATAATAGATTTTCAAAAATGTTCTTCAAATCTTGTTGGATCCGAGTTATTTTCTGTTATGTCGTTCCAGTTAACTTGCAGTTAACTTCCAGTAACATCGCATTTGCCTTTCGAAAACAACACATTTGTAGTACCGACCATTTTAAAATATGGTTGTCTCTGCTTTTGCTTAACTAAAGCCACTAAATGATCGTAGATTCCAAGGTCGGGTGTCTGCCAAAGTAATATTAACCGTATCGCTGACTGATGGGATCGAGCGGAATGCTGATGTGGTAGTGACATCTTGTGAATTTACAAATGGCGTTTCTCAGTTTAAAATGGTCGAATGTATCTATCAACTTTGGGCTGGCACTCAGTAGATCATAGCTAAGGTCGTCCACAATTATGACTGATTTATTAATATCCAGAGTCTTTTTTCAATTTAGTCGTCGAGAAGATTCCAGCAGTTGTGACTGGCATACTGGGTTGATCAGTGAGTAACTGCAGGAAGTAACTGATTTAATTTCGATAGTAATTAAAAACACACAATAGACCAATAGAATTCCCTCTCATTTCTACGTTTGAAGAATAAGTGGTCGGAGGAGTAAACTGCAATCCTACTACCACTGTTTTTTTCTGTCGTTGCGAATAGGCTGGGAAAAATTAGAATTTGTAAGTTTTCTGACTCGAAACTCGAAACTTTCTTGAAGATGAGTTTCGATGAAGCAAAGCATATCGTTTTCTTCAATAATTTAAGTTATCTGTGCCAGCTTAGACTGGATACTTCGAAAATAGAAAGGGAGTCTTTCTGGGCATTGCACATCTTATCTGCAGGCCCGGGGTTTACGGGGCTTAGTTTCAGTGTCGTCACTACACGATAGAGCGAGCGTGAAGAGTAGTTGGTACCAGAATAATTATTTGAATAGAAATTCCACACAGAGTGGTCTGTTTCCTTTTCGTGACCTCAAAGACTGGATGCCGTTGAAGATCCCAATCAAAACTGGATATTGATCAATTGTTACGGGACTTCTAGGTCATCCAGGGAATGGAAGCAGAGTCTCGACCCCCTCTCCCCACTGACGAGTGCACATAGCTCCTCGATAGGACCCAAATGGTCTACGATTTGCTCTTTTTGCTGACGTTTGAGGGTCTGCTATCCTCCGGGTTTTGAGGTCTGAACCCAGGTCAAACGATGTCGGTAAGCGTGTCGATGAGCTTGTTCAAGCTGCGAGGCCAATGAAAGCTCACATTTGATCCCATTCCTCTAGACCCCGCAGTTTGTTCGTTTAACCCTTTACCTAACATGAAAAACAGACGACACTTTCAAACAAAATTCTTGAATGACTAATTTTTTTTCATTTTTGTCTCAAAAACATAGGTTATGACCCCCTCATTGGAACGATCTCCACGAGCTCGTTCCAAAGAAGGGTCATAAACTATGTTTTTGAGACAAAAAATGAGAAAATAATGAAAATTAATTGGCGATTTTTGTGAAAAGCGCTGGCCTGTTTTGGCCGTTACGTTGGGCTAAGGGTTAATAGCATATCAAGTGCCTACGGAATGAATTTTGTATACACATATTATACACCAAAATGAAGGTTGAGTTGTATAGAACAAGAAACACATATGTAATCAACCACTGGTTCCTGGAAATCTGCTACCGTATTCGTACCAGAACTGATAATAAAATAATATTTCAAGAGAACAACTTGTGTCCAAATGTGCTTCATATATCCAAGAACAAAGCTAGGGCATCAAAATTCTTCAAAACACAGCGACAGAGCTGCATGGGGGTAAATTCCCAAACTGTCGCCTTTGTTTACATTTTAAATAACTTTCGATTCCCGGTCAACGTCATCGGGCGGAAAAAGCATCGATATACAACGTCGTCTAAAATCAAATAATGAGAAAGATCGTCTTAATACAGCAGACTATTAGTATATTGAGACTGCAGAGTTGCCATATTCTATGCAATGTATCATGACACCTGTTGAAATTTCTTAGAATTACGATTTTGTATTTCGATAGAAATTCGTGGTATCGAGTGATTTGCGCATGTCCGTCGAACATGGATTTCATCTTCAATAAAAAATGCAGACAGTGTTGTCCTTTTCCCAAATGCAGTCCTATCGCTGCACTCTAAAGCGTTTAGAATGCCTGGCTTTGTTCTTGAATATGTGAAGCACCTTTGGCCACAAGTTGTTCTCGTGAAATATTATTATATTAACAGTTCTGGTACGAATACGGTAGCAGACTTTCAGGAACCAGTGGTGCCTGCTGTCTGCTCTATGATTTGATTACATAGAGGTGCTTCGTGTTCTATACATCTCAACCTTCATTTTGATGTATAATTTGTGTATATTTAATTTAAATTTTAGGAATATCAGAGGTGG
Source organism: Pictodentalium vernedei (assembly GCA_031216915.1). Taxonomy (NCBI): domain Eukaryota; kingdom Metazoa; phylum Mollusca; class Scaphopoda; order Dentaliida; family Dentaliidae; genus Pictodentalium; species Pictodentalium vernedei. Next base: position 125,526,254 of record CM062289.1, on the reverse strand, counting down.
GAATTTCAAAATAAACAAAATTCTATTACTAAAATAGCACCTTAATACCCAATCTAACTCGGCTAATATTATATCCAAAGGCTATAATTTCCTGCGTGATATAAGGGCCATTGTTGTGGATGAAAATAAATTATCAAGTTTTCTTCTATCCAACAATAAGCAAACGTTACTTGTTTGCAACTGATTAATTTCTTTCGTACTGGTGCTATAAAATAGATAGCATCTCTGATTTGAAGATAGATGAAAAGAATCTTTATGACTCCTTGAAACCCATGTTCAGATTAGAAATAAGTCTAACCATTTTCAATTGCTCCAGTAGGACAATAGAAAAGTGCCATTTGCCCCCGGCATTCTATCACCAAAACCTAGGAGTGTGGTAGATCATTGCCCACCGTATCGGACCTGAGATAGAAATTTCGACAGTCCCATTCAGCACCGCGTCATCTGCATTATGTCCTTTGACAAGATACTCAATCCCGATTGCGACTGCGATGATGCGGTGTGCTAAGGTGTACGGCAAGTAATTCCACCTTATTTTTAGGCGAATGGCAGGCAAATGAAATGATCGTTTGCTCAATATTTTCATTTGGGAGAGAGTAAACAAGTGGTCAGTGACTCGTCTACCTTTCCGTAACCCATTCTGGATTTCCCCCAGGAATACTCTTTCTTCAACAATTTCCACAAGCTTTCCATAGAGAACCTTGAAAAATAAGTTCCCAGTATCGCTGCTAACAGATGTTCATGTCCATTTGTTTAGCAATGATTTCTAGTCAAGTCTTGGCTGCCTCTTAAGGCAGCCAAGACTTGACTAGAAATCACTGCCATAGTGATTTGTCTATTGTCAGCAGGACCTCCTATTGATGGCATGTTAAGAGCAAACTTGCTTTCAACCAATGCTAAACCTGCTTTGACCGGCTCTCTCTACCATTAAACCTGTCCGACACGATACGACACTGGCTGTTGAAAGTATCATTACCCCCCCCAAAAAAAAACCACTGTACATAAAGCTCACAAATGATGAATCTCCAATGGGCGCCCGTTTAGGATCACTCTAACATTGCGAGTTTGCTATTTTTCGATGCAGATTTCTAAAAACAAATTCTGAGAGGTCTGATATTCGAAAATGATTGATTCCATAATACATCTAGAGATTGTTGGGACTTGACATCGACTAATTACAACAGTTGGGAAGAAAAAGGAGAGAGACCCCTCCCCAGCCCCAAGTTCTCTCACACAGTAATTGAACAGTGATTCATAGGGTAAAAATGTGAAAATTTAAAACAGATTACCATAAAATATATATTTATTGTAGTAAAACGATTGTGTTGATATAAGTAACAAAAGAAATACAAAATTTGCCCTACTTGAATTTACAGCAAAAAACAGTTGAAGAAATGTAAACAAATTATGATACAAAGACTTTGCCTAAGTCCTGTAACAACCCAATTTAATGACCAAGTAGCAGTGACACAAGGTTCCCAGTCAAATGAAAAGTCCTTGGAATTTCAACCCTTTCCTTGAGAAGTGATTGAATTTGTTTGTATCCTTGAAAAGTATTTGATTTTCCTCCACCTTCCTTGAAAAGTACTTGATGTGAGTTTACCTTTAACCCCTTACCTAACATGAAGAGCAGACGACACTTGCAAACAAAATTCTTGAATAACTAATGTTTTTCATTTTTTATCTCAAAAACATAGGTTATGACCCCTCTTTGGAACGAGCTCGACGAGCTCGTTCCAAAGAGGGGTCATAACCTATGTTTTTGAGATAAAAAATGAAAAAGAAAATAAAAATTAATTGGCGATTTTTGTGAAATGCGCTGGCCGGTTTTGGCCGTTACGTTGGGTAAAGGGTTGACCCATGCGACAAGAGGTTTCACGATAACCTGCCTCAGTCTGGAATGTAAATTCCAGACCATTGCAGTTTATTTCATGCGTTTCTGTCAGTAATCTGATAATATTATTTATTTATATTTATTTATTCATTGGCGTTTAAGGTAACATATTTCTGCACAATGGCCATTCATGACCGTGTGGAAGAAGCTGGAGTACCCGGAGAGAACCACCGAGCAACTGTCAGTTCCTTAACATACTAACTCCACACAAGCAGGGTTGGCATTGGCTAAAGACAAGTGCACCATCGACGTGCAGTACGCCTTATTACACAACGCCACCGTGCCCCACGTGGGCAATGGGGGGAAGTGTCTTGCCCCAGGACACAACGTGGTTGCCGCAGGTGGGATTCGAACTGAGGACTTCTCAGTTTGCAACCTGCACCAATCTGATAATATCCTGTGATGTAATACACTGTTGGAAAGGGCTCAGAGAGTATACTACACCACAGCATTTGATCATCATGTCATCATAATAGTCGGTTTTATCATCATTACAATGCAGATGACGGTTCTGAGATAGTTAACAAATGAATAAATTGGCAACTCGAGTCAATCTATTTTTCTAATCTCCGAGCATTAAGTCAAAAAGTGTTTAATAATTTCTTCGTTCGGCGCTTTCTCGATCTCGCTAAATATAAAAGTGATCCTTTCCCTCATGTCAGTCCCCATTCATTTATCCTTCAGGTTTTCATCTCATTTTTCCATCAGTATTTTAAGGAGGCAAATATTTGGGGCATTATAAAATGAAATGTTCCAGGGACTCCGTCACTTCTTAATTACACATTTGGCATACTCTTTCCTCGCCTTTCCCAATTCCCCCTCTCAACTCCAGCGACTTCGATCTCACTTCGAACAGCAAAGACCCCCATAAGATCCATCTATAGGTACTCCTCTAAAGCTCAGGCATCCTCTTTGTACAACCCGTCTAAAGAGCTCTTTGTCCTCTAGTTCCAGCTGCCGGTTTCTATTGCAATCGTCGAGCACCCTACCCCTGATACGGTTACTCTCCTGCTTTAAATCTTCAGTCTCCATAGAGTTATTCTCCATCAGCTCCCTCGACTTCCTTAACCACCTTGTCTGAATGTTAAGAGTTCCATACATGGTTAAACGTTTTATACCATCTGCAGTTTGCATGGGAGGTTTACCAGATAATTCAGGTATCACAATTTCCCCATATCTGTTCTATTTTTAACCGGCACCCATACCAGTTCCCTTGTGACCACTTCCAGCGCAGCTGTGTTACTTGATCCGGTTATCCACCGACCCGCATCATTTTGCAGATTTTCCAATTTCCTCACTTCTGTTTGATTTAGAGGGATCACATCCGTTCCATATATGATACTTCATATTCTCCCCCCACTGCATGTGTAACATACGTGTGTCCCGTGTGAGATAACAGGGAGAGACAGATGTATCCCACCACACCCACGTGACGTTATACATTTACAACGTTATTATGACGTTTTGCATATCGTATCAGTTTCTTGCTACCAACCAATTCATATTGACGTCATCAGAATGCCGTGTGATCAAAGTTTGATGCTCTAAAACTCTGTAAACCCCAAGATGCCACCGTTCCTAATTGATTTCGTGGTATATACCTTTGGTATATACATAACTTTTGCATACTCTTTCCGATGGTGTCATTAGTTTTTCAAAACAACGAATACCAAATGAGTTGATTATATCAGAACGAGACCGTCGATTACTTCTGGCTAACGTAACCGCTGTATGGTGAGTGAGAAAAATAATCCCTGATGGGTACGGGTGTGGGATGAGAAAATCTCACCCGAGGGCAAGATATTTGGGCAAGACACGAGGCTTGCCGAGTGTCTGGACCAAATATCTTGTTCCGAGGGTGAGATTTTCCCATCCCACACCCGTACCCATCAGGGATTATAATAATCCCACCCTCTCCCAAATGTTTTTTTCCAACGAACACCCTGTGAAAGCCATTACTTCCAAGTAGTTGTAACTGATTGAGTATCCATGTGGTTTCTGTATATGCCCCCACCTGTAACACATCCATTCACTCCCAAGTATTCATATTCTCCCATTTCCCCCACTGTTATATCATTGCTTTCCTCTTCACCAATTGAGAATTTATGCACCCTCGACCTTCGTGGCGCATCCACCCTACGGCTTACGGGTATTACCTTGCATTTGTCTTCGTTCAGTTCAAGTCGCCATTTATCCCCGTACTTTCCTACCATGGTTAACAGTTTTCGAAGTCCTTCTTCCCCCTCGGTTAATAAAACCATGTCATCGGCAAAGAATAGCCTTGGGAGTTTTGTCTCTCCAACTTTGACCCCCTCTGCGCTTGCAATCAACTCTCCTAAATCCCTTAAGTACAATGCAAACAGAATTGGTGACAAGATGCACACCTGCGTAAGGCCTATCTCCATTTGGACCCTTTTTTGTTGTGATGTTTCCCAGGTGGAGTACACCCTGCACATCTTTGTACAGTGCTCTCATGATTCCGACAAAATTTCCCCCGACTCCAAGGCCCTCAAACTTCTGCCGCATTCCCTCCCTCCACACTCTGTCGTATGCTTTTTTTCACATCACGGAATGCCATGCACATCTTTCTTTTATTGACTTTTGTTGATTCGGAGAGAGTAAACAAGTGGTCAGTGACTCGTCTACCTTTCCGTAACCCATTCTAGATTTCCCCCAGGCATACTCTTTCTTCAACAATTTCCACAAGCTTTCCATAGAGAACCTTGCAAAATAAGTTCCCAATATCGCTGCTAACAGATGTCCATGTCCATTTGTTTAGCAGTGATTTCTAGTCAAGTCTTGGCTGCCTCTTAAGGCAGCCAAGACATGATCAGAAATCGCTGCCCCAGTGATTTGTCTATTGTCAGCAGGTCCTCCTAATGATGGCATGTTAATGGCACATGGAGCTCTTGAGCTCGTACCAGCGTAACGTGTTGGCAAAAACGCCAATGTTAAGCTCAGTGAGTGGTATTTGTGGCGCTGCGATAGAATGATACAGGAACAATTTATTTTGCATTTTCCTGGTGTAAATTCCCCTTTGGTACTATCAGCAAATATCAATCAAGTAAGATACTGAATACCGAGCCGAAACAGCGGTGTGCCCCCTAAAAATACCGAAGCCGATACCAAACTTAAAATTCCAATACCGCCCATCTCCAATTTACAATAATGCTTAAGGAATTTTGTGATAATTATAAAAAATAAAGAATAGCTTTAACAAAGTGTTCGTTGGAAAACGTATTTGGGAGAGGGTTATGATTAACAAGTATTACTTTTGGAAAGGATGTGATTCCTTTGAACAAAAACGGTAGTGAGGAACTTGGGTATGCTGCAAATTGATGCGGATCAATGGGCAACCGGATCAAGTAACGCTGCCGCACTGGAAGCGGCCAGACGGGAACTTGGGCAGATGCATGTTAAAGATAGTATAAATATATGGAAAACTTCGTTACCTAAATTACCAGATAAACTTCCAAACAGCAGATGGTGCAAGACGACATTTAACTATAAAAAACATTCAGACAGAATGGACAAGGCAGGTTAGAGACTTAGTGGAGAATTATTCCATTGAGACTGAATATCTAGAAGGAGTACTAAAGCAGGGACGGGAGTTATCGGGGGGGGGGGGGTGGGGTGGTGGTGGTTCTCGAGGATTGTAAAACAAAACTGGCGAGCTGGTGTAAGGGCCAAGATCTCTGGACGGGTTATATAAAAATATATGCTATCGTTTGAGTACCTCGATGGATCGTTTTGGGGCAATTGTTGTTCAAAGTGAGATCAAAGTCACTGGAATTGAGGGGGAGGGGGTCGGGAAAGGCAAGGGAAAAGCGTGTCAAATGCGCAACTTAGGAGTAATGGAGACCCTGAATTATTTGCCAAGAAGAATTAGACTCCTTGAAAAACTAATGGAAGAATAAGACTAAAACTTGCAAGATACGCGGATGAGGGATGGCACGAGGGAAGGAGTCAATGTCATTACTGGGGAGATTGAGAAAGCGCCATTTGGGGGAATTATAAAACAGTTTGTGTCACGATGCTGGGAGATTAGGAGGATAGTGGGGGGGGGGGGGGTGGGGGCAGTGACGGGGCTATTAAGAGTACCGCGGCAAATCAGCAGAAGGCCAAACATTGTTAATATTACAATAACTCATTTAAATAAAACAATGTCTCTTTCACTCATGGTTATAAGGGGACGTATTTACGATGGACCAGAAGAGAAGCAATTCTTTTACTTTATGCGAGATAAATCAATTATTTTTCCTCTCAATTTCATGCCATCATTGATCTCTATACAACACACGTTTGCTGGGACGCACATTGGTCCCATATAGAACAGTGTCTCACCTTCCGCCATCTTGGGGGTGGGGGTGGAGTGAGTTGCTATAAATAAACAATGCCCAACAACAACGCCTCGCAATGTTTGATCGCTTTTTAAACAATATACTTTGATGTCTGCGAAAGATGAATATATTGATGAGTGCACATTTTTCGGGGCAATGCAAATTGAATATTAAAACAAATTTTTGTTATTATTGAAAAAAAATAAGGGCCGAGATTGGGAAGTTGATGTAGTGTTATTAGTTGTCGTGGAAGGTAAACGTCATGGCGTCTGATGAAGTGAAAGCTGTGACTGCAGTCACAGCTAACAGCTTTTACGTCATCAAACATCATCGGTTGAGAGGAGTTACGACGTTGATTGACTTGCCGCCATCCAGGGAAGGGGGGGGGGGGAGGGGCAGTTTGAGTGCCGACCTTTTTCGTTGACTTTCCAATAATAGAGATTAGTCCATGCTATACATTTGTAACAAGTCACATGACAGTCCCTCCACAATAGCGAGTAAGCATGACATTGATGAAAGTGTAAAGTAAAATATAAACTCCCAGTAGCATTATATTTACATGGGCGGATGTGGGGGAGGAGTGCGGCACCCAGCGCCCCTCTCCTATTTTTGGTAGCTAATTTTTGTAAACAAGAATGGACATCAGGGGACGCTGTATTATCCGCGATGGCATGGGTATCAATTATCTGATGTGGACATCAAGTTCCTGAGGTAGTGGATGTCCATGATTTATCGAGGATATTATCGTACCCTATGATTACAGCTAAAGCTCCTGCGCGGGCCTCCCATTGTATGGTCCTTGTTTAATTGGCTTTCGACGAGAGGAGTAAGCTCGCCTTCAAATCGCTGCCACTGATGATTGAAATGTGACGGCCAAAATCGTGGATCGGTAAATGTCTTAAGAGCCTGAATGTTATAATTTTCTTCTCGTTGGATGAAAATTTCAACTTATTTGTCTGACATAAATTGACATAATTTGACAGTTGAATTCATTGGAGATAAAATCATAAACAGGAATATATACAAATGATAAATTATATGAAAATACAATGAATATTATTATTATATACATACTTCACATTATACACCTCATCCTCTTTTTCAATGATTATCTATACAGGTGATATACAAACTCGAAACGTGTCATATGTTCCGTTATTCAGTTCTGTGAACTTTCACTGGAGATCATATCACACTACGGCATTACGACCGATGCGCCATGGGCTTTCACACTGCATGCGAAAATCGCTACACACTGCTTCCGATCAAAGTGGAAAATGTTCGTCGATCTACGCTGATGGCTGAAACTGTCGGCAAAAAAGGAGAGAAAACAACATGGACCAACCAAGGGCGCCTGCAGCTGCCATATGGGGTGTGTGTGTGTGGGGGGGGGGGGGGGGGGTTGCAACGCTTGCCGTTTTTCACCAGAAATGCACTAGAGGAATTGACTTTATTTTCAGAGAACTGTAGGCTAACTGAGAGACTCTCGAGTATTTGTTTTTAACGTAGTTTACGTGTACCGATTCCAATGGGGAGGGATATCAGCAATGATAAAGGATGCTGGGCAGATATGATTGGAAAATGCAAGCCGACACAAGGGATTGCATTTTCATACCAATTTATCTCATACCCAGAGTCTCGTGCCCTGTTTGATACTCCTGCCCCCTTGCCCTCGAATACATCTGACGCATTTGAGTCGATTACCTCTGCCCACATTCATATACAACATTTCATTCAAGTTTTAAATAACAAAGCAAGTGATAGTAAGAACGATTCTGGGGAAGAATGGGGACGCGAGAACCGTTACTTATTCTACATTCGTTATCAACCGATTTTATCGGTTGATAACGAATGTCGAATAAGGAACTGGAAATAAGAAACGATTGTCACGTCCATGGGAAGAATTGAGGTTGTTTTTAATACCCCTTCGTCGATGGGAAAAATGAAGCCGCAGTGGGGTTCATCATTCAATCAATTTTACGCAGGCTGACTATGAAACATTTCGTCAATACTTGCAACTGGCAACAATTCTACGAAATACTGGACATAATTGGCCTTCACATAACAAAATAGTTGACGCAATTCAGAAGGTCAATTTCCGTAGAGCAACAATTAACCATCTTCTTAAGGTATAAAACGTTGTGTGATCACAGTAATATTATGCCAATGTTATAGTTAATCAAAATTTAGAAGACATTTCTCGTCCAGTCCAGTGTGCTAATAGTTTCAAAATAATAACTCTTTGGCAATCCGCTGGTTTGCCGGTGTTTTCATAAGAGAAGGCCTCTATGAGCTCCCAAAGATAAGATAAGATAAATTTAATTGCAATAAAACATCCATATGGACAGATTGCATAACAACGACGAATATATACATATAGAAAAGAACATACATAAAAAGGATTATAATTCAAATACGTGACAGGTAAATCTCAATGTGCAAACGACTAAAAAGTACTTAGCAGCAATTGCCGGGTATCAAAGAACTGTCGGATTACACTGCTAACTTTGGATACTATTTCTGGACAAGTATTTAATATAATTAGATTTATTTGTTCATCTATATTAAATTCACCAAAGATCGTATGATATCTCTGCATGGCGTCAAATAATATAGCTCTTAATTCGACATATGCAGGACACTCCATTATGAAATGTTTCTCATCTTCAATTTTTCGCATTGAACAAACACAGCATAACCTATTTTCAAGTTCAATGGGATGCTGATGATGCCGTCCCTTTTCGATAGCAAGGCAATGATTACTTATTCATAGACGGGTGAATATGGACCTATCATCACTTGAATTCGTATACACAAGATATGGTTCAAGCTCAAACTTGATCTTAAAGAGACGATATATTCTTAGTTTACTGCTATGCGCGTGTATTTGAACATCAAAATCATTTGAATGTTTTGCGTAAAGTTCATTTCTGTATGCTGATACATTTATATTACAGGATGCTACACTATCACCACTAATAGGCATATTAATTCCAAAAGATTCCAAAGTTTTGAAAATTGATTTCTTTGAAGTTAGATTCATGTGTTCGGTAGCAGCATTTTGTAAAAGTGTGTTACTTGAGACAGATGCTAATTTGTTAACGTAAGATGCTATTCGACAAAGATTATCAATGTATAATGGGTAACTACCCAGTTCAGCCATAACAGCATTATTGTATGCATGTTTTCCAACTCCTAATAATTGTTTACAAAATTTAATGTGTAGTTGTTCACAGTCAAGACGATTAGTATTCTTCTCAGTTATTTCCATACCCCATAACTCACAACCATATAAGTCAACGGGCTTTATTAATTTGTGAAACATTTTCAGAGAAGTTCCGACTGGAAGCGAGGCAGTACTTTTACAAGCGCTAAGTAAGGAAAACATTGTTCTCCGACCTTTCGCACTCTGTTCAGAAATTGCTTGAGTGAACGTTCCTGAATTTTTGAACATTATCCCAAGATAATTGGGGTTGTTATTTATGCAAATATAGGGTCTCGTTTTGCTGCTCGCGCCCGAAATACCATGCATTTGGCCTTATTTGTATTAATAGATAATTAATGGGTAAAATTTTGTAACTTCTCCACACATCGTTGAAGACCGTCAGGACTATCCGAGACTAATACAAGGTCATCCGCAAACATGATGTGATTAACGGACACGTCACCTATTTTAACTGGATCACACATTGCATCGAAGGAACGTTCGCTATCATCTATGAATATTTTAAATAAGTTGGGTGATAAAATACAACCCTGGCGAATACCTATTGTTGATAACGTAGGCGGCCTAAAACTTTGCTTGTTTTTGTAACATAGTAACCTGATTCATATAGGGATTTAATAATCTCGAACAGTTTATCTTTCATTCCAAAAGCTTCCATTTTTCTAAACAATATCGATCTATCAACAGATAGTACCAAATAAATATTTTTGGGGGAGGGGGGGTGGGGGGGTGGGGGTTAACACATCCATTGTCCACGTCTCTACGGCGTGGAAACAGGGCTTTTCGTGTGTCTATCGCTCTGAGTAGATGTTCTCAGTTGATTCGGAGCATGCGGTTGCACAAAACAGAGCGAACTAGAACTGCATATAACTACTTGCCAAGAAACCAATTTCATCGGGCAAAACCCGAGACAGTGAAACTTTGTTCGAACTATTGCATTAAGATAAGCTTTTCATTTGTATGCAATTCTATCTGACAACAGTACTATGACTATCGCAAAAGAATACTCTGCCAGACTACTGACCGGGAAAGCAAATAATTCTGGATGTAATATTCCCCCTTATGGAATATAAAACCACACCCAGTATCCCACGATACCCCCACCATCCCACCCCCGCGTATCTTTCTCCGTGGGGAAACATAAATTAGTTTCGTAACTCCACCAACTTGATTTTTTTCAGGTTACATTACTTTTTCTTCTCAGATTTAGATATATAGTCCCCAATCACTATTGACAAAAGAAGAATGTTACCATACAGGGTTCTTTGGGTGTATACAGGGGCCGAATATGGAACCTTTTCCTTGAGGCATTTAGGCAAAAGTTTTCCCAATTCAAACTAAAAATTTCACAATATCAGTCCCCATTCAAACAAAAAAAAATATTTAACAATTGGTGTCCTGAACTGAGTGATCGCAAGCCCTCAGAAAACCAATATTCACCAACCTAGCGAAGAACAGAAAGTGTCTGAATTCAAGGACAAACAACAGACGTGTTCTTCTTTAATCCTTAAAGACGTAATTCTGATTTGATCACTTTTTACTGCAACAAAACAAGTGTCCCATTGCAAGTTACATTCTAAGAACCTTATCGGTTATTTCTGGACAGGCCTTGCTGCCTATATCCCATATAGACAGCCAAGACGTGCCGAGGCATAATTGCAAAGTCACCGAATGTAGCCTGTGCGTGTTCTGCGTTCAATTTGAAAGTGATATTTCTTAATCTTTGTGCATTTCTCTCCTCCAAAACAAATTCCCAATTGAAGCATTCATGGTGTGAATTTCCCACGAAACAAAATATTACCCGTATTCGACCATTAGCCGTCTACTCTATAATTTATAATATACACTTGAAAATGACCGAAGGACTGTGTTATGTATGAACTATAAACTACCCAGGAAACATACATTACACGTTTAATAAAAAAAATATTACATATACTCCAACAATGACCGTAGTATTGTGCCATGCATGAACTGCAAACTATCCAGGAAACGTACATACCCGTCTAATATAAAATTTATTATACATACTCCAACAATGCTCATAGTATGGTGTTATGCACGAACTGTAAACTATCCAGGTAACATACATTACTCGTCTGATATAAAATTTACTACATATACCCCAACAATGACCGTAGTATTGTGCTATGTATTAATTATAAAGTATTCAGAAAACATATATTGCCATCTACTGTACAATTTTTTATATACACTCCAACAATTACCCAAGTATTGTGATATGCATTAACTATGAAGTATCCAGGAAACGTACAATACCATCTAATATAAATATGTATTATATATACTCCGACAATGACCGCAGTATTATGCTATGCATGAACTAGAAACTATCCTGGAAACTTAGTGTTCTTTACCATTTGAACTCGGGTGGGATTTTCCGTGTCAATTCAATGGCAGCAAATGGAAGAGTCCACATTCATTATTTGGGGGTAAACCAATTAAGAGTTGGTCTACCGGAAGCCATCTTTCATAATAAAATTATGACACATCTTGTTTGTGACCGGAAAAAGCGATCTTTTGGATTCAAAGATTAAACTAAAATCGATCATCAGTTCATTTCTTTAGTAGGTTCATCAGATCTGTTCAGTCTGCCAATTTGTGTGGCATAGTAACGTCACACATTCCTCACGTATTTTATAACCATTTACCAAACGCACACGATATCAAAGTTTGAAAGGAGCATATATTTTCACTAAAATATTTGTCACGAGATGAAGTAATTAACTCAAACAGCAATCATAGTTGTACCCGCACGAGTATTCAAAATAAAGAAGATGCCGTTCAAACTTTATTGCATTTCATTCCCATAGCACTTTCTTGAGTTCTTGCGCGCTGAAGGTAAATTATGAAATACCAAGTTGGGGAGACGTCTTTGCTTGCACGACGAAAATATACACACGCTCTGGAGTACTCAGTTGGGCAAAATCTCTTTCTAACCCGACAAAAGAGAGACAGATTAGAAAGTACAATACATGCCCAGCTCAGTCTTTCGGTAAAATTCAACATCCAGGAAGAGACTAACTAATAACAAATGTTTTTTTATGACCATAACCCGTATGTTTAAAATACAGAATTTTGTCAATGGAATCTGACAGATGATCTTGGCAGTCGAAAATGTCGTGAAACCCAATAAATAAATAAATAAATAAATAAATAAATACCAATGGAAAGTATATTTGTGGCGTATAAGTCTTTGAAAAAAAGCAGTTAGGTATGTTCCAAATTGTTGGACGATATGACCGAGCCCGGCGATCCATCGGGCATATACGTCCAACCCCAACCCCCCCCCCACCCCCCCCCCCCCCCACCCCCAAAGTGTTAGTTACGGTCCTGGTAACGATAAGCAATTAACATGAGCATAGCCTATTTATAGAATCAATGCAAAATTCTGAAATAACAGAAAAATGAAATCTATGAATAAAACAGGATGGTAGTGGTGGTGAGTATTAATTCTAGCAATATGTTATCCTATAAAAGTTAGTAAAAAATCCATTATCATTGGAATGCAGAATGGATGAGAAAGCCATTTTAATACCATATGTAGCCTTCTCCAGAGTCAGTCTATAGACTTTTTTCCAAGAATCACGAAACCAAGAACTGAAAAAGATATTGTACGGGGTTTTGTTATATACTACTCAAGGTTTGCTAAGCGCCAAATATTTGACACATCATTGTGAAATTTGCTTGTGACATATTTGCGATATTTGTGGTGGATATGATTGAGGAATGTATTGAGATGGTCCCCAGTGTTTACATTAGCTCTCTTGACAGAATGATTTTCGTGACAGTCGTGGAAAGCATTACCCCTTGATTTTCATGATGTTTTCGTATACTATCTACATGTACATGACATAAGTAGGGTATTCAATCTCCATTTCAACACAAACACTTGTGATTTAATGATTGAATATGGCCAATGCAAATGTAAGAAGGCACATGTCTGAAGCAGAAATGAGGCGGGCTGTAGGGATGGTGGAGCAAGGGGCTACCCATCGTCAGGTTGGTGAAGCCCTTGGTGTGCACCATACGGTGATCACCCGAATCTGGACAAGATTTCAGCAGTATGGCACACCAGTAAGACGGCATGGTGGTGGCAGAGACAGGGCAGCATCTGCAGCTGAAGGCCGGTTTTTGATCATCCAGTCTTGTAGGAACCGCTTTGCCACAGCAACCCAGCTTCGCAGTGACCTTCAGAATGCATCCGGGGTAAATGTTTCGACGCAGACTACCCGGACAGGGTTGCACGAAGGTGGTCTCCGATCGAGAAGACCATGTATTCGCATTCCGCTGTCCCAGAACCATCGTCAGGCACGATATAAATGGGCCATGGACCACGTTGGATGGACCAGAGAAGATTGGCGATCTGTCCTTTTTACAGATGAGTCAAGGTACTGTCTAGACTACACAGATAGGCGTTCTAGGGTATGGAGAAGACCAGGAGAGCGATTCCATGCAGCCAACATTGCTGAGCATGACCGCTATGGTGGAGGGTCAATCATGGTCTGGGGCGGCATCAGCAGGGATGGATGTACAGAGCTCTGTGTCCTTGAACGTGGTACATTGACTAGACAGTGGGTGGTATACTGATGAGATCCTGGATGTCTACGTCAGATTGTATGCAGGTGCAGTGGGTGATAGATTCATTCTGATAGACGATAATGCCAGTCCTCATGTTGCCCATGCTGTCGGGGAGTACCGACAGAGGGAGGGTATTGAGCGTATGGACTGGCCAGCAAGATCCCCTGACCTCAAACCAATCGAACATGTCTGGAATGAGTTGCAGCTTGCAATTTCAGTCCGTCCAGTCCAACTAAGAACTGTCCAGGAGCTTGGTGCCATGCTGGTCCTAGAATGGAACAACATTCCACAAACGACCACCAGGAACCTGATTGGGAGCATGAGAAGGCGTTGTCAAGCTGTAATTAAAGTAATGGGTCTCATACTCGATATTGAAACCATACCAGTTCGCTCCATCAACTTTTTGGCATATTGAAAAATTTCCTCTTTTACAAATAACATCTATTTTCCATGGTTATCGTATTCAAAAGCTAAAAATAATGTCAAACACAAATAAAAACTCAATTTCTGTTCTTAAATTATTAGAGATATAATTAAATAAAAAATATATACACTTTTCATAACAATATTTCAACTAAAACGTAAAACAGGTAGTTGGATATGCTTGGTGCTTAGCAAATTTTGAGTAGTATACCTTATTTTTGTTGTTTGTCGACTTGTATTATTCTTAACCATTTTAACACTGAGGTTCCTGAACAGAGTTGTCAAATACTATATAGCGTATTGCGACTCGGTGAATCAATTTTGTATTTGTAGGGAGGATCTGCAATAATTTAATCTAACAGCCTTGTAGGGTTGTTGGATTAAATTAGTACTGACTCGCCCCTTCACCCTCCCACACACACCTTAACATTTTACCCAACATAACGGCCGAAACCGATCAGCGCTATTCACAAAAATACCATTCAATTTTCATTATTTTTTTCATTATTTGTTTCATTTTCTGTCTCAAAAAATAGCTAATGACCCCACATTGGAACGAGCTCGTAGAGCTCGTTCTAATGAGGGGTCATAAGCTATGTTTTTTTATGCAAAAACTGAAAAAATAGTTATTCAAAAATTTTGTTTGCAAGTGTCGTTGTCTTTTCATGTTAGGTAAAGGGTTAACTATTGGCTGTCTATTGTTTTGTTTGCTGGACGATCACTGAATTTTCTTTTAGCAAACATTTACGTACGGGTGCACCGGTCGAAAGAGATAAGCTGCTAAACTCTAATGACGGTCTTCTATAATTAACAACCCAGAAACACGTCACCGGAAGTAATATAACGTTACACCCATGGTGTCTTTTTAATTTTTTCCCTTCAGCATTATTGTAATCATCTGTGCACCGAAGTTTCGTTTCGGGAGCGAAATGCAATCATTTTCTCAAAGACCTCGCTACAAATTTGGAAAACTGACATCTTGGTCATACACAATGATTACAAAGTACGCAAGACATTGAAACTTTTGTTGTACCGAAGTGTTTGGAGAAATGATTGCATTTCTATGGAAAATAGAAGCGTTACTACCAAGATGAAAGATCGCCTGTCTTTGATGTATGAACCCCTCGATAAATAAATCAGAGTCTGACATGCTCACCAGGAACAGATTCCCACAAAGAATGCGGGTGGTGGGGGAGGGGAGGGGGTGTACTAATGGGGGAGTGTGGGCTTTTCGTTGATTTGAATAGCCGGGGTAAAAATCTTTTTTAAAACTAAAAGCAATTCAACTTCTTTGAATTTTCTACTTATAAAAATACTCAAAAGAAAATACCATATATACTTGTTACACGCAACTTACAAAAATGGGAATTTCAAATTGTTTTTCCACGACAGGGACTGCAGGGGAGGTTATTTTTCATTGTGGTGTACGGGGATCAAGTACCTGGCACTCCATAATACCACACACCATACTGGGATCAAGTCGGCAAATAGGTTGCAAAAATAAACATTTGAAGGGTCAGTCTGTGAAATTTGCCCCTACTCGAACAGGTCGAATTATCACTCGAGACATGTTTTTGCACAAACCTGAATCCACACCATTTCAGAAGACTGCTTACAGCACTCTGAAATCAGTTAGGTTAAAATCGACCCAAATAACTGGGTTAAGTAAATATGAACCTAATTGGTTCATATTCACTCGACCCAGTTGATGTGGGTTGCTTTTTAACCCAACTGATTTTAGAGTGAATATATCAGCAAATCAAAGCAGCTGAAAGTTCACGAGGAAATGATTATTTTGTGTTTCCCCACATTACAAGGAATGTTAAAATGGGGACTGACCCCCCCCCCCCCCCTCCACCCCCACTTCCTCCAGTTTTTTAGACCAATTACTTCCACTGCTACAAAGGAAGCTTTTGATGGGTCACTGCTGTCCATGGGGTCGCTGGGGCTTAGGCGGAAAGTGGCAAAATGTGTCATTCAGGAGTAATGGAGATCCTGGGACACCTTCAAAAATCTTCAAAATATCAGAGTGACAGAGTAAGGCTCACTGGGAGTATAATATTAAGTGGGGTGGAGGTTAAAGGATGTCTGGTTATTGGGCGATTCAGAGGATCGAATTGCTTTCGCTGCCCTTGGATCAAGTGATGCCAATAACCCACACTGACTTTCAATCAGATGAGCTAAAACGTAAATACATACCTTTAAGTAAGCAATTGGTACATAACCCCCGGTAACGTAGTTCGAACTGAATTTATACCACAGGAGAAACAGAAGAACAGAAAGAGAAACTGAAAAATAATTTCATCACTCAATGACATATGAATTACGTTTTAGTGTTGCCTCACCCACTGTCATTTTAGCAAGGTCAATGTGCACCTGATTTCCACTGTTGCTCAAGTGATTATTTATTTTTGTGAAGTCAACACTTGACTGTCTGCTTTCACGATTTAATATTTTATTTTTTTTATTTTTCTCCAAGTTGTTCTTCATATCGTTCTTCCGTTTATTCTTAGCCAGAAATCGTTGAGTGTATAAAACCAATCCCACTGCTGCAGCACAACCAAGTATAAAACAAACCAACCCTACACTTATCAGGTGAACAAGTTTGAAGTCAATATCTTTGTCTGTTACCATCATACTGGAAGCAACACTCCCGTCTGAAAGAAAAATCAGTTCAAAAATATATAAATATTGGGAAAAAATTTTTATTAACGTTTCCAACACCAGCGAATGGTATCCGATTATACATTACTTTTTCTCACAGTAAGTATATTTAAATTATGGAACTACGTTGCTTGTATGCCTTTTTATCTAACAATCAACCTAATTTGCACCCAAAAACACGAAAAAAACGTTTCTATCAGCCCCAGCCACCTATTCCGATTCTGTATCAGACAGATTCAATTTCCGCTGTGTATGGACGATTCACATATATGCATTGTTATTACGCATTTAAGAAGTAGTTCCTCAAATTCACTTTCAACCCAATTTAAACTAAAAAATGGGGAAAACGGTCTCGTTGTGATCCGATTGTAAACACGACCTCGAATCTGATACAAATTACAAGACATGCACACGGTCATGATAATGTATATTTATCTCAGAATAAGTATGTATTGGTTCCGTAATTCCCCGAATACAGATTGTATCAGGGGCCCCTGATACAACATCTTGTAACTGCACAATACAACCGCGTGTTTGGTAACAATTTGTTTACGTTACTATTTATAGAAGATTTCAAGTTTGCGATATACGTTTGCGGAGTCCTTGTGCGTTTGTATGTACGAAAAGACAGAAAAGACACTTCTCCAAAGTATATTATTACGTCCGCTTGGATGCAGTTACTGCTTCCGATCTAAGTTGGGGGGGCCAACGCGCAAATACAGTTTACATCGGAAGCAGTAACTGCACCCATAGGTGTGATATGTCATTGTCGCTGCTGCTTCTGATAAAAATGGTCACCAACAATAAATAAAAGTCACATCGGAAGCAGTAACGGCACCTATATAGGTGCGACATGCCATTATCGCTGGCTGCTTCAAGCGTGATGAAAAGGCCATTCCACCTAAAGTGGAAACTGCAATCAGCCTGGGCAGGGCTAACGCGAGGCGAGAGGGAGGCTTAATCTATACACATTTCCACTATCCGATACACCAAAGACACAAGACGGACCATCACAGGCATGCCGAGAGCAACAGACCGCACCTAACCGACGGACCAAGCAACAGAACCGACAGAGCAATCTACAACTCTGACAACTTCCAGCTAAGATCACAACAACAGAAGAGCTTGAGGCAGACTATACTTGCCAATGATAGTTCAACATAAATCGACAAACAAGCGGCAGATTATACTTCCCTGAAGACGACAAGATGTAGAAGACAGTCACATAACACAAACACACTTCTTTGTATTTTGTCTCTTTCTTCTATTTATTTTTTAACTTTTCTTTTTGCGTCTCTCTTTCCCCTAATAATTGTTATGGAAATATAATAACCGCTATGGAAATCACTCCATCCCCAGAGGTGGTCGACCACGTTCGGGGATGCGAGCGTTGCTCCTGCGTCCCTCTTCTTGCCATTGTTGTAAACGCTACTTGTGCGCATTCAGGCCCCGGCCAAATAGGTTAACATGCAGGCCTGCCCCCTAACCAAGAACGGTCGGGTGTTTCTTTGGATGACACACCGAAACGGGCTTTTGGTTGTGAAAGTTGCTTGACTGCCAAATCCGAAAACTGCTCTTTCTCTCCAAGAATTGCCAGAGGTAGACTATACTTGCCAATGACGGTCTCAGAAACAAAAGCCAATGGCAGATTATACTTTTCTGAAGACCCTATCCCACCACCCTCGGGTAGAGGTAGCACCTTTGTCGAGAGGACCCCCTCTCACACTGGTCCTCATCCGAGGGAGGACAACACCTCAACTAGAATATCAAGAAGAATGCCAAAGCCTTCTCCCTCAGCCTTTCCTGTCTCCTGCCATGGTCGTGATCTACGGAAAAACTTCAATCCAAAATGTCAAAGAAGGGTCGAAAGGGTCTTCTTGCAAACCGTCACTGCGCGCCTTTGGCGCGCGAAACCTTTCAATCTTCTCGCAGTCATTTTTAGATCGTAACTTCGGGTGCGTCAGAAATGGTCTATTTTTAGAACGCGGTTATGTTGTTTCGATCGTCGGTAGGACATTAGTGGAGGCCTGAATAAAGCCATATCCATATGTAGGTTGTTTTCCTGCCTCTCAGAAAAAGGCTTGCATATATGTACTGGCTGTACCAAGGGAGTTGCGGGACAGTCAGTCTGTCACTTTGGACGACTAGGATTCTGGAAGAGTTGCCAACAGGCAATGCTGGAGAGTGCTACCAACACCTGATCCAGGCAAGGGTTTCACTCTGTAGAAGCTCCGGTACAGCGTTGTTTGTGCAGACAATACTAGTGATTTTTCTTTTATATAGTTCCTTACTGTTTTACTTGATATTGACTTTGTAAATAGGCATTCGGTGTTTGTCATATGCTTTGAGATTACAATAACACGTGGGAGATCGCTCGACTTATTTCTTTTGGATTGACTTTCAACCTAGAATTAAATTTCATTGCACCAAACTGAAATGAATTAACAATTTTGTACTCGTCGTCCTAAATACTAAGTTGAAATGAAAGTGTCAATGACACTGTAGCTTAACTTGTGAGTTGTGTTTGATGAAAAGGATAATGTTCAATGTTTATGAAAGGATTATGAAATAAAACAAGAATTGTGATAATTGTGAATATGTTCATTTCTGTTTCCTGTATGCTATGTTTTTGATAAAAATAATATGAGGCATACACTGTACTAAAGAGCTGAGAGGTGGGTTAATATGACCTCACAGTTAATGTATGTGGCCCTCACAGTTAACGTATATCAACAAAAGTTACAAGTTACAGTGAAATTATTCCAAAACGAGTCATCCTGTCAAGTTACATTACAATCCCTTCATAAATATGGCCTGTAGACTGTGCTAAAGGTTTTCGGGCTTCGAGCCCCTGTAGCCATCAGTTTCCCAATTGCGTCCAAAGGGGACATTCTCATCTAGACATTATATGAAGTCAACCTACCAAGTTACAATGAAATCCCTTCATAAATATGACTTGTAGACTGTGCTAAAGGTTTCTGGGCTTTGGGCCCTGGCAGCCATCATGGTTGAATGATCGCAACCAAAAGGGGACATTCTCATCTGGGCATCATCTGAGGTGATCCCGCGAAGTTACAATGAAATCCCTTCATAAATATGACATGTAGACTGTGCACAAGGTTTTCGGGCTTCGGGCACTTGTAGCCATCACAGCTGACCAATCACGATCAAAAGGGGATGTCATCATCTAGGCATTATATGGAGTCAACCTACCAAGTTACAATGAAATCCCTTCATAATTATGACCTGTAGACTGTTCTAAAGGTTTTCGGGCTTTGAGCCCCTGTAGCCGTCACAGTTGCCCAATCGTGTCCAAAAGGGGACGTGCTCATCTAGACATTATATGAAGTCAACCTACCAAGTTACAATGAAATCCCTTCATAAATATGACCTGTAGACTGTGCTAAAGGTTTTTGGGCTTCGGGCTCTGGCAGCCATCATGGTTGAATGATCGCAACCAAAGGAGACAATCTCATCTGCGCATCATCTGGAGTGATCCTGCGAAGTTACAATGAAATCCCTTCATACATATGACCTGTAGACTGTGCCAAAGGTTTTCGGGCTTCGGGCACCTGTAGCCATCACAGTTGACCAATCACGACCAAAAAGGGATGTCATCATCTAGGCATTATACGGAGTCAACCTAACAGGTTACAATGAAATCCTTCTATAAATATAACCTTTTGCCTATGCTAAAGGTTTTTGGGCTCAGGCATCCATCAAGGCTGAATGATCACGACCAAAATGGGATGTTCTCATCTAGACATTATTTGGAGTCATCCTACCAAGTTACAATGAAATCCCTTCATAAATATGATCTGTAGAATGTGCTAGAGGTTTTTGGGCTTCGGGCACCTTTAGCCGTCACAGTTGCCCAATCATGTCCAAAAGGGGACGTTCTCATCTAGACATTATATGAAGTCAACCTACCAAGTTACAATGAAATCCCTTCATAAATATGACCTGTAGACTGTGCTAAAGGTTTTCGGGCTTCAAGCTCAGGCAGCCATCATGGCTGAATGATCGCAACCAAAGGGGGCAATCTCATCTGGGCATCATCTGGAGTGATCCTACGAAGGTACAATGAAATCCCTTCATAAATATGACCTGTAGTCTGTGCTCAAGGTTTTCGGGCTTCGGACACTTGTAGCCATCACAGCTGACCAATCACGACCAAAAGGGGATGTCATCATCTAGGCATTATATGGAGTCAACCTAACAGGTTACAATGAAATCCTTCCATAAATATGACCTTTTGCCTATGCTAAAGGTTTTTGGGCTCGGGCACCCACCAAGGCTGCATGATCGCGATCAAAATGGGACGTTCTCATCTAGGCATTATTTGGAGTCATCCTAGCAAATTACAATGAAATCCCTTCATAAATATGACCTCCAGACTGTGCTAAAGGTTTTCGGGCTTCGGGCCCCTGTAGCCGTCACAGTTGCCCAATCACGTCCAAAAGGGGACTTTCTCATCTAGACATTATTTGAAGTCAACCCACCAAGTTACAATGAAATTCCTCAATAAATATGACCAAAAGACTGTGCTAAAGGTTTTCGGGTTTTGGGCTCGGGCAGTCGTCACGGTTGGCAGATCATGCCCAAATGGGGAAATTCTCATCTAGACATCATAAGGAGTCATCGTACCAAGTTACAATGAAATCCCTCCACACTGAACATGACCTGCAGACTGTGCTAAAAGTTTTTGGGTTTCGGGCTTGGGCAGCCATCACGGTTGATAGATCATGCCCAAAAGGGGACGTTCTCATCTAGGCATTATACAGAGGCATCCTACCAAGTTACAATGAAATCCATTCATAAATACGACCTGCAGACTGTGCTAATGGTTTTCGGGTTTTGGGCTCGGGTAGCCATACCGGTTGTCCGATCGCGACCAAAAGGGGACGTTCTCATCTAGACATGACTCCAAACCTGCATATGAAATTTCGTGACGATCAGACAAGAACTGCGGGGTGTAGCCCGTGCTAAAGGAAAATGTGAACAGACTCACAGACTCACTGACTCATAGACCTCACAGACTAACAGACTTCCGCACGCGTGATGACAATAGCTTATCTTGACTATGTCAAGTTAAGCTAGAAATTAGAGAAGCCCACTTCAGATACTGGTGTTATGACGTCAGTGCCGACAGGTTTCACCCACTCACATTTAGTGACAGCCCTACTCCCACCAATCTTCATTGTATTATATGCTAGCCTGTGAATTATCGCAAATTATCTAAAAGATGTTTCTCGATATCCGTCGACTCGATAGATATAGTGAAATATTCCTCAGTAATTTTCTGAATGACGTCACGCTTCGGTGCATGACGACGCACTGAACGTCGCCTTGAAGGAACGATCAGTAGATCTTTGTTATTGTCTTAAAACTGTTTGCAGTCGAATTGAGCTGAATATTGCACAGTACACTGCCACGTAGCATATAATAAAAAGAAAATCTACCCTATTTTAGTGAATATCGTGAATTTTCCCATTCGTGTCGATCTGAAAGTATTATTTTTCACTCGCAAAAGCGCTCGCGAAAAAATAAAACTTCGAGGACCACACTCATGAGATTGTTCCCGATATTCACTAAAACAGAGTAGATATCCTCTATATATGGCACTATAATAATATCACCGGCGGCAAAATGAATTGTCATATGCTTATAGACGTTCTCAGATTCCAGTTAACGCTTTGACGTTTATGTCGACCAAGGGTTGGAAAACGTCAAAATTAAATTCCACTGCACAAAGTTGAAATCGATGGAAGGTTTACAGTACGTGGAGAGTGGATTGTAACTAAATCACCCGCGGAGTGGAGATAACATCCAAGCTATAACTTTCAAATTGTATACATATCGACAAGAAACACAAGCAATCTTTCAGCCAATGGACCTCCGGGTTTAACCCGGAGGTCCATTGGCTGAAACTTTGCTTGTGATGGTTATGCTTTGCAACAAATTTGCAATTACTGCTTGGGTGGAATCTCCACTCTGCGGGTTTTTTAATGATAATACACTCTCCACGTACTGTAGTACCCATGATCCTGAGTAACAGTTTGGGAAAAAAAATGAAAATCCTACTCCAAATACTAGAGATAAGAAGTCAATATCGACAGGCGTTATCCCCTTCTATTTAGTGACACCTCAATCCCATACTACATAACATACCACTAGAATAATATCACAGGCGACAAAAGGAATATTCGCTGGCGAGCATTGTCAATTTTTTTCCACATTGTCGGAAAATACGCTTTGACGTTATTGGCGATCGGGGATAGGAACACGCCAACATTAAATTTCACTGCATAGAGTTAAAATCAAAGGAACATTTAATATTCATGATCCCGAATAACAAGTAGAAATGGGTTTTTTGTGGAAAATCCGAGAGATATGACGCGAATACCGATGGGTGTTACCAGCTCTCACTTGGTGAAAGCCCTATTCCCCAAATTACATAACATAACACTATAATAATATCTCAGGTGGCAAAAGGAATAATTGAGGGCGAGCATTGTCACATTTGTTTTCAACATTGTCAGAAAATGGTTAATGCTATGGCGTTAATGGCGATCGAGGGCCGAAATACGTCAAAATTAAATTTCAGTTTATACCATGATTGCCTATTCTACTATATACAAAAAATCTATGACATAAATTTGAGCTTTACACGCCAACAGTGGTGAACACGTGTGTCTGTGGTGAACACGCCAGCAATGGGATTTCAATAGTTAAAATTTACACCTACAGTGGAACTACATCCAAGCTGACCTTTGGTGACCTCGACCTGACTGCAAACTTGTTTAAATTTATCGTTCGTTGCCTCGCGAAAAATGAAATGAAAGCGGCAATTATCTATTACGTCTTTAAATGAGTTCCTCTCAAAAGATACCAAATATTAACAAACATGCGTTGTCTCATGTTAATAAAGCACCCATAACTCGAAATAGTATGTTGTTATGTTATTAAAATGAAAAAGCCCCGTGATTTGTGCGTTTCTTTTTCCATTTCGTTTTGACGATAAAATTTACAGCGAAAGTACGACCCACCGGAGCTCATGTAAATAAAAACAGAATCGCACGTGTGTATGGGCATTGTTTAGAATTTAATAATGAATATTGTATTATTTAACATTTAAACTCTTAATAATCTGACGATCATGGGGAAATTTAATTTTGACGTTTTTTTTAACTGTTTACATATAAAATATACCCTTAGTAGCTTGGTGTACCAAATCTTCACCACTCGTGGTGAAGTGGTGTTAACCGCTCGCCAAAGGCTCGCGGTTAACACCGATGGCGATCGAGGGCTTTACCGGTTAACACCACTTAACTACGGCTCGCGGTTAACACCACTTCACTACTAGTGATGAACATTTGGTACACCAAGCTACTATGGGTAAATTCTATATGAAACAGTTGAAAAACGTCAAAATTAAATTTCCCTGTATACAGTTGAAATTGAGCTACATTATAGTACTCAAAATACAGACACACAATAAAATATCGTTCCTTGTGGGTCCACTCGGCGATGGACGTGCTTCATTTAGTGACTGCAGAAAATTCGCTTTGCGATTTCAAAATAATCTAGCATCCCCGACTTGTAAAGTTATCTCCCCTGACATTATTAGACAGGCGATGAATGTCCAATTACGAAATACGTAATTGGCGAGAAAACGCCTATGACACAAGTAGAAACAAAGCGAAGTTTCCTTTTGTTACTTTTAATGCAGGAAAACAAAAGGCAGCTCTCGGAAACTTGGCTTTTTATGGCAAGCTAATTAGAAGCAACCAAGTAACTCCCCACTTTGCCTTTTTGTTTAGCGAATGTATTTTTATATAAATATGCAAGTTTTTATTCTTACCAGGAAAAATTAGCAAAACTTATCTTCTAGACTTTTTATTAATGGAAAGGATAGTGTCTACATTATATGTCACAATGCGCATACTGTTGATATAATATGTGGTAATATGTGTTAACAAATAAGGTAGATACCTATTAAGGTACAATTTCGGAAGTCGGAAGATTCTCCCTTGCACTGCTCAGCTACTGGTTCTGTCGCTATACATGATCTTCGTCTGTACTGAACTAAATCTGTATTGCATTCTGACCAAAAAGACCAGCTGTTCCAGCCTTGTGTATCTGTAATGGGAACACAAACATCACTAATATACACTACTCAAAGTTTGCTAAGCACCAAGTATATCCAACTACCTGTTTTACGTTTTAGTTGAAATATTGTTATGAAAAGTGTATATATTTTTTATTTAATTATACCTTTAATGATTTAAGTACAGAAATTAAGATTTTATTTGTGTTTGAGGTTATTTTTTAGCTTTTGAATACGATAAACATGGAAAATTGATTTTATTGGTAAAAGAGGAATTTTTTCAATTTGCCAAAAAGTTGACGGAGCGAACTGGTTTGGGTTCAATATCGAGTATGAGACCCATTACTATTAATTACAGTTCGACAACGCCTTCCCATGCTCCCAATCAGGTTCCTGGTGGTCCTTTGTGGGATGTTGTTCCATTTTTGGACCAGCATGGCACCAACCTCCTGGACACTTCTTGGCTGGACTGGACGGACTGAAATTGCAAGCTGCAACTCATTCCAGACATGTTCGATTGGATTGAGATCAGGGGATCTTGCTGGCCAGTCCATACGCTCAATCCCCTCCCGCTGTCGGTACACCCCGACATCATGGGCAACACGAGGACGGGCATTAAAGTCCATCAGAATGAATCTATCACCCACTGCACCTGCATACAATCTGACGTGGACATCCAGGATCTCATCAATATACCGCTGTGCAGTCAATGTACCACGTTCAAGGACACAGAGCTCTGTACGTCCATCCCTGATGATGCCGCCCTAGACCATGATTGACCCTCCTCCATAGCGGTCATGCTCAGCGATGTTGGCTGCATGGAATCGCTTTCCTGGTCTTCTCCATACCCTAGAACGCCTATCTGTGTAGTCTAGGCAGTACCTTGACTCATCTGTAAAAAGGACAGGTCGCCAATCTTCTCTGATCCATTCAACGTGATCCATGGCCCATTCATATCGTGCCTGGTGGTGGTTCTGGGACAGCGGAATGCGAATACATGGTCTTCTCGATCGGAGACCACCTTCGTGCAACCTTGCCTGGATAGTCTGCGTCGAAACATTTACCCCGGATGAATTCTGAAGGTCACTGCGAAGCTGGGTTGCTGTGGCAAAGCGGTTCCTACGTGCCGGAATGATCAAAAACCGGTCTTCAGCTGCAGTTGTTGCCCTGTCTATGCCATCACCATGCCATCTTACCGGTGTGCCATACTGCTGAAATCTTGCCCAGACTCTGGTGATCACCGTATGGTGCACACCAAGGGCTTCACCAATCTGACGATGGGTAGCCCCTTGCCCCAACATCCCTACAGCCCGCCACATTTCTGCTTCGTTGCCATATTCAATCATTAAATCACAAGGGTTTGTGTTGAAATGAAGATTGAATACCCTACACATGTCATGTACTTGTAGACAGTACACGAAAACATCATGTAAATCAAGGGGTACATGCTTTCCATGACTGTCACGAAACGTCTGCCTGTCAAGAGAGCTAATGTAAACACTCGGGGACCATCTCAATACATTCCTCAATCATATCCACCAAAAATAAAATATCGCAAATACGTCACAAGAAAATTTCACAATCATGTGTCAAATATTTGGTGCTTAGCAAACTTTGAGTAGTATATTTATTAGACTGTGACCAAAAAGATGAACAGCTACGCCATCCCTTTGTAAATGCAATAGTCATACACACAATATCTGTGTGTCTATAATATGAACACTGGGTTTATTGATAACCAAGTACATTTGTTTGTACAAATGTTGGTTTGTACAAACAATAACTCGACAGGGGGGGGGGGGGGGGGGGGGGGGGGGGGGACTATACCGATGAAACTACAACCCCACACCACAATGCATTGGATAAAAAATGTGCACAGCATAGCTGTCCCTCCGTCCTCCGCCCAGATACAACCTTTCGCAACACGCACAATTTGTGTAAGAGTTATTTTATTAAGATCATTTAGAAATAGCGTGACATCAGTGTTAAGGTGTTCTTACCGCGACTGATGTATCTATCGAAGCCATGTTGTGTACATCAATATATGAGATCCAATCCTTCAATACTTTGTTTGGAAATGTCTCAGTAATTTATTTCCCTGTTATTATTAATACCTGGTTATACAGAAAATCAGCATGTCACATTAATGCCGTAGCATTAAAGCTAAACAAATATATCATGATAAAGCTATAGATGGAAATGGGTTATTTGTCAGTACTGGGGGAGGAGTGTATAGAGTGGGCGACTACTCATCAACCTAGTACTGTGTCTTTTCTTATGTTGTGATGTTATATTCGCGTAGTGGTGCAGTCACGCTGTGAATGATTAGCAATTGTAGTTAGGTAGATGGCGCTGTTCAGACATCCTTTTGCCTTGTCAAGGTAAGTTAATCACCCATCTCAATATATTCTCGAGGTGTGCCAACAGTGACACAGTCAACCGCCCTCTCAATATCGTCCTAAGGCGTGTCACCACCCCACAGCCTATCAATACTTTCCCCAGATGTGTAAAAAATGACAAGCGTGACAGAAGTGTCCCAGTTAACCACACCCTGTCAATATCTTCTTGCTATCGGAAGTATCACGGTTAATCACTCTCTGCCGATGCCTTCTCAAGGCTGTTGCAAGTATCACAGTTAACCACACCCTGCCAATGCCTTCTCGGGTATATCGGAAGTATCACAGTTAACCACTTCTTGTCACTGCCTTCTCCCAGGCTATCTGTAGTTTCACAATTAACCACTTTATGCCAATACCTTCTAAAAAGCTATCGAAAGTGTCACATTTAGCCACTCCCTGTTAATGCCTTCTCCAGGCTATCGGAAGTGTCACAGTTAACCACTCCATGTCAATGTCTTCTCCATTGGTCTGTTCTCTCCATCTCCATTTAGTTTTTTAATTTCATGTAAATTATGATAGAAACAAAAAGAAGTAAGGTGTCATGTGGTGATGAAATATGGATGTGTTTGTTTACGTTATGCGTTTATGAGAATTTTACAAACCTTGACATGGAGACAAAACACACTCTGACATATCTTCGTTTTCTCCATCACAAGGGTACATGACGTTCGTGTCACGTGCTGGTGAACTAATACATCTTCTTATTCGTAACTGGTTGCCACGACCACAGGTTACTGTGCACGGAGTAAACTCGGACCACGATGTCCAGTATCCTGAAATATTAATGACAATTCAACTGAATACCAAATAAAATTACACAAATACATTCAACTAAATTGTCATAAATAAGGGGAGATAAATGTCATATAATGAAGGGTATTTTACGATGTGATGATTCGCTGTTCAAGGATGTTGGAATCGTTAGAACATACTGATGGTAGGGCCCTGCGAATCACATATTTTCAAGTAGAATCGAATCTCGAATCGAATCGAGTCTATTATTCGAAATCGAATCGAATCTCGAATCGAATACAGGCCTCCTGAAGTCACGACTGATAAAATATTCCATCTACATCATCAAGGCATGCCTTCGTCGAAGGCATGCCTTGATAGTGTAGTTGGAATATTACCCAGTAAGGAAGTTTGTTCAAAAACAGAAAAGGCGCGCGAATTCTGTACTTCTGGCCATTGAAAAGGGCTAGCCCTTAGCAATCGTGAGCTTACCATCGATATTGCCTGGGAACTTTAAATTTGCTTTCAGCAGTGGTAGTGACTAGTGAAACTGGAATAAGCACGGATGGTGGCACGGGTACAGATGCTTTTTATGTTAAAAAAGCGAAAATTACACCTCGACTTTATTTTCAACATTATTTATGTAATTTCTCTCTCAACTATAGGTTTTGTGAGACGAGTAAGATGACTGATACCAAGCGAAATTCCATTGAAAAGATTCGAAGGAAAACGAATCGGACACCCGGTTTCGAATCGAACCGAATACCAACTTAAGATTCGAAATCGAATCGAATCTCGAAGATTCACAGGGTCTAAACTAATGGGTACTTCCCAACGTCTAGTGCATAATTATCCATATATTAGCAAGCTTTCAGGCCACTAGTCTAATTTTGTAAGGAATCCGACGTAGTTATGGGGCTATTTGTTTACCCACCTCTCGAGGACTGCGCGTAGACAACCATTGATGTAATGAGACGTACCTTCACTAACAAAGATATACGGATATTCTTTTGTACTTCTGATAAAGCTATTTCAATCAGTAAGTATTTAATTCACATTGAAATCATCACGATATTAAGACAATTGGCGGAATTACGCGGCATAATCATTAAACCTGAGCTGAGGAGAGTCTTCATTCATCATGGCAATATCATCAAATATTCGGCCATATCACATCTAGAATGAGAAACACTTCTTGCGTTGCTTCAGAGAAAACGACTGTTTATGGCATTTTTATATTCATTTTACATTCAATCATCTGCAATATTTCAGTTGGTCCGAAACAAGAACCACGTTTTCACTTTTCCAACCAGCTCACATATTCATGACGATTTAATTTAAGCATGGACGATGGACTATTTAAGGGCTACACTGGTTCCAGACCATAACAGCGTCGAATTCCTTACAGAATTGGACTGGTGACTTCAGATATTTAGATATTGTGGGCTGAGAACGAAAACTATGTCGGCATTTCTTTTTTGTTGTGTTTATAGAACATAGGGGTTGTCTACTTCAGAATCAATCTTGAGTTCGATTAATTGAAGAAAATTGCATTCCGAAGTCTATATATAAGAAATGGACATGAATCCAAAATCCAAACTTACATAATCAATGAATCAAGATGGTAATAAGGTTGTTATTGTGAGAAAAACACATACGGGGCTCAGATGACAAGTCGTAAAAAGACATTAATTCCCGCTGTTTGTCCGTATGTTAAGAGCAGCTCGTCAAAAAGGTATGTGTTAAGAATATCATATACAGATAAGTATGTTTAAAGACCAACATATAGGGTTGGGTCAGAGAGTACGTCTGAAATGTGACATTAAGAAATACATCAGATAGGTCTTTGTAAAATGTAACATACAGTAAGGCATCCGATAAGTCTGTGTAAACGATAAGCTGCTGGAATGCAGCTCACAGGTCTGTGTAAAGTATAACATACGTGAACACACCATATCGTCATGTGTAACGTATAACTAGTGGACGCACTAGAGGTCTGTGCAAAGTATAATATACAGGAACACGCCACATCGTCATATGTAAAGCGTAATTCGATGGACGCACTAGAGGTCTGTGTAAAATATAACATACATGATCACACCATATCGTCATGTGTAAAGTATAATGATCCTGTATGTTATACTTTACACAGACCTCTAGTGCGTAATTTGATGGACGCACTAGAGGTCTGTGTAAAGTAAATGTAAAGTTTAACTAGATGGACGCACTGGAGGTATGTGAGAAAGTATAACATGCAAGAACACGCCATATCGCTATGTGTAAAGTATAACTAGATGGACGTGCTAGAGGTCTGTGTAAAGTATAACATACAGGAACAAATCAGATCGTCATGTGTGAAGTATAACTACACGGACGCACTAGATGTCTGTATAAAGTATAACATACAGGAATACACCATATAGTCAGGTGTAAAGTATAACAAGATGGACGCACTACAGGCCCGTGTAAAGTATAATACACAGGAACACGAAACATCGTCATATGTAAAGTGTAATTCGATGGACGCAACAGAGATTTGTGTAAAGTATAACATGCAGGAACACACCATCTCGTCATGTGTAAAGTATAACTCGATGGATGCACTAGAGGTCTGTGTAAAGTATAACAAACAGGAACACGCCACATCGTCATATTAAAGGTAACTAGATGGACACACTAGAGGTCTGAGTAAAGTATAACACACAGGAACGCACCAGATAGACACGTGTAAAGAAGAACACAAAGGGACGCATCAAATAGATCTGTATAAAGCATAACATATAGGAACGCACCATACAGTCATGTGTAAAGTATAACTAGTTTGTGACACTGAAGGGGTATGTGTGTAAAATATAATGTACAGGAACATATAGGATAGGTCTCTGTAAACTATAACATAATGGAACGGAACGTACCAGACAAGGTAGATCTGTTTAAAGTATGGCTTATTAGGAACGCACAGTATGTGTCTGCGGGTATTATAAAGTACCGAAACATACCAGACATGTATGTGTAAAAAAAACATACTGCAACACACCACATTGGTCGGTCCACACCACATTGGTCGGTCCATATTAGAAATAATATGAAACGACTAATTTGAAAACCACACAGCTACACTATTTTGTTGAACAGCAATCAGCATTTAGTTTCAGATTTAGAAATTAAATAAAACGGCACCAGATAAAGCGAAAAACAAACAAAAAATCCCCCCCCACCCCCCCCCCCCCCCCCCCCCCCACCCAACAAACAAGTTTGCTCGATATTACAAATCAGGGCTATTTGAATAACACAATTTATCGACCTTGACAGCTAACAAACTTTAAAAAGGCAAAACCCCGAAGTTGTGTTCAATACTGAACGTGATTTGACCTAAAAGTAACCGTTTGTGACCTAGGTGGAGAGACGTTCTTATATTCATCCAGTGATGTGAGTACATCGAAACTATACTCTAGAGACAATATACTTACCTTGACAAAAATGTGAATTACACACTTGAGCTTCCATAAAAGCTCCTTCACAATTTGTGCCATTACCAAATGGTTTGGGATTATTACATTGTCGGTTGTGATATTGTACACCTCCATCACATTCTCTTGTGCACTCAGACCACATTGACCACTTTGACCAACCACCGTCTACATCCTTTATAATTGGATCATCTGCAATGAGAAGAACTTTCTAACAACAATTTCCAACGAAATATAACTTAATGTGGTGCTAATGTTTTCTTTTTCCAAAGTTTGTCTGATAAACCTGGAGTAGAATTTCTGTTCAAAAAGAATTAGACTGGAGACCAGAGAGCTTGGGAAACATCTCACCTTCAAAACGTATGAAGGCTTTCTCTTTATTGCCTCCAGTAACACAAAAGTAATACAAAAGTCCCAACACCATCAGAGGCAAATGCTATAAAACTTTTACAATTGTATTATCTAGAATTGGATTTCTTAGAAAGTTATAACTTTAAATGGGTTGAAAATGCTAATGATTCATTTTAGTCGGTTATATTAGTAGGTAGAAAATACAATTCTAGAAAATACAATAGTAACCGTTTTATAGTATTGACTACAGGATTAGATTTGCAAGGCAAGGCGTTATACCTATGTTAGATGAAACAACAGACAAAAGAATGTTATCCATAGCAGGTTGTTCGAACTGACCGGTAAACGGCGTAGTTCGTTCTACCAGCTGTGGCCTGTTGTTAAAACATTATAAGAGGATCCAGGATTATTAGTTGTACGGTGCATAAAATAGCAGCCAAATGCAGTATTCATTCCAATGAACATATGAATGTGTTTAAAAAAATGGATTTACAAGACAGTGTCTACAAGCATTCAGACATGGTTATGAGCATCCATATAGTACGTACAAGCAGCATGCAATGTATAAAAGCATCTAAAGATTCTGCACATCCAATTTGTATTAGCATGGAAATAGTGTGTAGACATAAAACGTTGTGTACAAACAGGCACATGAATGATCATCCACTGAATAAGGCTTCCATACAATATATTAATATCCAGGTATTATGTATTATGTACATACACCAGAGTGTATGATAATCCAGACAGTGGCAATATATGACAGTGTATGGGTATCTGGTGTCAACAATGGCCCCAGTATAGACTATGTGTGACTGTGTGTGAGAGAGAATATATATTGTACAGTCGCCGTGGACTGGTCGTAATCCACGCGTTGGCAGTGGTGTCCACGAATGCGTATACCAGGTAATAAAAAAAAATCACCATCAAAAATTTAATTAATGAAGCGCCAATTTGTACCGGGTGCTTCATTAATTAAATTTTTGATTATTATTCCTATACTTAGTGTTTGCAATCTAATATTATTACGTACGTCGAAATACTGTCCACCCTGTGAAAAGTGACCAGTCTACAGCGGCCGTACTATGTGCAGCAGTGTGGACAGCAACCTACCAAGTCGATACGTGCATTTAGATGTTATTCAGAACAGGGACATCCATACAGTGTATGCAAACAATCAGGAGTCATCCAGTAGACAATGAAGTGACCTTGGCTGTCGAAAATGTCGTTAAACCCCAATAATAAAATAAATAATCCAGTGTATTGAGACAGAATTGTGTGAACACCAACAGTTTATCCAGTAGACATGTGTTTCGTCAGACTTTATGAGCATCCGTAAGTCATTTAGTAGACAAGTACTCTATCAGTCTGTAAGGACATTCAAAGCCTTTCGTAGAATAGAAAAATATCCAGTCTGAATGAGCGTACAGGCGTCAGTCAATGTATCCAGACAGTCTGTATGAGTGTCCAAAAGTCAGTCAAAAGACAAGAATCCGTACATTCTGTATGAGCGTCCAGAAGTCTTTCAATAGACAAGTATCCAGACAGCCTTTGTAATCAACCAAAATTCATTCAGTAGACAAGTATTCAAACAGTCTGTATGAGCATCCATAGTTCATTCGGTATCCCGTCAGGCAGCACTAGACTCGAGGATTCGTTCAGTAGATAAGTATTTTCTTTCAGTACAGATACATGCAGATTACCAAATGTCGCTAAAATCCCTTAATGCATCAAAGGCTGCAGGACCTGATCTTATAAGTCCCCGGTTGCTGAAGGAATGCAAATTATCCCTATGTGAACCTCTCTCAGTAATCTTCAATATTCTCCTAAATAATAATTACTTTCCACTTATGTGGAAAAGGCTAATGTAACGCCCGTTTTAAAAAAGCATCCATCCAATTTAGTAACGAACTATCGTCTGATTTCCCTCCTTAGTTGTGTTGGTAAGGTTTTTGAAAAATGTATTTTCAAACAGTTGTGGAAGTACTTGAGCGACAACAACATCCTAAGTCAATTTCAGTCGGGATTCACCCCTGGTGATTCGACTATACTTCAACTAACTGACCTCTATGACGAATTCTGCCGAGCCCTCGACGACGGAAAAGAGGTTCGCGTAGTCTTCTGCGACGTCAGTAAAGCTTTCGATAAGGTGTGGCATGTTGGTCTCATTCGCAAGCTGGAAAAAATTGGAGTGTCAGGTGATCTACTCGCATTTTTAAAATCGTACCTCTCCGACAGGGCCCAGAGGGTCGTAATTGCCTCCGAGACCTCATCCTGGAGACCGATAAACTCTGGAGTACCTCAGGGGTCGATACTTGGCCCCTTATTATTTCTCATATATATCAATGACATAACAGATAACCTCTTGAGTAGCATTCGGCTCTTCGCTGATGATACATCATTGTATCTAATAGTTGAGAATCCAACCCAAGCAGCAACTGTGATCAACCAGGATCTGACTACAATAGAGCATTGGGCCAAGACGTGGTTGGTTGAGTTCAATCCTAAAAAATCCGAGACCATGCTCATATCGCGCAAGGTTAGCCCTGCTGTGCACCCACCACTGTTTCTTGGTAATGCCCAGATATCGGAAGTTAAAAATCACAAGCACCTGGGTATTATCTTAAATGATGCATGTACGTGGAATGACCACATTGAACATATCTGCGGTAAAGCATGGTCTCGCGTAGATTTACTGAGGAGGCAAAAGTTTACTCTTGACCGCTGTGTCCTTGAAAAGATTGACTTTGCCTTTATTAGGCCTCTCCTTGAATATGGTAGCACAATTTGGGACAATTGCACGGCGAGTAATAAAAATGATTTGGAAAAAGTACAGTTGGCTTCAGCAAGGATAGTGACTGGCGCAACCATGAGTGCTAGGACTTCTGCGTTGTACAATGAAACCCGCTGGGACTCACTTGAGGAAAGACGTCGCAAATACAAACTGAAACAATTTTTCCGAATGTTCCACCATGCGACGCCCCCATATATTGCTAATAAGGTACCTCCAACAGTCTCCACCACCAGCCGATGTCTCAATCTCCGGTCAGGTAATGACCTCCGAGTTCCCTTCTGCAACACCCAACTGTACCAGTCTTCATTTATACCGAGAACTACAAGCCTATGGAACGACATACCTTTATCAATCAGAGAAAATTCATCAGTGAGTAATTTCGCAAGTTATCTTAACAGGGGCAATCTGCGACCCCCGTCTTTCTATGGCCATGCAAAATCACGAATAGGACAAATCTATCACTGCAGATTGCGGTTGTGTTGCAGTAATCTAAGCACCCATTTATTCAGTAACCACCTGTCGCCTTCGCCCCTGTGTCAATGTGGTGCCCTCGAGACAAGTGAACACTTTCTTTTGTTCTGTCCTGTCTTTGAAGAGGCACGCAGGTCAACAATAAAATCACTTCCGTTTGAACCAGATGTGACAACACTCCTATTTGGCTCCGAATTCCTTACCAGTGAAGAAAATTTGTCTGTATTTGAAATGGTGCAGGACTTTATTCTACTTAGTAAACGCTTCCAATAAAGGTGCAGGACTTTATTCTACTTAGTAAACGCTTCCAATAATTGCGACCCTACCGCTGCTCACCTTATAGTTTACAATGGGTGGAATCAGGGCCTAGTCGCCTTCTGGATGGTCTCTCAACACAACATCTCTTTCAAGTGAGTTCCTATCGTATTATCCAATTATCTCTTCTGTTAGTGGACCATCTAACTAACCTGATGATCGGTGGCGGGGAGTTTGCTTGTCTGTCTTACGTAAGTTTTCTTTTTTAGTATCAAATGAAATATCTGCGGGTTGAGGGCCTGGTTATTAGCTTCTCACACTGTTGGATTTTTTCATGGGGCGGGGGGGGGGGGGGGTAGGGTTCCGGGTTAATGTTGCCGCGCTCTGTGCTGCGCGTGACGAGTGGTGGTTCGTACATTATTGAACAAGACATTGCATGCTAACGAATAATGCGTCTTCCACTTGCAAGACACTGTTCGTTTCCCGGCGGTGCATGGTGCTGGCGGCGGTCCTCCGGAGTCGTGTCACTTACTGAAATGAAAAATGTTATCAGCGCTCGCACCCCCCCCCCCCCCACCCCCCATCCGTTGTCCTTTAGAATATTCTCGTCTTATATTAGCGTTAGGCTGCGATTTTCAAGTGAGTCAGTTCCCTAACTGTTGTCGATCAATGTTGATGTCCTTTGCATTCAAGTTTCAATTGTCATCCTTCTCCTTCACTGTTCATCACTGTTCCTCTCGATCTACTTTCTTCATTTTTTTCTCGTTTAAACAATATCGAAACAGACCCACCCGTTCTATCTGTCTAACTGAAATTGTGTAATCTTGCAGACTTGGGAGACGGTTTACATAAGCATTCAACTTTCTTCCGAATCCCCTACTACAACAAGTTAGTTTGACATTTCAGGTGTTAAATGTATTCACTGAATTTTATGTACAAAACATTCAATATGTTTACACTTGTTTTCATGTATACAGTTAACTTATCTTTTTCAATAAATATTGTTTAAACTAAATGTCGTTCAATAGACCAGTATTCATACAGTCTGCACTGCCTCCGTGATTCTTTCAGTAGATATGTATTCAGATAGTCTGTATGAACATCCATTGTCATTCAGTAGGCAAGTATTCAAACAGTTCGCACTATCCTCCAGGATTCTTTCAGGAGACATGTATTCAGTTTGTTTGTATGAATACTAAACATTAAACATTTATTTAGATAGTCTGTGTGGGAAACCATATGTCCTTTAGTAGACAAGTATTCAGACAGACAATTCATCCAGTTGACATGTATTTATACACTCGATAATCGATAAGTGAACAATATATTATTTCATATACAAATATCCAAACTGTCTATATGAACACCAACACTTTATCCACTAGACAAGTATTCGGACAGTCTGTATTAAGACAGACAATTTATCTAGTTGACATGTATCCATACACTCGGTAAGACAACAATATATTATTTAATATACAAATATTCAAACTGTCTATATAAACACCAACACTTTATCCAGTTGACAAGTATTCAGACAATCTGATGGGCATCCATTGATCTTCGAGTAGATATGTATTCAGTCTGTGATGACATTCAAATGACATTCAGTAGTAGACAAGTAATCAGTCAGACTATTCAGTAGGAAAGTATTCCTAGAGTCTGCAAGAACAATCTGCAATCATTCTGAAAACAAGTATTCAGGCAGTCTTTATGAGAAATTAGACGCCATTCAGTAGACAGGTATTCGGAGAGCTTCTGTGGGCAATTAGAAGTTATTCAGTGGAATAGTATTCAGAAGGTCTGAATGAGCAACCAGTAGAACAGTATTTATACTGTCTGTATGAACGAGTAGAAGACATCCAGTAAATAAATTATTCAGATATTCTTCATGGGCATCGAAAAGTAGTTCAGGAGACAAATTATCAAACAGTCAGTATGAACAGTTAGTAGCCATTCAGTAGATAAATATTCATACAGATTATATGAGCACCCATAAGTCACTCAGCAGACCAGAATTCAAATAGCCTATATGGGAAACCACGAGCCATCAGTGGGCACGTAATGAGACAGTTCGAATAGGCATTCATAGGTCTTTCAGTATGCAAGTATTCAAACATTCTGTATGGACATCCAAAAGGCATTCACTTGACCTGTATTCACACAGATCCATAGGTCATACAAGAGAAAAGTATTCAGATATTCTGTGTGAGACATTAGTTGGAAAGATAGTCAGTATAGGTATAAAAAACGTGCAACATGCAATAGACATGTATTCACACAGGTCCATAGGTGATCCAGTATACAAGTATTCAGACATTTTGTGTGAGACATCAGTTGGAAATTGACCAGACAGTCTGTATGGACATCCAAAAGACATTCAATAGGCATGTATTCACAGAGATCCATAAGTCATACAACATACAAGTATTCAGACATTCTGTGTGACAGTCTGTATGGGCATCCAAAATTGGCATTCAATAGACATTCATTCACAAAGGTCCATCAGTCATACAGTATACATGTATTCAGATATTCTGTGTGAGACATCAGTTGAAAAGTAGTCAGACAGTCTGTACAATTATCCAAAAGCCATTCAATATATAACAGTATACAGGTATCCAGATATTCGGTGTTAGACATCAGTTGGAAAGTAATCAGACAGTTCATATGGGAATTTAAAATGCATTCAATAGACATGTATTCACAAAGATCCACAAGTTATATGTAACAATATGCAAGTATTTAGGCAGTCTGTGTGAGACATCAGTTGGCAAGTAATCAAACAGCCCCTGTGGACATCCACAGATCCATAAGTCATACAGTATTCAAGTATTCAGACATTCTGTGTGAGACATCAGTTGGAATGTAATCAGACAGTGTGTATGGGCATCCAAAAGGCATTCAGTAGACATGCATTCACAGTCTGTATGGGCATCCACAAGTCACACAGCAGTCAAAATATTCAGACATTCTATATGGGCATTCATGCGTCAAGTATATGGGAATCCATAAGTCATTCAATGGACACGTAATCAAACAGGTAATCAGACACGTATTCAGACAGCAATATGAGCAATCAAAGGTCATTCAGAAGACAAATATTCAGACAGTCCATTTGAGAAATCAAAAGTCATTCAGAAGACAAGTATTGAGACAGTCTGCATGGACACCCATAAGTCCTTAAGTACCACAATAGTCCAGGCACATTAGACATAAAAATGAGAAAGTAAGGAAAAAAATCGGAGAAAGCTGATTTTTTTTATATGTTTCCGGGACACACATTGCGGATAAAGTGTGAAAAGTCCCCGCGAATCCGAGTTGAGCTTTTTTAGTTATAGCGTTTTTTTGATGAAAAAAATTTTTTTTAAAAAAATTCGACCCAGCTCCATATTTCTCATTCTTATTCGCCTTAGTAGGGTGAGAATCATAAATATCGTGCTGAATTATATTGAGAATACATACCCAACAGAAAATGCCAACTTTGTACCAATCCTCACACTCAATGGTGAAATATTCACGAAAATGTACAAAATTTCGAAAAAAAATTTATTGTTTTCATACACACAATGGTACACAACGTCCATTAAATCAAATCTACGACTACTTTGGGAGTTAAATTATATATCAAAATTTGCAGAAAAGCAGTGGCTTTATAATGATATATAACAATAGTCATTTATTCCATAATGAACTGGTGAAACGTGTGAAATATTAACCATACCCCCTAAACTCAAATTCAAACGGCATCGACTTTTCTCATTCAAATACCGTATTATAGCATCATTGTTTCAATTTCCATGTTCGATTAAATCACATTATATCAAAGCAGTGGAGATTGTGTCTTCGTCAGATAAGTTGACAAAAGTTTTCGTTAGACTCGGCGGCTTCCATATGATTATGTCATATTTAGGGGCAATTGGTTCGATCATGGCTGGTAGCGGCTTGGGTGAACTTTGGGGGACTGTTTATGCTGGTGGGTCAATCCATCATTTGATCAGTGGTCATGCATATTCAAGAGCAGTTCGTGCCCATTTGCTAACACAAATTGCCATTACAAAACTTGTGTTTGAAGAAAGCCGAACACTAGATAACATAGACTGCACAGAAGTCAATGAAATATTCTGTGGACTTGCCAGAGGTGACTGTACAACAGCTGACGCTGTCAATCAAGAAAGTGTCAACCATCTACTGTCAAAATTACACGAACTGCTCCAGAATGCGTCCGTAGGACGCACAGGAAAGCTTTGGGTAAATACTACGAGCAAATAGGTCTTCTCCAGTTGTTCTTGAGAGCAGAGCGCACAGGCGACTGGGAACTCCACACATATTGTGTTCGCAATATGATTCCAGTATTTCACGCAGGTGGTCATTTTGCATACGCAAAAAGTTCTCATCTCTATTTGCAGCAGATGAATGAGCTAACAGAAATAATGCAACAGGATGATTTGAAGTTGTTCACTGAGAAAGGTTACTTTACCATAAGGCGCTCAGATAAATTCTGGGACGGGATATATTCTGATCAGACCATAGAGCAGTGTTTAATGAGACTGTTCAAGCTCCCTGGTGGTCTCACACATGGCAGGGGAATAACCGATAGCACTGTTGCGAAATGGGTACATGGACTACCTCTTTGCCTTCCGATATGTAATGCTCTCGAAAATTTTGTTCATGTTCACACTGGTCATGGCGAACAACATCGGGATCTCCGTCAAAGTTCACAATTGACTGATGCCAATGATATCACCAAATTATTGAACTGGCTCAGAGTGCATTCCCCCTTTCAGAATAGAGATCCACTACAATTAGTCTCTATAGAGCGACCGGGCTTGTGGCCGACGAAACTGTGAACTGTGGCCAAGTTCGCAAAATTGGTGAATGTTGCGTATCGAATGTTGTAAGCAAAACGTTCAACAGCATCAAACTACGACGTGTTGACACTGTGAAGTCTTTCGCATCGATGGCAAATAGCATCAAAGTCCGTGGAAGTAAGGTAGTGATTGACCCCACAATTCTGTTCAACCGCATCACATGTGTTATTCAGTCACAAGCAGAGATGGAAGAGTATCTCAAATATGAACTCGCCCCGAAACCACCAGCATTGTTTGATTCTGCTGGAATGAGGAAGACACAGAAAAGCACTCTCGGTAAGATCCTCAAAACATACGGTTCCGAGCAAACTAAAATCCCAGAACATTCTCTGTTTGTTGTAGATGGTGGATTTTTATTGAGGGCAGTTGTATGGCCTAAACAGTCGTCATATAAGGACATATGTACATCATATTCCAATTATCTAGTGAGACATTTTGGGGCGAACGTCGTGGTTGTTTTTGATGGTTATGCTTGTACAATGTCGACAAAGGGCATGGAACAAGCCCGTAGATCTAAAGACAGGTATTCCATTGATATCAATATCTCACCCGAGTTACCAGCCACCACACCCCAATCCGATTTCCTTGCAAATGCCAAGAACAAAACCCAACTGATCGATCTTCTAATGCAGGAGCTATCTGCTATCAATATTCAGTCCAAGCAGGCCGAGGCTGATGCTGATGTACTGATAGCCGAAACTGCACTTGACATCGCTCAAGATGACAACAATGTTGTCGTTGTGGGAACAGACACAGACTTGTTAGTCATTCTTACCTCTCGAGTTCAACCGGGATGTAATATTCACATGATGTATTCCATTACCCCAAACTTACTAGTTTCAGTTAGTGAAATAGCAACCAAAATGGGTGACCATAGAAGCAACCTCCTTGTAGCACATTCTATAAGTGGTTGTGACACTACTTCTGCACTCTTTCGAGTTGGTAAGAAGAAAGTGTTCAGTACAATTGTCTCCGATGTTACTAGCGACTCACAACAGTATGTCAACACAATTTTGGCGGATGACAGTACACCAAGTGCAGTAGCCGCTACCGGGGAACAACTTCTCCTGATCTTATACGGGAGTAAAACTGTTTCCTCTCTCGACCAATATAGATATGTCACTTACAAGCGTTATGTAGCAAAATCTAAACTGAATAAACCCATCGACCTAGCCTCACTCCCACCAAGCAGCGATGCTGCACAAAAACATGTCTACAGATGTTATCTCCAGGTCCAACAATGGCTGGACACTTCGCTTCCTCCGACGGATTGGGGGTGGTCGCTAGACAAGGGACTTCTTGTACCGACTGCAGCCACAAAGCCATGTGCCCCCGATAACTTACTGAATCTGATCAGTTGTGGTTGCAAGAGTGCTTGTACAAAAAGGTGTGGGTGTAAGAAGGCAGGACTCTCTTGCTCAGGTTTTCTGTAATTGCAGTTCGGATTCTTGTAACAACCACAGAAACACTGTCCTGTCGGAAATTTCTGAGTTCGATGAATAATATGTATATAGGTCATGTCATCTCTGTATATAGCGTTGATAATAGTCAATGTAACTTAATCCATGTTGATTGATTTGTACATTCTGTAAATATTATTTATTGATTTTTGTACATTCTGTAAATATTATTTATTGATCTAATGCTGCCAGACACAGACGTGTCTGTTCGGTCCCAAGCCCGAAAATAGTTGAGTTCTCATGCTGACGAATTTTATGCCAAAAGGGGAACTCGGCCAGAAGCAGAGGGGGTCTTCCATAATGTCTATTTTGTAAGCAATGATAAAAGTCTTCAAATGGTGGTGGATTTTTTATCGTCTGTCCAACTAACATCCCGTTCTGTACTACGACCCTTTGGGCAAATCCGTTAGGAAAATCGTCATTTTTGGCGTAAATCCGATACTTTTTTTTGTGAATTTTCAATAATTTTTCGCAGAAATTGTCACAGAATGCACATTTTCCTCTAGGTAAATGTATATTAGACATTATGTAGCTCGAAATACGCGTAAACAAAAAATACACTTGGATCAATTCGAGGTTACAAAGTTCGTGCGATTTTTTTTTATTTTTTTCAAACGCGTTTTCGAAAAAAGGCTGTAGAAAAAAAAGCTCAACTGGGATTTTAGGGGACCTTTGTCTAATCGTTCAGTGACATGTACTCGACATTCCCTGAAAAAATCAGCTTTCTCCGATTTTTTTCCCTAGTGAAACCTAATGTTCTTGGGCTACAAGTATTTAGAGAGTCCATAGAGTCGGCATAATCAAGTAGTTGAGAAGACAAGTATTCAAATAGTATGAACAATTAGAGGTATTCTTCAGTCGGCAAGTATTCAAACATTATGTACAAACACCAAAGTATCATTCAATAGACAAGTATTCAAATGGCTGTATGGGTAACCAGAAGTTAATATTATTCAGCCAGTCTGTACTAACACCTAGACGTTATTCACATTATCCAAGTTATTATAATTTAGAACAATTGAGACAAGTTGGAAAATGTTATTTTATTTCTTTCCAAGGTGTGATTTACTTCAATTTCCGGGTTTGATAATAAACAATAACTTCACAAGTGAATTATGCAATCAACAATTGGGTCATGTATCCGTGCGCACATAAGACGACGCTTT
Source organism: Pictodentalium vernedei (assembly GCA_031216915.1). Lineage (NCBI taxonomy): Eukaryota > Metazoa > Mollusca > Scaphopoda > Dentaliida > Dentaliidae > Pictodentalium > Pictodentalium vernedei. The sequence goes on along the minus strand of CM062289.1, from coordinate 125,483,026 downwards.
GCCGTGGGTGTAATGGGGACTTCATTGTTTTTTTACCCTTTACCTAACATGAAAAAGCAGACGACACTTGCAAAAAAAATTCTTGAATAACTATTATTTTCATTTTTTGTCTCAAAAACGTCGCCGAGCTTGTTCCAAAGAGGGGTCATAACTTATGTTTTAGAGACAAAAAATGAAAAAAATAATGAAAATTAATTGGCGGTTTTTGAGAATAGCGCTGGCCGGTTTTGGCCGTTACGTTAGGTAAAGGATTAAATATTATAATTATCGTTAATAATGAAAAGTAATAAACAGAGTAATCGTTTGACTGGACTGGTTACGTGAAATGATTCATTCGAGGCGAGGGACTATATTGTAAAACACTCGTGCGCATTCGCGCGCTCGTGTTTGTACAACGTCCCTCACCCCTCATGAATTATTTCACGTAACCAGTCCAGTCAAGCGATTACTCTCTATGTTATATCTTGCAGTGAAGTTGAAATGATATATTGGAATCATATTTATATATTTTCTCCTAAGACGCCTTTTCTGGTACTTCTACTTCACTCACAATCAAGAAATTTGGCACACTTGCACTTCTGAATAATGCCCATATCTCTAGATTTTTGTCTCCAATTTCTTTATCTTTATCACAAAAAGGAAAACAAGAAAAAAAAACCCGCCAAATTTACACTTTTTCACAGGTTATTTAATTGCCGATCAGTCTTTGAACCTACTGTTTTGAAAATGAGGAAATATAATCTCCAGAAAAACAATAAATCTAAACATCTGTTGCTATACTTGAAAATTCTCAGCGTTCTTGGATGAACTGGCTTATGACATATTGGGAGGGGGTGAAGAGGTTACTGTTTACAAAATTAAGGTTCATCCAATTTTCATAAAATTCCGGTATTTTGTAGAGTTCAGAAAACTCTTTTTTTCACTTTATCGCCATTTCTGACGTTTTTAGGCCACTTGAAATGTTTTGACGTTTTGCCCATTTTCGTTAAATATGCCAATTTTCTGACACAAGCTGCTCCCTATTATTAAACACACAGCTATCACCTTTCACATACTATTGCTTTGGTGACTGCTCTACTGACTAAATATCTTTTCATTTAAAAATTCAACCTTCACCCAAAAACAACGTCAAATTTGCGTCTTTTTCGTGAACATTTAATATCAACCTATTTTACTGATTACCCCTTCTGGAAATTTTGGATGTTTATTCTACAATACAAACTATATCTAAAAATATGTTGCCGTCCAAGGAAATTCTCAAAGATTATGGCCGAACCGGTAGGTATAATTCGACAGAGCAATGGAATACTTTGACAACTAATTGTCAAGTTCTCATGAAGCTAAAATTCCTCACCACCTGTAGAGGGAAAATAACCCAATCAAACTTGACAACTTAACATTCCAAGATGTCTGATAGTCGTCACTATCAGAGTACAGTGTGGTTCCTCAGAGTATGAATGGCATTAAAGAGAGGCCTTTCCTGGCCTTAGTCAACGAGTAGCTAATACATTGACAGTTTGTATTTATTGGAATGTACACCTGTTCTACACGATACAAGTATATTCTGTCGGCTGAGTACTTTCAAGTAATCCTATATTATTATATTAGAAGTCACTAGCGGATCTAATGACCCTTTTAACACTTTACCTATCATAACGTCTACTGTGGGCTGAATTTTGCAACAAGGTTCTACCCAGTCGATCACACGGCCGAACATAACTTCTGAAATGCCCTGTTGAACGCCATAATCAGTCGCATGGGCTTTCAGAGTTACCTATTTACTGTGGAATACTAGATCTGCAAATTCCTAATCACCACCATCTGGATTGTGCTTCCGCAACTGAACATTGAGGGCGAGTTGAAACTTGACCATTCGATGTCTACGATCTCACCCACTACCTTTGGCTGGATCAGGAGGGGAAGTGGCGGGGGGGGGGGGGGGGGGCGGGCGATCGAATTCAAGAATGTTTTTGAGCCAGCAGCAAGTTTGTGCCATTCAAAGTAATCACCTCAGCATCCGTCGCCACACCCTAAGCTGTGATTGAATATTATTGTTTTTTTTATCTGTCAGTTATGATGTGCATAGTAGGTTCTACAGCGCTTCTTTCGCAACGTCTCACCTTTCCCCTAACCAGCCATGGACACCATGCACGCCATGTAAGGAAAAAATCTACGTCTGCGAAGGCCCCGCATCTATGTGAGAGTTTTTTATAGAATTCCACTGCTTTGTGCGCTGTCTACCTCCCAAGGAAACAGTTTCAGTGGTATTCCAACAAGTTTACTGTTAAACAATTATACATCTACTCCAATTCCTTTCTTACTTTCCCCGGGGCCCAACCGAGGAGGGACAGGTCCAAGTGACGGGACAAAACGCCATTTGCATCGACTACTGTCATTGATGCTGCACATGGCCTCATCTTCTGTAATAGGGCAAACGTACTAATTTAACAATCAAAAATGAAATTAATAACAAGAGAATGAAAACAAAAAGTCCACAAAGAATTTTGTTGCCTCCAGGACACAGCCATAGATGCTAAAAATATACCTTAAGCTTAAATCAACAAATTAAAGTAAATACAACTTTACTTGTCGAAATACGAAAAATAAGAAAACAAGTCCACCAAGCATTGTTTTATTTGACAATCCCTTAAAAGCTGTGGATGATTACTTTTAGCTATAAGTGCTAAATATGACCTCAACTCTTTGAAACCAACGAACGTATAATCAATGCAACAATGGCTGACCATTTTCGTCATTGAAAGAGACCTACAGGAAAGTTAGATCCCTTTAATTTATTTCCTAAATCTGTCAATAAATTTAACACTAAATATACAGGTATTCCATATAAAAATTGAAATTTCGAAATGTCATCAATGTGCGCATCATTTCACAAACTTCTAGCATTTTCCCGAAAAGTAGCATAAAAATATGTAAGTTGGCCCTTTACAATTTTTCCCAATTCGTTTGAATGTTTGACTATTATTCTCTGTTGAAACCTATTTAAAAATAAGAAAACAGCGTTTTCACCATCTTTTGATGTTCTGTGAATTTTGTCTGTTCATTATATCAACAGTGTGTGCCATCGTGACATGCAAAAATATGCACTGTCCTTTGAAACCATATAGAAGTCTCGGGGGTGAGATTTTCTCAAAAACCCAAGTTTCTTTTCGTTACTTTTAAAAAACAAGAACAACGGACAGCTCCAAGAGCTTCTGTTGTTTTCGTTTATTATAAGTAACAAGAGGAAACTAGCTCATCCCAATAATTTTAAGGGAGATAACTTTATCGAAAGTCGAATTTCATGACGAGAGATTTCAGGGATGCAGAATGATCTCAACTCCTACAATCCCCTTTAGAATCTTGGAAGGTGAAGCAGTGCTTGTTTACTGTGGTAAACAAACTATGTTTTACTGATAAAATAGTACCTGGTCACAAATGCCTGGGGTGGAAGTTCTCTAAAATTGGCAACATGGGTATAAACGTTTGGCTAGACCTAACTTTATATCCAAGTTGCAGTCACGATTAAACCTTGTGTAGAAATATGTTACCATAAAAACAAATAAATGTATAAATAAATAACGCATTCAAACAAACAAACAAACCTATAATCAATGCATCTAACATAATCAAAACAGAAGAATATAAAATGATTGAGAAGCGAACAAAACAAAGTATACGGTCTGAAACATTTGTAAAATCACGGGGAAAATGGTTAAAATGGATTATCATAACTGACAACAATACTTCGAAGTATAAAAAAAATGTTCAAGTCTTTAAAAAACACCCTTAACCAAAACATTAACCAGAGAATTATTAGCCAATTCAAGAGCCTAAGTGGGTTCAATCTTTGCAAAAACATTACCTGGGTCCAATACTATAGAACTTTTACAATTGTATTTTCTTGAATTGTATTTTCTACTCATTAATATAACCGACCAAAACGAATATTTAGCATTTTAAAAGATATAGCAATTTGCCAATTGGAAAATTGCCACATCTTTGAAAATGCTTAATGGTACATTTCAAGTTTTCAACCCATTTAAAGTCAGAACTAAAACATACAATTCTAGAAAATACAATTGTAAAGTTTTATAGTACTGGGCCCAGTATTCATGCTGGACCGAAACTGCCTGCAGCCACATTTTTAGCCATTCTGAATATTTTAATGCCGAACAAAATATTATGCTGCCAAAACACTAATGGGAGGGGAGGGGAGGGTAGTGAGTTCATTTCGCTATCTGATCCAAATAAATTGATCGAGTTTTGAAAAAAATGAACTGGAAATTATTTTAAGATTGAACGAACAATTAGTTAGGGAAAACAATCTGACAGAACACAAAATTTGTGATGAAATCCTCGGAAAGCGAAAAGGGAGGTCAACTAATTTATATATATGTCACTAGTTCAATGTTGTCGGTACACAAACCTATTGTTGCACTTAGATGATAACAGACTAACTGTCTAATTACTGTTAATCCACTGGGTTTAGCGAGTCGCGAGTTTTTGCAAAAGGTAGTAATCAATTAATACTCCATACGGTCGCAAGTTACTCGCGACACTATGAAGTATTTAACTAATTAAATGCTGCCTTTTGTAAAGTTGATAATCTACAATGTTTTATTGTGGAAAAAAAACATTGCCTCATCACCACTTACTAGTAATTAACGCTGATAGTTTGCCCACTTTCTGATAATTAACATTGATAGGTTGTCCAGTTACTGAAAATTAACATTGATAGGTTGTTCAAATATAATTTACCATACCTTATTGACAAAAGAATTAATAACTTTTTTTGTGTTTCGTCATCGTCTGCAATATTTTTCCTTCACAAGTGAAAGAAACTTTTGATGTCAAAATTTTAGTCCAAAGATGTTTTTGGTGCCAGATGAAAATTTTTAGTGTAATTGGCTAAATTGGCATCTGACAACATGAACTCTGGGCCTTACGTAATTTAAAAAAAAAGTTTATGGGCCTGGTTTGGGAGTTGAACAGGTCGAAAACAAATGTTATTTCATGAAAAGCATTAAAATTGAATCCTCAAATCAAAACGCCACACGCACGGCGCTTTACAAGGAGATAAGGTTAAACTGGACAACATAAGTATTTGGAAGTATGAAAACTTCAACTTGCAATAAAAAAACCGAACCTAAACTTTACTCACCGAAATAACAATCAATTTAACAGTCAAATCGGGTTAAATATTCTGAAAATGGTACAAAACAGATATGGATGAATCAATGTTGAGTAAATAAAATTATTTAAATTGATTTCAAAGTACTTACCCATAAAATTCCATCACACACACAAATTATTTACAGATAGACATATGGAAACACAGATGCAACACTATGACTGTAGCCCCTACTGCAAATAGTTGGTCTACAAATAACCCATCACCATACAGAATAAAATAATAAATAACTTACCTTCAATAATATGCCATCACCATACAGAGTAAAATAATAAATAACTTACCTTCCAATAACATACCATCACCATACAGAGTAGAATAATAAATAACTTACCTTCCAATAATATACCATCATCATAGAGAGTAGAATAACAAATAACTTACCTTCCAATAATATACCATCACCTTACAGAACAGACTAATAAATAACTCACCTTACAATAATATACCATCACCATACAGAGTAGAATAATAAATAAACCTCCTTCCAATAATATACTATCAATATACAGAGTAGAATAATAAATAACCTACTTTCCAATAATATACCATCACCATACAGAACAAATTAACAAATAATTCACCTTACATTAATATACCTTCACCATACAGAGTAGAATAAAAAATAACTTACCTTCAATAATAATATACCATCACCATACAGAACAGATTAATAAATAACTCATCTTCCAATAATATACCACCATCATACAGAGTAGAATAATAAATAACTCACCTTCCAATAATATACCACCACTATACAGAACAGATTAATAAATAACTCATCTTCCAATAATATACCATCACCATACAGAGTAGAATAATAAATAACTCACCTTCCAATAATATACTATCGCTATACAGAGTAGAATAATAAATGACGTACACTCCAATAATATACCATCACCATACAGAACAGATTAATAAATAACTCACCTTACAATAATATATCATCACCATACACAGTAGAAAGATAAATAACTTACCTTCCAATAATATACCATCACCATACAGAACAGATTAATAAATAACTCACCTTACATTAATATACCATCACCATACAGAGTAGAATAAAAAATAACGTACCTTCAATAATAATATACCATCACCATACAGAACAGATTAATAGATAACTCATCTTCCAATAATATACCACCATCATACAGAGTAGAATAATAAATAACTCACCTTCCAATAATATACCACCACTATACAGAACAGATTAATAAATAACTCATCTTCCAATAATATACCATCACCATACAGAGTAGAATAATAAATAACTCACCTTCCAATAAAATACCATCGCTACACAGAGTAGAATACTAAATAACGTACATTCCAATAATATACCATCACCATACAGAACAGATTAATAAATAACTCACCTTACAATAATATATCATCACCATACACAGTAGAAAGATAAATAACTTACCTTCCAATAATATACCATAACCATACAGAACAGATTAATAAATAACTCACCTTACAATAACATACCATATCCATACACACACTACATAGTAGAATAATAAATAACACACCCTCCAATAATATATCATCACCACACAGAGTAGAATAATAAATAGCTTACCCTTCAATAATATACCATCACCACACAGAATAGAATAATAAATAACTCACCTTCGAGTAATGTACCACCACCATACACAGTAGAATAATAAAGACTTACCTTCCAATAATATACCATCACCAAACAGAGTGGAATAATAAATAACTTACCTTCCAATAATATACCATCACCATACAGAACAGATTAATAAATAACTCACCTTCCAATAATATACAATCACCATACAGAGTAGAATAATAAATAACTTACCCTTCAATAACATACCATCACCATACAGAATAGAATAATAAATAATTCACCTTCCAATAATTTACCATTGCAATACAGAGTAGAATAATAAATAACTTACCTTCCAATAATATACCATCACCATACAGAGTAGAATAATAAATAACTTACCTTCCAATGATATACCACCACCATACAGAACAGATTAACAAATAACTCACCTTAGAATAATATACTATCACCATACAGAGAAGAATAATAAATAACTTACCTTCCAATAATATACCATCACCTTACAGAATAGAATAATAAATAATTCACCTTCCAATAATATACCATCACCATACAGAGTAGAATAATAAATAACTTACCTTCCAATAATATACCATCACCATACAGAATAGAATAATAAATAATTCACCTTCCAATAATATACCACTACCATACAGAACAGATTAACAAATAACGCACCTTACAATAATATACTATCACCATACAGAGTAGAATAATAAATAACTTACCTTCCAATAATATACCATCACCCTACAGAGTAGAATAATAAATAACTTACCTTCCAATGATATATCACTACCATACAGAACAGACTAACAAATAACGCACCTTACAATAATATACTATCACCATACAGAACAGAATAATAAATAACTTACCTTCCAATAATATACCATCACCTTACAGAATAGATTAATAAATAACTCACCTTCCAATGATATACTATCACCATACAGAGTAGAATAATAAATAACTTACCCTTCAATAATATACCACCACCATACAGAATAGAATAATAAATAATTCACCTTCCAATGATTTACCATTGCTATACAGAGTAGAATAATAAATAACTCACCTTCCAATGATATACCACCACCATACAGAACAGATTAACAAATAACTCACCTTATAATAATATACTATCACCATGCAGAGTAGAATAATAAATAACTTACCTTCCAATAATATACCATCACCACACAGAGCAGAATAATAAATAACCTACTTTCCAATAATATACCATCACCATACAGAACAGATTAATAAATAATTCACCTTGCAATAATATACCATTGCCATACAGTGTAGAATAAAAAAAACTTACCTTCCAATAATATACCATCACCATACAGAACCGATTAATAAATAACTCATCTTCCAATGATATACCATCACGATACAGAGTAGAATAATAAATAACTCACCCTCCAATAATATACCACCACCATACAGAGTAGAATAATAAATAATCTACTTTCCAATAATATACCATCACCATACAGAACAGATTAATAAATAACTCACCATACAATAACATACCATCACCATACACACACTACATAGTGGAATAATAAATAACTCACCCTTCAATAATATATCATCACCATACAGAGTAGAATAATAAATAGCTTACCCTTCAATAATATAACATCACCATACAGAATATAATATTAAATAACTCACCCTCCAATAATATATCATCACCATACAGAGTAGAATAATAAATAGCTTACCCTTCAATAATGTAACATCACCATACAGAATATAATAATAAATAACTCACCCTCCAATAATATATCATCACCATACAGAGTAGAATAATAAATAGCTTACCCTTCAATAATATACCATCACCATACAGAATAGAATAATAAGTAACTCACCTTCGAGTAATGTACCATCACCATACACAGTAGAATAATAAATAACTTACCTTCCAATAATATACCATCACCATACAGAGTGGAATAATAAATAACTTACGTTCCAATAATATACCACCATACAGAACAGATTAATAAATAACTCACCTTCCAATAATATACCATCACCATACAAAGTAGAATAATAAATAACTCCCCTTCCAATAATGTACCATCACAATACAGAACAGATTAAAAAATAACTCACTTTACAATAATATACCATCACCACACACACACTACATAGTAGAATAATAAATAACTTATCCTCCAATAATATATCATCACCATACAGAGTAGAATAATAAATAACATACCTTCCAATAATTTTCCATCACCATACAGAGAAAAATAATAAATAGCTTACCCTTGAATAATATACCATCACCATAAAGAATAGAATAATAAATAACTTACCTTCCAATAATATACCATCACCATATAGAACAGATTAATAAATAACTCACCTTCGAGTAATATACCATCACCATACAGAATGGAATAATAAATAACTTACCTTCCAATGATATACCATCACCATATAGAACAGATTAATAAATAACCCGCCTTCGAGTAAAATACCATCACCATACATAGTAGAATAATAAATAACTTACCTTCCAATAATATACCATCACCATATAGAACAAATTAATAAATAACATGCCCTCTAATAATATAATAACTCACCTTACAATAACATACCATCACCATACACACACTACATAGTAGAATAATAAATAACTCACCCTCCAATATTATATCATCACCATACAGAGTGGAATAATAAATAGCTTACCCTTCAATAATATACCATCACCACACAGAATAGAATAATAAATAACTCACCTTCGAGTAATGTACCATCACCATACACAGTAGAATAATAAATAACTTACCTTCCAATAATATACGATCACAATACAGAGTAGAATAATAAATAACTTACCCTTCAATAATATACCATCACCATACAGAATAGAATAATAAATAATTCACCTTCCAATAATTTAACATTGCTATACAGAGTAGAATAATAAATAACTTACCTTCCAATAATATACCATCACCATATAGAGTAGAATAATAAATACCTTACCTTCCAATAATATACCACCACCGTACAGAACAGATTAACAAATAACTCACCTTCCCGTAATATACCATCACCATAGAGAATATAATAATAAATAATTCACCTTCCAATAATTTACCATTGCTATACAGAGTGGAATAATAAATAACTTACCTTCCAATAATATACCATCACCATACAGAACAGATTAATAAATAACTCACCTTCCAATAATATACCATCACCATACAGAACAAATTAATAAATAACAAACCTTCCAATAATATACCATCACCATACAGAGTAGAATAATAAATAACTTACTTTCCAATAATATACCATCACCTTACAGAACAGATTAATAAATAACTTACCTTCCAATAATATACCATCACCATACAGAACAGATTAATAAATAACTTACCTTCCAATAATATACCATCACCATACAGAGTAGAATAATAAATAACTTACTTTCCAATAATATACCATCACCATACAGAGTAGAATAATAAATAACTTACCTTCCAATAATATACCATCACCATACAGAGTAGAATAATAAATAACTTACTTTCCAATAATATACCATCACCATACAGAGTAGAATAATAAATAACTTACTTTCCAATAATATACCATCGCCATACAGAACAGGTTAATAAATAACTAACCTTCCAATAATATACCATCACCATACAGAGTAGAATAATAAATAACTTACTTTCCAATAATATACCATCACCATACAGAACAGATTAATAAATAACTTACCTTCCAATAATATACCATCACCATACAGAGTAGAATAATAAATAACTTACTTTCCAATAATATACCATCACCATACAGAACAGATTAATAAATAACTTACCTTCCAATAATATACCATCACCATACAGAGTGGAATAATAAATAACTTACCTTCCAATAATATACCATCACCTTACAGAACAGATTAATAAATAACCCACCTTCTAAAAATATACCATCACCATACAGAGTAGAATGATAAGTAACTTACCCTCCAATAATATACCATCGCCATACAGAGTAGAATAATAAATGCCTTACCTTCCAATGATATAACATCACCATGCAAAGTAGAATAATAAATAACCTACCTTCCAATAATATACCATCGCCATACAGAGTAGAATAATAAATAACTTACCTTCCAATAATATACCATCACCATACAGAGTAGAATAATAAATAACTTACCTTCCAATAATATACCATCACCATACAGAACAGATTAATAAATAACTCACCTTACAATAATATACCATCACCATACAGAGTAGAATAATAAATAACTTACCTTCCAATAATATACCATCACCATACAGAATAGATTAATAAACAATTCACCTTCCATTAATATACCATCGCCGTACAGAGTGAAATAATAAATAACTTACCTTCCAATAATATACCATCACCATACAGAGTAGAATAATAAATAACCTACCTTCCAATAATATACAATCGCCATACATAGTGGAATAATAAATAACTTACCTTCCAATAATATACCATCACCATACAGAGTAGAATAATAAATAACCTACCTTCCAATAATATACCATCACCATACAGAACAGATTAATAAATAACCCATCTTCTAGTAATATGCTATCACCATATAGAGTGGAATAATAAATAACCTACCTTCCAATAATATACCATCACCATACAGAATAGATTAATAAATAATTCACCTTCCAATAATGTACCATTGCTATACAGAGTGAAACAATAAATAACTTACCTTACAATAATATACCATCACCATACAGAGTAGAATAATAGATACCTTACCTTCCAATAATATACCATCACCATACAGAGTAGAATACTTAATAACCTACCTTCCAATAATATACCATCGACATAGAGAGTGGAATAATAAATAACTTACCTTCCAAAAAATTACCATCATCATACAGAGTAGAATAATAAATAACAACTTGCCTTGCAATAATATATCATCACCATGCAGAGTAGAATAATAACTAATTCACCTTCCAATAATTTACCATTTCTATACAGAGTAGAACAAAAAATAACTTACCGTACAATAATATAACATCACCATACATAGTAAAATAATAAACAACTTACCTTCCAATAATATACCATCACTATACAGAGTAGAGAAATAAATAACTTACCTTCCAATAATATACCATCACCATACAGAGTATAATAATAAATAATAAACCACCTTCCAATAATATACCATTGTAGAATAATAAATCGCTTACATGTTCATAATACATAATTACCATGTTGAGTACAATAATAAATAATTGAATTAATCATACACCATTGCTACAGAGAGTCCAATAATAAATAAGTTGCCTTCCCCTTATACACAATAAAGAGTATAACCATAAATAATTTTAACTTTCTGTGAAACATCATCACCTTCGAGATTATAATAGCTAGAGGTATTGTTGAGCACAATTCATACCCCGATGCAGTACTGGCCAAAAGATGGAGTTTGGGACCTTTGAAAGTGAATGTGAAGAAACTGGCAAAAACTGAACGGTAATGCTAATTCGAACTTGGATTGCCATGCACAAGGGAGCATTCCCACAACATTTGATTAAATTTGATCCATTTGTTTACAAAAGAAATAAACTGTATGAATATCACAAAATGCAAGTCTTTTGCAAGTTATCCCCACTCCACAGGACCCCGAAAGCAGGAATGGAACATATACTTTATGTATGAACATTTGGTGCAGTGTTGATAACCAAGTCACATCATGAAAACATTAAAAAGTATCTGCCCAGTTACACCTTTGGCATTTTGGACAATGTTGGCAAGTTCTGAGCTTCCAAAATGGGCCCAAATATGGATAAAGAAACATGGCCTGTACAAACTTGAATGTATATGAATGGAGGATGCTTCATGCAACAAAAGATGAACACATTCTGTACGGTGACAAATTTCTGGAATTTCACAAAAACTGCAACTTTGGTATCAATTTCATGCATGTACGGTGACAAATTTCTGGAATTTCACAAAAACTGCAACTTTGGTATCAATTTCATGCATAGGACACGCGAGATGCAGTACCATTTCTTGCAGTGTAAATGTTGAAGTCACATGCAAACAAAAGACATAATACATCCAAAATTACAGCTTTCGCATTTTCGAAACAAGGGCAAATGTTTGGGGTCACAAACGTGACAAACAAAATTTGGCTTGAATAAACTTAAATGCATATGGGTGAAATATGTTTCTTATCAATAATCAACACTTTCAGATTTTGGTTCAGAATGTTTTTGTTGGTTTTTTTTAGTTTTCCAACAAATCACATAAAATACATAAATAAACAAATAAATACAATTTGAAAACATAATTAAATAAACGTATAAATACAAAAGGTCAAGTTTTGCATTTTAGAGCATGAAGGCAACTTTCAGGTTTCGAGAGTTAAACCAAATATGGATACAGAAAGTTGGCTTGAATGAACTTGACTATGAAAAGAATTACAATTTTTCTTTTTCAAACCACCCACCACCTGCCACCCGCACCCCCAACTTTTTAGGGTTCATATATGAACCAAATATGGATGCAAATCATTGAATGCATATGATTGAATGATGCTGCTTTCTAAAAATCATCACTTTCTGTACAGTGGTTCTGAAAAAGAAAGTTACAACTGCTGCATTTTGGAGCACAAAGGAAGTTCTAGGGCTCCCAAACTAGCCCAAATATGGATGCAGAAACTTGCAGAGTGAACTTTCTGTACAGTGGTTCTAACGAAAAAGATATGTTGAGGGTTTTTTTTGGATATGGAACCCATGAAGGGGTGGGGTATATCGATTTGAACACAATTTAATTCTCAGGCTATCAGGAACATGTGCCCCAACTTTACTTAAATCTGGCCCGGTAGTAAAGTATTTAGCCTGTGACATGAAGTGATGCAACATGATGCATGCACGATGGGGGAATTCCAAAATATTTTCCTTTCGGGGTATAAAAATAACTTACTTTTCCAAACAACACAATCACCATATATCTCACAGTAATAAATAACTTGCTATTCCATAATACACCATCACCATATATCTCACAATAATAAATAACTTACCTTTCCATAATACAATGCCAACAAGTGGAATACAATAATAAACAACTTACCTTTCCACAAAGCAACGTCACCATACAGAATATGACTATAAATAACTTACTTTTCCAACATACACCCTCACCATACAGAATATAACTATAAATAACTTACTTTTCCAAAATACATCCTCACAGTACAGAATGTGACTATAAGTAACTTACTTTTCCAAAATACCTCTCATTGTACAGAATATGATTACAAATAACTTACCTTTCCATAACACACCCTCACCATACAGAATATGATTATGAATAGCTTATCTGTCCATAAAACACTCTCATCATACAGAATATGATTATAAATAACTTATCTTTCCATAATACACCCTCACCATACGGAATACGATTATAAATAACTTACCTTTCCATAATACACCCTCACCATACAGAATATGATTATAAATAGCTTATCTGTCCATAAAACACCCTCACCATACAGAAAACGATTATAAATAATTTACCTGTCCATAATACACCCTCACCGTACAGAATATGATAATAAATAACTTACTTTTCCATAAGACACCCTCACCATACAGAATATAATTATAAATAACTTACCTTCCCCTAATACACCCTCACCATACAGAATATGATTATAAATAACTTATCATTCCATAATACACCCTCACCATGCAGAATACGATTATAAATAACTCAACTTTCTATAATACACCCTCACCATACAGAATATGATTATAAATAACTTACATTTCCATAATATATCCTCACCATACAGAATATGATTATAAATAACTTAACTTTCCATAATACATCCTCACCATACAGAATATGATTATAAATAACTTAATTTCCATAATACATCCTCACCATACAGAATATGATTATAAATAACTTAACTTTCCATAATACACCCTCACCATACAGAATATGATTATAAATAACTTACATTTCCATAATACATCCTCACCATACAAAATACGATTATAAATAACTTAACTTTCCATAAGACACCCTCACCATACAGAACGTAATTTCCATAATACATCCTCACCATACAGAACAGGATTATAAATAACTTAACTTTCCATAATTCACCCTCACCATACAGAATATGATTATAAATAACTTACCTTCCCCTAATACACCCTCACCATTCAGAATATGATTATAAATAACTTATCTTTCCATAATACACCCTCACCATGCAGAATACGATTATGAATAACTTAACTTTCTATAATACACCCTCACCATACAGAATATGATTATAAATAACTTACATTTCCATAATATATCCTCACCATACAGAATATGATTATAAATAACTTAACTTTCCATAATACATCCTCACCATACAGAATATGATTATAAATAACTTAATTTCCATAATACATCCTCACCATACAGAATATGATTATAAATAACTTAACTTTCCATAATACACCCTCACCATACAGAATATGATTATAAATAACTTACATTTCCATAATACATCCTCACCATACAAAATACGATTATAAATAACTTAACTTTCCATAATACACCCTCACCATACAGAATATGATTATAAATAACTTACCTTTCCATAATACACCCTCACCATACAGAATATGATTACAAATAACTTGCCTTTCCATAATACACCCTCACCCTTCAGAATTCAATAATGAATAACTTAACTTTCCATAACACAACATCAAGAAGTAAAGTACAATAATAAATAACTTATCTGTCCATAAAACACCCGTACAGAATACAATTATAAATAACTTACCTTTCCATAATACACCCTCACCATACAGAATACGATTAAAATAACTTACCTTTCCATAATACACCCTTACCATACAGAATACGATTATAAATAACTTACCTTTCCATAATACACCCTCACCTTCAGAATGCAATAATGCATAACTTAATTTTCCATAACACAACGTCAACAAGTAAAACACAATAATAAATAACTTATCTGTTCATAAAACACCCTCACCGTACAGAATATGATTATAAATAACTTACATTTGCATAATACACCCTCACTGTACAGAATATGATTATAAATAACTTACCTTTCCATAATGCACCCTCACCATACAGAATACCATTAGAAATAATTTACATTTCCATAATACACCCTCACCATACAGAATATGATTAGAATAACTTACCTTTCCATAAGAAACTCTCACCGTACAGAATATCATTATAAATAACTTGCCTTTCCATAATACACCCTCACTATACAGAATATGATTATAAATAACTTACATTTCCATAATACACCCTCACCATACAGAATATGATTATAAATAACTTACCTTTCCATAATACCCCCTCACCATACAGAATACAATTATAAATAATTTACTTTTCCATAACACACCCTCACCGTACAGAATATGATTATAAATAACTTACCTTTCCATAATGCACCCACACCCTACAGAATACGATTAGAAATAACTTACCTTTCCATAATACACCCTCACCATACAGAATATGATTATAAATAACTTACCTCTCCATAAAACACCCTCACCGTACAGAATACGATTATAAATAACTTACCTTTCCATAATACACCCTCACCCTTCAGGGTACAATAATAAATAACTTACCTCCCCTTTCCATTATACACCATCAAAAAGTAGAATACAATCATATAAATAGCATACTTTTCCATAGCACACGTTCACCATACATGGTACGGTTATCAATAATTTACCTTTTCAGAGAATACACACCTTTTCAGAGAATACACACTCACCGCTCAGATTACAATAATAATTAACTTACCTTCCTTTAATAAACCATCTCTGTGTAGAGTACAATAATAAATGACTTGCCTTTTCATTGTAGACCATCAGCATACAAAGTAGAATAACCAATAACTTACTTCTATTAACTGGTAGAGTGCTGGAAGCCCATATTTGGGCTTTATTCTGAAGTGCCTGTGCCACAATTTAAAGGCTTCATGTTCTGTGGATGTGCTTCATATTATCTTTAAAGTGATGTTATTTTATCTGTTAGGATTTGCCTTGTTACAATTCATGGGAGAGTGTCAGTACTCTCCCATAAAATGTAACAAGGCAAAGATGCACAAAGAATTTGTAAGGATCAAAAATAATTTAGCACTCTATCAGTTAAAGATCACGAATTTATCCAAGAAACGCAACGACGTTTTCGGCATCAAGCGAATACAGGCATGTGGTGGCTTTGCTTCGTTTCTGACAAATAGGACTACACCTCTTTCTTGTTGTAACTAATCTTCTTGTAATGATAGTCTACTGTTCTTTCATTGATTATTCTTTGACTAGCGAAAGGTTTAGCTAGTATAGTGCCTCACTTCACTGACTAAGGTTTCTCAGACATGTGTGATTACCGCTCTGGTGTGACATTCGTAAGCGATTTGAACATGACGGATTCCAGGTGCTATCAGTTTGTAAAATCTGTGTATTGATGGTACTACGCTTTTAACATAGACTTTGCATCCAATTCCAATATTTTTCCACGGTTGGAGACGTTCTTCATAGTCCACACTGACAGGTGAAAGTAGGAAGTCTAAATTTATGTGTTTGGCTGGTATCTCAAATCATTTCAATGATGGTGAAATGAAAAGCATTTCCACGTGTATGGGGTAAGAGTGGACGAAAATCAAAACAATTCTATGGCGATTGGAAATATTGGTAGAGTCAGATGTTTTAGATGTTAGGGTGGGTGGTTAGGGTTGGAAGGTGAAGCATTTCATTTTTATTTGGGTTGGAGATGTGAAGAGCTCTTATGTAGTGTGTATGTGGGCCAAAGTGCAGTTCAGCAATGGGTAGTGGCGAAGCTCAATGCATTTCTGTGTATATTTGGATGAGACCTGGATGAGGGATGTAGATGAGTATTCGATAAGAGATATGGTTAAAACAGTTATGTGAACATTTGTGTACTGATGGGGATTACATGTTGTGTGTTAAGGAATTTCTGCACTTATGAAAGTGTTAATAAGGAGGTAAAACTAGGTTTGGTGAGAGAAAGAATGTTGGTGAGGGTGCGGGTATGGAGAGAGGGGCGGAGCGGAGGGAATGATGATTTCCGTGGTAATGATATCAAAGTCAATGGGGTAGAAGTGAATGGGGGCATTAAACTGAGTTGACGGGAATGGAAACGAGGATGGAAACAAAAATGGTGAATTCATTTCTATGTTAACATGAATTACGCCGAAGAATGCGAATAAAACCGCGCACTTTCGAAAAAAGTCGTCTGAATAAGGGGGGGGGGGAGAATTTTCAATTATACAGACGTTCTCTTTCATGTGGGCATGTCTAACAAGTTTCATCAAAATCAGTTCTTATATGTGGGAGGAGCTGCGCCCCAGACATTTTATGTAGAAATCTGCATTGTATCTATGTCCAGAAGGAAATAAAATTGTCACAGTTTGGAAATGTGCACATGTCCACTTGCAAGTCATCACGTGTAAAACGTTTTATTGAAATTGCACCATCTGGGTGGAATCTGGTTGGAATTATCGCATCATGAGAGTTCTGAAATATTTGCATATTCACTTGATAGTGATCATGTTTGAGGAGATTCTTCGAAATCAGTGTTCACGTTGTCAGGTGCCAATTTAGCCAACTGTACTAAAACTTTTGACTTGGCATCTGAACATTTTTGTTGACTAAAATTTTTTTTTGCACCTAAAAGTTGCTTTCACTTGTGAAGGAACGTCATTGCAGCAGTGAAACGTGCATCTAAGACGAAACAAAATATATTTCCTCTAGTATAAGGAAATTTTCAGCTGGCAATAAAGGCAGAAACAATAACCGATTTTCATGAGCACACCCAATAATGCAATAGAAAAAGTGTTTGAACAAATTCTCAGCATTAATTATCAGTGACTGGTAATGAGGCATTGTTTTTTTTATTACACATCGTAGGTTATCAACTTTGCAAAAGGCAGTATTTAATTAGATTAATACTTCACACCGGCGTGAATCACTCGCAACGATATGAAGTATTAATCTAATTAAATGCTCCTTTTTCAAAGACTCGCAACCGACTAAGACCAGTGGATTAACGGTAATTAGATGATTAATCTGTTATTATCAATAATAGGTGTACATACCGACATCATTCAACTGACCCCATTAATTGAATCAGTGGCATAGATATAACTTAGGAGACCGCCCTTTTCTGCTACCGAAGATTTCGTCCTACCTTTTTGAGTTTTGTCGTATTTTTTCAGTTATCAATTGTCCGTGCACTCTTGAAATAATTGCTTGTTCATTTTTCAAAACTCGATCAGTTCATTTTGACCAGACAACAAAAACAACAAAGCCTCCCCTCCCCTCCCATCAATATTTTGGCACTAAAACACCTTGTTTGACACTAAAATATCCAGAATGGATACAAATTTGGCACCAAACAGTTTCGGGCCAGCGTGAACACTGTTAGAAATTAATTTATAAATGTAGGAATTGCGTACTCATGAATCTCCTATAGTTTAACTTGGTTAAAATGACCCGCAAAAGAGAAAGTTGTTGATGTTCACCTGTGGTCATGTTGGACAAGTTTAATCCAAATCAATTCATAAATGTAGGAGGACTTCAGCACCCAAGAATTTTGGATGGATGTATGGACATATGGATGGACAGACAGGATGATGACGACGACATATACATGGGTTATACTTCGTGAAAGTTAGAAAAGTAGCCTTCACTCCCCGAGGATGGAGTGGAAACTCGAGAGCAGCAAACCATCTAAAAGGTGATTGGAATGGATAAAAGGAAGAAAAAGAAGAAGAAGAAGAAGAAGAAGAAGAAGACGATGATGGAAATGATGCAGAAGATGAAGAAGAAAAAAAAAGAAGAAAAAGAAACCATACAAAAAGAATAGTATGTGTGTTTCACACACATTAAATAGATTGCAGACATAAGAAAATTTCCAAAATATCAGCAAACGCAAGTAGCACCTTATGATTGACACCCCCATTCGTTAGTCTCCAGAAGAGTACAAGCCTACTGTCAGAAAACTGTATCGAAGAAACAATAGATGTGGAAAAAACAAAAGTCTAGGGTGTACAAGCGCGAATAATCTATCAGCTAACAATCAGACAAAAAAACCCAAGAAAACGACAAAAAGTTCTTACTAAATAAAGCACCAGTTGCAAGCAACAACCAGAAAATATTTATAGAAGTGAAAAACAAATTGAGCAACAATGCGAGTCCTGTATAAAAATGTCGAATATATGGGAAGCAAGGAAGCGCATGTATTAGGGATAGTTAATGTATAAGCAATAAACCAAATATTTGTATTAGAGAAAAATACGATATTACAACAACCAGAAAGCTCCAAATGTAATTTAATGCGGACAGCTCCACACACGTAAGTTTTAGTGTTAATAACTTTACTCATGTAATCTGATGTTGACAGCTTTATACGTGTAACTTTATGTTGAAACCTTTACTTATGTAACCCGATGCGAACAGTTTTGAATATGTAATATGGTATCCATACATCTACACATGTAATCTAATGTTTATAAATTTACATATGTAACCTGTGTTTACAACTTTATATAGGTGTTGCGGTGTTAACAACTTCTGAAGTTAACAACTTACAAAATCTACTGTCGATAGCTTTACACAAACAATCTGAAGATAACATCTTTGCACATTTAATCTGATGCTGACAACGTTATATATGTAATGTAGCTTTACACGTGTGATCAGAGGTTTGCAGCTAAATACGTGTAATATGAAGTTAATGCATTCACGCATGCATTTTATTTTTAATTGCTTTGAACCTGTAATCTAACAATGACAGCTTTACATATGCAACTGGATTTTGTGATTTACACAAACAGTTTTATGCTGACATCAAATATTAATTTTACTCATGTTCTATGATGCTAACAGCTTTGCAATGTAATGTGATTATAATTTTACGCATATAAACCTGATATTTACAGCACTACCCCTATGCAACCTCCCAGCTGTAAAATGTCATCTGAGATTGGCTGCTGTACTCACGCGATCTTTACTCAAGTAATCAAATAACAATTTTTCGCATGTAAACAATTTTACACACTATACTAAGTTTTACAGTGTAATTTGATGGCGACTAATTCACACATGTATTCTACAAGGCAATAGCTCTACGTGTTCTTTATTGACAGCTTTACACATGTAATCTGACATTGACAGCTTTCTTTATGTGATCTGATGTTAAACTAGTAGGCGCCTACAGTGCAAGTCCGGTTTCGTGCAGTAGACACTTAGCACTTTTGTTAATTAACTGGTAGAGTGCTAAATTATTTTTTGGGTTTGGTTGGTCACGGTTTGTTCACCTTTCTTTGTCCTGTTACAGTTCACAATCTTGTTACAGTTTTGGGAGAGTGCCTACAGACACTTTCCCACAAATTGTAACAAAGCAAATCCTTTAAGACTAAATTACTTCACTTCACGATAATATGAAGCACATTCACTTACAGTGAAGTTCTTCAGAATGGAGCCAGAATATGGGCTTCCAGCACTCAGCTAGTTAACAGGTATTCTTGTTTCAGTAAACATAATGATCAATAATAATTGTCCCAGTTTCAACCCGTAGATATAAAATTAACAGTTGGTGCCAGGTTTGCCCATTAGGCACCAAAATTAATTAACTGTTGTCTCATTTTCGACTAATATACACGGAGAATGATTAGCAGTTTCCACCATTGACTAATATACACAGTGATTAAATAACAGCTGTCTCCAGTTTCGACTAATATACACAATCATTGGTAACAGCTGTCTCCAGTTTCAATTAGTAAACGCTAAGGTGAATTAACAGAAATATCAGCTTCCAACTTTTATCATTAGAAACTGGAATTCCAGTTTCTTCTCTTTAAAATCTCTAATTCTACAAGATTTCCGTTTCTATCATAGTGTAAATAAGTTGTTAGATCGTGCATATACAGTGTAATCTGATTTCATACATTTCTATACACACACATCACATAAATATATATATATTGTGTGAATCTTTTGATTAATAACAATATTTTTTTATTATGTTCATAATGGCTCGATGCTGGAAGATACAGATTATTAATATATAATTCTCATCTTTGGGTTAATTAGAATGCACCTTGATACGTGAATAATGGCTGGATGCTTCACGATACAATATATACAACGTGCATATTTAAGTTAATTAGAATGCTCTTTTGATACATTTACAATCATCGGTTGTTCAAGGTTGGGTGATGCATTTATAAATTGGGTGAGTCTGTTGCTTGATAAAAATGTTGTTACAGATTTCAGTATATCTGGATGCGACCCAGTGTATGTTTCTCAGCAAGTATGTACCTCTACAAAGAAATCGTAATATCAGTTTTCCACAACCCCAAAGAGAAATTTATAGTTTAATAAAAAATGAGGATTACAACTGATTACAATGCATTATTTTGAAGTTTTACACACATTAAATACAATAAACCAAATATTTCAAATAATCAGTCCACTGAAAAGAAGTTACGTAACCAGCTCTATGCCTGGCTCTCCTGAAAAGTCGTATCATGAAAAGGAATAAATTATGCATTTGGGGTAAATACTCTTCGTACAGATAATGGAAAATTCATAAAAAAGCCATTGTGCCTAGAAGAAGCAAAGCAATTTCTAGCCTTGGATTTTTATACTAGAAACCAACAAAAGTATCAACACAAACCTTGAGGAAATCGCATACAGTATATCTTAACAAGACCTTTAAACCATCAGATTACATCCGCACTTCAAATGTAGAAAGAACACAAAATACATATCAAACTTCCAACAACTGGCAAGGGCAAGGGCAAGTGCGCGAAGAACTACAAAGCATGCCAAGATATCTTCAATGTTTTAAGTGTGTAATGGCATCAAAGATACCACTGAATTTCAGAGCTCAAAAATGGTTATATAGTATTGCTGTTCAAGTGGCCAGAGAAGTCTGCAGCATTACTGTGTGATTTGAAACTGTTCTAAAGCATGAGTCATCAATACTACAGGTGAAGAAAAACTCTAAAGTATGATTTACCATTACTGAGCTCAGCTGAGAGAGAACTAGAAATAATTCATCAAAAACTTCCAAGTGCATAAAAAAATGCAAAGAAAAGCAAGACCCCATTAATACTTTCAAAGTAGAAAGAGCTCTACTAGATAATTAGATCTCAGCAATGTGATAAGACTAGAGAAGCTCTAAAGTGCGATTAGCACTCATCAAACGTGTAGATATGAAAAGCGTTCTAAAGCATGTCTAGGAACGCTGATACTTTAACCACAGATGGTGCTCAAAGGCATGACTAGAACCAGAGTTGTAGTGAAGAGTTTAAAGATGTATTAGAATACAAATACCATCATATTCTATGAATAAGAATACAAATTCAAGGGTTCATTGTGCTCCTTGGAAAGCTTGACGGTCATTAAATTTAAAGATTCATTTTTAAGATGTAAGGCATTGAATGTGCTTGGAATCTGAGCAGAGTCCACGATAGTCCTTGAATTTCAGTTGTGTTTCAGATATTGATTTACTTTCCTTGATTGTCGCATAAATAAAATCCACAACCGATTTGTATCGATGACAATGTTTGGCCGCAGCAAGAGGAGAAAAAGGACTCAACACTGATTGGCGCACTTTTTTCCTACTTTTCTTTGATTCCATAAATAATCCACGTATAGAGAGTGTCTCAAAGCACCATTAAATATCATCAAATTATGTACGTGTAAAGGGTGCTCAAAGGCATAACTGGATCCAAGCTATATTGCATTTCTAGAGAGGACTCTTTTGCATAGTTACGTCTCACATATTGTAAGCATAGATGGACTGAAAGGATAATTACATACTACCAGTACTGGAAACCTAGAGGTGAGGTACTTGTATGCTTAGATAGGGCATTATTGCATGGTTAGATCCCATCGTTATCAAGAAGTATAGTGATGGATCTTAACTCTTTGAACCCTAGAGGCCATTTTTCGGGCCAAGGAACATGACACGTCATAACTTCATTAAGTAAGATGGCTTCAAAGCGAATATGTGGAGTAGACCAATCAATATTTTCAACGTGCTGCCCCAGACCATCACGTTGAAAATATTAATTAGTCAGCCCCTGAATCATAAATATAGACTATTCCATTTGCTGCTATTGAACTAAAATGGAAGATACCACTAGGGTTCAAAGGGTTAAACATGATTGGATCTCAATGAACATGTAGAGAGCTATGTATACCTAATCAATTCTGGGAATGAAGAGAGGGATCTAAAAGCATGTTAGACCTCAACAATACCGTAAATGTATGGATGGGTCCTAAAAATGATTAGATCTCATCAATATTTCAAGAGGAACTCCATTAAGTTACATAAGCTAGAAACTGTGCTAACGACTACAACTATCAGCCGCTATGCAACACTAAAATGCTTGGGAAGATACTGCAAATCATCAATGTTTTATTTACTAGCTCTTTACCCAAAGCACACTATATCAACATTTATTATTTTAATTATTGTTTTTAACAATTTTTCAAAACAATTCAACAAAACCATATCATCTGACCCCCTCAGTGGTACGAGCTCGTTCTAATCTAACGAGGGGTTTACATGATGTGGATCGGAAATGTTTTAAAAACTATATATTTTCCCACTGCTTAATTTGTAAATTATCGCGCGGGTAGGGATGTTTCGTTAGATAAAGGGTGAGAGAGTCAAACAATTTAAATGTTTGACCCTAAATAGGAATGAGCTGATAGATAGGATTTGGGTTGGTAGCATCATTATCGGCTGACTGGGGGTCAAGTGAAATTGTTACACAAAAGATCAGAGAAACGGCTTAAAAAAGAAACAATTATAGAATTACTCCATATTTATTCAGCTTTGTACTAATATTTACAAAGAAAACATTGGGACTTGAGGCTAATTATCCAAAATGCATTCTCTTAACCCTTCACCTAACACGAAAAGCAGACGACACCTGCAAACAAAATTCTTGAAAAACTAAATATTTTCATTTTTTGTCTCAAACACATGGCTTATGATCACTCATTGGAACGAGCTCATCGAGCTCGTTCCAATGAGGGGCCATAATCTAGGTTTTTGAGACAAAAATAAAAAAAATGATGAAAATTGAATGGTGATTTTTGTAAAAAGCGCTGGCCGTTTTTGGCCGTTACGTTGGGCAAAGGGTTAAAATAAACAACAAAATAAATAAATACACATGATTATACTTCACAGTGAGAACAATATAACAGTGCGGAGGTACCGATGAACTTAATACCCACCCCACAGTACTCAAAAGGTGATTTACACGGAACAAGAAGCACTTTATTCAAACAAGCGGCCACGACTTGAAAGCAGTGTGGTGACACTTATGTTACTGGATCAATATATGCAAGAAAGCAGTGTAGATACGCTCATCTTAGAAGATCAAAAGTTACTCGAATCTCGTGTAGAGGCACTAATATTAGTATTTATCCTACAACAAGAACGTATTTCCCAATTACAAGCAAAATCGTCTAGACAAAATACAAATCTGTATTGACGGCAGCACCCACCGAACGTGCGATCATTCGATTCAGAAAGAGGACGATGTTAACCTGCACTCAATACGCTTTTATGTGTATAAGAGGAAATATGTTCTTGTTGTATGATAAATACATATATTATTAACTATAATGTTGTCTAT
The DNA here is from genome assembly GCA_031216915.1 of Pictodentalium vernedei. Classification (NCBI taxonomy): domain Eukaryota; kingdom Metazoa; phylum Mollusca; class Scaphopoda; order Dentaliida; family Dentaliidae; genus Pictodentalium; species Pictodentalium vernedei. The sequence continues at coordinate 125,457,424 of CM062289.1, read as the reverse complement.
TACCACTCATTATTGGGAAGTTACTCTCGTATCTGGTAGCTATCAACATGGACGATTTTTTTCTGCTGTTCAACAGGAGAAAAAATTAGTGGACGCTGAAAACCACTTGAGATCATTCAAACTCTCAACAGAGAATAGCGAGACAGAGCTGTTGATATAGTTTTTGCTAAACCTTACTACTATAATCAATTCCGGTTTGCATAAATACGAGCAATCCATAGAGTATTTCAGTGTCATACAGCCAAGTTCATATGTCATTGGGGCCAACAATAACAACATTCACAAACTGTCAGTTCTCGCATACCGGACTTCGGTGGGTTCTGAATGTCATCCAATATATTGAAGTTAAATTCCAACTGTTTTGGGATTGTACATTAGCTCAGTTGGTGGCTAAGCAATGGATACCACGGTCCCAGGTTTCAAACCCGTCAGTTCCGACTTCATGACATGACTTTCCAAGCCAGTTTTAGTAAGAGAACACACCTGCTTGATGCTTGATGTGGACGATATACAATTAATTAAAAGTCCACACAGATCTTGCATTAAATGGGATTTCTCTGTTAAACATCGAAGAACAAGCAAATAAAACCACTCATCTGTTCCAGTTCGAAATTCAATGTTTGATAGCATACCATCTGCAAAGTTGCTCAGAATCTCTCAAACAAACACTCCCCAAGACAATTTCTGCAAACACTCGCAACATTCGGGAATTGTCAGTTCTATCGAATCAGACAAGAGCTGGGTTCATTGCTTGATACAGATGATGTAGAACTACATCTGAGTAAGTGCATTCTCGCAGTTCTCCCATAAACTGACATTTCCGTGATAGAACATGAGCCAAGCTATCAATGTGTAAATAAAAGACATCAGAGATACGTTTTATGAACTACGATTGTCCAAACAATAAACAGTTAGTTTGGGCAGACTTAGCACAGATTGTGGCAGTGAATAATGTTGACAGTGGAAACTGCCTTACCATAGATTGTGTATAAAGCACCAAGAACAGCTAAGCCAGTCCGGGGTGATAAAATAAAAAGAATTACCTCAATCACAGTCATTGTTGCATAAACGACATCAGCTATAAGAACCGATATAAATACTGAAATATTAACTATTATCTTTACATCTGGGACAGCTACTTGAATGTGTAGAAGACAGATGATCCAAGTAGAAAGGGCAACTCATACTATGATGAAACCAACGTATCTAACTACATGTGGAGGACAACTCGAATTAAGATTAGGCCAATATCTGCTTGGACACAAGACCAATGGCAAACATGTACATGGTTTTCCCTACTCACAAAGAAACAAATTCAAGGACATTCAAGTACCTTTTCACCTAAACATCAAGGATATTCAAGGGTATTCTACATGACTGTGACGGGTACTATCAGTGAAGGAGAAAGAGATATACTTCCTGCTCACCACCTCTCTCCAAATGCAGATACACATTTTCCAGTACACGTAATTCAGGCATATGTGTCGATGCAATGACAGAAATATGGATGTCATTGTAACCAGCTCAGAGAGCTGGTTCCAATGGCATCCATATTTGTATCATTGCGTAAAAAATGTGTTTGGCGTTGCCGCTTACTGGAGAATGTTTAACTTACTGGAGAATATATACAGCTATAAGAACAGAGTTGCATCTTTTTTTAATTTAAGCACATTCAAGGACCTTTGGAGTTTATGGGTGATTTTCAAGGCCTTGGTAAGCAAGTTTGTAATTCAAGGACTTTCAAGGATTTCAAGGACCCGCGGCTACCCTGAGTAGAATCGGCAACTCCGTGTGATGATAAGATCAAGGGCAGTTAACCAAGATCAGTAGACAAGCCAGGATTATGATGGAATAAGAAGCAGCCAACTACCTGTAGTGTTGTTATCTTAGTATTAAAGCTAGACCGGGGGCAGACAGGATTACACTACGATCAAGGCAGTTAAGTATGGATAGATCATTGAGAGTTGAGAGATTAATGGCAGAAAACTAATTGGGACATAAACAATTCACAACTATGAAGCACTGACAGTGTATGTGTATTTTAGTAGCTACCTAATTGTACAGTTGGCAACTCAGGACTATAATGGAACCAAAGAAAGAAACTATATGGACATGATGTACCGTTCAACGAAGCAGGGCCAACGCCAATTTGTCTAAATTCAGGGAGGTGCTGGAACATGTGAACGAAAATGTCACTCTGGTCGGTTTAACATCGCAGGGTGGAATATATTATGTAAATGAGAAAATGTGACGTTTAATAAATATTCAAGTATTCCTTTGGATGTGAAAGCAGTAACTCTTTGCAGTTTTCTCTGCCGTGTAATACGTGAAAACACGTAATGATATAAAAACGTGAAAAATTACGTAAAAAAAAACAATAAAAATAAGTATTTATTTAATGCTCAGGCATCAATTCACGCTGAAAAATTAAGTCATATTCCCCTGTCGGTCGGCAAAACGAAATATCAAAATGATATTTAGAAATCGATATTTCATCGTAGGTTCGGATGACGAATCACATGTACTTTAAACGAGTCAGCACATCAGTAATGAATTCCAGAGTCCCAAATACAAACGAATTCGAATAATTGATAGTGACAGTGACTAAATCAATTCATTAAATCAGCGGTTTCAAAGTTTGACTTTCTCATTCACCTTCCAGCGAAAAGCCGAAATCACTTTCAAATTTCTTCAGTTCAACTTCACACGTCTTCAGTGCATTGAGTTCAAAAAAAATAAAATGACGTGTCTTGTTATTGAAAATAAGAAAGTGGTGTTTTTTGTTATTGTTCTATTTCTTCGAAACACATTGCGATTATTTCAATTCGCCAGCCTTGGTAAATTGTAAAGTTAGGGGAGAAATAAGACGGGACTACTTTTTGTGCGGATATTCACACATTCCAATGGTTGGAGTTTGGTTGTTGTAATTTTTGTATGGACGCCGGTTCGGCACATAAATTTTGCGCCTTAATGGCAAATAAAGGCCACAAATTGGAGAGTTTGTAGTCGTAGAGCATTAAATAAAAAGAAAATTCACGAAAATTTGATGAATACCGAAAATATCTCGTTCGTGGCTACAAGAAATATGAGGATCTTCACTCGCGACTGCGTCGCTCGTGAAGATCCTCATATTTCTTTGTAGCCACTCACGAGATATTTTCGGTATTCATCAAATTTTCGTGAATATCCTCTATTTATTCGTTTAACTCTACAAAAAAACCCTGAAATTTTGTGAAAATCAAACGTATTTAAATTTTGACTTGACCTCTTACGATGCCATGAGTCAGTTCTGCCTTAACATTGAGAAATTCCCAGGACGGCAACACATTTTTAGATTGTCTTTTTTTTATATTGGAACATTTCAGAAAGAAATGCCTCCAATGGGTCTAAAACAAAAAAATTAAGAAAAAACCTGTAAAACTCGGATCGCGTATCAAAACTGAATAAAAAAACTAAACGCGCCTTTGACAACTTCAAATAACCAGAAAAGGCCGCAAGCAGTTTAAAATCTGTGTCATTTTTAACTATGAAGCCATCTCTGTTACAAAATTAGGGTGTTAAATGTACTGAAACTATACAAAATGACACAAAAGATTAAGTAATAAGCCCCATAGTATTTACGTCATATATTCTGTATTTCAGTGCAGTCGGATTTTAAATTTTTGGAATTTGGAATTATGCGAAAAATGTCCCTTGAGCAAAAATGAACTAGCATATGACGTTTTACAAACGAGGTCGCCTTTAACTCTTTGAAGCCGAGCGGCCGCTTTTCCGGTCGGGAACATGATACATCATAACGTCATTTAATAGCATGGCTGTTCAGTAAATGTGCGGGGTAGAACAAGCAATATATTGATTGGTCTACCCCAAATAATGAATATGAGCTCTTCAAATTGCTGCCATTGAACTGGCATGGAAGATACCACCGAGTTCAAAGGGTAAAAGCTGTAGCATCAAATTCTTTTGGTCCATCGAAATAAAAAGCGGCCATGCACCATTTCAACTATAGATTGAGCTGGAGGTAGAATAGTATAGCCATATCTTCTGTAGTTTTTGAGTTATGCTTGACACAAAATTAGACGTATTTCAAAACATCAAAATTTGAAATGACGTACAAACGTCCAACATGATGTTCAAACAAAAATTAAAAAATTGAGGATTTATAATGTTTTGAGCCCTTCAATATACTAAAATTTATTCGGATTGGGACGAACTTTAATGTTTGCGACATTGACCTCATACTGTCACCTTAACCTTAGCAACAGAGATTTTTGAGTCAGCTGAAAGGTAACTGCATTTTTGGATATGGTTTTTAATGGTGACTATACATCCAAAATATCAAGAGCTAAGAGCTTTTCTATATATGAGAAATCGAAATGTTTAAAAATTACGTTTTTACGTCACGTAAAAATGTTACGTCATTAACAACGAAAATTACAAATACTGGCCAGAACTGTCATCTAGCAAGAAGTGTCAGAGGTTTAACAGATGTTGCGCAAGCAAGTACGAAGTTATTCGTGTCATAAATTTGGCATTTTAAGGTTGAAAAGTGCCAAAAACTGCCAAAACTTCAATTGACATAAAGTAGTCATGAATAGCGATAAATCGAAAAAAGAATAAAAAACAGACATATAGCTATGAATCGCTTGACTGGACCGATTACGCGAAATAATTCATGACAGGTGAGGGACGTTGTACAAACACGAGTGCGCGAATGCCATATTGTCCCTCGCCTCGAATGAATTATTTCACGTAACCAGTCCAGTCAAGCGATTACTCTGTTTATTACTTTTAATTATTAACGATAATTATATTATTTAACCCTTTACCTAACGTAACGGCCAAAACCGGCCAGCCCAATTCTCAAAAATCGCCAATTAATTTTCATTATTTTTTTCATTTTCTGTCTCTAAAACATAGGTTATGACCCCTCATTGGAACGAGCTTGTCGAGCTCGTTCCAATGAGGGGTCATAACCTATGTTTTTGAGACATGAAAAAATAATAATTATTCAAGAATTTTTTTTTTTGCAAGTGTCGTCTGTTTTTCATTTTAGGAAAAGGGTTAAAAAAAAACAAAAAACAATGAAGTCCCCATTACACCCACGGCAAAGCGTCTTCTTTTGTGCGCACGGATACATGACACAATTGTTGATTGCATAATTCACTTGTGAAGTTATCGTTAAAAATCAAACCCGGAACTCCCAGTAAATCCAACTTTGGAAAGTAATCAATGCTAAATTTTAGAGCGCAACAATATCGGAGGAACTTCAGTTTCGTGGACATTTACACTCTGTAACGTCACTCAGACTACTTCCTTTAAGGGGCCGCTAATTTGAAAAAAAAAATATTAAATCTGATTTTGTTTGTATATGAAAGAGCGTGCAGAAAAAACATCACTGCACGCAAAGTGTAAGACATCAGAAGCAACGCAAAATTAATTAAATTTTGTAATTAAAATGGTTCAATGGCGACGACATTTAAGAAAACATGACATTGCAAAGAAAAAACAGTTATCCGAAAGTTATCGGAGGTAAACAAACCCGTGAAATCCCCATGGCATCATTTCTGAATGCACGGAGTTTCTAATTTTAACTCTGCTACTTTTCGAATAAATGACTGCCATGGACGACATCTGTTCATTATTTTAGCACTAATTGGGCATTATTAGATAAAAAACAACTTTGTGCTACTTCAAATTAATTTCAGTTGTGTATCCAATAAAACACACAGCATGTTTATCGACAACCACAATCTGAAAGAGATTCCATTGACGAGTGCACTCTTTGAAGACAGGCATGAACACAAACTTCAGTGCACTTCCTGTATCTGGCGAAAGGGATCAGTTTCCCAATGGCTGACTTCAGTGAACGGATTGTGGTTAGTGATTCCAGATTAGGAACAGTTGTTATCTTGGTCCTGGTGAAAGGACTGGTATTCTGACGATGTGTGATTTTAGTTTACATAATGGGACCTGTGAATGGATTCATAATATAATTGAGCCGGTAGAGGGATTAAGTGTTGTGATGTTCGGTGGCTTCAGTTGATGCAATAACGCTGAAGAAGGGACTCAATATGACGATTTGTGATTTAAGTTGACTAAATGGGGTTGGTGAAAGGACTGAGTTTTATGATGAACTGAGGCTTCAGTTGATATAATAGGCATGATGAAGCAGTACCATATAATGATGGACTGTGAAGTCAGTTGACATAACAGGCGCTGGTGCATGGATTCAAGATTCAATTTTATCGTGAGCTGTACCTTTAGTACAAATAACGGGGCTTGTGTGAAGGGGGGTTCAATATGATGATCTGTGAGTTCGGTAAATACAAGAGGCCCTATGGGGCCTGAGGCGCTCACCTGACCAAAGTTATTTAAAGAAGGATTTAATTACCATCTATGGCTACTTAACACAACAAAGGAATGACGTTACTATCCCCGCGACTTTTTAAAAAAAAAGCGGAGATATTGTGGTGATCTCCGTCTGTCCCGTCCATATGTCATATCACCAAGAGTGTGTAATTCGAAACATTTAAACTATGCATCTGTAGATGTGCATAAAAGTTTCGGAATTTTGATTCGGTCCCGTATGGCACCCGTGGCATCACTTTTGTTGTTATTGATAGTAAATCAGTTTACAGTGGAAGGCTCCTAGGGGTTTTAATTCGAAACGTTGAAAGTGTGTTAATATGTTCCAGTAGGGTCTCTAGATGTGCCAAAAGGTTTTAGATATTTGATTTGGCCCCGTGGTCACCCGTATCGCAACTCTTGTCATTAGAGAATCGGTTTGTGGCGAAAGGCTCCAAGGAGTTTTAATTCGAAACATTGAAGGTGTGTTAATATGTCCCAGTAGGGTCTCCAGATGTGCATGAAGGTTTTGGATTTTTGATTCGGCCATGTGGGGCACTAGTGGCGCCACTTTTGTCGTTAGAGAATCGGTTTGTGGCGAAAGGCTCCAAAAGGTTTTAATTCAAAATGTTGAATGTGTTTATATGTTCCAGTAGGGTCTCTAGATGTGCATAAGGGTTTAAGATTTTTGATTCGGCCCCATGTGGCACCCGTCGCGCCACTTATGTCGTTAGAGAATCAGTTTTCGGTGGAATGCTTCTAGGGCTTTCAATGCGGAACGATGAAAGTGTGGTAATATGTTACAGCGGGGGCTCTAGATACGCATAAAGGTTTTGGACTTTTGATTCGGCCCCGTGGGGTACCCGTAGCGTGACTTTTGTCGTTAGAGAATCGGTTTGTGGCGAAAAGCTCCTGGGGGTTTTAATTCGAAATGTTGAAAGTGTGTTCCTACGTTCCAGTGGGATGTCTAGATGTGCATAAAGGTTTGGGATTTTTAACTGGGCACCACTTGGTTCCGAATTAAAAATCCAAAACCATTTTGTCGTTAGAGAATCGGTTTTCCAGCAAAAGATCCTAGGTGTTAAAATTCGAAACGTTAAAAGTGTGTTGATTTGTACCGGTAGGATTTCTGGATGTGCACGAAGGTTTCAGAATTTTGATTCGGCCCCGTGTGGCACTCGTAGTGCCACTTTTTGATATAGAATTGGTTTCCAGCAAAAGGCTCCTAGGGGTTTTAATTCGAAATGCTGAAAGTGTGTTCATATGTTCAGGTAGGGTCTCTAGATGTGCATAAAGGTGTCAGATTTTTGATTCGGACCTATGCGGGGCCCAAAGCGCAACTTTTGTCATTGGGGAATCGGTTTCCGGTTAAAGGCTCTTAGTGGTTTTAATTCAAAATGTTGAAAGTATGTTCATGTGTTCCAGTAGGGTCTCTAGATATGCATAAAGTTTCAGATTTTTGATCCGGCCCCATGGGGTATCCATAATGCCACTTTTGTCGTTAGAGAATCGGTTTGCGGCTAATGGCTTCTAGGGGTTTTAATTCGAAATGTCGAAAGTGTGTTCATACGTTCCAGAGGGATGTTTAGATGTGCATAAAGGTTTTGGATTTTTGAATCAGCCACATGTGGGGCCCTTAGCGCAAAATTTGTCGTCAGAGAATTAGTTTTCCGGTGAAAGCTCCTGTGGTTTTTAATTCGAAATATTAAAAATGTGTTCATATGTTCAGGTAAGGTCTGTAGATGTGCATAAAGGTTTCAGATTTTTGATTTGGCCCTATGTGGTGCCCATAGTGCCACTTTTGTCATTAGAGAATCATTTTCTGGTAAAAGGCTCCTAGGGGTTTTAAATCAAAACGCTTAAAGAGACTTCATATGGTCAGGTAGGGTCCTTAGATGTGAATAAAGGTTTTGAATTGTTTATTCAGCCCCATATAACTCCCTCGTGCCACTTTTGTCGTTAGAAATCGGTTTAGGGCAAAAGGCTCGTAGCTGTTTTTATATGAAATGTTGAAGGTGTGTTGATATGTTCAAGTAGGATTTCTAGATGTGCATAACGGTTTCAGATTTTTGATTCGGCACTATGTGCCACCCATAGCCACACATTTGTCATTAGAGAACCAGTTTCCTGCAAAGGGCCCCCACCCCCACCCCCGGGGGGGGGGGGGGGGTCATTCAAAACGTTGAAAGTGTGTTCATATGTTCAAGTAGGGTTTGTTGATGTGCATAAGTGTTTAAAATTTTATATAACACCTTTCATTTCTGTCTGTAACAAGCATTAATAAATAATCAAGAATGAAAAGGCAGGGATATACTATAGTGTGCTTTGCATACAAATGACATCATATGGTTTAATTATTTATAACTCTGCTGTCCAAGCCAGATGATTTTTTTCTAGTATTGGGATACTACCACAGAAATAATACCCAGATTTTCAGTAATGAAAAACTAGGGAGTCCAAATATCAACGTACAGACTTGACTGTATACCAAAATATCAAAAGATTCTGATTGGTGATTCTGGAGATTTTGAGAATATCACCGATTTTAAAATATGTTAAATCCCCCACCCCCCCCCCCCCCCCCCTCCATAGGGAACACAATTATCAACCCATGGACTCTACTGGAACAAATTGAATCTGAACCCTCAAAGGATGCTGTATACCAATTATCAAAAGATTCTGATTTTATCTCAAGAAGCTGATTTTTAAAAGATTATTTCTCATATTGCACTAAGTTAAAATTTGGGCTCCAATAGGGAGCCCAAATATTAACAAAGGGACTTGATTTGAACAAACTTGAACCTGACCTCACTAGAGATGTTGTATACCAAATATGAAAGCATTCTGACTGGTGGATCTGAAGAAGAAGATTTTTAAAGAAATTTCCTAATATTGCACTAAGTTAAAGTTCAAGCTTCCATAGGGAGTCCAAATATTAATCCAGGGTCCAGAATTAAGCAAACTTGAATCTCACCCCCTTGAGATGTTGTATACCAAATATGAAAGGATTCTGACTGGTGAATCTGAAGAAGATTTCAAAAGAAATTCCCTCATACTGCACTAAGTTAAATTTAACTAGGGAGCCCAAATATTAACCCAGGTACCCTATTTGAACAAACTTGAATCTGACCCCACCCCCGCCCTCGGTTTGAACAAACTTCAATCTTGTCCCTAACAGGTGTTGTATACCAAAAAATATGAAAAGATTCTGTCTGGTGAATCTAAAGAAGATTTTTAAAGAAATTCCCTCATATTGCACTATTTTAGAGGTCTTCCACCTCAGGCACTGATTTCAGGGACCTATTTTACCTGTAAAACAGAGCTTTTTACCACAGTAAGCAAGCAATGCTTCACCGATCAGGGTTCTCATGTGGATGGAATTGAGTGTTATAGTGATCTATAATGTCAGCTGAAATAATAACTTTGATTTGAGTTGACATAATGGGATTTAAGAATTTAATTTATTTGAGTTTAAGAACACATTCAGCAACAGTGTTGAATCATGTCAGGTGGTTTTATGGGTGGAGGAAGTCAGAGAACCTGATGAGAACCATTAAGTAGTGGTAAGTAACCTTCAGAACCCCCCCCCCCCCCCTCCCGCCCATCTTCCATATCTGACGAGTTTAATGTCGGTCATTTGAAGCCATGTGTATCATCTCATCAACCTGCAGCATACCACAGCACATTATGCTACCATGCTTCCATTTGGACAATTGGGATTAAGTGTCTTGTCCAAGGAAACAATGTAAATGTGGGTCAGGATTTAATCTGTGGCCTTTTGATCTTAAGTTCAAGGCACTAACCAATATATGTCAATGGGCTCCATGGTGAAGGGATAAAATGTTATGATCTGTTACTTCAGCTGACATGATGAGGCTGTTGAGGGGAGTAAGTGTATGATTGTGCTGGTGAAGTAAATCATTAGTCTGCAGATAGGTAGCTTCAATTAATATAAAAGTGCTTGTGATTAGATTAACCCTTTACCCAACATGAAAAGCAGACGACACTTGCAAATAAAATTCTTGAATAACTATTTTTTTTCATTTTTTGTCTCAAAAACATAGGTTATGACCCCTCGTTGGAACGAGCTCGATGAGCTCGTTCCAAAGAGGGGTTATAACCTATGTTTTTGAGACAAAAAATAATGAAAATTAATTGGTGATTTTTGTGAATAGCACTGGTCGGTTTTAGCCATTACGTTGGTTAAAGGGTTAAGTATTATGATTTCTGGGAAGCGTGGTGGCTCAGTGGTTATGGTATTGAACTTCAAACTGACAGGTCCACGGTTTGATCCCCACCAGGGGTAAGTGTATTGTGTCCTTGGACAAGGAACTTAATCTCGACTGTGGCACTGTGTACTAAGGCGTAATGCATGTCGATGATGCACCTGTCTTCAACCAATGCTAATCCTGCTTGTGTGGAGTTAGTATGTTGAAGAGTCTGACAGTAGCTCACCATTGCTCCGGGTATTCCGGCACGATGTGACCCTGGCTGTTGAAAGTATTGTTAAACTCCAATAAATAAATAAATTTTTTTTATGATTTGTGACTTCAATTGACATAATGGGGTTTGTTAGGCGATTCAATAAAATGATGATCCATGATTGCAGTTGATATTATGGGGCTGGTGAAGGGACTTAGTGTCATGATCCATGATTTCAGTTGATATTATGGGGCTGGTGAAGGGACTTAGTGTCACGATCTGTGATATCAGTTCATATTATGGGGCTGGTGAAGGGATTTAATGTCATGGTCTGTGATTTCAGTTTTAGTGTCATGATCTGTGATTTTGTGATTTTAGTTAACATTATGGTACTGTTGAAGGGATATAGTGTCATGGTCTGTGATTTCAGTTGACATTATGGGGCTGGTGAATGGATTTATACCCATGTTGCCCATTTTTGAGGACTTCAACCCCAGGCATTGGTTACCAGGTCTTATTTTACCAGTAAAACATAGCTTATTTACCACAGTAAACAATCACTGCCTTGCCTCTCAGGGTTCTCACGGGGATGGGATTGAGTGTTATGGTGATCTTTTACATCAGCTGAAATAATAGGGTGTGTGATGTGGTTCCATATTAAGTCGGACTGTGACTTTAGTTGACATAATGGGATTTAAGAATTTAATTTAATTTATTGGGGTTTAACAACACAATCAACAGCAGTGTCGAATCATTCAATTTTCTGTTTTTAGTTCCTAGCATTCCCATGGCAGTGCAAGAAACTGAGGGATTTTTGGCATGATTTACGTATACTTCACCCAATAATAACATTTAACACTTCAATTTAAATCAGTTCAATGTTTCTCAAAAATTGCAGTTTCAGGTGGCTATTTGTTTAGTCCCTTCCAAGGCAAACCAAAATATTGCCAGAGAAACTTTCCTTGACAAATTTAAACCTCCACTATTAGAATAGACAGCATACAAAATATCAAATCAATGTGGTCAGAAGTTCATAAGACTGTTCAGTGTTTTACCAACTGTGTCAAACGATTCCCCATATGGACATCCCTGAGGTAGCCCACACCAATTCTTAGTGCACCTGATTCTATTACTCCTAAGGGGGGGGGGGGGGGGGGGGGGGGGGGTGAGGGGGCATGGTGGCTCAGTAGGTAAAAGTGCAGGCTGCAAGCCATGAGGTCCTCAGTTCGAATCCCACCTGCAGCAACCACGTTGTGTCCTTGGGTTGGGCAAGACACTTCACCCCCATTGCCCACATGGGGGCACAGTGGCATTGTGTACTACAGCATAATGCACATCGATTGTGCACCTGTCTTCAACCAATGGTGACCCTGCATGTGTGGAGTTAGTATGTAGGGGAGCTGACAGTTGCTCGCTTTTGCTTGGTGGTTCTGTCTGGGTACTCTGGCTTCCTCCATCCGTAAAACTGTCGTGGTCATGATTAGCCATTGTGCAGAAATATTTGACCTTAAACACCAATAAGTAAATACTACTCCTAAGAAAGCTGAACTCTTAACCTGCTTAGTATTTTCAAACTATTTTTTAGCAAATCTAGTCATGGCTGCTGTGAAGCAGCCATGACTAGATTTGATGAAAAATTCATCTAAATTTCACGAAAGAAATCACTAGTCAATAAGTTCAGTAATTTACAGAAGAGAAATATGGTTAAATGTGCCCAAATTATACTTATTTCATTTGCAAGATTCTTTATGACCTGGGCAGGAATATCCGCCAGCAGCAGGCAGAAGTTAATACCAAACAGCAAACAGATGTCCCATGTACTTCAGGAAATGAGGGGGGGGGGGGGGGGGGTGCTGAATATTTTTAGCTCCTGGGTTAACCACGGAGGCACAGGGAATTTTTTTTCTTCTTATACTTGTATCAATTACACATGACTCAATAACACACCATACCAAACTGTACTTGAATCAGCCATGTGGCTTGAGAATTAGGGCAGGGCCATATATTTTGCTACTGTATAAGCCAAAATATAACAACAAAACATTATTTGCACAAACTTAAATCTTGGTCATGAAAGGAAGTTGTATACCAAACCTCAAGCATTGCCAAAACCCTATGCAACTTCTGTAACATTAAATAGTTCACCACAAAGATATCCAGTATCAAATTTGCTTGGACTTGGGTCTGTGGTTCCAAAGAGAGACACAAGTGATGCGCAGTTAATAGACAATGGAGAAGAGAAGATCGGCCACAGGTGCCAAGTGATGGCAGTAGCTCACACATACATTCAGTCAGGTGAGCTAAATAAAAGCAAAAAGAAGACTGTAATCACATTCTCAATCTATGTTATTAATTCTGTATATTTACATATTTACAAATAATTATATAATAATAATAATGAAGAAACAACATGGACAATACATAGAAATGTCATTACAATGGTTAATAATTAAACCTTCTGTAAACAACTCTACAATATAACTTTTAATATTCTATAGTTTTTTTTTAACTCTGGTACGTTTACCAAATCTGAAAATAGTATGTTTGAAGACATCAAATCTAACTGGCTGAGTTCTAGAAGCCCATTTATTTATTGGTATTTAAGGTCACATACTTCTGCACAATGGCTACTCGTGACCACAACATGGAGATAAAGTCAAGGTCATTAAATCATTTATGCCCCATGTTGCCTATTTTAGAGGACTTGAACCCCAAGCATTAGTGACTGGGTCCTATTTTACCAGTAAAACGATGCTTGTTTAAAGCAGTAAACAAGCACTGCCTTACTTCCCGGGGTTCCTGCGGGGGTAGAAGCCCATATCTGGGCTTTAATCTGAAGTGCAGGTACAGCAACTTAACCCTTTACCCAACAAATCTCCCGCATATGCAAATGCCACAGCTGAAAAAATATTATTTTTCGAAATATTTTAACAAAACCATATCATGTGACCCCTCGTTGGAACGAGTTCAGTGAGCTCATTCCAAAGAGGGGTCACATGATATGGTTTTGTTGAATTTTTTTTTAAAAATTTAAAAAATGATATTTAAAATAATAAATTTTGAAATTGTCTGCATTGGGTAAAGGGTTGAAGGTTTCAAATTCTATGGAGTCTCTTCATATTATCCTTGAAGTGAAATTATTTATTCTGTATGGATTTGCCTTGTAATACTTTATGGGAGAGTGCCTCTGAGCAAAAACTGTAACAAGGCAAAGACATGTGAACAAAATTTGATGACCAAAAATAAATTAACACTCTGCCAAATAAATATGAAGGTGATGAATACATCTCACAATACACACAATACTTAGATATCCTTGGATACAGTACAGTCACCAGGGACTGGCTATAATCCATGCGTGGGTAGTGATGTCCACGCATGCGTTTACCACATAAAAAAAGATCATAATCAGCAAAATTTTAATTAATGAAGCACCAGATTGTAACATGTGCTTCATTAATTAATTTTGTGATGATTACTCTTATAATTAGTGTTTGGAATCTAATATTACTGCATCCGTGGAAATATTGTCCACCCATGGAAAGTGACCAGGCCACAGCATCGGTACTGTATATCAAGATATCCCCACTGAACCACCCAAATGTCTTTTTAACTCTGTACAAATATATTGCCATCAGTGGCATAACTAGGCAAAATGAAATGAAGGGTGGGTGGGGGGGGGGGGATTATTTTTCTGCCGTCAATGACAAGAAAAATATATTTTTTCCCCACTTAACTTTACCTGATGAGTGGGGATCCTCCACATGTGAAGGTCCAAAGTCTTCCCAAAGAAGGAAAAATGAACTTTTCGTGCCAACTGGGGCACCCCAACTACTTTTTTAAGGCTAGAAAGTGAAGGCAACACAATAGTCATTTATTTATTTATTGATGTTTAAAGTCACATATTTCCGCACAAAGGCTAATCGTGACCACAACAAGTTTAGCCAATCGTTTTTACCCATGTTGCTCATTTTAAAGGACTTCCATACCCAAGCATTGGTCAACTGTAAAACAGACCTTGTTTACCACAGTAAACAAGCACTGCCTCATGTCCCAGGGTTTCCTCAGGAAGGCATAACTTTTACAAATGACTCCAAAAATATAAAGTGAGAGAACAAAAACTGATGCCAGGGGCTTTGGTGTATAAGACTGACATTTTTCAGGATAAGTGTGTTGGGGAAGGTTAGACAATCCCAAGACCACACCATTGGCTGGCATACAGTACAGAGACGATGATCTTTTTCTGTAATAAATCAATGTAGAGTGATACTGAAGAGTTGTTTGTTATAGATTTAATATAACCTATACTGTAATTATATACATTAATTAAGCTGAACGGCAGATCTAGAACTGGACGACTAGAGACTCACTACCCTTCTTAAACATTAAAGAAATACCCTAATCATGAAATCTTCCATTCAACATGTAACCCTTTACCCAACACAAATAGAAATGAAAATCATGAGCCACTAAAAATTTCCATTTCTTTACTCAAAAACATTATAAGTTATTGTGATGAACTGACGATAACATGGTCTAAGATTTGTAGCTTAGAGCTTATGTTCTGCTGAGATGCGGCCACACACCTCAAATTATGTTACCATGAATTCATCACAATAACATGTATGTTCCAATAATAAGATGCAACCCATAGTCCAAAACCCACATTGTAAAATGAACAAGGCAACTTTTAACGATAACTTTCGTAAATAAACGTCTTGTGTACACCATGTCCTCTCCGGAGAGAAAATCAGCTAAAGGTCAAGCCATCTCGGTTCAAATTAACGCTTTACCCAATGCGGACGATATCAAAATTTATTATTTTAAATATAATTTTTTTAATTTATTAAAAAAATTTCAACAAAATCATATGAGCTCATTCCAATGAGGGATCACATGATATGGTTTTGTTGAAATATTTTGAAAAATTTAATTTTTTCAACTGCTCAATTTGCATACAGTACAACCTGTCTTGAGAGACCGCCCTTTGGGCCACACAAAAGTGGTCTCTCAAGACAGGTGGTCTCTCATAAGGTTTCAGGTTTTCTCAAGTCAGTGAATAACCAACCACAAAATTCAGAAATGGAGAAGAATGGATTTTTGTAATTACTTTGTAGTTGTTCTTTTGTATGAAGTTTTTGTAACAAATTGAAATGGACTGTTATAAAAATTATAAAAATAAATTAGTGTTAAAAATTTTCATTGAAGATTTTCAACACTAATTTATTTTTATAATTTTTATAACAGTCCATTTCAATTTGTTAGAAAAAGATTTTCAACACAAATTTATTTTTATTCCTATCTGTCACATTTCAGGTTTGTATGAAATTGTTTATTCAGCAATAATCCTAATCTTTTCACAGGGGTCTTAAAAAAACATCTCAATCTTTAAGGAGTTAGCAATTGAAACCCAGTTAAGAGCTTTTAATACTTTTAATTATGTTAGTATAACCACAATGGATTTTCCAATTCCAGAACAGGTAAAAGGGTTTTGTCATGGTTTCAGTCTTCAAAGGGGCGGTCTCTCAAAACAGGTCCATTATGGCATAAAAATACAAGTTGGTACCAGGTCACAGTGGTCTCTCAAGACAGGTGGTCTCTCAAGACAGGTGGTCTCCCATAGCAGGTCCATTATAGAGTAAAATCAATCGGTGCCTGGCAGATGTGGTCTCTCAAGACAGGTGGTCTCTCAAGACTGTGGTCTCTCAAGACAGGTTTTACTGTATTACGTGAGTGGATGCAGGCGATTCGTTAGGTAAAGGGTTAAACTGATTTGTAATTTAAAAATACTTCATTAGGAACATCATCTGCAGAACATGTGAAAAATCAACAAAAATGAAGTGGTTTGCAAGTCACTCCGTTAATATAATTGCGAACAAGCAATCTCATTTCAAATATTTTGTGTGATGATGTCTCATGGTAACAATGCCCCTGGAATGGTAAACATAGAAAAAAAACTAAACAAGGACTCGTTCATTAGTAGGGCGAGTATTCCAGTGGAACATAGTTCAATCCAATGAGGTGGTTATAAGCTATGTTTTGGTGGCCATAATTTAAAAATATTATAAAATTTGAATGACGGCCATTTATGACCATTACGTTGGGTAAGGGGTTACAACCTCAATTTCCACACCTCATTAACTATCTTTAACGTTTGTCATATATACAATACTATAAGTTATTGTGATGAATTGAAGGTAACATGGTCTGAGGTTTGCGACTCAGAGCTTATGCTGAACCAAAACACGAAGAGTATATGTTCCAATAAGACCTTACGCATAGCCCCAAACCAATATCGTGAAATAAACAAGGAAACTTGAATGAACAATAATAAATTTAGTAAATAAACTCTTGTAGACCCCATGACTTCACTGGACAACAGAAAATCAATAACTTTGATAAAGGCTACGATTACTTCATCTCAGTTCAAATCATGAACAAGCAAATTCAGTGAATTCATGTCTTCCGCTGGGCAGCAGTTTCAAGGGGAATTAATGCATCCAGTGGAATATAGTTGATTTGCAAGTGGAAGTTATTTGGAAGAGACAGAACAGACAGTGCTTCAGACAGTGGTTATCAGATTTATTTTCTCGGAGGTCACTGTCAAAGCAAGTAAAGTGATGTGGAGTATAACTGTGAGAATCACTAAAAATTAAGACTGTATGATAAGACATATTACATTAAACTGATGTGAAAAGTAATCAATATACGAAATTTCATTGAAATCGGTTGACTCTAAGGAAAGTTAGAGTCTGGAAACTATCAGCCAATCAAATTTAAGCAACCTAATTAAATATGCATGGAAAATGCCCATGTTCGAACTTGGACCCACAATTGATGAAAGTGAACTACTACCCAAATTTCATCAAAATCGACTGACTGTAAGGAAAGTTAGAGTCTGGAAACGAAAAACACAGACGGTGTGCACTTACTATGCATTAGTAGTAGCACTGAATAAATTAAAGTTTCCCTAATTTGCATAATTTTGGCACGAGAACAAAACCCGAATTATATGTGATGTACTGCATGTTACTAAACATTCATACAAAAATTCATCCAAATCCGAACTTTCATATAGAAGTTGTGTAGAATAAACTGATTACACCCAATTTCGGAACAAAACGGCCGCTGGTGGCTATCTTGAATTTTGAACCAAACCCCAAAACACATATTCTGGTCTCATAATGATAACAAAGATAACCAAGAAGTTTCGTGAAGATCGCTTCATAAATACGGTTTTTAGTCAGAGGTGCATTGATGCATGGGGCAGATGGACAGGCAGACGGACAGATTTTTGGTACAAAATTTCCCACATTCGAACTTGACCTAGGTATTGATAAAAGTAATCTATGAAATTTCATCGAAATCGGTTGATTTTAAGGAAAGTTAGAGTCTGGAAACCATCAGCCAATCAAATTTCAGCAACCTAATTAAATATGCCCAGAAAATGCCGATATTCGAACTTGGACCCACAACTGATGAAAGTAATCTACTACCCAAACTTCATCGAAATCCAGTCACTGTAAGGAAAGTTAGAGTCTGGAAACGAAAAACACGGCAGGATGGAAGGATGGAAGGACAAAAGGATGGAAGGACAGAAGGATGGAAGGACACCCCTAATTTAATATCTTCCGTTTTTTTCAAAAAGTGGGAGACAACAAGTTCATGATTTGAATTGTGATGGAGTACCCTTGGTCTTTTTATAAGTGGGTTGTGGGTATACACTCATATAATGATCACTGGCTTTGAAAAATACAATTTTATAGGCAGTATGCACATTGAGTCTCCTCCCATTGTTATCATCTTTTCAAATATTTCACTTGGTGACGTCAGACGGTAAAATATGCCATTGAAGTCGTAAACATAGAAAAAACTAAGCGAGCTTTCGCACAATCAAGAGGGCGAGGATTTTAGTCTGATTGGAACATACATTAATGTTAATTATTAATTGACACAAATAAACATGCAATGTTGTCTTGTATTAAAACAAAGGATTAATGCATTTTAGTTCATGATAATATATTGAGATGACATTCTGCCCTGTTGGTGTAACGTTCCTGTGTTTTTAACCCTCTACACACTGATGTCAAAACACTAAAAAATCAGCAAGACATTTAATCTTGATTGCCACATGGTGGCACAGCAGAGTTAGTACAGTACGTGGAGAGTGGATTGTAACTAAAACACCCGTGGAGTGGAGTATCACCCAAAGTATCCCTTTCAAATTCTGTACATATGGGCAAAAAACACAAGCAAAGTTTCAGCCAATGTACCTCCGGGTTTAACCCGGAGGTCCATTGGCTGGAACTTTGCTTGTGATGGTTATGCTTTGCAACAAATTTGCAATTATTGCTCGGGTGGAATCTCCACTCTGCAGGTGATTTAATGATAATACACTCTCCACGTACTGTATGTTGGAGAGTCTGACAGTTGCTGGCTGTGGCTTGGTGGTTCTCTCTGGGTACCCCGGCTTCCTCACCAGCCTTTTGAAAGTGTCATTAAAACACAAAAATTTCAACAGTAAATGTTCCCCATAATGCAATTTGGAATTTAACTGGTAAAGTGCTAAATTATTTTTGGTTGTCAATATTTGTTCTCAGGTCTTTGCCTTGTTATAAGTTTTGTGAGAGTGCCTATAGTTGGGCCCTGCGAATCCTCATTTTTGGCTCGAATTGAATACCCAATCGAATCTTGCAAAAGATACTAATCCAAATCGAATCCATTTCTGCAGGAAATTCTCTGTGCTGTATATCCAAATTGCATCGATCGACAAAGAAACGAATGGACATCAGGGCCATAGAAGTAGAGGAAGGGGAAGAATCAGAGACAAAACAGATTTATAAAATTCTTAATTGCGAGGTTAAGGGGGAAAGTCAGTACTATGACATAACGCTGGGTTTAAAGGCAGAGCTGATTAAGAGGTATTCAGCATTGTCTGTTGCAATTTCATCCGACATCAAAACAATCAATTGGTGCCGATAAACACCCCCTCCTTCACCTGTTAATGGGGAGTAATACTATTGACTTTTATGGCCCTTGACTTGAAACAGGTTATATTCTGTCAAAAGCAAATAATATTTTATTTGTATAAAGTTGTTTTATTACAAATTATTGGAGAGTGCCTATAGGCACTCTCCAATAATTTCTAATAAAACTAATTGTGAATAACAAATTCATACCACCAAAACTAATCTAGCCTTCAACCAGATGATACACGTTGAATGGCGATTTGCCGACTTTGCGGGCAAAATACACTGGAACAACGATGTTACAATTTCCTCTCGAAGAGTATGTTGAAACTAATTGGGAGGATTCAAAAAGTCAAATTCGTGATAACGGATTTGAATCAAATCAAATTCCATCAAAGATTCAAATTTGGATCAAACCTCAAAGCTTCACAGGGCTCTAGCCTATAGCCACTCTCCGAAAAATTGTAACAAAGCAAACCCATGTAGACTAAATTATTTCATATCAAAGACAGTATGAAGCACTTCCACTGAGTTTGAAGGCTTAAAATTGCAGTACCTGCTCTTTAGAATAAAGCCCAAATATGGGCTTCTAGCACTGTACCAGTTAACAAATTCAATATTGTTCAACACAGCACAAATACCACTGTCAGTCAAGATTGAATTCGTTCAATTTCTAGCAGCATTGTGGGAATAATCTGCTACTTGAAATTCTGATATTTTCAACAGCAGTATGGAGAGTGATAACCATTTATCTAACACAGTTTAGTAATGTGTCTTGAGCAGATGTTCAGGCCTCCAGAAATAGTAATGTCCTTTAGCTGATGACCCTCTGATGTTCTGGCCTGATTTTCAACTGGCATCTAGGAATAGTAATGTCCTTTAGTTAATGACCTTCTCATGTCCCTGCCTGATTTTTAACCATTTACCAAACATAACTTACAGACAAAACTTAAAATATTTAATCCCATAAAACTATAAATTCTTATTCCCCACTTTGGAAACACTGAGATTCATCAGTCGAACGATCTCAACAAACCTGTACCAACCAGGAATTTTAATATTTTAGAAGCAAAATTTAAAAAAATTAAAGTAAATTTTTCTGTATACAATGCAGGGGAGTCCTTTAAGTAAAGAGTAGAAAAAATCAGAACTTTTGCCATGGGAATCTCTGTCCTAAACATTCACATGTGCTGCAGTACAACTTAGCTCTTTACTATGAGGTGCATCTCAGAGGACAGTCCTGCCAATGAAAGAATTTCTGGGTTCACCCTTGTATTCACAATCTTCAGCCATTTTTTTTTCATTCAAATATTGGATCTTTAGAACAGAAATGTTTTTGCAGGACATTTCATTGGCCAGCATGGCCACTGTGGACTTTCGCAATAATATTAGATTCCAAGCACTAATTATAGGAATAATCATCAAAAATTTAATTAATGAAGCACCGGGTACAAACCAGTGCTTCATTAATTAAAATTTTGCTGATGATATTTTTTATTACCTGGTAAATGCATGCATGACATCACTGCCCATGCATGGATTATGACCAGTCCATGGTGACTGTATGCATCCTCCAACTGTTTCAACTTACACCCTGTTCCTTTCTTGGTACAATTAACATTAAACCACAATCCTTAGAACAAACAAAAATTATTGCACATCAGTATAAACTACAACTTATAAACTTTAACTTTCACTCTATGTGAGTTGATGCTTACTTGTACATGTATGTATAACATGGCAGTTCACAGAAAATTCCATACCACAAACTAGATAATCTTCTTTGGAAGAATCCAGTATGAAAGGACATTACCACGTCTCAGCTCAATGATCATCCATTACTGCACACTATATGGTTTGCTTTTGATAAGCCCATTTGGAAAAGTTAAAACCACCTCCTAGTTAAAAATCATCCAAAACTAAACCACAGGTGGTCTGACTTCAAAGTACACATTACTTAACATCACTAGTGTCCTTGTGATGTCAGTACACACTTTCCTCAGCATCACCAGTGTCCCTGTGACATCTAAGTACATATTACTTAGCATTACTCGTGTTCCTGTGACATCAGTGTACACTTTACTTCAGCATCACCAGTGTCTCTGTGACATCAATGTACACTTTACTTCAGCATCACCAGTGTATCTATGCCATCAAAGTACACATCACTTAGCATCACCGGTATCCTTGTGATTTCAATGTATACTTTACTTCAGCTTCACGGGTGTCTCTGTGACATCAATGTACACTTTACTTTAGCATTAAATTGCTCTAATTTCAACCAAGTTAAGGGCCACAGCTTTTCATCCATATCTTACTAAAGGTCCCAATAATCAATTTTAAATTTAAACAAGAAAATTATAGTAATACTATGTAAAAAAAGGGCGATAGATAAAAAATGATAGTGATTCTCTATTCTGCCGTACAGATACAAATCTGGTATCATGTATATTTTCAAGGTGATAAATACAAAATAGAAATTAGCAAAATTAGTACGACAGAATGCAATTTTAATTGCCAAAGAGGTAGATTATGTTAAGAATAACATTCTATTGCTAAGAGTTCATGGGTTGATGAAGAAACTTTCTAATATTTTTGAATACACCAAAATGTGGACAATTTTTTTCTAGTCTGTTTATTGTATATGAAATAGATATTAATTTTACATTGTACAAAGATTACTGGACAGTGCACTTTAACTGGCTGGGGCCTACATTATTTCTATTGTTAAAAACTTCAGGGAAGGTATGTGAACGTGATTTTGTCAATGCCCTAATAGGTCGAATTGTATCATGAGTCCATATACTAAATGATGTCAAAATCTGCCTAGTACTTTTCCCATTGCTAAGGTATCGCTTTGGTTACTATGGATGTCACATGACTTGATAAATGACTCAATGGATGGATCTCATAAAGCATTTTGGGTTCAGATACCAAATTTGGTTAAAATAGGCCCAGTAGTTTGCCCGTTGCTAGGGAGTCCCACAGGTTGTCGGTAGTGTTATGTGACATGATCAGTGGTACAATAGATCGAATCCCCGAGGCATTATGGTTTCATACACGAAGTTTGATTGAAATCGGCGAAGTAGTTTGCCCATTGCTATGGAGTCTCGTTGGTTGCTATGGGTGTTATGTAACATGGCCAATGACCCAATAGGTCAAATTCATAATGAACTTTGGGCCCACATGCCAAATTCAGTCAAAAATGGACCAGTACTTTCTCCATTTGATTGCTATAGATATCATGTGACATGATAAATGATCCAATGGGTCGATCTCCCAATGCATTATGGGCCCAGATACCAAATTTGGTTAAAATAGGCTCAGTAGTTTTCCCGTTTCTAAGGAATCGCGCATGTTGCCATGAGTGTTACGTGGCATGGTCAATAACACAAAAGATCGAATTCCCTAGGCATTATGATTTAATACACCATATTTGGTTGAAATTGGCCCAGTAGCTTGCCAGTTGCTATGGAGTGGCGGTGGTTGCTATGGGAGTTATGTCACATGGTCAATGACCCAATATGTCAAATTCGTAATTAATTGTTGGTCCACATACCAAATTCGGTCAAAATTGGCGGAGTAGTCTGCCCGTTGCTAGGAAGTCGCGATGGTTACTATGGATGTTACCTGATATGATAAATGACCCAATGGGTCGATCTTCCAATGCACTATGGGCTCAGATACCAAATTTGGTTGAAATAGGCCCAGTAGTTTGCCCATTGCTAGGGAGTCGTGCTGGTTGCTGTGGATGTTACATGACATTGTCAATGACCCAATAGGTTGAATTCCTGAGGGATTATGGTTTCATACACCAAGTTTGGGTGAAATAGGCCCTGTGGTTTGCCCGTTGCTGTGGAGTCTCGTTGGTTGCTAAGGGAGTTATGTAACATGGTCAATGACCCAATAGGTCAAATCCATAATGCATTTTGGATTCACATTCCAAATTTGGTCAAAATAGGCCCAGCACTTTCTCCGTTGCTAGGGATTTGCTGTGGTTGCTATGGATATAATGTGAGATGATAAATGGCCCAATGGGTTGATCTCCCAATGCATTATGGGTCCAGATACCAAATTCGGTTAAAATAAGCCCAGTCGTTTCCCTTTTGCTAGGGAGTCGTGCAGGTTGCTATGGGTGTTACGTGGCATGGACAATTGCACAATAGACAAAATTCCCTAGGCATTATGGTTTAATACACCAAGTTTGGTTGAAATCGGCACAGTAGTTTGCCCGTTGCTATGGACTCATGTTGGTTGCTATGGCTGCTAAGTAACAGGGTCAGTGACCTAATATGTCGAATTCCTAATGCATTGTGGGACCACACACCAAATTAGTTTGCCCATTACTAGGGAGTCCAGTGTTGCTATGGAAGTTAAGTGGCATGGTCAGTGGCTCGATAGGTTAGTTTTAATTATATTTTGGGTCAATGAAGAGAATAATTACAACTTGTTGGGTGCGGGATGTTAACCCTCGTTTTATTTTTGCCTGAACTGCTTTTAACCCCATGCCGTTATTTACATTTCGAAATCATAATTTCCAAGAAATGGTTTAAAAGCTACATTTCGGACCTGACCTTCTTTGAATAATCCTTGATTCACTGTGAAGTCTCGCCGAATCACGTCTCGCGGAAAACTTCCGATAATAAAAATATAGTGAAAATAATATAAAGGACGATGCCGCTCGACGTCGGCTATTGCCGACGTCTCGATCGGGAACCTTCGGCTCCATCGCCCTTTAAAATAACTTATAAAATGTAGTGGATTTCCAGCAAATTCTAGTCCAGCCTTGGTTTCCATGTACAGACCAGACAAGTTAAGTCTCACTACTTTAGAGAGAGATTCACTATTTTCTGGAATACATTTTTGTTAAATTAGCCTGAAAATCCGGAAATTTAACACAACCTCACTATTAAAGTCAACAAATTTTCCTCTTTATATGAGCCAGGTAAAAATCAAAATCTCTGCTGAGAAATCTCACTACATTTGTAATTCATCAGCTTAACACATCTTGTACAGACTGTCTGTATAGAATGCCAGGAGTTGACTAGAAAGTTCTACCATGATCATTTGACAACTGTCTTCAACGGATTAAATGAGACAGTTGGCATTCTATGATGAGATTGGGAATGTAAGGATTAAATGAGACAGTTACTTTTTTATGGGGGCATGGTGGCTCAGTTGGTAGAGATGCATGCTGCAAGCCGAGAGGTCCTCGGTTCGAATCTCACCTGCGGCAACCGCATTGTGTCCTTCGGCAAGACACTTCACCCCCATTGCCCATGTGGGGGCACGGTGATGCTGTGTACTAAGGCGTACTGCACGTCGATGGTGCACCTGTCTTCAACCAATGCTAACCCTGCTTGTATGGAGTTGGTATGTTGGGGAGCTGACAGTTGCTCGCCATTGCTCGGTGGTTCTCTCCGGGTACTCCGGCTTCCTCCACCCGTAAAACTGTCACAGTCATGGTTAGCCATTGTGCAGAAATATGTGACCTTAAATAAGTAAATAAATAAATACTTTTTTCTGAGTAGTTTTGTGGCATGAGAGATAGTTGTTGATTCTGATGAGTTTTGGGGCTTTAAGGAATAAAGGAGATAGTTGTCCTTCTGCGATGTGTTTTGAGATTTTAAGGATTAAATGAGATGGATATCCTTCTTTAATGAGTTTTGAGGTTTTAAAGATTAAAGTAAAAACTATCGTTGTATTCCAGGTTTTGAGTTTTTAAGGATTAAATGAGATAGTTGTCATTCTATGATAAGTCTGGAGAATTCAAGGATTAAATGAGACAGTTGTCCTATCAGGTATTTATCAAGCCTGGAAATAAGCAGACTGTCCTCTGCAGAATGAGTTCCCCAGAGGGTGAATTTGGTGATGCATCCCTGCTGCGTAAATTTACCCTCTGAAAACATCAACCTGAATCAAGGTCTCAAGTCTAAACAGAAAGAGGTACTCAGATTATAAATTGGCCCACTGGGGGACCTCATTCTGCAAATGACAGATTGTTTATTTCCAGACTTGGAATGGTTGAATATAGAACATACTTATGATATATTTACATAAATAGGATAAAACCAAATATCACTTTAATTAAAAATGGTGATTATTATGACAAATATCAACTACCCACATGAAGGCATGGTGGGACTGTGTACTAAGAGGCTTCCAGCACGTTGATGCTGCACTTTTTTCTTCAACCAATGCTAACCCTGCCTGTGCGGAGTTAGTTCACTGGGAAGTTTGACTGCTGATGCTCAGTGTTTCTCTCCAGGTACTCAGGCTTCCTCCACCCATAAAAACTGTCCAACACAAGGTGACCCTGGATTTGTAATTAAAACCCAACAATAATAATTTAACCCTTTACCCAATGTAACGGCCAAAACCAGCCAGTGCTGTTCTAAAAAATCGCCAGTTAATTTTCATTATTTTTTGTCTCAAAAACATAGGTTATGACCCCTCATTGGAACGAGCTCCATGAGCTCGTTCCAATGAGGGGTCATAACCTAAGTTTTTGAGACAAAAAATGAAAAAGTTTAGTTATTCAAGAATTTTGTTTTGTAAGTGTCGTCTGCTTTTTCATGTTAGGTAAAGGGTTAAAAAAATGATAAAGATCTTTCATCCTGGACCGACTACATTTTTTGGAGGAATGAATTTTTACTAAAGTGAGTAATTTTTGGACAAGAAGTTTAGCCCTCCCCCCCCCCCCCCCCTCCAAAAAAAAAAAAATGGATTTGGATAGAAGGCAATCCCTCATTGAAATTGAGTCGCCTCATTGAATCTTTTATTGGCTTGCTGTATCTTATAAAGTTAGTATGAAGTTACCTTTTTGACATATGTTTATTTGCATGTGTTTGCAACAAAGCATGATTAACCCCCTGCACACTGATGTCAAAATATCCAGATCTGAAGTAGCCATTTTCCCCATAATGCAACTGGGAATTTAACCAATTCAATCTTGTTTGACAGAGCTCATTGAGCTCTGTCAAACAAGATTGAATTGGTTAAATTTCTCGTGGCATTATGGGAAATATTTGGACCCTGAACTTTAGATATTTCGACATCAGTGTGCAGGGGGTTAAAATAAATGTCTATTTATAATATTTGTTTTAACATCCAGCTTGATACAGTACAGTCACAGTGGACCGGACATAATCCACGCGTGGTCAGTGTTGTCCACGAATGTGTTTACCAGGTAATAAATATATATCATCATCAGCAAAATTTTAATTAATGAAGCACCGGGATGTACCTGGTGCTTCATTAATTAAATTTTTGATGATTATACCTATAATTAGTGTTGCAATCTAATATCATTGCGTCCATGGTAATACTGTCCACGCTGTGCAAAGTGATCAGTCCAAGGTGGCCCAACTATATGTCCTGCAGAAAATAACTCAAATATTATGAGGATGGTAATTATTTTTCCTAAAAAAGGTGCATAGATATGACTGAACAGCAATGTATTTCATATTTATGCACTGGTAGAGTGCTAAATTTTTGGGGGGTTTTCAAAATATGTTCATATGTCTTTGCCTTGTTACAATTCATGTGACAGCACTGAGGCACTTGCCCATAAATTGTAACAAGGAAAATTGTGAATAGGTGTTCTCACCTGTCTCAAAAACATTACTTCAGCAAATTGTAATCATACCTGGTACCCCAATCACCTGTCTTAATAAAAGTTACCAGGGCAATGGTGAGTAGGTGTTGTCACCTGTCTCAAAAAACATTATCAGAGTGATTGGGAAGCATACCCAAATCACCTGTCTCTATGAAAGTTACAAAGGCAATGAGAAGCAAGTGCTGTCATTGGTCTCAATAAACATTACCAGTGCAAAAGGTAAACATACCCTGTTTACCTGGCTCATTGAAAGTTACAAGAGCACTGGTGAGTAGGTGTTGTAATCTGTGTCTATATATAAACATAACCAGAGCAAATAGGAAGCAAACCCCAATCCCCTGTCTCAAACAAGACCAATACCGGGTCTGGACCTGCGTTGCTGCATGCAATTGAATCGGCAAACAGGAAGTGGCTGTGTGGCAGAGGTGAAAATTGCATACACAATAGAACTGATCATTATCAGGCTCCAGATGAAATATAAAATCAATCCCTTGCATAGAAGCCGAGAAAAGTTTGACGAAAAATTTCAATGTTCTGTGGGTACAGTAAAATTTCAAAGTATCGGCTTAAAATTGTTTACACAATACAACTCATCATTATGAAGCAGCAGACCAAATATAAAATCATTCCCTTTAATGGAAGCCAAGAAAACTTTGACGGAAAAAGTGTTTCGGACGGACTGATGGATGGACGGACAGATGGACGGACTGACGGACGGAGTCGAGCAGTTACTAGACCTGCTCTGCCGCTGGCAACGCAGGTAAAAAATAAGAGTTACACGGAACATGGTGAACAAATTCAATCAATTATCTTATTAAAAAAATTAGGAAAGATAAGGTGATTAAGTGTAGTGGCCTCTCTTAATGAACATTACAACCGTTTGAGTAGCTTGCTTCAAGACACTTTACGTGAGATGGTGAAAACATGCAGTGAATTGCCTGAATTAACATTTGCCAAAACAATACAGCTTGCCTCAACAAACATTGGAAGTGTGATCATGAAAAAGTGCAGTGGCTTGTCTCAATGGATAATTACAGTTAAAACTAGAAGTCCTGTCATGAAATGTGCGCTTATCTAGGCTTAATTGCGCGTAGGAATTGCGCGCAATTGCCATATCGAATGGCATCCAAAGCACAGCAGGTTCTCCTGGTTACTGAAAGCAAACACCTGCAATGTTTCTGCCAATGGAACTCCGGGTTACCCGGAGGTCCATTGGCTGAAACAATGCTTGTGCACAGGCCATATGCATAAAATTTGATAGTCTTACTATGGTCATAATGCGTAGATTAACGCGCAGATCGACGTGCTATTTGTGCGCATTTCATGACAGGACTTCTAGTTTTAACTGTATAGAGCAATGGTAAGCAAGTACATCATGTGCCTCATAGTAAACATTACAAATAAAATGTAAAAATTGCAATAAAGTGAAAACCAAACAGATTCAATTTGGTCAGTTTTCTGTCGAAAAACAGGAGCTTCTGCATTTAATCTTAGAGTTGTGACTCAAAAAGTGGGCAAATAATTGCGATCTAGATTGAAATTACTCCTCGCTCTTTCTCCACACTGCAATATGTATAATCTTGCAAGATGGAAAATACATGTGAGAACAATGAATCTGAAATGCTGTTTTTTATTCATTTCTCATGATTCAGTCTTGATTTTGCAATATTCAATATATGAAATCTCGACCCACTGGTGTGTAAGAGTTTCACAACCCAATAATATCATCCAAATACCTTTATGTTAATTGGTGGAGTGCTAAATTATTTTTCAAAGGTGATATGTAACATGAGTATTTTTTTTAAAGATACTATGCCACAAACATTTGAAGCCTTAGTTTTGCAAGATTTTGTTCATAAATGTTTTGCTACAATTTATTGGAGAATGCCTGCTGGCACTCTCTAATAAATTGCAACAAAACACTTTTATATAAATTTATTTATTTATTTATGTTTAAGGTCACATACTTATACACGATAGCTAAACGTGACCCTGAGTTTTATGGGTGGAGGAAGCTGGAGTACCCGGAGAGAACCACCGAGCATCGATGAGCAACTCTCAGCTCAACAATCTAACTCTGTTCAAGCTCTGCTCAAGCAGGGTTACACCGGTTGAAGACATGTGCACCATCGATGTGCAGTACACCTTTGTATATGGCGTCATAGTGACCCCATGTAGACGATCAGGATAAAGTGCCTTGCCCAAGGACACAACGTGGGTCGTCCCGGACATGGATCGAACTCGAGACCTTTAGCATAGAAGTCCAACAGTCTACTAATTGAGCCACCACGCTCCCCTTTTATATAAACATTTTTCTTGCTACTGCCGAGCACACAAAAAGCTACTCTTTTCAGAGTGAAGCCACCAAAGTGGCTTTCAGCACTTTTCTACAGAGCCATGATAGTGGCTTCTAGCACTCAACCAGTAAACAGTACTATATGTAAATGGAAGAAGGAGAATACAATTTATGTTGTTTTCAGTTATATGCAAACCAATTTTTTTTTTTTTATTGTTCTTTCTAAATAAAGCTTGTAATGGGTCACTGAAATCAGTTCAAAGTTGTTTGACCACAGCATGCATGTAATATACTACAACTATAGGAAGTAATTACTCCACTGGAAATCTGAGCGCAATATATTACAACAGGAATCAATGACATGTCTGGAAATAGCAATGTGTGAAAATACTACAACTTTAGTGACTCGTCTGGAAATGTGAGTGTGTATTATACTACAACTACAGGAACCACAGACTCAAAAAGAATTATGAGCATGTACATAGTAATTTACTTCAACTACATGAACAAAGCACTCATCAGAAAGAAGTATAACTACATGAAATCTGAGCAAGTAATATATAACTAGAGATAGAAATGACTTGTCAGGAAATCGGAGCATGTGATTTATTACAACTACAGGAAACAATGACTCGTCTGGAAATCTGATGTGTAATACACAATTATAGGAACCAAGGACTCCTCTGGAAATCTGTGTATGTAATTTACTACAACAGAAACCAATGACTGCAATATTTGACAAGTATAGGGTCCAATGATTCATCTTGAAATCTGAACGTGTAATACACAGTTATAGGAACCAATTACTCCTCTGGAAATCTGAGCATGTAATTTACTACAACAAAAACCAATGACTTGTCTCAAAATCTGAGAGTGCAATATTCGACAAGTTTTCGGTCGAATGACTCATCTGGAAATCTGAGCATGTAATTCACAACTACAGGAACCTATAATTCGTCTAGAGGAATCAATGAATCCTCTGGAAATCTGGACGTGTTATATACTACAACAATATGAACTAATGGCTCTTTATATATGACAACTACACAAACCAATGACTCCTCCGGAAATCTGTGTGTATGATGTACAACTATAGGAACAAAGGACCTCTATGAAAATTTGACTGTGTGACATACTACAACTATAGGAGCCAAGGACTTCTCTGGAAATCTGAGCATGTAACTTACTACAACAATAGTAACCAACATCTTGTCTGAAAATCTGAGCATGTAATTTACAACTACAGGAACCAGTGATTCATCTGGAAATCTTTGTGTGTGTCATGTACTACAACTATAGAAATCAATGAATCCTCTGGAAATCTAAGCATGTAATTTACAACTACAGGAACCAGTGACTCATCTGGAAATCTCTGTGTGTGTCATGTACTACAACTATAGAAATCAATGAATCCTCTGGAAATCTGAGCATGTAATTTACAACTACAGGAACCAGTGACTCATCTGGAAATCTCTGTGTGTGTCACATGTACTGCAACTATAGAAATCAATGAATCCTCTGGAAATCTGAGCATGTAATTTACAACTACACGAACCAGTGACTCATCCGGAAATCTCTGTGTGTGTCATGTACTACAGCTATAGAAATCAATGAATCCTCTGGAAATCTGAGAATGTAATTTACAATTACAGGAACCAATGACTCATCTGGAAATCTCTGTGTG
The DNA here is from genome assembly GCA_031216915.1 of Pictodentalium vernedei. Lineage (NCBI taxonomy): Eukaryota > Metazoa > Mollusca > Scaphopoda > Dentaliida > Dentaliidae > Pictodentalium > Pictodentalium vernedei. The sequence goes on along the minus strand of CM062289.1, from coordinate 125,426,087 downwards.
TGTCATGTACTACAACTATAGAAATCAATGAATCCTCTGGAAATCTGAGCATGTAATTTACAACTACAGGAACCAGTGACTCATCTGGAAATCTCTGTGTGTGTCACATGTACTGCAACTATAGAAATCAATGAATCCTCTGGAAATCTGAGCATGTAATTTACAACTACACGAACCAGTGACTCATCTGGAAATCTCTGTGCGTGTCATGTACTACAGCTATAGAAATCAATGAATCCTCTGGAAATCTGAGAATGTAATTTACAATTACAGGAACCAATGACTCATCTGGAAATCTCTGTGTGTGTCATGTACTACAACTATAGAAATCAATGAATCCTCTGGAAATCTAAGCAAGTAAATTACAACTACAGGAACCAATGACTCCTCTGGAAATCTGAGTGTATGATGTATTACAAATGTAGTAAACAATGACTGCTCTAGAAATTTCAGCTTGTAGTTTCCTACAATTATAAGGCCAAAAAAATTAAAAATCTGTTTCTCAGGCACCCCCCCCCCCCCCCCCCACACCGCCCGCATGGCCCTTTTGGCTGCCACATGCTCTCTTTTTATAACTAATGCAAACTTAAAAAAAATAAAAATAAAATGGTTTATGTCTGATATTTTACCCAAGTTAATAAAATTGATCAATTTGTCCCTTGAGTGCAAGAAGGCTTTGCAATGCTTTAGCATTGCAAAGCCTTCTTGCACTCAAGAGACGAAATACACCACCACCCATGCTATTCTGTAGATTATGAGGCCTAAAACATAAAACAAACCAAGAACATGAACTTTTGCTGGCAAAGAAATAATTATATAAATGAAAAATAAAATAAAAAACCACCCGTCTGCCCGCCCGCATGCTGTTTTACAAAAAGTGGCCTGAGAAATGGAAGATCTACTTTGTGTGTCCTAACCAATGACTTATCTCAAAATCTGAGCATGCAATATGTGATAATTACAGCAATCAATGACTCATCTGGAAATCCAACTGTGTAATATGCTAGAAAGATTATAAGAAACAATGAATTGTTTTGAAATCTGAGTGTGTACTATACCACAACTATAGGAGCCAAGGACTCCTCTGACAGTATACTAAGGACTTGTCTAAAAATCTGTGTATGTACCATACTACAACTATAGGAGCCAAGGACATGTCTGGAAAACTGACTATGACATATGCAGCCATATAGGAAGCAAAAACATTTCAAAGAAACCTGAGTGAGAACTGCAATACAATAACTGGAACCAATGATTCGTCTGGAAATCTGAGCATGCAGTTTACTAACTATTGGAATCAATGACTCGTCTAGACATCTGAGCATTTAGTATACTACAATCATTTCACCAATTTACAAGCTTTGTCAGATTACTGATCCCCGCCAAGGGTAACTGTGTAGTGTCCTTGGGCAAGGCACTTAATCCTGATTGCCCACATGGAGGTATGGTGGCGCTGAGTACTAAGGCATAATGCACGTCACTGGTGCACATGTCTTCAACCAATGCTAACACTGCTTGTGTGGAGTTAGTCTGTTGAAGAGTCTGATAGTTGCTCGCCACTGCTCAGTGGTTCTCTCCAGGTACTCCTCCACCCATAAAACTGTCTGACACGAGGTGACCCTGGCTGTTGAAAATGTTGTTAAACTCCCAATAAAAAAAAACATAAAAAAAAAAATATTCAAGTTGACTGAATACTGGAATGTGACAGATGACTTCCCTTTCATTTTAACTCAACTGTATTTAATACTGGAAAGGGAAGGATTACTTCCCTTTCATTTAATCGCCTCAACTGACTGAATATGGGAAAGTGTCACTCATGATGAGGTCTATTACAAATAAAGGCGAAGAGCTTCAGCTATAAATCATTGGCTAATGTCTCTACAATACTACTGACACCTACCAAAGAATGATTTCATGACACAGACATTAAGAAGACCTTATCTGCAAGAAACCACTGATCCGTTGAAAGTAGGATTTTGGACTAAATTAAAACCTGGCTGTCCAGAGACTGGCATCTGTGTAATAATGTTTTCAGGACATTTTGCTGGCTGAGAAATCCTGTTACCTCGAAGTAATGGAACCTACAACACCAGATTTTATTACAAACTCGGTGAACACAGTTGTTTAAGAGTAATGAACACACACATATCAAAAGACCACAGAATTTTGATTTAACACAATCCTATCAATAAGCCTTGATTTCATTAGAGTCAAGGCAAACAACAAACCAACATGAATAGTTGCCAAAAACAAAACAATTCCTGAAGCAAATGCTCAAAAAATAACATTTGGGTTTACAAGAAGTTACAAGCAAACTTCCATTTCCCCAGGACATCCATAGGCACCATATAACTGTGTTCCCAATATATTATGAAAAGATCAGAAAACCATAAACTTCAAAAACTTGAGAAGGGAAGGGCATGTACTATATTTGTGAAGAAAAACATGTAGAATTCTAAGCCATTTTGTTTATACCATTGTATTTATGATAGATTTATGTAATGGATTCTGATATTGGAAACTAAACCAATACTGATCAATTCAATTATCATTACCAAGAAAAATTATATGTCCATAACAGATACTTAAACACTTAATAATAACATAACGATTGAGGAATACTTTAGCAAGTGATTATAAAACTCGATGAAACATATGAATGTATATAATGTTGATTATGCAATAAATAAAACATGTATCATCAAAGTTGATTAACATTCACGATGTACATGTTAATCTGAATACATGTAATACAAAAACAACAAGGTAAAAAAAAACAAAAACAAACTAGTTGACAGTGTTCATGCTGGACTGAAATTATTTGGTGCCAAGAATTTTTGTTTGGTGCCAAATGAATTTTTTTGGTGACAAATGAAAGATTTTAGAGCCAAATGGAATCTGATCATAAACAAATTAACCATGCATGGGCTCTTTAGTGCAATAAGTCACCATCTGCAATGCTAAAGCATTGCAGATGGCACCTTATTTCACTCAAAGTATGATATTTTTATTTAGTGTTACCTGACTCTTTTAAGTATTTCAGTTGCCCAAAAAACGCACAAATGAAAAAAAATATGAATAATAAAAATGTAAAAGGCCATCATTAATGTTTACAAAATAATTTCATGACTATTATTTACTCACTGTTTATTCACTCCAAATAGACTAGTAGTAAATAATTTATTACCTTTCAGAATGTTTATTAAATTGATTAACTCTTTTGGCGTAGATTATCCTGAGAAACAGAATTCTCAGCGCGTAATAATAAGGGATCTCATGGAGTGTTTGCTTTTCAGAATTGGATAATGATTTGTTTTATATATATTTTATGTATATATTGCCATACATTTTAATAGGATTTTGTGGGGCCATTCTCAACTGATTTCTGTATTTTTTATTTCAAAATAACCCAGTAGGATCTACATTATTAGAGACAATGTGATATAGTCATTTCAAAGTGTAAAGGTGCCAACTGTAGCGCAGATGTGTTGCAGTTGGCACCTTTATGCTTTCCAGTGACAATATAGCTATTCTTGGATAGAATAAAAATCGTGCATGAAACAAATGAATGCGTTGATGTTTGATTGATAGCACTTGGAGATGGACACACACAGTTGTCTAAAATGCCGACTAGAGTTGCCTACCGTGGGTTGGTATGCTGTCGACTTTAGCTGCCTGTCGCGCCAAAAGTGTTAAGTAAGATAAAAAAAATATTAAGTAACAAAGAATTGTTTTGATAAGAATCAGATTAAATGAATAAACTGTTAACAGACAACAATGATTATACCTATCTATCACCTATAGATTACTTAACAGGCATGAGGTCCTCGGTTTGAATCCAACCTGCAGCAACCGTGTTGTGTCCTTTGGCAAGACACCTCACCCTCAATGCCCACGTGGGGGCACGGTGGCGTTGTGTGCTAAGAAGGCCTACTGCACATCTATGGTGCACTTGTCTTCAACCAATGCTGACCCTGCTTGTGCAGAGTTAGTATGTTAGGGAGCTGACAGTTGCCTGACATTGCTCGGTGTTCTCTCTGAGTACTCCGGCTTCCTCCACCCGTAAAGCTGTCGTGGTCATGATTAGCCATTGTGAAAAAATATGTGACCTTAAACACCAATAAATAAATTAACAGCATGAATTCTCTCGCCTGTTCTGTCAGTCCATGATTTTATTGAAAACAATGCACTGAAAAACTAAACCACAAAGCCTTTGTGACCTAAACAAAAGTGTATTTTTCAGTGTCCAAACAAAATATTTTATTGCAATTGGCACCACTGACACCTGCCAGCGTGAACACTGCTAGTTGTTGATATGTAAAACTGGCCTTGTACTCCAAAGATGAATTTCAAAATTCAATCTTTCAATCTAATTGTCGCCACTGTTGAATGTATTTCCCTGTCCACGAATAAGACTAAAATACACACAGTTCATTCATCTCTTACATTCTCTATTACAGATGTCCATTAGTTGGCAACTCAGGAAAGCTATCTTGGGTATTAATCCCTAACAATTGTCTTTATTAAATGCACTTGAATACATCACTGTTCTATTGTGAATCCACATGAATATAATATCAGAAAGTTTATCTGTTAATCAGAAACACAGTAGGCACGAGGCAAATGATGAATTCACACTGAAGTATGCATGAATGAAACAAAACAAAATGCAGATGCGATGAATATGTACATAACATGTATCTGTTGTTTGTAGTAAAAAACAACTTCTGCATGAATTTCAATAAAATCGTCCTAACAATAAGTATTTAAATTAATACAACAAAACTATAAAAGAAAAAGACTAATGAAGTTAAAATCATAAATTACAAGTTCAGCCTCAAAGCTCTGGCTGATTCCAACTAGAAATAATCTGCTGCTATGTTGTAAATTTTCATAAAAAAATAAATGCCAGTGTCTTATCAAATTATGCTTTTCCAATAGGTTCAAGTCTTCAACTTATCTTCCATTAACTCCTTGCACGCTACTGGCAGATATTCCGGGCCCAAGACAGGATTTCTCTTGTCACTGATATAGGTATAATTTGTGCACATTTGGTCAAATTTCCCCCTGTAAAATGAACTGATTTTTTCACTAATGATTTCTTGGGATATATTTTGATGAATTATTCTTCAAATCTAGTCATGGCTGCTTTACAGCAGCCACGACTAGATTCAATGAAAAATATATTGAAAATACACAGCGGGTTACAAGTTAAGTGTATGTCTTATATATGCTCTAAGAATAAGTGTAAATGTTATCACATGTACCCTCCTATTAAGTGTAAATCTTATTTCCCAATGCACCTAAGTCTCATCACATATGCTCTCTCCATGAAAGCAAGTCTTATCACATATTCTCTCTATTTATTTATTTATTTATTGGTGTTTTAAGGTCACATACTTATGCACAATGGCTAATCGTGACCGTGACAGTTTTACGGGTGGAGGAAGCCGGAGTACCCGGAGAGAACCACCGAGCAACGACGAGCAGCTGTCAGCTCCCCAACATCGTAACTCCGCACTGCAGCACAGGCAGGGTTAGATTGGTTGAAGACATGCGCACCATCGACGTGCAGTACGCCTCAGTACACAGCATCATCGTGCCCCCATGTAGGCAATCGGGGTGAAGTGTCTTGCCCAAGGACGCAACGCGGTTGCCGCAGGTGGGATTCGAACCAAGGACCTCTCGGCTTGCAGCCTGCACCTCTACCAACTGAGCCACCGCGCCCCCATATTCTCTCTAAGTGTAAATCTTATCTCTCAATGAGTGTAAGTCTCATCACATACTTTCACAGGGAATGCAAGTCTTATCACATATTTTCTCTCAAGAAGTGTAAATCTTCCATGTACCTCCCAATAAATGAATGTCTTATCACATATTCTCTCTCAATAAATGTAAATGTTATCACATATCCTCTCTCAATAAATGTACGTTATCCCCAACTGAGACTAGGAAAGGTGAAAGACAATATGCTTGCCTAAAAAGTAAGTCTTCCCCCAACTACAACTTGAAAATGAGAAGGGCAGTATCCTCTCCCAATAAGTCAACTGTCCCAAAACATGGCAAATATGCCACAACAAAGCATTTTAGTTCTTAAAAATAAAAAATCTTTGCCGTTCAAGAATTTATTTGCATCTGTAGACTGATATTCGTTTTAGGTTAAGGTTTAAAAGAAAGGATGTGTGGTCAGCAGCATAACCATTGCCAGTCAGAATCAGCAATCAGAACTTTGTAGATGAAAATATCACAAAACAAACAACATGCATGAGACATGTTATGCATATGAAGTGTGAATGTATTTCGTGCATCATTCTCAATATTAATACCCGTGGCAAATAGTCTAGGCAGTGATGTATATTATCAACAATGTCTGCCACACAGTGGTGGGAATCACAACAACATCAGCCATATCCACAGCGCTGACACACTAAAAATATTCCTAGTGTCCGACATTTGCAGTATTTCTTGAACTTCTGCCGCCTTTTTCTGCAATATTTTTTTAGCACTCTATCTACAGGCGAGAATGTGTCTATTGAAAATGTATTAATGGTGTTCTTTAGCTCACCTGCTTTATAACACCCCCTGCCATCATCAAAGCAGAAGCGCACTTGACTTTTTGCATGGCTCGCCTTGATCATTTTGGAGTTTGGCACATTAGCACGACATGTGAAGCGGAATCTTTGTTCAAAGTATCCTCCTCTTGTTTCATTCGTCTTGACCCATGGGCTCCAAGGAACAATCTTCTGTTTTTCTGTTAATGAAAATTAAAATGCGACATAGTTTGTCAAGCCCAATGATATAAAAAAAGCAAGATCTACTTTACCCAAAGTCTTACAACTACAAATTGACCAAGTTTGGGCTGAAAATTTTAGGTGAAACTGTCACAGTCTCAGAGTCTGATACTGTTGTGATAGGCCCCTACAACCTACATGTGCAATATAAAAGCCCTGGAGTCACAGGAGCTTGAGAAAATGATTTTCAAGTAGGAAAGCTAAAAATTACTATTTATCACATTATTGTAAACTGCCCTTAACTCGTAGTGCATTATAATTTTTCTCCAATCACTCTTTTTCTTTCATTTAACCATGAATTTAACCAATTATATCTTGTTTGACAGAGCTCACTGAGCTCTGTCAAACAAGGTATATTTGGTTAAAGATCCTCCTCTTGTTTCATTCGTCATGGCCCATGGGCTCCAAGGAACAATCTTCTGTTTTTCTGTTAATGAAAATTAAAATGCGACAGAGTTTGTCAACCACAATGATAAAAAAGCAAGATCCACTTTATTAAAATTCTTACAACTACAAATTGACTTTAGTTTGGGCTGAAAATTTTAGGTGAAACTGTCACAGTCTTAGGGTTGGATACTGTTGTAACAGGCCCCTTAACCCTTTACCCAACGAATCGGCCGCATCCGCCCGTGAACTATGCAACTTCAGCAGTTGAAAAAATATTATTTTTCAAACAATTTCAACAAAACCCTATCATGTGACCCCTTGTTGGAACGAGCTCGTTCTAACGAGGGGTCACATTATATGGTTTTGTTTAAATATTTTGGAAAATTTGAAAAAAATGACATTTAAAATAATTAATTTTGATATCGTCTGCGTTGGGTAAAGGGTTAAACCTACATGTGCAATATAAAAGCCCTGGAGCCACTGGAGTTTGAGAAAATGATTTTCAAGTAGGTAAGCTAATGAAAGTGTCAATGACACTGTGGCTTAACTTGACCTTGTGCAGTGTTTGATGAAAAGGATAATGTTCAACATTTATGAAAGGATTATGAAATAAGTCAAGAATTGTGATAATTGAGAATACGTTAATTTATGTTCCCTATATGCTATGTTTTCAAGAAGAATAATTTGAGGTGTGAACTGTACTAAAGAATTGAGGCCGGGGTTAATGTGGACCTCACAGTTAATGTATGTCAACCAAAGTTACCAAGTTGAAGTAAAATTATTCCAAAATGAGTCATCCTACCAATTTACAATGAAATCCCTTCATAAATATAACTTGTAGACTTTGCTAAAGGAATCCAGCTCATGTGACGGTTTGGCGGTCATAGCTGACCGATCATGACCAAAATTGGAGAGTATCATCTTGATATCATACCCAGTTATAATGAAATCCCTTCATAAAAACAACCTGTAAACAGTGCTAAAGGAATCTGGGTCATGTGACGAAGCAGCGGTAATGACTGACTGATTGTGACCAAAAGGGGATGTTCTCATCACGACATAACCTTGAATCTGCATATGAACTTTTGTGATGATTGGACAAGAACTACGGGGTGTAGCCTGAACTAAAGAAAATTTGACTACACTCACAGATGCGTGATGGCAATAGCTTACCTTGAATAGATAGACAGATAGACAGACAAGCCATTTACATAAGACAGTTTTTTCAACTGGATGTATAAAAAGTGTTTTCCGGTATTTAAAAAATTATACATCAATAAAACATATGTTCTAGTTGTGTCAGTCAACAAAGTTGAAATGACATATTGGGATCGTTAAGGCTTTCTTTGTTTCCTCTTTTTTATTCAATTATACTGTTGAGTGCATCAATGAACCAATTTTAATGACATCTGGCACACCTATAGGCATTTAACCCTCTGCATTCTCATGCCAAAATATCAAAGTTTTCAGAAGCAATTTTTTCCCACAATGCAACTGAGAATTTAAAACCAGAGTGCTTGGAGTTAATTCTTCTGAAAACTGGTAAAAGAAAATCAATGATATTCTGTCACGTATTTGAGCAATGTAAATTATACATTTTTTTCTTTTAATATCAACTCCTTCATCAAGCACTCCCTTTCAAAATTTTGGAAATATGTTCTTCAATAGAATGCATATCTAAAAATAGGTTGCCAACCTGAGAAATTCCCGATTGTTATGGTCAAATTCTGAGGCTACAACAATAGGGTATAAGTATTTTTTAAAATTTTTTGTCATTTTTGATGTTCTTATGCCACTTCAAATTTTGGTATTTGTCCTTTGAAAATGATAATTTTGTGTCATGCACAGCTCTGTGAGAATACAACGCCCATCTATGAAACTTCACATCCCCATCTGGTCATTTGAACCTGTGCACCTCTATATGTTTTCACTTCAAATTTATAACCCCTATGCAAGCAATTTCAATTTTTTTTTTTGGGGGGGGGGGGGGGGGGGGGGGTAGGGGGATGTTTTAGTTTTTCGCTTTATCATCATTTTTAACATTTTTATGTCACTTCAAACTTGGGTCCATTCATAACATTCACATTAAAAATGCTAATGTTTTGAAAGGGTTAAGAAATGTGTTCTAGCCTCAGACCCTGACATATCCACACCAGACTTGGCCGCCAACTTGGCGTTGGCCATGCTTCATAGAATAAAATCTGGAAAATTCACTTTATGATTTCAAACTGATCTAGTATATATGTAAAACATCAAGTATCAATAAAAAGTTGTGTTATTGTATATATATCTAACCTCTGCATAACTGAGGATTACACATTCTCCATTCTTGTCTGTTTCCAATACAAGGAATGCCATCACGTCCAACAGGAGGGTTATCACAACCCCGTCGGCGGGTTTGAATGCCTCCATTGCAATCAGATGTGCACTCGCTCCATGCTGTCCATAGAGACCAGTTGCCATGAATTGGAGGCACTACAGAAATAAACAAAACATAAACATTCTATTTCAGAAAGATTATTTTGATCTTCTGAGAGACAGTTTGATTTGGAAATCAACCCTAGATAGAGAAGTTTAATGAACTCAAACACCATGAAGTGAATAGGATGTTTTTCAGTAACAAATCTGCAATTAACCCTTCACTCAAGTAACCCTTCATACTCATATGTAGTACGCCTTAGTACACAATGTCATGGTGTCCCCATGTGGGCAATGGGGTGAACTGTCTTGCCTAAGGGCACAATGCAGTTACCCCTGCTGGTGATTGCATCATGGACCTTTCAGTTTAAGTCCAATGCCATAACCACCGAGCCACCGAGCTCCCATAATGGCCATATACAAGCAGTGTTATTCATAGAAATCACCATTTAAATTTTATTATCTTTTCCATTTTTTGCCTCAAAAACATAACTAATGACCCCTCATTGAAATGAGCTTGTTGAGATCATTCCAGTGAGGGGGTCATAAACCATGTTTTTGAGACAAAAAATGAAAACGTTTAGTTAGTCCTTCAAGAATTTTTTTTTGAAAGTGTCGGCCACTGTTTGGATTGGATAAAGGGTTAACAGAAATTTTGTGTCAACCATAATTTTAACATTATTTCCTAAACTTAGGTACAGCTTTACTGTATGTGGTTATTAATTTCCTATACTCTTTCAGGGGTAATAAGGAGTTTTGATTCTTGGTATGGAAAAATCAGGTTTTGTTCAGTTAACCCTTTACCCAACATAATGGACAAAACCGGCAGCTCTATTCACAAAATTCTCCATTCAATTTTTAATAACTTTTCATTTTTTGTCACAAAAACATAGCTTATGACTCCTCATTGGAACAAGCTCGTTCCAATGAGGGGCCATAAGCTATGTTTTTGACGCAAAAAATCAAACAAATTAGTAATTCAAGAATTTTATTTGCAAGTGTCATCTGCTTTTCGTGTTAGGTAAAGGGTTAAAAAGCTTTTGGCTAGTAGCTGGAAATAGATTTCTGGATCCCTGTGAAAGTTATAAAGTCAGTTTCTATACAAAATTTACTTTTAAATTTATCGTATGTTAGCAGTTTCCCATTGTGATCCAGCAAGTCATTTATAAATAAAATTCCTGATTTTTTCCAGCATTTATATCTAACTTCTTCACTAAAAATTTTAATATTTGTATTCCAGATTAATGTAATATACAACTCTTTTTTTCAGAAATTGGATAACATTTTTGAAGATACTTTACCCATGAGTTTACAACATCTCTCCAAAAAGGGAATGAGATTTTATTTGTGCTTTCAGTAAATAAAAATACCCCAAATACTAACCTTTATTAAAATTCAAAAAACATTTACTCGCCATCTGAATTCACATTGAAGTTTTACTCAAATATCTACATATCCATGAAACTTTTCAATAAGTTATAAAAGAGTGTGTTTCAGGCATTTTTACACCACACTTTGACTAGTTTTGTGCAAATGTTTTCTTTTAATTCTATCCCTTCCTCACCAGATAGAATTATACAAAATAGCTTTTAAGTCTTTTATAAACTGGACTGAAGGATTTAGGAGTGTAAGAAACAAGTAAACTAATTTTGAAATCGCTAGGGATTTGACAATAGTAACACTTCCCAAAGCAGTTAAAATTTGTTTAGACCAGTTGTTTAGTAATTTTATATTTCTGGTAATTTTTTCTTATAATTTTGTTTGGTCATTAAATCCAAATTATCATAGAAATCTATGCCTAAAATTATGAAATGTCTTGAGTTCCAGTGAGTTTCCACCTATCGCCTATCTGTTCAGTACAGTCTCTCTTTCTTCCTATTCATACTGCTTCTGTCTTGTCATAGTTTATTTTTAGGCCAGACATTATTTCAATGTCATTACATTATTTGAAAGGCCATATCCCACCAAAATCTTCCTTGATGTTAATCGCATTCGGACTGACATGGAAGTTTAACCCTTTACCCAACACAGACGTTATCAAAATTTAGTATTTTAAATATCATTTTTTTAAAATTTTTCAAAAAATTTCGACAAAACCATATCATGTGACCCCTCGTTGGAACGAGCTCGTTCCAACGAGGGGTCACATGATATGATTTTGTTGAAATTTCTTTAAAAATAATATTTTTTCAACTGCTGAATTTGCATATTATGCGGGCGGATGCAGGCGATTCGTTGGGTAAAGGGTTAATGAATGCTTTTGTTCTTCTAACACTGTCATACAACTTGAACATGGTACGCAAAACAACGCGGGACGTGAATCATTGAATGACATCTCGTGATTTACAATACAATCTACAAAAATATCTACTTCAGGCCTAAAAAAGTTAAAAATCTGTTTCTCAGGCCCTCCCACATGGTCCTTTTGGCTGTCACAGGCTCACTTTTTATAACCAATACAAACTTTAAAAAATAACTAGAGGCTCTAAAGAGCCTGTAATCACTCACCTGGAACTACATATAAAAATGTGATTTCCCATAGGCTTTCCATGGTAATTATGAGCTGCAATTGTGGTCATGTTTGCAACATTACATCAACATTACATGAGGATCATTGGTAGAAGGTGTCCCAGTCCTTAATTATGTGAAGTTTCAAAACATTTGACTTTGTAGTTTCAGAAGGGAATATTTTTGCAAAATCCATCAAACAGAATGTCTCTGGTGGCCATATTTTCCAACCAACGGGAACAAAAAGAGGATTGTTTGTAGAGGGCCTCCTATAGACCATTCCTGCCAAGTTTGGTTCACGTCAGCTCAGTAGTTCCAGACAGAAGATGAAAATGTGATTCCTCATAGGGTTTTCTATAGTAACTATAAGCCGCAATTATGGTCATGTTTACAAGCTGATCAACATTAAAGGAGGATCGTTGATAGAGGGGGTCCCAGTCATCATTTATGTGAAGTAACTACAAATTTGGCCTGCAGTTTAAGAGGAGAAGATTTTTGAAAATCCACCAACCAGAATCAAAGAATGCCTCTGGCGGCCATGTTTTTCAACCCACGGGAACAAAAAGAGGAACGTTTGTAGAGGGTTCCCCATAGATCATTCCTGTCAAGTTTGGTTCACATCAGCTCAGTAGTTCCAAAGAAGAAGATGAAAATGTGATTTCCCATAGGGTTTCTATAGTAACTATAAGCTGCAATTGAAGCCACATTTGCAACCCGAGCAATATTAAAGGAGGATCGTTGGTAGAGGGGGTCCCAGTCATCAACCATGCAAAGTTTCAAAACATTTGGCCCAGTGGTTTCAGAGGAGAAGATTTTTCAAAATCCACCAATCAGAATCAAAGAATGCCTCTGACGGCCATGTATTCAAACCCATGGAATCAAAACAAGGATTGTTTGTAGAGGACCTCCCATAGACTATCCTTACCAGGTTTGGTTCATGTCGGCTCAGTAGTTCCAGAGAAGATGATGAAAATGTGATTTCTCATAGGGTTTGTATAGTAAATATAAGCCGCCATTGCGGCCATGCTTGTGATCCGATCAACATTAAACGAGGATTGTTGGTAGAGGGGATCCCAGTCATCATTTATGTGAAGTATCAAAACATTTGGCCTGGCAGTTTCAGAGGAGAAGATTTTTGAAAATCCACCATCCAGAATCAAAGAATGCCTGTGGAAGCCATGTTTTTCATCCGACGGGAACAAAATGAGGATCATTTGTAGAGGACCTCCCATAGACCATTCCTGCCAAGTTTGGTTCACACCGGATCAGCAGTTACAGAGAAGAAGATAAAAATGTGAAAAGTTTACGGATGACGGACATCGGATGACGGACGCCAAGTGATGAGAAAAGCTCACATGACCTTTCAGGCCAGGTGAGCTAACAATTAAATGGTTTATGTCTGATATTTTACCTAAGTTAATAAAACTGATAAATTTGTCAATTGAGTGCAACAAGGCTTTGCAGTGCTTTGGCATTGGAAAGCCTTCTTGAACTCAAGGGACGAAATACACCACCACCCATGCTATTCTGTAGATTATGAGACCTAAAACATAAAACAAATCAAGAACATGAACTTTTGATGGCAAAGAAATAATCACAGAAATAAAAAAAATAATAAAAATAACGCTGCCCTGCATGCAATTTTACAAAAAAATGGCCTGAAAAACAGAAGATCTACTTTGTGGGAGCCTTAATTCTGTTTCTGTCTACTGTACATATATTGCAAATTAATTATTCATTCACAGTCCATATGTTTGTAACATAATAACTTTTTTAAGTTAGGTTAAATGTAAATTACTTACAAGGACAAGGAGGATTTCCAGGGCAATACTCCTCCGATCTGTCAGAACCAAGACAAGGAAGCCCTCCAAACTTGGGAGGTGGATTTCCACACTGTCTCTTTCTTGTTCTTATAGCTGTACCACAACTAACTGAACAGCTGGACCACTGAGACCAGTCTGTCCAGCCTCCATTAACTAAAAATAAAGAAAGAAGATAAAATATAATCATCAAACAATATACTGAATTAATCTGGGTCACGGTAGAATGTTCACAAACATGGTATGTACTACATAAATCATTATTATATACTTTAACCCTTTACCTAACGTAACGGCCAAAACCGGCCAGCGCTATTCTCAAAAATTGCCAATTAATTTTCATTATTTTTTTCATTTTTTGTCTCAAAAACATAGGTTATGACCCCTCGTTGGAACAAGCTCATCGAGCTCATTCCAACGAGGGGTCATAACCTATGTTTTTGAGACAAAAAATGAAAAAAATTAGTTATTCAAGAATTATTTTTGCAAGTGTCGTCTGCTTTTCAGGTTAGGTAAAGGGTTAAAAATAACCACATTTCTTTTGCCTGGATCTTATACAGGTGACTGGTACTCAAAAATCCATGCACTCCGGTTTTCCAGTGAATATCTACTTTCTAAATATAGCTTTTGGAAATCTCTCTAGTTCTATTTCAATCGATGTAATCTCTATAACATTGTTTATTTTTATGTTATTCTGCAGATGATAACTATTTTATTGCTAAATAAAAGTATTTCTGGTTGATATAATTGAACTTTTAATTGACAAATAGAAGACTGTTTTTTTGAGGATGGTGTATATAATAAAACAGTTATGGACTTTTATGGTGGTAAATATCATGTGATGTGAACCTAAATGAAAGTGTCAATGACTCTGTAGCTTAACTTGTGTGTTGTGTTTGATGAAAAGGATAATGTTCAATGTTTATGAAAGGATTATGAAATAAGACAAGAATTGTGATAATTGGGAATATGTTCATTTCTGTTCCCTGTATGCTATGTTTTGATAAAAAATAATATGAGGTGTACACTGTACTAAAGAGTTGAGGGGTGGGTTAATATGACCTCACAGTTAATGTATGTGGCCCTCACAGTTAACGTATATCAACGAAAGTTACCAAGTTACATGAGATTATTCCAAAACGAGTCACCCTATCAAGTTACATTGAAATCCCTTCATAAATATGGCCTGTAGACTGTGCTGAATGTTTTCAGGCTTCGGGCTCCTGTAGCCGTCAGTTTCCCAATTGCATCCAAAGGGGACGTTCTCATCTAGACATTATATGAAGTCAACCTACCAAGTTACAATGAAATACCTTCATAAATATGACCTGTAGACTGTGCTCAAGGTTTTTGGGCTTTGGGCCCCTGAAGCCGCCACAGTTAACCAATCACAACCAAAAGGGGATGTCATCATCTAGGCATTATATGGAGTCAAACTAACAGGTTACAATGAATCCTTCCATAAATATGACCTATAGACTATGCTAAAAGTTTTGGGGTTTTGAGCTCGGGCAGCCATCAAGGCTGAATGATCACGACCAAAAGGGGACATGCTCATCTAGACATTATTTGGAGTCATCCTACCAAGGTACAATGAAATCCCTTCATAAATATCACCTGTAGACTGTGCTAAAGGTTTTCGGGCTTCAGGCTCGGGCAGCCATCATGGTTGAATGATTGCAACCAAAGGGGACAATCTCATCTGGGCATCATCTGAAGTGATCCTATGAAGTTACAATGAAATCTCTTTATAAATAAGACCTGTAGACTGTGCTAAAGGTTTTCGGGCTTCAGGCCCCTGTAGCCGTCACAGTTGCCTAATGGTGTCCAAAAGGGGTTGTTCTCATCTAGACATTATATGAAGTCAACCTACCAAGTTACAATGAAATCCCTTCATAAATATGAACTGAAGACTGTGCTAAAGGTTTTCGGGCTTTGGGCTCGGGCAGCCATCATGGTTGAATGATCGCAACCAAAAGGGGACATTCTCATCTGGGCATCATCTGGAGTGATCCTACGAAGTTACAATGAAATCCCTTCATAAGTATGACCTGCAGACTGTGCTCAAGATTTTCGGAATTTGGGCACCTGTAGCCATCACAGTTGACCAATCACGACCAAAAGGGGATGTCATCATCTAGGCATTATATGGAGTCAACCTAACAAGTTACAATGAAATCCTTCCATAAATACGACCTATAGACTAATCTAAAGGTTTTTGGGCTCGGGCAGCCATCAAGGCTGAATGATCGTCACCAAAAGGGGATGTTCTCATCTAGACATTATTTGGAGTCATCCTACCAAGCTACAATGAAATCCCTTCATAATTATGACCTGTAGACTGCTCTAATGGTTTTCGGGCTTTGGGCCCTGTAGCCGTCATAGTTGCCCGATTGTGTCCAAAAGGGGATGTTCTCATCTAGACATTATTTGAAGTCAACCTACCAAGTTACAATGAAATCCCTTCATAAATATGACCTGTAGACTGTGCTAAAGGTTTTCGGGCTTCGGGCTCGGGCAGCCATCATGGTTGAATGATTGCAACCAAAGGGGAAATCTCATCTGTGCATCATCTGGAGTGATCCTATGAAGTTACAATGAAATCCCTTTATAAATATGACCTGTAGACTGTGCTCAAGGTTTTCGGGCACCTGTAGCCATCACAGTTGACCAATCACGACCAAAAGGGGATGTCATTATCTAGGCATTATAAGGAGTCAACCTAACAGGTTACAATGAAATCCTTCCATAAATATGACCTTTTGCCTATGCTAAAGGTTTTTGGGCTTGGGCACCCATCAAGGCTGAATGATCGTGATCAAAATGGGACGTTCTCATCTAGACATTATTTGGAGTCATCCTACCAAGTTACAATGAAATCCCTTCATAAATATCACCTGTACACTGTGTTGAAGGTTTTCGGGCTTCGGGCCCCTGTAGCCGTTACAGTTGCCCAATCAGGACCAAAAGGGGACTTTCTCATCTGGACATTGTATGAAGTCAACCCACCAAGTTACAATGAAATTCCTCAATAAATATGACCTGTAGACTGTGCTAAAAGTTTTCAGGTTTTGGGCTCGGGCAGTCGTCACAGTTGGCAGATCACGCCCAAATGGGGAAATTCTCATCTAGAGATCATAAGGAGTCATCCTACCAAGTTACAATGAAATCCCTCCATATTAAACATGACCTGTAGACTGTGCTAAAAGTTTTTGGGTTTCGGGCTTGGGCAGCCATCACGGTCGATAGATCATGCCAAAAAGGGGACGTTCTCATCTAGGCATTATACAGAGGCATCCTACCAAGTTACAATGAAATCCCTTCATAAATACGACCTGTAGACTGTGCTAATGGTTTTCGGGTTTTGGGCTCAGGCAGCCATACCGGTTGCCTGATCGCGACCAAAAGGGGACGTTCTCATCTAGACATGACCCCAAACCTGCATATGAAATTTCATGACGATCAGACAAGAACTGCGGGATGTAGCCCACGCTAAAGGAAAATGTGAACAGACTCACAGACTAACAGACTAACAGACTTCCATACGCGTTATGGCAATAGCTTATCTTGACTATGTCAAGTTAAGCTAAAAACTTATATTGACCAAGGCATCAATGTAAGTTTTTTTTAGGTTCATATCACATCATATTCACCACCACAAAAGTCCATAATTGTATATTCATCACTTGGCCATGATGACATTCAAAGTACATCAAGCCCTTTGAACAAAATCTAGGAATTTCTATGTTCTTGGTTTCTTTGAAGCTTTAGGCCTCATAATCTACAGAATAGCATGGGTGGTGGTGTATTTCATTCCTTGAGGGCAACAAGGCTTTGCAAAGCAAAGTATTGCAATGCTTGTTGCACTCAAGGGACAAATTTATCGATTTTATTAACTTTGGTAAAATATCAGACCTAAAACATTTAATTTTTATTTTTTTAAGTTTGCATTGGTTATAAAAAGAGAGCATACAGAAGTCAAAATGACCCCGCGGTAGGACCTGAGAAACAGAGTTTTAAAACTTTTTAGGCCTTACCATTTAAATTTTATTGGTGGATAAGCTCAATAAAGTGAAGGTCCATGAGCTATGTTTTTGAGGTAAAAGATGAAAAGTTTTACTCTTTCAAGAAATCATTTTGCAACATGCTATTCGTGTTAGGTAAAAATTTAATTTAATTTTCTAACTGCAGGCGCAATATGAATTTAAATGTTTTAAGTAAAAATTTTTTCTTTTTACACCTATCAAACTAAAATGACTGCTTGCCCCTAAGCCAACCTCTAAGGTGGAAAATGAGAATAAATTTGAGTCCTCCAAGGTAAGCCTTCAACTGAAGTGTGTCATCCCAAACAGAAAAAACAAGACGTCTTGCAGTCAAATGGTCATTTTGGGGCTAACCTTGCAAGTTAAAGAATTTTTGGTTGTTACGATGGTAATTTTTTGTACTGAATCCAAATCTGATTGATGCCATTCTGTAAAACTTGGGCAACTCGAGATATTCAAGATGGCATCCAGGATGGCTGCCAGAAACTCTCAGTATTTTGCTGCATGCCTCAAAGTTGCATATTTGTATGGAAAATTTTGTACATGACACTAGGGCTGCACAGTATTTCGATAAACCGATATATACTGGTATTCAAACCAATATCAATTGAATACCGGTGTAATTACAAAAATATCTGTTTATCGTCATTATTTATTTACCCACAATTTAATTTTCAAGGTGTCTTGAGTTTTTTAACTGTAGCTCAGAATGAATAATATTATCGCTTTACACAAGGACTCGTCTGCATGTGCCCACGTTATATTCACATTCAGCAGGTGAAACAATAATTTTCAAAAATTTCAACAAAACTATATCATGTGACCCTCATTGGAATGAGCTCCTTCCAATGAGGGGGTCACATGATATTGTGTTGTAGAAATTTTTGGAAAAATTTGATTTAAAATAATAAATTTTGATATCGTCTGTGTTGTGTAAAGGTTTTTCGAACCGCATCATCAAGGCATGGTGATTCGTTCTGACTGTGATGTCTCAAGTCTCGATTGTGGTACTTACGTTGAGATCTCTGAACAGTTTTCGATATACCAGTATACCGCAGTATTTTTTTGAATACCGATACCGGTATTCTGTTTTGAATATCGTGCAGTCCTACGTGACACATCACCTAGTGGTGGACATATGTTGTACAAGTTTCATTGCTGTATCGTCTTCCACTAAAAAGTAAGGGGTGTCCACTAAAAAGTTATAGTGCATGTTGATTTTATGTGTTGACCTCTATCTGTGACCTTGATGGGTCAGTCATGAATTTTATATGTGACACACTGTCTAGTAGTGGTCCATGCGTTTAGTAAATGTCACAGTGATGTCTCCTTTACTGAAGAGTCATGGCCCAGAGACTAAAAAGTTGATGTACTTGTATATTCCATAATATCATAATAACTCTTACAGGTGAGAATAAGGTGTGCACAAGTATCCATTGGCCTCTTACAGGTGAAAATAAGGTGTGCACAAGTAAACACTGACTTCTTACAGGTGAAAAGGAGGTATGCACAAGTAAACATTGGCCTCCTGCAGGAGCCAATGCTATGGAACTTTTACAATTGTATTTTCTAGAATTGTATTTTCTAGTTATGACTTTTAAATGAGTTGAAATGAACCATTAGCATTTTCAAAGATCTGGCAATTCAGTTTAGTCAGTTATAGTAAGAGGTAGAAAATACAATTCTAGAAAATACAGTTGTAAAAGTTTTATAGTATTGGCTCCAGGTAAGAATAATACGTGCACAAGTAACCATTGGCCTCTCACAGGTGAGAAAAGGTGTACACAAGTAACCTCTGACCTCTTATTGGTAAGAATAAGGCATGCACATATAACCACTGGCCTCTTGCAGGTGAGAATAAGGTGTACGTAAGTAACTACTGGCTTCTTACAGCTGAGAATAGGGCATGGACAAGTAACCATTGACCTCTACAGGTGACAATAAGGTGTGGTAATAAGGTGTATACAAGTAATCCCTGACCTTTTACAGGTGTGAAGTAGGCATGCATACAGTACAGTCACCGTGGACTCGTCGTAATCCACATATGGGCAATGATGTCTATGCATGCCTTTACCAGGTAACAAAAATCAGCAGCAGCAACATTTTAATTAATGAAGCACCGGATTGTACCTGGTGCTTCATTAATTAAATTTTTGATGATTACTCCTATAATTAGTGTTTGGAATCTAATATTATTGCATCTGTGGATACATTGCCCACCCGTGGAAAGTGACTAGTCCACAGCAGCCGTACTGTAAGTTACTGCTGACCTCTTACAGGTAAGAGTAAGGTGTGCACTTCTAACAACTGGCCTGTTACAGGTGAGAATAACTTGTGCACAAGTAGAACCTTGGCCTCTTAAAGGAAAGCCTGCTCCATAATATGGTTTTAATACATACCTGTACAGTTAGTAACTTCAACGCTGTGACCAATACATGGTCGTCCTCCATAGTATGGCTCTGGGTTATCACAAAAACGAGACCTGCAGTAGCATTGAGTGCTATCAGCTACTTCTCCAGACTCAGCCTGTTGACAAGTACTCCAGTTTGTCCAGTTAGACCATCCACCATTTACTGAGAAGAGAAAAGATCACATATCAATGCTCTAACTTACATAAATTAAACAAACTGATTACAAAAGGCTTTACGTTTTCAATTTTACATCTGAAACTTTGTGTTAAATTCTACTCCATCAATCTCAAGCCAGCAAGTTTTGTATTTTCATAAAGTTTTTTTGCAGTGCAATTGAACATGGCCTTTGCTATATAAGTCTCAATACCTAAAATTTTATGTTTCTCTCTGTTTCTCTTGAAGTTTTTCTGCAGTGGAATTAAGCATACTTTTAACATTGAACTTAAAGCAGTCCCAAGGCCTCAAATTGTGTGCCTTTCAGAAAGTTTTTTTTTAGAAAAAATTATTTATTTATTGGTGTTTAAGATCACATATTTCTGCACAATGGCTAATCATGACCAAGACAGTTTTACGGGTGGAGGAAGCCCGAGCACCTGGAGAGAACCACCGAGCAACTGTCAGCTCCCTAACATACTAACTCCACACAAGCAGAGTTAGAATTGTTTGAAGACAAGTGCACGATCAACGTGCAGTATGCCTTAGAAGACAATGCCACCGTGCTCCCATGTGGGCAATGAGGTTGAAGTGTCTTGCACAAGGACACAAACCGGTTTCAGAATGAAAGTGTCAGTGACACTGTAGCTTAACTTGTCTGTGTGTTGTGGTTGATGAAAAGGATAATGTTCAATGTTTATGAAAGGATTATGAAATAAGACAGGAATTGTGATAATTGGGAATATGTTAATTTCTGTTCCCTGTATGCTATGTTTTTAATAAAAATAATATGAGGTGTAGACAGTACTAAAGAACTGAGGGGTGGGTTAATGTGGCCTTCACAGTTAATGTATGTGCCCCTCACAGTTAATGTATGTCAACGAAAGTTACCAACTTACAGTGAAATTATTCCAAAACGAGTCATCCTATCAAGTTATAATGAAATCCCATCATAAATATGGCCTGTAGACTGTGCTAAAGGTTTTTGGGCTTCAGGCCTGTGCAGCCATCACAGTTGACCGATTGCAACTAAAAGGGGAAGTCCTCATCTCGACATTATACTGAGTCATCCTACCAACTTACAATGAAATCCCTTCACAAATTCAACCTATAGTCTGTACTAAAGTTTTTCGGGTTTTGGGCTCGTGCAGCCATCATGGTTGAATGATCATGACCAAAAGGGGACGTTCTTATCTGGGCATTATCTGGAGTGATCCTACGAAGTTACAATGAAATCCCTTCATAAGTATGACCTGTAGACTGTGGTAAAGGTTTTTGGGCTTCAGGCTCCTGTAGCCATCACAGTTGACTAATCGCATCCAAAAAGGGACGTTCTCATCTAGACATTATATGAAGTCAACCTGCCAAGTAACAATGAAATCCCTCAATAAATATGACCTGTGGACTGTGCTAAAGGTTTTCGGGGTTTGGGCTCAGGCAGTCGTCATGGTTGACAGATCGCAACCAAATGGGGAAGTTCTCATCTAGACATTATACAGAGTCATCCTACCAAGTTACAATGAAATCCCTCGATATTACAAATGATCTGCAGACTGTGCTAAAAGTTTTTGGGTTTCGGGCAGCCATCACGGTTGACAGATCATGACCAAAAGGGGACGTTCTCATCTCGACATTATACAGAGGCATCCTACCAAATTACAATGAAATCCCTTCATAAATACGACCTGTAGACTGTGCTAATGGTTTTCGGGTTTTTGGCTTGGCCAGCCATACCGGTTGACCGATAGCGACCAAAAGGGGAAGTTCTCATCTAGATATGACTCCAAACCTGCATATGAAATTTCGTGATGATCAGACAAGAACTACGGGTTGTAGCCTGTGCTAAAGGAAAATGTGAACAGACTCACAGACTAACAGACTTCCGCATGCATGATAGCAATAGCTTATCTTGACTTTGTCAAGTTAAGATAAAAATTAAACAATAGTGATTCCATCATATTTTCCAATATCAATCTCAAGGCTGACTACTCCATGACAAGTTATTTAGTCAATTCAATAACCATTAACAACCAGGCTTCAATAACCATGGTAACTAGGCTTCAATAACCATTAGTAAGCAGGCTTCCTGTATTTGTGTTAATCTACAGCAAACATGTATTAACTGACAGAGTGCTAAATTATTTTTGGTCATGAAAATTTGTTCACGTCTTCACCTTGTTGCAATTTATGGGAGAGTACCTACAGGCATTCTCCCATACATTGTAACAAGGCAAAACCTTACAGATTAAATAATTTTACTTCAAAGATAATATGAAGCACATCCACTTTAAGTCGCAGTTCTTGCACCTCACAACAAAGCCCAAATGTGGAAGTAAATGGAATCTATCCATGGGATATTAATCCACCCAAGCCCCCACCACACCATATTCTCCTCCACAGAATATCCAAATTTAATATGCACAAGTATGTCGTTAACTCTGGAATTTCAAATCATCATATCAAGAGACTCATAAGTTATTATACAGACATACAGAATGACATATAGCATCAACATTGGGAGGAATGTGCATGGATGTACATACAAATGTACAATCAGATACATATGGATGGACAAAGACAAAGTAGACATACAAGGGTATCGTCATGTGGAATGCATATGGATGAACTTACTGCTATACTATCGGATGGAGAACATACATATGGATGGACGTACTGAAAGACAGATAGCGGTAACATCGTGTGGATTACATATGGATGTACATACTGATGAACAATCAATATAGAGATAAAAAAGACAGATAGAGGCATCATCGTGCAGATTGTGCCATACATACAGATGTACAGTCAGATACATATGGGTGGACATATAGAAAGACAGATATCGGTAACATCATGTGGAATCTCCAGATGGAGATAAGAAAGACAGAAAGGGGTATCATCGTGTGGAATGTGTATGGCCATACATACAGATATACAGATAGACATACATATAGGTGGATGTACAGAAAGACAGATAGGGGCAACATCGTGTGGATAACATATGGACCTACATATAGATGGACATAAAAACAGATAGAGGTAACAGTGTGCAGAATGTATATGGACATTCAGACAGATGTACCATCAGATGGATGTACAGATTGATGAACATATAGAAAGACAGAGAGGGGTAACATTGGGAAGAATGCTTATGGACATACATAAAGATGTACAATCAGATGGATGTATAGAAAGACCGACTTTCAATTCAATGGAGAAGCTATTTACAAACTAGTGGCTCTAAAGGGCCTGTAATCACTCACCTAGCAGAACTGCATATAAAAATGTGATTTCCCATAGGGTTTCCATGGTAACTATGAGCTGCAATTGTGGCCATGTTTGCAACATTACATCAACATTACATGAGGATCATTGGTAGATGTCCCAGTCTTCAATCATGTGAAGTTTCAAAACATCTGATCTTGTAGTTTCAGAGGAGAAGAGTTTTCAAAATTGACCAATTGGAATCATAGAATGCCACTGGCGGCCATGTTTTTCATCCAACAGGAATAAAATTAGTAACAGTTGTAGAGAACCTCTCATAGACCATGTCTGCCAAGTTTAGTTCGCCTAGGCTCAGTAGTTCCAGAAAAGAAGATGAAAATGTGATTTCCCATAGGGTTTCTATAGCGACTATAAGCCACAAGTGCAGCCATATATGCAACCGGATCAAGATTAAATGAGGATCATTGGTAGAGGGTGTCCCAGTCATCAAGCATGTGAAGTTTCCGAACATTTGGCCTTATGGTTTTCCAAGGAGAAGATTTTTGAAAATCCCCCAATCAGAATAAAAGAATGCCTTTTTGGTTCACATCGGCTCACTAGTTCCAGAGAAGCAGATGAAAATGTTATTTCCCATAGGGTTTCTATAGTAACTATAAGCCACAATTGCAGCCATGTTTGCAACCAGATCAACATTAAATGAGGATTGTTGGTAGAGGGTGTTACAGTCATCAGTGACGTGAAGTTTCAAACCATTTGGCCTTGTAGTTTAAATGGAGAAGATTTCTTGAAAATACACACATTTATGAATTCTGTTTCAATAAAAAATCAGTAAGAGAAGGTTAAACATTTTGAAAATTACAATTTTTTCAGGCAGTACTCTCATTCAAATAGCTTTGGATAGGTAAAGGGTTACGGGAAACCCAACATTTCATTCAAATAATTTGTCATATCTTAACCCTTTACCTAATGCAGAGAAAATGAGATTTTATTATTTTAATTACTGTTTTTATAAATTATTCCAAAAACGTCATCAAAACCATAACATGTGACTCCTCATTGGAACGAGCTCGATGAACTCGTTCCAATGAATGGTCATATGATATGATTTTGTTGAAATATTCTGAAAAATTTAATTTTTTCAACTGCTCAATTTCCAAATTACATGGGCGTAAGAGGGCGATTCGTTAAGAAAAGGGTTAAATGTCTGTAGACAAGTCTGCCTGTGATAGCCAGGAAGGTTGTAGATAAGTCTGTCTGTAGACAAGTCTGCCTGTGATAGCCAAGAAGGTTGCAGATAAGTTTGTCTGTAGATAAGTCTGCCTGTGATAGCCAAGAAGGTTGCAGATAAGTCTGTCTGTAGACAAGTCTGCCTGTGATAGCCAGGAAGGTTGCAGATAAGTTTGTCTGTAGACAAGTCTGCCTGTGATAGCCAGGAAGGTTGCAGATAAGTTTGTTTGTAGACAAGTCTGCCTGTGATGGCCAGGAAGGTTGTAGATAAGTTTGTCTGTAGACAAGTCTGCCTGTGATGGCCAGGAAGGTTGTAGATAAGTCTGTCTGTAAACAAGTCTGCCTGTGATGGCCAGGAAGGTTGTAGATAAGTCTGTCTGTAGACAAGGCTGCCTGTGATAGCCAAGAAGGTTGCAGATAAGTTTGCCTGTAGACAAGTCTGCCTGTGATAGCCAGGAAGGTTGCAGATAAGTCTGTCTGTAGACAAGTCTGCCTGTGATGGCCAGGAAGGTTGTAGATAAGTCTGTCTGTAGACAAGTCTGCCCGTGATAGCCAGGAAGGCTGTAGATAAGTGTTCCTGTAACAGCCAAGAAGGTTGGAGATAAGTCTGAATATAATAGCCAGGATGGTTGTAGATAAGTCTGTCTGCAGATAAGTTGGCCTGTGATAGCCAGGAAGGTTGCAGATAAGTCTGCCTGTATACAAGTCTGCCTGTGATGGCCAGGAAGGTTGTAGATAAGTCTGGCTGTAGACAAGTCTGCCTGTGATAGCCAGGAAGGTTGTAGATAAGTGTCCCTGTAACAGCCAGGAAAGTTGTAGATAAGTCTGAATATAATAGCCAGGATGGTTGTAGATAAGTCTGTCTGCAGATAAGTTGGCCTGTGATAGCCAGGAAGGCTGTAGATAAGTCTGCCTGTAATAGCCAGGAAGGTAGTAGATAAGCCTGCCTGTGATAGCCAGGAAGGGTGTAAATATGTCCGTCTATGATAGGTAGGAAGGTTAGGAAGTTTTTCAGAGTCTTATTAAGGACTGAAAGACTACTGCAGTATCTCTCAATCATCATCCCAAACTCGTTCAAGCTTAATAAGAATGTATATCTTAACCTTTTTGAAGGGTGTTTTCAAAATACTCTGAAGCAATCCATGAGTGCATCATCAGGTCACCTGGTCATCCACTAATCTGATGTGAAAAACATGATTTGTCATTTACAAAGGCATACTAACTTCTCTTTTGAAGTACAACTGAAAACCAGCCCTCAAGACTAAATATAATATAATTACTTGGATGTCGAACTTCTGGACATGATTCTATGTGCTGATTCCAGTAATGAACCCCAGGTTTCCCTCCTGGTGCTGTGGTGCATGACCTTGTTAGAGAATTCCAACCACAATATGGATCCATTGCATTCATACATAAACTGAAAAAGAAACCAAAACAGCATTAAAAAAGTGACTATGCCGGTACAGAAAATATCTCTCACCCAAAGTACCCCTCCCCCACCCCATGTCCAATGCCCCAATAAATAAAGAAAAACAAATTGAGAGGAATGAAGCATATGCCGCTTCCCAAACTGTTAAGATTAACATTTTTCATTTTATTTTTTTTTTTTTTTTGGGGGGGGGGGGGGGGGGAGGGGATATATGGATTTATGGAAGATGTGAATAGAAATTTCATCCCTCCCCAGTGTTAATTGTGTAGACCATGAACACATATGACCAAAGTCTGGTTAGGATCAGACCATCCATGTGAAAGGGTGGGATGTAGATAAAGAACAAACACACAATACACATTTTGGGGAGTGATTTCCATATATTTCCTTCTTTGTATTAATGCAGGGGCATGAACATGTCCATGGGATATGAATGTCCCCACTGCCCACCTGCCCTTCCCTGCCTGCCCATCACCACTCATTGTGGAGAAACCCCAAAGTAATTAAAATATGGTACAGTCGCAGACATGTGATCTATCCCATAGTGTCCGTGAAAATCCTGGAAATTCAGTGAAGTTTGCAGCCTCCCATACAGGAATCAGTTTTGCCCCAAATTCCTGGAAAAAGGACAGCAGAATATTTTTCTGATCATAACAAATGAAACCAAAAATATGCATACAAGTTAGCCCTGCAAATCTTCGACAAGTTGATTCGATTTCAAATCGCTATTCAGTTTGATTCAAAATCAGCTGCCCGATTCATTTTCCTTTGAATGTTTTCACTGGAATTTGCTTGGTATCAGTTATCTTCGTCGTCTCACAAAATTATAGTTCAGATGGAAACTGTACATAAATAATGTTGGAAATAAAGACAGAGTGTAATTTCTGCTACATTGACATAAAAAAGCATCTGCTAATTCCAGTCTCACCAGTCACTACCACTACTGAAAGCAAATTTAAAGTTCTCAAGCAATATTGGCGACAATGAGCTCACTGTTGCAAGTGGCTAGCTCCTTGCAGCAGCCAGTGCAGGTAATTCTCACACCCGTTTCTGTTTTTGAACAAAAACCCTTACGGGGTAATATTCCAACTACATCATCAAGGCATGCCATCGACGAAGGCATGCCTTGATGATGTGGTTGGAACATTTTAGCAGTCGGAACTTGAGCCATATAACAGGCAAAGCAAATCAGGCTTACAAAACACTTCCAACACCTCCCCCTCCCCCCCAAACACACACACACCTTCAATTGGTCATCTTCAAGATGCCTGTTTTCGATTTGAGGTTTGATTAGATTTTGAATAATAGACCAGATTCAATTCAAGGTTCGATTCAAAGTGAATAAATGTGATTCGCACAGTCCAGATACAAGTGAAATATATTTAATAAAAAAAAATATTTTATTATATATATTTCACCTGTATCCATGTTTTTTGTTTCATTCATTTCAACTGGAGCTTCATGGTTGACTTAACAAGGGTTGAACGCGAAAGTATGTGACTTAAGCACATTGTCTCTAGCAAAACCTATACATCTTTTTCTGAGGTTAACATGTTTGACTGTGGGCCATCAATACTTCATTGTATACATAAAAGGGGAAAAGCAAACTTGGTTTTTGTAATGACAAGGGAAACTGAAAATTCATATCATTGTGTCAAAAATAGTCCCTAAATATAACAATATGTTTGCACAATCGGGTTCATTAACTAACAATTTACTAGAAACAAATTGCTAAAAATCAAGCTTGGCCAGACCTTTTTCAACCTCAAAAAGAAATTTCAAATTTCAAATCACAGGGTTCTTGTACTTAACAGGAAAAGAGTTTCATATTTTCCCACACTTTTTTTTTACACACTTTTTTTTTAACACTGGCATGTATTTTGCCATTTTATACAATAAGTGAAAGTTCCAAAAATATCTGAGTCCATACTAAAGTTATTATCAGGAAACCATACAATATATCACTGCTCACTAAAGGGGAATAACTCTAGAATAGAGAATGTGAATACTGCCAAATGAAAACTTTACCTGTATTTTGTCATTTGGTATATCATGCGAAAGTTTTATGTGCACCAAAAATCCCAAACTGGATCATCGTCATTAAAAAATTTGTCAAGTTTCAAATCAATCTTCCTACGGAAAACAAAGTCAGCATATGGAAATTAAAACTTAAAGGGATTTTTTGCATAATCATAACTAGAGTTACAAGTGATAGTAAACCAAAAATCGAACCAAAGGGAGGTAAAGATATGTGGAAATTGAACAACATTTTTTCTGTACAATCAAGATGCATAACTATGACACTAATTGAGCAAAAATGCAGAACATAAAAGTTGACCTTTGGGCTGGATCATAAGGAGAGATGCAAAATCTGGTAACATTCTGCCACTGGAAACTTGAAGTTATCATGTATGTATGTGTATGAAAAAATGTTTCGGATGGATGGATGGAAGAATGGATGGCTGCAGGCACTGCAGAGAGATGGACAGGGGTAGCACCTAATGTCCCCTTTTCACAAATGCACTGGAGCATAAAAATATAGAATATACCCAAAGTAGCTTGGTGTATCAAATGTTCACCACAAGTGGTGAAGTAGTGTTAACCGCGAGCCTTCAGCGAGCGGTTAACGCCACTTCACCATGAGTGGTGAACATTTGGTACACCAAGCTACTTTGGGTATATTTTATTTATACCATGATCATCAGATTATTAAGAGTCGCTATTATTTTTTCTCGATTTTACTGAGCAGCAGATGCACATACATGCTAATTTGTTTTTGTTTACATGAGCACTGGTAGGCAGTACTTCCGCTGTCAATTTTATCGCTGAAACGAAACGGAAAAAGAAATGCACAAATCAGGGGGCCTTTTTCATTTTAATAACATAATAACATACTATTTCGAGTCATGTATGCTTTATTAACATGAGATAAGGCATGTTTGGTAAGATTTTGTATCTTATGAGGTAAACTCATTTAAAAACGTAATAAATAATTGCCACTTCCATTTCACTCTTCGTGAGTTGACGAGCGATAAATTTAGGCAAGTTTGCATTCAGATTATGTCACCAAAGGTCAACTTGGATGTAGTTCCACGGTAGGTGTAAATTTCAAATGCTGAAATCCCATTGCTGGCATGTTCACCTGGTTGGTGTGTAAAGTTATAATTTATGTCATAGGATTTTAACTAATTGCAGAATAGGTAATCATGGTATAAATACAAATTCACATCTGTGAATTGTTGTAAAGTTCTGTATAAGCCCCTCAGTGGTATCTGCTCCTTAAAAATTTACACAGTCTGACTATGACAAAACACAGTTTATCACATAACCACCATTAAATAGCTTATTATGGAAAATATCATTCACAACATGTCTAACATTGGAATTGTGTCAGAAGACAATATTATAAGTTAGTTATTTTCGGTAGGAGAACTGAATTAATCTTCTCTTATATTTCATTGACTGTTTACCTAATACAAATAACAGACAACTGTAAAAAAAACATTTCCTGAATAACTAAAAATCTTCATTTTTTGTCTTGGAATCATAGTTTATGACAACTTACTGGGACGAGCACGATGGGCTCATTCTAATAAGGGGCTGTAAGCTATGTGTTCAAGGGAAAAGTTGAAAAAATAATGAAATCTGTTTAGAGAGTTTTGTGAATAGCACTGGCCAATCAAGTTGTCACATTCGTTAACTGGTTGTGTGCTGGAAGCCCCTGTACCCAGGCTTTCCAAAAAATGAGTGTACCGGAGCAAAAGACAACATTTTCCTTGTTCATGTTTCATATTCAGTCAAACACAAATAATATTTTGTTTACATAATTCATTTTATTACAAATTATTGTAGAGTGCCAGGGGGTACTCTCCAATAATTTGTAATAAACCAAATTTGATGAGAACAAATTTAGACCACTAAGAATAATGTAGCCCTCAACCAGTTAAATGGTTAAATTACACATTATGTAATAAAAAGAATTTCAATTTTGTCATGATTTGACAGGAAATTTCTGAAACTTGTTACTAAAATCGATCTGAGCCTTGATAAACCTCGGCTCAGGTCGGTTTTAGTGAACTCAGTACAGAAATTTCATATGAAACTCATGTGTGTCATTTAACATGGTTACAGGATGATAACACATAAACATTAACTCTTTACCCAATGAATCGGCTGCATCCGCTCGCGTAATATGCAAATTGAGCAGTCGGAAAAATATTATTTTTCACAAAATGTCAACAAAACCATATCATGTGACCTCCTCGTTGGAACGTGCTCGATGAGCTCGTTCCAACGAGGGGTCACATGATATGGTTTTGTTGATATTTTTTGAAAAATTTAAAAAAATGATATTTAAAATAATAAATTTTGATATCATCTGCGTTGGGTAAAGAGTTAAGGGTGTTTAATTAGAGGTGTAATGATTTCGTGGGTTATAATATTCTATTGGAGAATTCCAAAACATGTATAAATTATAAGTTAATCAGTTGAACTGTTATTTTGCACTGAAATGATTGACCGATTAATCAATTAACAAATGATCAATGTCTTGATAGATCAAAAAAGTAATTGACTGATTAACCAATACTTTTGAACTACTTATTATATGGGTTAACAAAGGAACAAACTTGTTCCAAAAACAGGCAAACATTGTCACACTAACTCACATCAATTATATGAGACAGAGTAAAGCATGCAAGTTACAAACTGACATACTTGTTCACTTGCATGATCATTATACTGTATTAGTAGCTGGAAATGGTCATTCTTAACCCTTTACCCAATGTGGGTAGCAGATGATGCTTGCAAAATAAATTCTTGAATTACTCAAATTTTTCAATTTTTGTCTCAAAAACATAGCTTATGAACCCTCACTGGAATGAGCTTATTCCAATGAGGGGTTATAAGCTATGTTTTCGAGACAAAAATTGAAAACATAATAAAATTTGAATGGAGATTTTTGTATACAGTGTTCTCCGGTTTTGTCCATTATGTTGGGTAAAGAGTTAATGTTGTAAATCACCAATGGTATGGAAATTGCTCTCTTATCTATTTGGACAAGTGATTAACCCTTTACCCAACGAATCGGCCACATCTGCCTGCATAATATGCAAATTCAGCAGCTGAAAAAATACTATTTTTCAAAAAAATTCAACAAAACCATATCATGTGACCCCTTTTTGGAACGAGCTCGTGGAGCTCATTCCAATGAGGGGTAACATGATATGGTTTTGTTGAAATTTTTTGAAAAATTTGAAAAAAAAGATATTTAAAATAATAAATTTTGATATAATCTGCATTGGGTAAAGGTTAATCGGTTAACCAAGGTTAATCCATGTGATTTATCGATCAAGAAAACCCTTTAACCATTTCAGCTCTTCTGTTATTCATCATTTTTACCTAAAATACTCTAATTTATACTTACTCGCTTTCTGTAAATCTGTGGCACCTCTCTACAGGAATTTTTAAAACTTGTTTTAAAGTAACAACATATAGTGCTCCCTGTAAGAAAGAGATTTATGAATTAAAATTTCTATATAAATAAAAAACTACTCACACGTTTACAAACTATATCACTGAGTCTACCTCCAAACTATCAAAACATCTACCCACAGGCATACAAAAAATATCGACAAGTCTACCGACAGCAGTGATAAAAATCTGACACAGACAATCCTTGTGTGTGCCTGCTGCTGATGCAATTTTAATCCCACATAAGCATTTTTTTGCATGCCTAATTTCAGTCTTTTTTGACATTGCCAGTATCATGGATGCTCCAACAGCTTCTTTCGTAAAAGGTAAAGCAGAAGTACCATTAAGCTTGCATTTGATCTTGAACCCTCCAAAAAAAAGTAAATTTACTTGATCAATCCGGGGCATGTCGGCTGTTAATCATTCCTGTTTGGCCAGCATTAAACTGCATTGTAGTAAAAAAAACATGTTATTAATTGTTATATTATCTATAATAATATTATTTCAGTTTTGCATACAGTAGTATCTATTCTCGCAAGAAGAACTGTTTGAATGTTCACAAACCCTTCTACCACCAATTGATGATTAAGCAAGAGGTTCTGCCTTAATTTTGAGGATGTTTGTGAAGGAAAACAATGAAAAATAGTTCAGAAGAGCAATTTGCTTATTTAAGTAGCAGAGGAGAGCAATTTTTTGCCTCCAAAAACCAAGCCTGCCACAGATATACAAAACTGCCAACAAGTCTATCCACAGACGAAGAAGCGTCAGAAAGGTGATTTTTATACAAGTGGTCTTTTAAGCTGCTGCATTCTAAATGGATTCTAAAATGGATGATTTGAGCTTGTCGTGATGTATTGGACATATAGAATTTGAGAATAGTTTATTTGTCTTTGTTGGGGCGCAGTGATTCAGTAGGCAGAGGTGCAGGCTGCAAGCCGAGAGGTCCTCGGTTCGAATCCCACCTGCGGCAACCACATTGTGTCCTTGGGCAAGACACTTCATCTCCATTGCCCACGTGGGGGCACGGTGGCATTGTGTACTAAGGTGTACTGCACGTCGATGGTGCACTTGTTTTCAACCAATGCTAACTCTGCTTGTGTGGAGTTAGTATGTTGGGGAGCTGACAGTGGCTCGCCATTGCTCGGTGGTTCTCTCCGGGTACTCCGGCTTCCTCCACCCGTAAATCTGTCACGGTCATGATTAGCCATTGTGCATAAATATGTGACCTCAAAGTAAATAAATAAATTTGTCTTTGTTGAGATAGATTTTGAAATTTAGGCTTAGTAATTATATTCAGCTCAATATTATAAATTAGGCTCCACAAAGTAGATCTTCGGTTTCTCAGGCCATTATTTGTAAAACTACTTGCGGGTGGGCGGGCAGTTTTTTTATTTTATTTTTTATTTTTGTAATTATTCCTTTGCCATCAAAAGTTCATATTCCTGGTTTGTTTATCCTTTAGGACTCATAATCTACAGAATAGCATGGGTGGTGCAAAGCCTTCTTGCACTCAAGAGACAAATTTATCAATTTTGTTGTAATTTTTAAAACTCTGCAGTCCATGTCAGATGATTTAAATGCCAAGATTTCTAGTAGACCTAAAGAACAGGCCCTTTTCCCATGACTTGGATTCAAAATATCTAAATTCCAGGGTAGGCAGTGTTTAAACTTTGATTGTATCAATCTCATAATTGTAACAGGAGGGATAGGATGAGGGATCCATCAGAAGCCACAATCTACTGGATAGTTTCAGAAGCAAATACTTGACACAACTGAAAAGATGAAGAAACAACACTGATAGCTTTACTGAAAAGTGTTATAACTAAGCCTGGAAATAAGCAGACTGCCACCTGCAGAATGAAATCTCTAGAGGGTGAATTTGGTGATGTTACCCTGCAAAGTAAGGTAGCATTACTAAATTTACCACCTGTGAACCTCAATCTGAATCAAGGTCTCAGGCCTAAACAGAAATAAGTACCCAGAGGATAAATTGGGGGATTCAAGCCCATTGTATGGGATAGCATCAGCAAATTCACCAGGCTTGGTTATAAGACACTGTTGTTCTAGTGAAAAGAATTAGAAGCCACTATAAGGGATCTACTGGAAAGTGTTAGAAGCTAGTATCAGGGCTGGACTCTAAAGTGTTGTAATCCACTATCCAGGCCCTTCTTGAAAGTGTTGGAATCCACTATCAGGCCAATATCAGAAATGCAAAGTGCTATAAGCCACTATCTGGGCACTCATGAAAAGAATAGACGCCACTATCAGGTCTTTACTGTAATGTTTTAGAATCCACTATTAGGGTTCTAATGAAATATGTTAGAAGCTACAATCAGGGCTCTACTGTCAAGTGTTATAAGCCACCATCTGGGTACTCGTGAAAAGTATTAGACGCCACTATTGTGGCATGAGGAAAAAATGTTAGTAGCCACAATCAGGGTGGGACTGAAGTGTTAGAAGCCACTACCAAGCTCTAATGTAAAGTGTTATGAGCCACTATCTGGGCACTCATAAAAAGTTTTAGAAGCCACTATTTGGACACTACTAACAAGTGTTAGACGGAACCATCAGGGCTCTTCCGGAAATTGTTATAAGCCACTATTAGTTTTCTACTGCAAAGTGTTGAAAGCCACTACTGGGGCTCTACTGGAAAGAGACAGACACATCTCTCTATTAAAAAGTGTTACAAGCCACTATCACACTCTACTGAAAAGCATTAGAAGTCACTATCGAGACTCAATTGCAGAATGTTGGAAGACACCATCAGGGCTCTACCAAAAAGTAAGAGAAGGTGCTATTGGGGGTCTATTGAAAATTGTTGAAAGCCAGTACCAGGACTCTCTCTTGAAAAGTGTTCAAAGCCACTATCTGGGTTCTACTGAAAAGTTTTAGAAGCCAGGCTATTGAAAAAAAAATTCTTCAGACTGCCTGAGAAACCAAAATGTCTTTTTTATTGGCCCAGTAAAAGAGCTGTACTGAAATTTACTGGAATCTACCATCTGGTCTTCACTGAAAAGTATTAAAAGCCACTATTAGGACTGTAATGAGAAGTATTGGAATCCAGTATCAGGGATGTACTGAAAAGTATTGAAATCCACTATCCTGGCTCTACTGAAAAGTGTTGGAATCAACTATCCTGTCTCCACTGTAAAGTTTTAGAACCCACTATCAGGGTCTACTGAAACGTGTTAGAAGCCATTATCAGGGCCCTATTGAAATGTGCCGATACTAAGAAAAATGCTTCATATTCCGTAGATGTCACACTCAGTTGACAATTCAGATATTCAGTAGATCTCTTTAAGTCTTACTACACCAACACGATGTGCATACCCCTGACATGGAAAATACAATTCAGAAGTCTCCCCAACGGAATGTCCTATTGGGCTCAATTTCAACAGAACAAATCACTGACAGGAAAACCTGACAACTATCATGAAGAAGTCATCTTGACTAAACAGTGGAATTTACATCTCTCAAATTCAGGTACCACATTACGATTTTGAAAATGGGATCGATTTTCTGTATGTGTATGTTGTGGAAAAGAGGGGAAGTGCAGGTATGCATGCTGAAGCATACTTTTTATTAACTGGTAGAGTGCTATTTATTTATTGGGATTTAAGGACACTTTCTACAGCCAGAGTCACCTCGTGTGAGACAGTTTTATGGGAGGAGGAAACCCAAGTGCCCGGAGAAAACCACTGAGCAATGGCGAGAAACTATCAGACTCTTCAACGTAGTAACTCTACACAAGCAGGGTTAGCATTGGTTGAAGACAAGTGCACCATTGACATGCGGTAAGTCTTAGTATACAGCGCCACCGTGCCCCCACATGGGTAATCGGGAATGAAGTGCTTTGCCCAAGGACACAATGCAGTTACCCCTGGAGGGGATCAAACAGTGGACCTTTCTGTTTGAAGTACAATTCTGTAGCCAATGAGCTCCCTGGTAGAGTTCTAAATTATTTTTTAAAGCTGATTTGTAACATGCATATTTTTTTTTCAAAGATTTTGTTTATAAATGTTTTGTAATAATTTATCGGAAAGTGCCCTCACAAATGTTATAAACATTCCACTTACATATTAATTCAAGTTGACAATTTAACTATGTGAGACGAGGCACAAAGCGAAGACTGAGTAGCTGCAGGTAAATGGAACTTCACAGTTTATATATGGTTGAAGGTTCCAAAAGGATATTTTTCTTCCACCTGTTACTGCCATGGACTGATATTGTTATGAAAGATCAATGCCAACTTGTAAAAAAAAAATGAAACCTTTTGAAAAAAAAATGAGCAGGGAAGAGTCCCCTCATGACCTTGTCTCAGCAATGCTTAATGGTAGTATTGAGGTATCAACCCTTTCAATCTGTAAGGCCGCTTTTGTGGTAACGGATCTTGATACAGTGGAGCCCACTTAATTGGATATCTCTTAACTGAATACCCTTGTTAATTGAATATAATTTCCCAACACAAAACCATTTACCATACCTCTAGTACAAATTTGACTTGTTAATTGAATATAGGTTATAGAGGAAACTCCTGTTAATTGAATAACAAAGCTCGTAACCTTTTGAGAAATTATCCTGATTCTCCCCATTTTTTCTTTGTTTATAGACCTATTTGGCCTCAGTACATCCAATAGGGGCATTTAATCTATTATATTTTGCTTGACAGAGCACATGGAGATCTGTCAAACAAGATATAATAGAATAAATGCTGAGTTATCTGTAGAATACAGAAAAGTGACACAATCCCTGTTAATTGAAAACTGCTGTTAACTGAATAATTTTTATTGGCAAAGTGGTTATTCAATTAACAGGGTTACACTGTAAACCTGAATTCATTAATCCTTTACCCAACATAGACGATATCAAAATTTATTATTTTAAATATAATTTTTTAAAAAATTTTCAAAATATTTCAACAAAACCATATCATGTGACCCCTCATTGGAACGAGCTCAATGAGCTCGTTCCAGTGAGGGGGTCACATGATATGGTTTTGTTGAAATATTTTGAAAAATTAAATTTTTTCAACTGCTCAATTTGCATATTACGCGGGTGGATGCGGGCGATTCGTTAGGTAAAGGGTTAAATAGATTGTTGCTCAGTGAATTTGCGTGGTAAGCCAATCATTATTTTCAACATGCACCTGCAAATCTGCATGTTGAAGATATTGATTAGTCTTTCCCCAAGTAACGAATATAGCTCTGAACTGACATGGAATATACCATCAGGGCCCAAAGGGTTAAGACATAAAATGTAGAGATATAACTAACCTTATCAGGTGAAAATTCTAATGTTTTCACTGGTTTTGTATCTCCATTAGGCACAATTTTTATTTCTTCTAATAAACAAGCATTTGTGGAATTGGGCAACTGCAACATTTTTTTAATTTTTCCTGTATCTGTCGTTACAAACAACACATCATATGATCTGTGATGTTTTCCTTGGACATGGTCAACAACAACATGAGTCCACCTGAAATGATAAAAAAAATGGAAAAATAGTAGTTAATTCCTGATAATTGAATGGACATTGTTTCCCAAACCTTGATTCATTAATCAGAAAGGCTATAGATATTAAGGAGATAATAATTTGGGGGACATGCATTTTGCTGTCATAATGTTGAAAAAATAGATCAGATAAATGGGGAGTGTGGTGGCTCAGTAGGTAGAGGTGCAGGCTGCAAACCGAGAGGCCCTCGGTTCGAATCCCACCTGCGGCAACCGCGTTGTGTCCTTGGGCAAGACACTTCATCTCTATTGCCCGCGTGGGGGCACAGTGGTGTTGTGTACTAAGGCGTACTGCACGTCGATGGTGCACTTGTCTTCAACCAATACTAACCCTGCTTGTGTGGTGTTAGTATGTTGGGGAGCTGACAGTTGCTCGCCGTTGATCGGTGGTTATCTCCGGGTACTCCGGTTTCCTCCATCCGTAAAACTGTCACGGTCACGATTAGCCATTGTGCATAAATATGTGACCTTAAACACCAATAAATAAATAATAAATAAATAAATATCAGATAAACAAATGACACTGCAGCTCAACTTGATCAAGACGGGACTGAACTAAAATAGAAAGTTCCAGTAATGCCAAGTCATTTGCTCAAGTTTCTACAGAAAAGACATCACACCAAAGTTGCATATGAAATCAGAAAAACATTGGGTGAGAGGTGTGGCTTATAGAGTGTGCTAATGGAATTGTTGACAATTTATATGCCAAATCCAAATTGGCGACTGTTGCCCATGTTTTTCAACAAAATTCCAAAAAATTCTCCAGCTCCCATTTAGAAATCACATAAAAGCTACATATAAAAATTGAAAAAGATTGGGTGACAGGTGCGGCCTGTAGGTTGTGCTAAAGGAATGGTTGACAATTTATATGCCAAATCCAAGATAGCCACTTCTGACCATATTTTTCAACAAAATTTAGAAAAATTCTATAGCTCCAATCTAGACATCACACCAAAAGTACATATGAAATTTGAAAAAGATCGGGTGAGAGATGCAGTCTGTAGGTGGTGCTAAGGGAATTGTTGACAATTTATATGCCAAATCCAAGATGGCCACTGGCGGCAATGTTTTTTCAACAAAATTTGAACAAATCTGATAGCTCCCATCTAGACATTACCCATCCCAATAGCTCATACTTGACGTCAAATTGAGCTAAAAAAAAACAACTTATAGCTCTTCAATTTCTAAGTTCTAAAATATAATAAAATTTCAATGAAATTGGCTGCATGCATTTTTTTTACTGTAAAGCTGAGGAATATTCTTTTGAGGTCAAAAATGTAAAGAAACAATTTTTAGATAAGGTATTAGGGATAAAAGGCATTTGCAAAGTTTGAAAAGCATTCTGTTGATGTAAATGAGCATCATTTTGATGATAGTAGCTGCTTTTGACAAAATAAATACGGGATGATCCAAAAGGAGTTGGAAGTAAACAGCATGCCAAATAGCATGATCGAGAAGGGAATAGAAGTATCTGAAACGGAATGGTGAAGAAAAAACAAGGTGCCCAGTCTTTCGATTTTGAGGCGAGCTTTGTATGTCTTGGCTCTACCTTGCGAGTGGTTAAGTCTATTCATGGGAAATGGTCAAATACTACATGGAAATGTGAACAATATACCATGAATTATAGACCGTAGCATTCCAAGACTTCAAACAAATCAATCTTCACTTTCCAAGAATTGGTACATGAACAATGCAATTCGGCAAACTTCAATTTCTTCTGAAACAACACTTAAAGAGTTTTTTATGCCATTTTTGATCTACTCGGGAGACAGAATTGCAGTGAATTGTGGTTATAATGTTGTGAGGTGCATCGGGAAAGGAAATAAAATAAACAAAATTGAAAGGCAAATACTCGACTGAAGTTGCATTTCATGTATTGTCCCAAATGCAAAAAAAATATAATAACCGCTGTAACAAGATTATTCCAAAAAGCTGATAGTGTTTTTGAAATCCCAATTATAGGGCGTGCTCCCATTTTCAAAATCGAAAGACAAGGGTCCTTAATTGCTCACCTGAGAAAGTTGTTTCAAAAAGGCTTTACGGTCACCTTCAGCATCTAAGGATTGTAAACACTTCAGGGGAATTTTGTTATATAAATTTTTATAACTCTGCCAGAAGTTTTTAAATGTCCAGATTTTTTCCAGTAACACTAAAACAGGTAGTTTTCCAGGACACCACACACACACATAACCCCATGGAGTTGACTGGATGAACTGTTGTTTTGGGGTTTTTTGCATAAAATCACTCAAAATCCTTCAAAACTCAATTTAACCCTTTAAAAACATAAAACGCAGACAACACTTGCAAAACATATTCTTGAATAATTAATTTTTTTCATTTTTTGTCTCAAAAACATAGGCTATGACCCCTCATTGGAATGAGCTTGATGAGCTCATTCCAATGTGGGGTCATAACTTATGTTTTGAGATGAAAAAATAATGAAAATTAATTGCCGATTTTTGTGAATAGTGATAGCCAGTTTTGAGTATTACATTGGGTAAAGGGTTAAAACAAAAAAAAACAAAAAAAAAACTACCACCCAGTGGAGCATGCACCTCCCACTTATACCATGGGATTATTGCATAAAATCACTTAAAATCTTTCAAAATTCATATTTATTTTCATAAAACAAAAATCCCCCCCCCCCCCCCCCCCCCACAAAAATCCCACAATTAACCTGACCCCCACCAGGGCCTCAAGCAACCTGGTCGGTCCTATTAGAATAAACATTAATTTTATCAACCCTAAGGATGCTGTTTACCAAACATAAAAAAGATTTGGATTGGTGGCACCGAAGAAGATTTTCCTCAAATTGTTAACACATGAAGCACAAAAATAAATCCAGAGATTTTAACAAATTCGAATCTGAGCCTACTAAGGATGCTGCATGCCAAATAACAAAAGATTCTGACAGGTGGATCTGGAGAGGATTTTTTCACAAATTTGAATTGAGATATGATATGGAATATGCATATCAAATTTGGTCCAGTAGTTTTTGAGAAAAAGTTGATAATGTGAAGTCCACAACAGATGACAGACAGATGGACAATGATTGGTAAAGCTCTCAATGAGCTTCGCTCAGGTCGGCTATAAGCACACAATTTCAATTTCAATGAATGACATAAATAGATGACTATTAGCCTATAAAATGGAAATATACTACTCAAAGTTTGCAAAGCACCAAGTATATCCAACTACCTGTTTTATGTTTTAGTTGAAATATTGTAATGAAAAGTGTATATATTTTTTATTTAATTATATCTTTAATGATTTAAGTACAGAAATTAAGATTTTATTTGTGTTTGACATTATTTTTAAGCTTTTGAAAATGATAACCATGGAAAATGAATATTATTGGTAAAAGAGGAAATTTTTCAAATTTGCCGAAAAGTTGATATCGAGTATGAAACCCATTACTGTTAATTACAGCTTGACAATGTCTTCTCATGCTCCCATCCTTTGTGGGATGTTGTTCCATTCTTGGACCAGCATGGCACCAAGCTCCTGGACATTTCTTGGCTGGACTGGACGGGCTGAAATTGCAAGCTACAACTCATTCCAGACATGTTCGATTGGATTGAGGTCAGGGGATCTTGTTGGCCAGTCCATATGCTCAATCCCCTCCCTCTGTTGATACTCCCCGACAGCATGGGCAACATGAGGATGGGCATTATTGTCAGAATGAATCTATCACCCACTGCCCCTGCATACAATCTGACGTGGACATCCAGGATCTCATCAATCTACTGCTGTGCAGTCAATGTACCACGTTCAAGGACACAGAGCTCTGTTCGTCCATCCCTGCTGATGCCGCCCCAGACCATGATTGACCCTCCACCACAGCGGTCATGCTCAGCAATGCTAATTGCATGGAATCGCTCTCCTGGTCTTCTCCATACCATTAAATGCTTATCTGTGTGGTCTAGGCAGTACACAGACTCATCTGTAAAAAGGACAGATCACCAATCTTCTCTGGTCCATCCAACATGGTCCATGACCCATTCATATCGTGCCTGGCAGTGGTTCTGGGACAACGGTATGTGAATACATGGTCTTCTCGATCAGAGACCACCATCGTGCAACCTTGCCCGGATAGTCTGCGTCGAAACATTTACCTTGTATGCATTCTGAAGGTCACTGCAAAGCTGGGTTGCTGTGGCAAAGCGGTTCCTATGGGCCCGAATGATCAAAAACCGGTCTTCAGCTGCAGATGTTGCCCTGTCTCTGCCACCACCATGCAGTCTTACTGGTGTGCCATACTGCTGAAATCTTGCCCAGGCTCTGGTGATCACCATATGGTGCACACCAGGGGCTTCACCAACCTGACGATGGGTAGCCCCTTGCTCCATCCCTACAGCCTGCCACATTTCTGCTTCAGACAAATGTCTTCTTACATTTGCATTTGCCATATTCAATCATTAAATCACAAGGGTTTGTGTTGAAATGAAAATTGAATACCCTACACATGTCATGTACATGTAGACAGTACACAAAAACATCATGAAAATCAAGGGGTACATGCTTTCCATGACTGTCACGAAAAGTCTGCCTGTCAAGAGAGCTAATGTAAACACTGTGGACCATCTCAATACATTCCTCAATCATATCCACCAAAAATATCGCAAATATGTCACAAGCAAATTTCACAATGATGTGTCAAATATTTGGTGCTTAGCAAACTTTGAGTAGTATATAAGATCTCTTACCTTTCATTTTCAGCCATTATTTCAGGAACTTCATTAACAGGTTGAACAGCATGGTCCATGAGTTGATACTGCTGGGCTGTGTGCATCATACTCACTGATCTATCATCAAAGAATGAACGCTTAATACTATTTCCAGGACTTGGACACTTGAATAAAAAAAAAAAGAAGCTCATCAAGAGTGCTCCAATCATGCAACAATACTCCCACTTAAATGTGCAAAACTCAGTCTAACATGTTAAAATTCAAACAAATGAACATAAATCTTGGATGAAATCCTTCAAAATCACAATTTTTCATTGTGTGTATTTGGTATGTGATGGGGAAACTATACACCACCTTTAATTACAATCTGTTAACTATTGAAAATATTATTATCAAAGAAGGAAGTCCAGAAACATTCCTCATATTGACTAAGTTATAATTTGGGTTCCAAATATGGACCCAGGGACTTGGCTTTAACAAACTTGAATCTCCCCCCCCCCCCCCCCCCAAGGATGCTACACACCACATATTAAAACATTCCGACTGCTGGATCTGAAGAAGAAGATTTTTAAAGAAAATTCCTCATTTTGAACTAAGTTACAATTCAAGCTCCCACAGTGAGCCCAAATATGGACCTAGGGATGTGGCTTGAACAAACTTGAATCTCCCCACCCCCCCCCCCCCCCCACCCCCCAAGGATGCTGCATACCAAATATCAAAACATTCCGACTTCTGGATCTGAAGTAGAAGATTTTTAAGGAAAATTCCTCATTTTGAACTAAGTTACAATTCAAGCTCCCACAGTGAGCCCAAATATGGACCTAGGGATGTGGCTTGAACAAACTTAAATCCCCCCCCCCCCCCCCCCCCCCCCCCCCAAGGATGCTGCATACCAAATATCAAAACATTCCGACTTCTGGATCTGAAGAAGAAGATTTTTAAAGAAAATTCCTCATTTCGAACTAAGTTATAATTCGGGCTACCACAGTGAGCCCAAATATGAACCCAGGGACTTGGCTTGAACAAACTTAAATCTCACCCCCTAAGCGTGCTGCATACCCAATATCAAAAGATTCTGCCTTCTAGATCTTGAGAAGAAGATTTTTAAAGAAATTTGCCTGAAATGCACTAAGTTCAAATTTGGGCTCCTATACTGAGCCCAAAAATAAATCCAGGGGGCCGATTTGAACAAACTTGAATCAGATCCACCCCACAATGTTGCATACCAAATATCAAAAGATTCTGTCTGCTGGATCTGGAGAAGAAGATTTTTAAAGAAATTTGCCTGAAATGCACTAAGTTCGAATTCGGGCTTCTATACTGAGCCCAAATGTGAATCCAGGGGGCCGATTTGAACAAACTTGAATCAGACCCACCCCACAATGTTGCATACCAAATATCAAAAGATTCTGCCCGCTAGATCTTGAGAAGAAGATTTTTAAAGAAATTTGCCTGAAATGCACTATGTTCGAATTCGGGCTTCTATACTGAGCCCAAATGTGAATCCAGGGAGCCGATTTGAACAAATTTGAATCAGACCCACCCCACAATGTTGCATACCAAATATCAAAAGACTCTGCCTGCTGGATCTGGAGAAGAAGATTTTTTAAGAAATTTGCCTGAAATGCACTAAGTTCGAATTTGGGCTTCTATAGTGAGCCCAAATATGAATCCAGGGGGCCGATTTGAACAAACTTGAATCAGACCCATACCAAGTATCAAAAGATTCTGCCCACTGGTTCTGGAGAAGAAGATTTTTTAATAATTTATCTATAATTCATATGGTGCTATCAGAGTTATGCCCCATACAGAGCCCCCATGGGACATGGCCATTTCATTTGAACAAACCTGAATTGCCATATAGTAATAAACATCCACATTAAGTTTCGTGAAAATCGGACCAGTGGTTTCAGAGGAGAAGTCATTTGAAAAATGTTCACGACGACGGACGATGATGGACAACGGACGGCCAGTGATAAGTTAAGCTCCCTTCGGTGAGCTAAAAAACTCCAGATGAAAGCCTCCATCTTCGGCATTTTGCATTTTGAGTAC
Organism: Pictodentalium vernedei; assembly: GCA_031216915.1. Lineage (NCBI taxonomy): Eukaryota > Metazoa > Mollusca > Scaphopoda > Dentaliida > Dentaliidae > Pictodentalium > Pictodentalium vernedei. The sequence continues at coordinate 125,381,953 of CM062289.1, read as the reverse complement.
TTGACATTTGATGGGAAAGTTGCATGCTAAATTTCTTTCAATCAGACAAACTATTGGTGAACTTATTTGCAACTTTCTGATTTGGAAGGATGGATGGGAGGATGGATGGGTGAAGGGATGGACAAATGGATGCTTGTAATCAGTAAACCCATCCATCTCTTCAAGAGTGGGGATATAAAATAACACTGGCCTCAGATACACAACTAGTCAGATGATAATTGGATAGTATGTATAATCATTATATAACACTGGCTTCTGTTATTTGATGTGATCTTATGTTGCTCTGAGAGTCTGATAATCTAATTTAATTCTTTGTGTTCAATGTACTAAGGTCTGATGTTAGCTCAGTATGTTGCTCCAAGTGGCTGATTATTTATTAAGTGGGGCAGTATGTAAAAGGGTGATAGACATCTTCCCCACATTGATGTGATCTCATTATGTATTATGTTGCTCTTATAGTCTGATGTTCTAATTTAATTCTTTGTGTCCAATGTACTAAGGTCTGATGTTAGCTCAGTATGTTGCTCCAAGTGGCTGATTATTGACCAGGGCAGTATGCAAAAGGGTGACAGACATCTTCCACTCATTGTTGGGTACCTTGGTGCTGACCGTGCTTCATTGGATGACTTCTAGAAATTTGCTTTGCGATTTCAAAACCATCTAGTTTTAAATGTGTGTAATGAAATCCTGTCACTTGAAAAGAAATCTTGTAATATGTCATGAAATTACCCAGATAGACACTGAATTCCTATTAATCTACTTCATCTTGTTTTAAAAAGCCCCATGAACTCTGTCAAACAAGATATAATAGACTAAAGGCTCAGCTTATCTTTAAGTACTCAAATGTAACCAAATCACAGTTAACAGTGTACTCCTGTCAACTGAATAATTTCCAATGTCAAAGTGACCATTCAATTACTTCTTAACCCTGAATATTTTTAAGATATTCTTCATCAAATCTAGTCATGGCTGCTGTGAAGTAGCAATGATAAAATTAGATTCAAAATTCATCAAAATTTAACTCAAGAAATCATTGGTGAAAAACTGCATTCAATTTACATTAGAAAAATTTGATTAAATATGCCCATATTATACTTATTTTAATGTACATCAGCAGCATGGAAGTAGTAAACAGAGTTCCACTGTAGAAATGATGCTCTAGAAATGATACTGAATGTGTCACACAACAGATCAATAAAAGAAATTCTGGGAATCACACTTTATTATATGCCTATTACTTTTCCTCCAGTACCATATTCACAAATCCGTACGGAACTCGTGTTCCATACGGATTTACATTAACAGACTAATATTCCACCAGACATCATGGATCCATCAAAAGAACTAAACTCTGCCCATTTTCGTAATCGGCCAATCGAAACATCACATTCTGGCCCAGATCAATTCGTAATCTGCATTGACAGCATAAATGGAATGTCAATTGAAAAATGTTTTTAATTGAAAATTAAAAGAAATTAAACTATGTTTTTGTTCAAATCTACCAAAATTAAATGAAATTAAACTATAAATGGGGAGTGGTTTTATAACATTCAAGTTTTGACTTTGAAGCAAATATCGATCTGTAACACATATTTGCCAATCACACCTGAGTATTGTTTTTATTTAACCCTTTACCCAACGTAACGGCCAAAACCGGCCAGCGCTATTCACAAAAAATCGCCAATTAATTTTCATTATTTTTTCATTTTTTGTCTCAAAAACATAGGTTATGACCCCTCTTTGGAACGAGCTCATCGAGCTCGTTCCAATGAGGGGTCATAACCTATGTTTTTGAGACAAAAAATGAAAAAAAATTAGTTATTCAAGAATTTTTTGGCAGGTGTCGTCTGCTTTTCATGTTAGGTAAAGGGTTAAAGATGATCAATAAATAAGAGTTTTAAAGTTTGAAATATTCTGTGTGTGAAGTTTGAATTTTTAAATTAACAGATTCTATGTCAATGAGGAATGTAATAAACACAGAATAACACAATGTGTGAATGCATTTCATGCCATCGTGGGAAGATAGAACTCAAGGCTAGACCTCTCATTCTATCCTTCTGTGCTGGCACTCATGCCATATTGACAAATGCATTCATACATCATGACATTCTTTCTATATATTTAAGATTTGGGCCCAGATTGGTATTAAAACAAGTTAAAAAGAAAGTAACAAAATTGTACTGGCATTTCTGGACATAGTGCTCGGCTTTACTGGCATTGCAGGAAATGGTACTTGCTGGATTCAGGTAAAGCACCAAAATTAATTTTTCATTCAACATTAATAGTGATATGACACTATAATACAAGTAATGTGACAATATAATTTTGAATACTTACTGAAGTTAACCATTCCATCACTGATTTATAATACCAAACAATGCAGTAGATTATACTTACAGACTCTTGTGGGCTTGGGTTATCTCTTCTCAACCAAGTGGATTGTGAGTTTTCTGAGTATTTGAATGAACCAGTGAAAACATTATGGAATGCACTCATATTGTACACACAGACTGCAGAACCAGCCATACTGTTACTGAAAACCAAAAAATTTAGAAACTTAAAATAGGTGGTTATGTTTTATTCACACAGAAATACATAATGGAGGATATCTATGATGTTTTAGTGAATATTGGGAATTATCTCATGAGTGTGGACCTCAAAGTATTATTTTTCATGAGATAATTCCCGATATTCACTAAAACAGCAAAGATTTTCTTTTTATTATATGCTACGTGACATTTTACTGCGCAATGAGCTCATTCCAATGAGTGTCACATGATAAAGTTTTGATGAAATGTTTTGAAAAATTTGATAGAATAATTAAAATAATAAATTTTGATATTGTCTGCAATAGGTAAAGGGTTAATCTTTCCAAGCCTTTAAGATAAAATTTTTGGGTCCTGCTAATATTTGATATTCAAAAAACAATTTGATTCAAAATACATATTCGAGCCAAAATCTAAGAGCTAGATATGAAATTTTTGAGTATGGTCAACAAAAAAGAAATGCAGGAAATGTCCCTGATGGAGCCAGCAACTCCAGGGGACCTGATAAAAATGAAAGACCAAATTTTTCAGGCTCGTAGGGGGGACAGCATTAATTTTCTGAATCAGTTACCTGACTAATGGTGAGAAAAAGTATAGCTGAATCCAGTCATCCTATCCATCGAAATTTGAGCACATTAATGATCAATCATAGGTACATGATCAATAGAAAACCATTCTATGGTACAATGTAACCAATATGATAAAATCATGTTTTACAAAGTCAAAGTCACACCGATGCGTGTAAGTGCTCAATATTCCAAAAACCATTGTTATTTCTCAGTTAAGACAGATGAGCACAGGATGACATAGGTGATAGAAGCATAATTCCAACCTTTTTGACTTTATGCCCCATATTCAGTGAAAAAATATCTTTCAACATCAATCTTTAACTGATACAGATAAGTAAATGGTAAAAATTTCGCAAAATTTGGGCGAATCTAAGTGGATTCTTGTGAAATGGATCTAAAACAAATCCTGGGAATCATACAGCAAAGCAACCTGACAGAATGTTTCTAGCATATATGAAAACTAATTTCCAAAATAATTGTAAAAATTGATACAGTTTGGAAACTGCGTTACAGAAATCACCCTATGCTTTTATTCAATAAACTCTGTGTACTTTAAATGAGGTAAGTATCTTTTTTACATTAAAAAATAAAATGTCTCGCACAACAGACTTGTTTATATTTTATCAACCTCATTTTTTAAACTGTCAATACCAGTAGGTGGACTTGTCATGTGTAAGCTCCTGTCAATAATTGTCAAATCCACGCCCACAATGAAAGTTGTCTCATTAGTTAAAATACAGTCACATTATTTTTTTAATTTCTCATAGCGTACCGTACCGGCTGGTACTTGCACCAGTGTACAAGTCACACCCTTGAATTTTCAGCTAAATTGCCTTTTACATGTAACTGTTGTATAATTTGCAGTGAGATTTAACCAGATATCACTTCAAGTACTCTCAAAAACTCCAATAAAGGATATCAGCAGCAATTTACAAGCATACTCTGAGTCATAGGCAGGCTAAGAAATGTTTTCTATTCATTTATTTATTTATTTATTTATTTATTGGTGTTTAAGGTCACATATGTCTGCACAATGGCTAATCATGACCATGACAGTTTTACGGGTGAAGGAGGCCGGAGTACCCGGAGAGAATCACAGAGCAACGGCAATCAACTGTCAGCTCCTCAACATATTAACTCCACACAAGCAGGGTTAGAATTGGTTGAAGACAAGTGCACCACTGACGTGCAGAGCGCCACCGTGACCCCACGGGGGCAATGGGGGTGAAGTGTCTTGCCCAAGGACACAATGCGGTTGCCGCAGGTGGGATTCAAACTGAGGACATCTCGGCTTGCAGTCTGCACCTCTACTTACTGAGCCACCGCGTCCCCCGAAATGTTTTCTAAGCACTTTCTGCAAGCTTTTCCAAAAATGTTCATAGTTTTCAAAATACTAGAATTTCAATTTTGAAATTCAAGCACTTTTAACAAGGTTCATTGTCTCAAGAATGATAAAATTGCAAGGACTTTCACAGACCTTTTTCAAGCATCATTCAGACACGTTTATGTTTGAAGACTTTTCCCTGCATTGGTTGATAATCTAAGTATTATCTCCCGAGTGTAAACAGTTTAGTTTGAGCGAAAAGTTTTTATTTATTTATCTTGCAACACAGTGCATCAATTATAGATGAGCCATACAAGTGCATCAATTTCCAAGGGCAGTTATAAATTAACCCTTTACCCAACGAATCGGCCACATCCTCCCCCGTAATATGCAAATTCAGCAGTTGAAAAAATATTATTTTTCAAAACATTTCAACAAAACCATATCATGTGACCCCTCGTTGGAACAAGCTCATCGAGCTCGTTCCAACGAGGGGTCATATGATATGGTTTTGTTGAAATTTCTTGAAATATTTCAAAAAATGATATTTAAAATAATAAATTTTGATATCGTCTGCGTTGGGTAAAGGGTTAAGGACTATCCACAGACCTACTCAGGCATCTTAACCCTTTACCCAAAGTAATGGCCAAAAACTGGACAAAGCTATTCACAAAAATCACCATTCAATTTTCTTTATTTTTTCATTTTGTGCCTCAAAAACATAGCTTATGACCCCCTCAATGGAATGACTCGATCAGCTCATTCCAATGAGGGTATCATAAGCTATGATTTTGACGCAAAATAAAATGAAAAAAAAATTACTCATTCAAGAATTTTGTTTGCAAGTGTCGTCTGCCTTTCATGTTAGGTAAAGCGTTAAAGGCCTTAAAAAATTAGTTTTCAAATTCAACAATTTCAAGGGTTTCAAGTAGGGTTCTATCGAATCAAATCCCAAATTGAATTAGGTAGATGATTTCGAAAAAAATCAAATCTCAAAATGAATCTTACAGCTATTTAAGTTATAAATATTGCACCTTCTTACAACTATAAATATTGTCAGTCTCCACTCGGGCACTGTATAATTCAATGGCAATGTGTCTGTTTGGGTGAGACCATCAAAGAACTAGAATTATATTTATTAATTATTAGTGTTTAAGGTAACATATCTCTGCACAATGGCTAATCATGAGCATGACAGTTTTATGGGTGGAGGAAGACAGAGTACTCAGAGAGAACCACTGAGCAATGGCGAGCAACTGTCAGCTCCCCAACATACTAACTCCACACAAGCAGGATTAGCATTGGTTGAAGACAGATGCCCCATCAACGTGCAGTATGCCTTAGTACATAATGCCACCGTGCCCCCATGTGGGCAATGGGGGTGAAGTGTCTTGCCTAATGACACAATGCAGTTGCCATGGGTGAGATTCAAATCGAGGACCTCTCGGGCTGCATCCTGCACTTCTACCTATTGAGCCACCACGCCCCCAAGAACTAGAATACTCCAGAAGCTCTTTGATCTCTTCTTCTATCATCAGGTCTCCTCTGGGAGACCTGATGATAGAAGAAGAGTTCAGAATTGGATATTTTGGATTTTGAGAACATCTCGAAAATTATTATTATTTATTATTATTTATTAGTGTTTAAGGTCACATATTTATGCACAATGGCTAATCATGACCGTGACAGTTTTACGGGTGGAGGAAGCCGGAGTACCCGGAGAGAACCACCGAGCATTTACGAGCAACTGTCAGCTCCTCAACATTCTCTGTTCAAGCTCCGCTCAACCAGGGTTACAGCGGTTGAAGAAATGTGCACCATCGACATGCAGTACGCCTTAGTGCACAGCGTCATCATGCCCCCATGTAGGCAACTGGGATAAAGTGCCTTGCCCAAGGACACAACACGGGTCGTCCCAGACAGGGATCGAACTCGGGACCTCGAGCATAGAAGTCCAACAGTCTACCACTGAGCCACCGCGCTCCCTCTCGATAATTAAACAAGACTGAAGCATGCCCCTGCACAGCACATGGACACAGGTGGTTAAAGAGCAAACAATGATTTGTTACTCGTATATGTGCTGTGTCTGTAAGACACATATGGTGCCCCTGCAAGTACTGCCATGTACTTTAGCCAGATAAACCATGTACCATACAGGTGAGATTCTACAAAAAATTGACCAAGTTCAACAACCTGAAGTTTTGTGTAAAAATGAAGCAAATCAAAATCCTGACAATATGCACACCTCTGGAATATGTACAAACATCCTGTGAAATAAACAAGAGGTCAAGGGGCCTTAATCGCTCACCTGACAAAGTCGTTCAAAGAAGTATTTGGGGTCATATTCAGTTAGACATGGTTCATCAACACTACAAAGGAATGAAGTAATGAGAGGCTAATTTTATGGAAAAACACTAAGGAATGGATTTGAACAAACCTGAACCTAACATGTTCCCCTGCCACCACCACCCCACCCCACCCATAGAGTCCATATATTAAGCCAGGGACTCAAACTGAACAAACCTGAATCTGATCCCCCTTGAGATGTCATATACCAAATATGAAAGAATTCTGACTGGTGGATCTGAAGAAGAAAGTTTTTAAAGAAATCACCTCACATTGCACAAAGTTAAATTTTGGGCTCAAATAGGGAGCCAAAATATTAACTCAGGGACCCGATTTGAACAAACTTGAATCTGACCCACCTGGAGATGTTGTATACCAGATATGAAAGGATTCTGATTGGTGGATCAGAAGAAGAAGATTTTAAAAGAAATTCCCTCATATTGCACTTCAGGCTTCCATAGGTAGCCCAAATTAATAACCCAGGGACCAGAATTCAACAAACTTGAATCTTACCCTCCAAGAAATGTTGTATACCAAATATGAAAGGATTCTGACTGGTGGATGTGAAGAAGAAGATTTTTAAAGAAATTTCCTTATATTGCACTAAGTTAAACTTTTGGCTCTCATAGGGAGCCCAAATATCAACCCAGGGACTAGGATTGAACAAACTTGAATCTAACCCTCCTAGAGATGTTGTACACCAAATATGAAAGCATTCTGACTACAGGGTCTAAAGAAGAAGATTTTTTTAAAAAAATCATCATATTGCACCCCATAGGGAGCCCAAATATTTACCCAGGTAACTAGTTTGAAGAAACCTGAAACTGACCCACCTTGAGGTGTTGTATACCAAATATGAAAGAATTCTGACTGATGAATCTGAAGAAGAAGATTTTTAAAGAAATTCCCTCATATTGCACTAAGTTAATACTCAGGCTCCCATATGAAGCCCAAATATAAACCCAGGGACACAATTTGAACAAACTTGAATCTGACCCCCCTATAGATGTTGTATACCAAACATGAAAGGATTCTGACTGGTGGATCTGAAGAAGAAGAGTTTTAAAGAAATGTCCTCATATTTCACTAAGTTAAAATTTGGGCTCCTACAGGGAGCCCAATTATTAACCCAGGGACTCGATTTGAAAAACTTGAATCTGGCCCCCCCCCTACTGATGCTGTATACCAAACATGAAAGGATTCTGACTGGTGGATCTGAAGAAAAAGATTTTTAAAGAAATTTCCTCAAGTTGCACTAAGTTAAACTTTGGGCTCCAATAGAGAGCCCAAATACTAACTCAGGGACCTGATTTGCAAAAAGTGGAATCTGACCCCCCCTACAGATGTTGTATACCAAATGTGGAAGCATTCTGAATGGTGCATCCGAAGAAGATGATTTTTAAAGAAATTTCCTCATATTTCACTAAGTTAAATTTGGGCTCCTACAGGGAGCCCAATTATTAACCCAGCGACTTGATTTGAACAAACTTGAATCTGACCCCCCTCCCTCCTAGATACAGATGGATGGATGGCCAGACAGACAGGGGTAAAACAATATGCCGAGGGGCATAAAAAAACCCAAATCATCCTTACAGGAATCAAATTGAATTTTTAGGATAATTTCAATTCAAATCAAATTTCAAAGCTTCGCAGGGCCCAGTTTTCAACAACCACAAAGAACCCTGTTTCAAGCATTTTCCATGACCTGTACAAACCCTGTGAAATTGTAGCCTTCAAATCACTCTCAAACTATATAAAAACATTGAAAAACATAGAAAAATGGTACTTACGGTGGAGTTGTGAATACTGCATAAAGCAACTGAGACTGATTGGAAAAATATGTATGCTGAAGTTCATCAAAATAGAAAGGGAAATCGCCAGGTAATGAGCAGTTCAATCGAGCTTTTAGAAATGTTGTCCATGTATTCTCAAAGAGGAAATTACCTCCCTTGTCAGACTGAAAAGAAAAGAATTCAAAACAATTCAATACACAAGCTATATTAACCTTGGTCTTTATCTCTAAATGAATAAATGTTTTCTGAAATATAATAATTGCCTAATGCCCTCATCCTTCTAATCACAACTCACCCAAACTGGCAAGCTGAAAAGCAAGATGATTGGGACCCAGAATTTAGGTACTGCCACACAAGTCAATACCTGGATGGAAGACATTCTAGATGGAGGATGCAGGTTGTGGATTTTGATTCGATTTCATAATGTGTAATCTGGTGTCAGCTAAGTTGTAGCATCATGTACTGAAGTGATAGTACAAATGATTGATAGTCCTGTTTGGTTGGGATGTTAAATGAGTGTCTTAATTGTGTGAATGCTTGTGTAGTAAAGGAGTTGTTGCAGTCAGCCAAAAGTACCCCGGGCACTCTCCTACTCATCTCAAAACACTTCTCTGCCAAGAGCGCATAGCAGAAAGAGACCCAAATGGCCAAGGTATTATTACATCAAAAGGAATGTGACAAAAAGTCCCAGCTAATATGTCAATACAGCAATTGTACACTGCAAACATGTGCACAAGGTTTGAATGAAATATTTTTAAGATCCTGGAAAATTACAGGCTTTTCAGTTGGTTTACAACTTGCCCCATTTTTTCACAAAGAAACTGACATCTCCTTCCCTCTGTATCAAATACTAAACAACAAGGGAAACACAAGTGTGGGCCAATGCCTTGACCATGAGCTAAATGGAGTGGAGTAGAGTTGGAATTTTATACCATGATTATCTTTTCTACTATATACAGTGGAGCCCACTTAATTGGATATCTCTTAATTGTATATCCCTGTTAATTGAATATAATTTTTAAACACAAAACCATTTACTATACCTTCAGTACAAATTTGATCTGTTAATTGCATATGGGTTGTAGAGCAAACTCCTGTTAATTGTATATAAATTTTTGTAATATGTCGAAAAAATTACTGTGACACGCACCAAATTCCCCTTATTTATCAACCTTTTTGGCATCATACATCCAATACAGACATTTATTCTATTATATCTTGTTTGACAGAGCTCTATGAGCTCTGTCAAACAAGATATAATAGAATAAATGCTCAGTTTACCTCCAGAACACAAGAAACTGACCAAATCCCTGTTAATTGTATACTCCTGTTAATTGAATAATTTTCACTGGCAAAATGGATATTCAATTAAGAGGATTCTACTGTATAAAAAGCCTATGACATAAATTTTAGCTTTACACACCAACCGTGATGAACATGCCAGCAATGGGATTTCAACAGTTAAAATTTACACCTACAGTGAAACTACATCCAAGTTGACCATTGGTGACCTCACCTTGAATGTAAACTTGTCTAAATCTATCACTTGTCGCCTCGTGAAGATTGAAAAGAAACTGGCAATTATTTATTACATTTTTTAATAATTTACCTCATAAGACATCAAAAATTAACAAACATACATTGTCTCATGTTAATAAGCATCCATAACTCGAAATAGTATGTTCTTATGTTATTAAAATAAAAAAAAATGCCCCGTAATTTACGCGTTTCGTTTTTCTATTTCGTTTCGGTAATAAAATTGCCAGAGGAAGTACCGTCCACCGGTGCTCATGTAAACAAAAACAGAATCGCAAGTGTGAATATAGATTTATTCAACATTTAAACTCTTATTAAACCGACGATCATGGTATAAGTAAAGTATACCCAAAGTAGCTTGGTGTACTAAATGTTCACCACTCGTGGTGAAGTGGTGTTAACCACGTGCCAAAGGCTTGCAGTTAACACCACTTCACCACTCATGGTGAACTTTTGGCACACCAAGCTACTATGGATATATTCAATACGTACATGTGAAAGAAGTAAATTCTATCAAGAATTGAAACAATTTAGCGGATATTTTGGGTTTGAAGATTGCATATAATAGTGTTGACATGTTAATTTCAGGCAAATTCTTACAAATGGAATACAAAGCAATGGAAACCCGTCAGTACTCAATTTTCAGAATCAAAACTAGGACTCACAGAGAGATATTACAATGACTGCATGATTGAAACAGTAGAAAATCAATTCTATTTTTAATTGGGGGGGGGGGGAGGGGGTTGGGGGGTTCAAGATAAAATAAGGCAGATCAAGGCTGATCAAGGGAGAATTTTGTTATGTATATCAATGGAAAACCATGTGAAAATAGGAAAAAATACAAATGAAAAGCAACCACACACATCCATTTTCAAGCAAGCTATCAGTGTCTGAGAGTATTTTTTTTATGTTTGAACTAACTTGAGGGTTTTTTTGGTATTTGCAGATATAGTTCACATTAAAAGAGAAAAATACACATAAAAATAAATCTTGCAGAGTATCCCATCCCTCTTTTTCATCTTTTTGTAAAAAAAACATTTTAAATTAATTTACTTTGGAAGTAAAGCTCAATTGTCATTTATTTCTATGACTTGGGTTTGCTTGAAGAAATGGGCATTCCTTCAATGATGTATATGAATGATAATTTTATCATTGCAAAGAGATTGCAAAGAATATGCTGTTCATATTGTTATTCCTACAATGATATATATGGCTGACTGGCTGTTCATTCCCCATTCCATATAATAAGGAAAAGAACATATAACAAGAGCCTCTAAAGAGCCTGTAATCGCTCAACTGGCAGAACTAAGTTATTCTAATCAAAAATCAAAGAATGCAAAGAATGCATGCTCCTTCATCTGAGCAAAACAGAATGCTGGTTGTTTTTAGAGGACTTTTCATACATTATCTGTGCCAAGTTTGGTTCACACTGTGACCTCGACCTTGATGATATGACCTTGGATCAAAGTTATAACATACCTTCGAGTCATGAGTAATAACTGTACCAACTAAGAATAAGATCTGTCAATCACGCCAAGTTATATGGCCCAGACAAGGGCTGCATAAATTTTGCTGTCTATGACCTTGGATCAATGTCGAGACACACCTTGGAGTCAATAATTGTACCAAGTATGAACAAGAGATCTGCTAATTAGATCAAATAATATGGACCAGACAAATAAAATGTTAGCAACAGATGGACAGACGGAGGGATGACGGACAACTTAGCATTAGAAAAGCTCCACTGACATTCTGTCAGGTGGAGCTAATATTCTGTGGTTGAGAAATTATGGCCCAGACAAACAAATGTCAAAGTTTTTTTAAGTGTCACCTTATCATAGGGTCTGTGACCTTGACCTTGAGGGTCACATACCAAATAATAATTTGTGACACACTGTCTTATGATATTACATGTTGTTGGTATAAACTTTCATTAAAAAATATTCTGTGGTTAAGAAATTATGGCCTGGACAAATAAATGTCGAAGTTTTTCTAAGTGTCACCTTATCGTAGGGCCTGTGACCTTGACAGGCACATACCACATTATAATTTGTGACACACTGTCTTTTGGTGTTACATATTGTTATAAAGTTTCCTAAAAAAAATATTCAGCTGTTAAGAAATTATGACCCAGACAAACAAATGTCAATGTTTTTCCAAGTGTCACCTTGTCATAGAGCCTGTGACCTTGACCTTGAGGGGCACATACCATATTATAATTTGCAACACACCGTCTTTTGATATTATGTGTTGGTATAAAGTTTCATTAAAAAATATTCAGCAGTTCAGAAATTATGGCCCAGACAAACAAAATGTTGACACCAGACAAACGGATGGATGGACGCACAGATGACAGACAACTTAGCATCAGAAAAACGCCGCTGACTTTGTCAGGTAGATCTAAAAATGTGAAAAGTTTATGGACAATGGCAGACATGGGACAACGGACACCAAGTGATGGCAATAGTTCACATGGCCCTTTGTGATGAAAATGTGATTTCCCATAGGGTTTCCATGCTAAATAAGGGCTGCCATTGTGGCCATGTTTGCAACCTGATCCACATTAACGAGGATTGCTGGTATAGGGTGTCCAAGTCATCAAGCATGCTAAGTTTCAAAACATTTGGCATTGTAGTTTCAGAGGAGAATATTTTTGAAAATCCACCAACCAGAATCAAAGAATGCCTCTGTCAGCCATGTTTTTTATCGGACAGGAACAAAATGAGTATCATTTGAAGAGGACCTCCCATAGACCATTCCTGCCAAGTTTGGTTCACATCAGCTCAGCGGTTCCAGAGAATAAAATGAAAATGTGAAAAGTTTACAGATGACAACGGATGCCAAGTGATGGCAATAGCTCACATGGCCCTTTTGGCCAGGTGGGCTAATAAGGAAAGGAAGTACATTTTTTTTACCTCCCTTTGATAAACTAATAGATGGAATTTCAACAGTATTTCCCTGGTCAGTATGGCAGTGTTGGTGTACTGGAATGTGCTCCTTTGCCTGTACGCTATTTTTAATGTTTAGCACGGAAATGTCATTGTTTGCTGCCTGGTGCTGGAAGCAATATCTGGATTTCATTCTGAGGCATATGTAATACATACATCCTAAAGGCTTCATGTTCTGTGAATGTTCTTCATATTATTACAAACCCATCTAAAATTAACATCCGTTCACTAGTACATTCCAAAATGTGTGATAAAAACAAAGTTGTATCACATACATGTGCGATACAAGTTTTTGCACTTTTTCAATACCAGAAAGGAAACATGTACAATGTGGTACTTTTAGTTTAAACAATATTTATTCAGCAAGACTGATGTTATACATACTACATTGCAAGTTGAAACACAAAATCAAAGTAACTGTACATACTGCCAATTAATAAAGTATGTAATAATACCAAGATAAATACCAATACTAAGATAAATGAAGGAAATTACAGATATATAGACAGGATTTGGCAGGAAGCTAAGAGCTTATTTTGAGCTGTCTACCTAAATAAACAAAGTACTTCAGTAATTGAACGATTCATACACTGCAGGTAATATTGTTGAAACCTTAGCACATAAATGAGAGAATTGGAAGGTGCAACAGAAGAGTGAGAGAGAGAGAGAGAGAGAGAAGAGAGAGAGAGAGAGAGAGAGAGAGAGGAATGAGATAAAGATCCTGAAGGGAAAAAACCCCTCTTCATCCTGTTCGAGTGTAGTCTGCATGTCTATTGTTTGATAAGAGGTTTAATCAACTACAGTTTAGCTCCTTTGGGCACAGCATAGATCACACATAACAAACATCCTTGATGCAACGTTGAGGCAGCACCAAAAGTCAGACTACGCTGCTGTAGCATTACGAGAACATTAATTGTGACCCATGAAGGTAATTAAATGCCTTGCCAAAGCAGTTTCCTATCTGCAGTTTAACTTCGACCTTTCCCAAATCCTTTAATAAACTAATAGATGGAATTTTAGACTGTGCAAAACAAATCTAGGTCACCTGCCTGTGCGGCCATCATGGTTCACCAATCACGGCCAAAATAGGACGTTTTCATCTAAACATTATACTGAGTCAACCTACCAATATACAATGAAATCCTTTCATAAATGCAACCTGTAGACTGTTCTAAAGGAATCTAGGTAATGTGCTCCTGCGGCCATCACAATTCACTGAATGCGACCAAAATAGGACAATCTCAGCCAGACATTATACAGAGTCATCCTACCAGGTTACAATGAAATCCATTCATAAATAAAACCTGTGGACTGTGCTAAGGATTTTTGGGCTGCAGGCCTGTGCAGCTGTCACGGTTGACTGACTGCAGCCAAAATGGGACGTTCTCATCTAGATATGACCTTGAACTTGCATATGAAATTTTGTGATGAACGTACAAGAAGTACAGGGTGTAGCCTGTGCTAAAGAAAATGTGAACAGACTCACAGACTTTCAAACGCATGATGGCAATAGCTTACAGGACATGGAGAGTGGATTGTAACAAAATCACCCACAGAGTGGAGTTATCACCCAGGCTATAACTTTCAAATTTTGTATATATCAACAAAAATACAAGCAATGTTTCAGCCAATGGATCTCTGGGTTTGACCCAGCAGTCCATTGGCTGAAACTTTGCTTTTGCTGGTTGTGCTTTGCAACAAATTTGCATTATTGCTTGGGTGGAATCTCCACTCTGTGGGTGATTTAGTGATAATACACTCTCCACGTACTGTATGTTGACTTTGTCAAGTTAAGATAAAAATTAAAAAATGTACCAGTTGGACCAGAGTACAAAATCTGGAGATAAGATGGTTTGATGAAACCTTTGTAAACCCAAAATTTTCATGGGACTGCCTTGAAAAAAAATAATGGAAGTTACAAGATTTTTTGAAAGAGACTAACCAAGGAATTGTTGGAGAGTAACAATACCTCTAACTTACCTTACACACTCGTGCAACTCTTGAGAATATCCTCTGTAAACAGAAGAAAGAAAATGTCTCATTAAGCAATATCAAACAGAATTAGAATATAAAACAAGTCACAGAGTTTAAATTAAGATTCTTATTTTGATAATCATCTCGG
Organism: Pictodentalium vernedei; assembly: GCA_031216915.1. NCBI lineage: Eukaryota > Metazoa > Mollusca > Scaphopoda > Dentaliida > Dentaliidae > Pictodentalium > Pictodentalium vernedei. The sequence goes on along the minus strand of CM062289.1, from coordinate 125,366,769 downwards.
GGCAGGAGGCAAATATCACAGCTTCAATGAAAAGTGTTGGTATAAATTACATGCATTACAACCTTTTGACATACTATATATTCAGTAACAATAAATGATATTTCATTCATTTTATTTGTTACAATTTACTGGAGGCTGCCTGTCCTAACATACTATATTTGTCAAAAGTAAAGGATATTTCGCCCATGTTCTTGTTGACATTTATTGGAGGGCATCTGTTGGAATTCTTCAATAAAATAGCCATCTGAGAAACATAGCGAATCCATGACCTGTGCAATAACCAGAAAGGAAAAGGTCAGATTGGTGAATATTTATTTATGCAATGGTGAGGTATATTCTTGAAAGCTTCAAATACATCCTCTTCCTCTTGGTATTAAGTTTCATGACAAATGCTCTTGAATTAATTGAGTTTTAGTGACTTTGCTGATTTTTTTATAATCAGATAGTTTTACCAACTAATATGGTTGTCTAATTTGCATAATTTACACATGAAAAAAGTAGATCTTCTGTTTGTCAGGCCATTTTTTGTAAAACGGCATGCAGACAGGTGGGTTTTTATTTTATTTTTGTAATTATTTCTTTGCCATCAAAAGTTCATATTCTTGATGTATTTTATGTTTTAGCCCCCATAATCTAAAGAATAGCATGGGTGGTGGTGTATTTTGTTCCTTGAGTGCAAGAAGGCTTTGCAATGCTAGAGCATGGCAAAGCCTTGTTGCATTCAAGTGACAAATTTATCAATTTTATAAACTTGGGTAAAATATCAGACTTAAACCATGTAATTTTTATTTTTTTTAAGTTTGCATTGGTTATAAAAAGAGAGCATGCAGCAGCCATGAATGGGGGTGTATTTTGTCCTTTGAGTGCAAGAAGGCTTTGCACTCAAGGGACAAATTTATCAATTTTATTAACTTGGGTAAAAATCAGACATAAACGATTGAATTTTTTTTTTTCAAGTTTGCATTGCTTATAAACAGAGAGCATGTGGCAGCCAAAATAACCATGCAGGTGGGCCTGAGAAACAGATTCATAACTTTCTTAGGCCTAAGGGACCAAATGAACAAACCTTATCTGTATCTCACCAAAAGCAATGTATTAAATCACTACCTCTCTATCTAGAGCCAAATGAACATACTATATCCTTACCTTACCACAATAATGTATTCAATACTTGCCTCTCCATCCAGAGCCAAATAAGTTAATAATAATAATAATATACACATGTATACAGCGCCAAAATTATAGTTCAGAGGATATAGAACCATATTCTAAGGCGCTGTACATGTTACTGAGCTCGTGTAAATATACAAATGGAATATATACAGTATCTTACAGTCCACAACATCACTTATAGGCTTTTTGAAACAGGTATGTTTTGAGATCTTTCTTGAAAAGGTTGACATTTGACAGTCTTTTTAGGTGTTCTGGTAAATTATTCCACAAGTGAGGGCCAGGCAATGAGAATGACCTATCTCGAAATGTCTTACACCTATGTTTTGGAACATGTAGTAGCATTTTACCATCGAACCTCAGGTTGTATTAACACACATTCTTGGTATTAAGGAGTTCTTCTAAGTAGGCTGGTGACATGTTGTTTTGTGTCTTAAAAACTAATAATAAAGTTTTGAAAATTATTCTGTACTTGACTGGTAGCCAGTGCATATCCCTCTGAACAGGAGTGAGGTGTTGAGATCATGATACCCTACATACCACTCGGGCTGATGCATTTAGTCCCATCTGCAGGAGTGAGTACTGATATTGTGGAAGGTTGAACACTAAGGCATTACAATAATCCAAATGTGAAGTTACAAAGGGATGAACTAGGGTTTTTGTGGAGTCTTTGGTGAGGAACTGTCTCATCTGTTTAACTTTCTATAGACTACTGAAAGCCTTATTGCACATATATATTTGTAACTTGTCTGTCCATAGTTAAACAAAAAGTGTGCATATGACCCTGACATTAAAAAACTTACAATATTGCAATTCCAAATGGCTATAACTCTGGTAAGATTGAGTGAATGGAACTCACCTTGTGTCAATAATCTTCTCCCCATGCTGGTCTGTCACCATACCAAAGAACATTCAAATTGAGTTATCGACGCTTATGTTACAACACAATAATGTTTATACGGAAAAGAAATCATTTAAACGTCCGACAAGGGCTGTAACTCCAAGTAAAAATTATTTGATGAAACAACCCTATGTTTAAAGTCTTTCTCCAATGCTGACCTATCACCCGATCAAAAGATATTATTACCAGTTTAGAATATTAACAGAGTTTAGTAGGGCAATAAAACTCCGTAATTTGTGGCGTCATGCAACTGGAAGTGAGCAAAGGGCTGTTAATGAAAACAAAATTCATTAACAGATTGCTGCCGGCTTCAGGTCATGGTAATAATAGAAACAGCATGATTTTATCATGTGTCCTGACTTATTAATGGCCCTCGAGGAATGAGTTACAGCCCTCTGGCTTATTAATGGCCTGAGACTTTGTATAGGGCCAGTAATAAACCCCTAGGTGTTATTTGTTCATCTCAGCCAGCTAATAAACCGTAACACCCTCCAAATTCATGTTATTGTTATACTGAAATAGGACTATGAATGCTTGAGTTGTGACACAAAATGTTTGTGCAGACAAGAAAGGTTACGATAGTTCGAAGTCCTACAAGGGCTATAACTTGGAAAGAATGAGTGAACATGCCCCAACCTTTGTGGGCAGCATATCTACAAGCTGGGTGATCATCATACCAGAAGAGCTTTCAGATTTGGTTATCGATGGTTTAGTTTCAACACAAAATATATAATTGTACAGACAAGAAACCTGTAACTCTGGGTAGATCGAGTGGACAAAACCCTCCTTGTGTCAGTCATCAAGCCTGGAAATAAGCAATCTGTCATTTGCAGAATGAGGTCCCCAGAAGGTGAATTTGCTGGTATCCCATACAGTGGGCTAGAATCCCCAATTTATCCTCTGGGTACCGATTTCTGTTTAAGTCTGAGACCTTGATTCAGATTGAGGTTCACAGAGGGTAAATTTAGTGATGCTACCCTGCTGTGCAGGGCAGCATCACCAAATCGACCCTCTGGAGACCTCATTCTGCAGATGCCAGTCTGCTTATTTCCAGGCATGATCGTCACATCCTTCAGAGGACATTCAAATTGGACTATTGATAATTGAGTTACGCTGCAAAATGTTTGTCTTGCAGGATATATGGAAGGAACTCCAGACCTCCTAATCAGACGTTGGAGCATAATAAAATATCCTTATACCAAGAAGTATGTTTTCAATAGTTGCCTCTCTATAAAGAGCCAAATAAACAAACTATATTCTTACCAAACCACAATCAATATATTCAATAGCTGCTTCAAAATCTAGTGCCAAATAAACAAACTATATCCTCATCAACTCAAACTATCAATGTATTCAAGTGTACAACCGATTACCAAAAATGGCCACTGACTGATTACTGGTTATTTGAGATCACAATTGGCCGATTCCGATTGTAATACCGTGCACTACTAGACAAGTCAAGACTAGAAAGAACTACATTAAATTGAACTCATTTTACAGTATTTACAGTTCATTCACTACTAGATAAGTAGAGACCTGAAAGAACTACATTAACCCTTTGATACTTTTGTACGTCTTATCACGTACGAAATCCAACAGCGCATTGGTACTTTGTGGTTATTTGTTCTGTTATTATTTTTTTTAAAGTTTTAACCTCAATTCTTATTTTATCCCGAATAGTGCTCAGTGACAACCATTGAGCCAAATGTTATCGCAGCTTAAAAAACTAATATAATCCTGCTGTGAAGACTCCTTAACTGGTTGAGTGTAAGAAGCCATTATCAGGGCTTTCAAAAAATGAGGACACAAGAGCAAAAGCCAACACTTTCCTTGCTTAAATTTCATATTCAGTCAAACACAAATAATATTTGTTTACTTAAATTTGTTTTATTACCAATTATTGGAGATTTCCTGTGGGCATTCTCCAATAATTTGTAATAAAACAAGTTTTGAATAACAAATTCAGACCACTGAAAATATTCTCGCTCTCAACCAGTTAATCACTAAAGTGAAAAATATCTTGCTATTTGTACTTTCCGACGTTTGACTTCGCATTTTAAAAAACGTTGAAGATACTGTATCCCCAGTGTCGTTTGAATGTCAGGATAGTTAAAGTCTCAAAGGGTTAAATTGAACATAATTCACAGTGTTAAACTCCGATGACTCAGGTAAAATTACCAGTTGCGCACACTTGGGTGGTAAACATGGCTCTCAGAGCCATGTTTACCACCCAAGTGCGTGCAACTGATAATTTTTACTGTGACCTGAGTCAATGGAGTGCAACCTTCATTTTTCTGGTCTGAACTGGCGATTACCGAAAGTACGCTCAATTGTAAGCTTTACATGTCATTTAAGTTGTATATCCCGTAAAAGGGATTGCGTCTAGAGAGATTAAGAATACATATTGTTGAATGGAATCATTGACATCATTTAAATTAATTGAACAATTGCAGAAGATAATAAAATGTGGTTTAGAAATCATCACAAAATGCTTGGCAACAATCAGTTGAACCGATGTTCCAGGAGCTGTTGCCATCCGATTGCCTACAATCGGCTGATTTTGGTCGCCGGTTCCGATCATCGGTTGAACACAAATGTATTCAATAGCTGCTTCAAAATCTAGTGCCGCCAAATAAACAAACCATATCCTTACCAAACCACAATTGACGTATTAAAAGAGCTGCTTCAAAATCTAGAGCCAAATAGGGAAACTGTATCATTATAGCTGCTTTGAAATATAGAGCTGATTACACAAACTATATCCTTACATTACCACAATTAATGAATTAAATAGCAGCCTCTCTATTTACAGCTAAATAAATAAACTATATCCTTGCCTTACAACAATTAATGTATCCAATAGCTGATTCATAATCTAGAGCCAAATAAACAAACTATATCCTTACCTTACCACCATTAATGTCTTCAATAGCAGACTCTTTACTGAGAGCTAAATAAACAAACTATATCCTTACCAAAACACAATTAATGTATTCAATGGCTGAATCAAAATCTAGAGCCAAATAAACAAACTATATCATTACCTTACCACAATTAATGTATTCAATAGCAGTCCCTCTATTGAGAGCTAAATAAATAAACTATATCCTTACCGATACACAATTAACAGATTAAAATAGCGGCCTCTCTATTGCGAGCTAAATAAACAAACTATATCCTTACCTTACCACAATTAATGTATTCAATAGCTGCCTCTCGGAAGAAAAAATAAACAAAGTCATCAATCTCATAGGATGATACAAAGTTTGGCTCTGCAAGAGAAAATGTAAAATATTTAAACTGGATTTCATCAAAAGGATACTCAAAAGAATCTTGATGCATATGAATCATCATTTCATAATTTCAAGATATCACATGTCAACTACCTTCAACAACACCATGTAACACAGTGTGAAGTTAAATAGAGAGTAATCACTTGACTGGACTAGTAACGTGAAATAATTCATGAGAGGTGAGAGACATTGTACAAACATGAGTGCATGAATGCGCACAAGTGTTTTACAATATAGTCCCTCACCTCGAATGAATTATTTCACGTAACCAGTCCAGTCAAGTGATTACTCTGTTTATTACTTTTCATTATTAACAATAATTATATTATTTAACCCTTTACCTAACGTAACGGCCAAAACCGGCCAGCACTGTTCTAAAAAATCGCCAATTAATTTTCATTATTTTTTAATTTTTTGTCTCTAAAACATAGGTTATGACCCCTCATTGGAACGAGCTCGTCGAACTCATTCCAATGAGGGGTCATAACCTATGCTTTTGAGACAAAAAATGAAAATAATTGTTATTCAAGAATTTTTTTTGCAAGTGTTGTCTGCTTTTCATGTTAGGTAAAGGGTTGAAAAAAACAAAAAACAATGAAGTCCCCATTACACCCACGGCAAAGCATCTTCGTTTGCACGCACGGATACATGACTCAATTGTTGATTGCATAATTCACTTGAGAAGTTATCGTTTATATAATCAAACCAGAAATCCCAGTAAATCACACTGTAATAAAACTGTATCACACAGCTTGTAGATATCACATATCAGCTAGTTTAAACAACACCATGTAACACTGTGTGGAGCTAACACTATACCACGCAATTTGTAGATATCACATGTTATAGTGAAAAAAACACCATGTCAACAAGCTTCAACAACACGATGTATCACTGTGTGGAGTTAAAACTGTGTCACACAGCTTGTAGATATCACATATCAACTAGTTTAAACAACACCATGTAGCACTGTGTGGAGTTAACACTATACCACACAATTTGTAGATATCACATGTTATAGTGAAAAAAACACCATGTCAACAAGCTTCAACAACACGATGTATCACTGTGTGGAGTTAAAACTGTGTCACACAGCTTGTAGATATCACATATCAACTAGTTTAAACAACACCATGTAACCCTGTGTGGAGTTAACACTCTACCAAATAATTTGTAGATATCACATGTTATAGTGAGAAAAAAACACCATGTCAACAAGCTTCAACAACACGATGTATCACTGTGTGGTGTTAACATTATTTAACACAATGTAGGGTTCATAATATGTAACGAAGTACTAAGTTAACCCTTTACCTAACATGAAAAGCAAACGACACTTGCAAAAAAAATTCTTGAATAACTAATTTTTTTCATTTTTTGTCTCAAAAACATAGGTTATGACCCCTCATTGGAACGAGCTCGACGAGCTCGTTCCAACGAGGGGTCATAACCTATGTTTTTGAGACAAAAAATGAAAATATTTTGAAAATTAATTGCCGATATTTGGGAATAGCGCTGGCCGGTTTTGGCCGTTACGTTGGGTAAAGGGTTAACACTATAAAGTATGGTTTGGAGTTAACACCAAGTAACACTCTGTGGAGTTAACATTATGTAACACAAAAATGGAGTTAATTAACACAATGTCACACTGTGTGTAGTTAACATTATGTGGAACAAAATGGAATTAAATAACACCATGTAACAATGTGTGGAGTTAACATATGTAACACAATGTGGAGTTGACAACTCGTAACACAGTGTTAACACTATAGAGCACAGTGTGGAGTTAACACTATGGACCTCTGTGTAACACAGTGCAGAATTAATATATACAACACAGTGTGGAGTTAACACTATGTAACACAGTGTGGGGTTCATTAACTATAGTGTGGAGCTTGAAGTTAATTAACTCTATGTAACACAGTGTGGAGTTAATTAGCACTACGTAACACAGTGTGGAGTCAAATGGCACTATGTAAGGCCATACAAAGTAGATCTTCTGTTTCTCAGGCCATTATTTGTAAAATTGCATGCGTGCGAGCGGTTTTTTATTCTATTTTTTATTTCTGTAATTATTTCTTTGCCATCAAAAGTTCATATCTTGGTTTATGTTTTTGGCCTCATAATTTATGGAATAGCATGGGTGGTGGTGTATTTCATCCCTTGAGAGCAAGAAAGCTTTGCAATGCTTTAGCATTGCAAAGCCTTCTTGCACTCAAGGGACAAATTTATCAATTTTTTTAACTTGGGTAATATCAGACATAAACTATTTAATTTTTTTTTTTAAAGATTATATTGGTTATAAAAAGAGAGCATGCGGCAGCCAAAATGACCATGCTGTAGGGCCTTGAGAAACAGATTTTTTATTTTTTTAGGCCTAATACAGTGTGGAGTTATTTAACACTATGTAACACAGTGAAGAGTTAATTAACACTATGTAACACAGTAAGAGTTTAATCAATTTAATCTTGTTTGACAGAGTTCTTAAATAAGACTGAATTGGTTAAAATTCCTAGTTGCATTATGGGAAACATCTGCAGGCTGAAATTTCGATATTTAGACATCAGTGTGCAGAGGGTTAAAGAACTACTTAAATAGTGTTGGATGTGCGGTGACTCAGTGACTCATTAAACCCTAAAAAATAAACAATCAATTAAATCGTACTGTGAATCTGTCTGTTCTTTCAATAAAATTAGAGTGTAATAAATTACCATTGAGCCATCTTGAGTTAGATTGTTTGGTTCGTAATGGTTTTGATGGTCCCATTGCCCTGTATATAGCTGGATCACGGGCACTGATATCGATTACTGTGGCACTATAAACATCTCCATTATTGGTCATTATTGCTGTAGAGTTATGATATGGATTAAATGGACAGATTGCCACTCCATCTATTGAGCCTGTCTCATTCTCAATTGTTTGACTTAAGTTTTCAGCCTACAATGCATTGAAAAGATAGAAAAATTAAATTATAACAGTTTAAATTCCTTCAATAAAAATAATGCACAATTTTTTTCAATTAGTGAACAAATTTTTACTGACAATGAGGTCCTGTGATGCATTCTTGCGGGAACGTGGGGGTATGAAGTTCCCCTACATTTTTCCAACGGCAAATGTCTACACTTTCCTTACAACTTCAAGACCTGGAATGGCTTGATCTTGATGAGTATACAATGCAGCGAGCACTCATTCATCCCTTAAAATGTGTCCCAATTCTCAGTAATCAGTTTTGATCCTGGTTGACTCGTGCTGCGAGAATCAATTTTCAGTTCTTAATTTAGAATTTGAGAGTACTGTTTTACCCTTATCTTTGTGAGTACAACTAGTTCATAATACCTAGTAAATACAAAACTCATATTTATATATTTATGGAGGTTTGTCTCTAAGGGGCCTAGTTCCAATTTATGTGAGTTTCTTGTTTACATGTACATGCGGAACATACATTTCAGCATACAGGCATTGCTGATGGAATTTCCAGTGGAATCCTGTTAATTGAATAGCCACTTTGCCAATAAAAATTATTCAATTAACAGGAATATTCAATTAACAGGGATTGTGTCACTTTCCTGTATTCTTCAGATAAACTTACCATTTATTCTATTATATCTTGTTTGACAGAGCTCCATGAGCTCTGTCAAACAAGATATAATAGATTAAATGCCTTTATTGGGTGTACTGAGGCCAAATAGTTCTATAAATAAAGGAAAGCTGGGGAGAGTCAGGGTAATTTTTCGATAGGTTACAAGATTTTTTATTCAATTAACAAGAATTTACTCTATAACCTATATTCAATTAACAGGTCACATTTGTACAGGAGGTATAGTGAATGATTTTGTGTTGGGAAATTATTTTCAATTAACAGGGTTTTTCAGTTAAGCGATATCCAATTAAGTGGACTCCACAGTGCTACCTTGGCAGTGGTTTCTGCTGAAGACTTAACTGGACACCACTGCTAAGTTAAAAAACTACCTTATTTTAAGGGTGCAAATCCCACCCCTAGAAATCACTGACTACCTAATTTGTCGGTTGTCAACAGGACCTCCTCATGGTGGCATGTTAAGGGCACCTGTTCCGAGGTCGTAAAAGTCAGAAATAGGCCTTTAAGGGTTAAGGAGACTTTTAGAATCTATGATGAGAATCAAAAGAACATTTTACAAGAATCCAAGTTGATTCTCAATGTTTTCCCTATGAGAATCATTTGTGAGAATCAATTGTGATTCCTATAAATTTTAAGCTTTGTGATTGTCTTGCTAGGTGCACTAAACACATTTTTGATTTGTGTACACGTGTGTAAGCTATTCGTGTGTAAGCTATTCGCTTACAATACTATAATATATAGTAGTATATAAATAGACAGAATGATAAGACAAAAGTAACATCCTTTGTGAGTTGCATGCACATTTGTTTTGGTTTGTAACTCAATCATGTCTCACCAGAGCTATATTTTCACCTTCTTCTCATCTCAATAAAATGGCGAGAGGTAGTTCAGCTGTCTGAGCAGAGTGGGTGTCCCACTGCAGATAATTAATGACCAAGGTGAGTTTCGAGTACTAAATTTCAATATTTTCCCAGGGAAATGAAACACTGTAGATGTATGTATATTTTCATGGCTAAAATGATACTAGTTGAGATGACCATTTTAACTTGTTCAAAGTGTTTTGCTTTATTTCTGTGTGCACAACCATTTGTTTTTGTAAACTACAGAAATAACGTTACTTCAACAGACAGTACAAGATATTGTGGCGGTAGTAGTCAGCCAGAAGGCCAAGTATTGTCGTGATATGGACAACACTCCCAAGCTGTGGTGGTGGTGATAATCAGATGTAGGATCAAGTACCACCACAATATGGAAAATAGTCCAACATAGGGTCAAGTACAGCCATAATATGATCAATATTCCCAAGCTGTGGTGTTGGTGATAGTTAGATATAGGGACAATTATCACCACAATATTATCAACACTCCCAAGTTAGGGTGGGAATGATAGCCAGTCATAGGGTCAAGTGTCACTACAATATAACCAACAGTCCACAGCTGTGATGGTGGTGATAGTTAGATATAGGGACAAGTATCATCACAACATGACCAATAGTCCCAAGTTGTGGTGGTGAGGAAAGTCAGACAAAGAGTCAGGTATCACAACAATATGACAAACACCCCCAAGCTGTGGTAGTAGTGGTACTCAGCCAGAAGACCAAGTGTCACAACAATATGGCCAACACTCATAAGTGTGGTAGTGGTAGTGGTGGATATGGTCACACGTAAGACCAAGAATCACCACAATAAGGTCAACACTTCCATGCTATGGTTGTAGTGATAGTCAGACATAGGATCAGGTATCACCATAATATGGCCAACATTTCCATGCTGTGGTGGTGGTGATAACCAGAAGGCCAAGTATCAGACTTTCGGTCAAGTTTTAACACAATATGGCCAACACTTCCATGCTGTGGTGGTGATGATAGTCAACCAGAAAGCCAAGTATCATCACAATGTGGCCAACACTCCCAGCTATCGTGGTGGAGATAGTCAGACATAGGGTCAAGTATCAGGACCATTTGGTCAACACTCCCAGGCTGTGGTGGTGGTGGTGATAATCAGATATAGGGACAAGTACCCCACAATATGACCAACACTCACAAGCTGTGGTGGGTTGATAGTCAGATATAGGATCGGGTATCACCACAATATGGCAAACAATCTCAAGCTGGATTGGTGTCGATAGACATAGGGCCAGGTATCACCCTTATATGGCAGACACTCTGGTGGTAGTATAGTCTGCCAGAAAGCCAAGTATTACCACAATATGGCAGACACCTCTCTGGTGATGGCAATAGTCAGACACAGGGTCAGGTATCCCCATCATACTGCCAACACTGCCATGTTGTGGTGTGGTGGTGAGTCAGCCATGAGGCCAAGTTTATATCTCTAAGCTTAAAGTTATAGCCACACACCTATTAAATTATATGCCTTAAACACATTAATGGTTTATGCCTTAAACACATTAATATTAAATGTCTCACAACCATTAATGTTATATGTGTAACACCCATTAATGTTAGCTGCCTTATACCCCCATTAATGTTACATGCCTTACACCCATTGTTTACATCTCTTCCATTAATGTTTATATGCCTTACACTCCTTACAATTATATGCATAGCACCATTAATGTCACATTATTAATATTATATGCCTTACATCCAATACAGTTACATGTCTTACAATCATTCAGGTTGCTGAAGTTAAACTGCTGCCAAAGAAACAACCAGTTTTGAACAAGACATTTGGGCATTATTTTTCAAGTTCACCAAAGTGTTTGTCAGAAGATGAAGAGCTGTAGAACTACTTTAGTTTCCTTAAGTTTGGCCGAGGGCTGAAATGGTATTTATTACATGCCTGTTCTGAGTAATCACCATCTACACCAACACGAAACCATGCGGAATATGAAAACCTGTTCCGCACATATGTACAGAACAGAAATCGTTGATGGACTATGTTTAACTAGAAATGAAATTTCACTGGAATTTTCAACAAATCATGCAACGCAATTACAATCTGAATCGCTAACGAGGGCTAGAAATCCTCCCCTGAGTTGCAATGTGTTCTATGTGCCTTCAGGCACATTGAACTCAGGGAATGAAATAGTAACACAGATTCCCCTCACAAATCTGATTGGCGATAAAGTGTGCTGTTTGTGTTGATAGTTGTCAAATGAAGTGCCGAGTGTCCTTTTAATAATTGCTTATATAGACGTGAAGGCATATAATAAACACACAACAACACATGCATGTGAATGGGTTAATCGATATGGCAGTTGTGCCAATGGCAAAGGATAAAACTTGTGGCCTCTCGTTTTATCCTTCTACGCTGGCACTCGTGCCATACCAATTAACCCATTCACACACGTATGTCATCGCAGAAGGATAGAACGAGAGGCCATAGGCCTCAAGTTTTATCCTTCCATGATGATACTCGTGCCATATCAATTAACCCATTCACACACGTGTGTTGTTCTGTGTATGTCCTTTGTTAAAAATGCTATACTTTGATACATGTCCATGCATATTAGGGTATAATTCAAGTCCGTTTTGGGGCCGAATTTCTGCCCCATTCGTAATGGGAGATACACAGAAAAATTCCCGATTTAATTGAATATGTTTTGCTTGTCCTATCAATTACTGGTAATTCAATACAGTCAGTAGTGAGCACAAGTTCTGAACATATTACATACATACAAGTAGGTATGGAACATACATGGATTATGTTTTCAAAGGATTAAATAAAGGGTGAGGTCCCAAGGCAGCATCAACTTAAGTACCTCAATTAAAGTGACCTCAATAGTGCTGTGGAGCTTGACAATTCATCGGGCACCACACATCTATTGGGGTCTCTTAAAATGTGATGTAGTTTGGTGGAATTTTACAGATTTTGTGACCCTTGTGGGTTCTCACTCTTGAAAAAGTGCCGGGATTAAACCCTGATATAAATATAGAATATAGCCTTTGGCACACGGTTAACACCACTTCACCATGAGTGGTGAACATTTGGTTACTTTGGGTGTATTTTATTTATACCATGATCGTCAGATTAATAAGAGTTTAAATGTTAAATAAATCAGTATTCACACATGTGAATCTGTTTTTGTTTACATGAGCACCTGTGGGCAGTACTTCCGCTGTCAATTATATCGTCAAAACGGAATGGAAAAAGAAATGCGCAATCACAGGACCTTTTTCATTTTAATAACATACTATTTCAAGTTATGGATGCTCTATTAACATAAGACAACACATGTTTGTTCATTTTTGGTATCTTATGAGGATGGTAAACTCATTTAAAAACGTAATAAATAACTGCTGGTTTTATTTGACTCTTCGCGAGGCAATGAACGATAATTTAGACAAACTTGCATTCAGGTAGAAGTCACCAAAGGTCAACTTGGATGTTGTTCCACTGTAGGTGTAAATTTTAACTGCTGAAATCCCATTGCTGGCGTGTTCACCACAGACACACGTGTTCACCACAGTTGATGTGTAAAGCTAAAATTTGTCATTGGCTTTTCATATATAGTAGAATAGGTAATCATGGTATAAATATAAACAAGAGCAACGCGAAGCGTGGCATATGCCCCCTCCTGCAATACCATGGATAGCATGCATTATGCTATCAAAAGCATGACATGTGCCTGAAGCAATCTGTACTAATATAAACAAGCATGGCAAAAATTATTTCAATCCAACGTATGATGACAGAGCTAAAGTAGCAAATATGTTGGATGGACACATTTTTCAATCATCCCCTAAGTTAAACAAGGGCAAATAACACTGTAAATGCTCATGTGAAGATATTAATTCTACTGTAGGATCCGTTCCCCCATGCTGAGGAATGAGCATGGTGAAAATTATTTGAATTCAACATATGATGACAGAGCTAGAGCAGCAAATATGTTGGATGGACACATTTTTCAATCATTTTTCAATAATAATCCCCTAAGTTAAACAAGGGAAAATAACTCTGTAAATGTTTATGCGAAAATGTTAATTCTGCTGTGGGATCTGTTCCCCCATGTTGACGGACAAGCATGGCAAAAATTGTTTGAATCCGACAAATAATGACCGTGCTAGAGCAGCAAATATGTTCGACAGACACATTTGTGTTACTCACGAACATACGCAGCTCTCCACTAGATACCACCTCCGACCAAGTCGGGGGCATAATAATGGTGATGATAAATTAATCTTACAATATTCCTTTGAGGTAAGAAAACAACAAACTATTTACATTTTAATGTAAATAATCATCCATCTGCTTTTTGACACCCACCCTCCTACCAAGCCTGAAAATAAGCAATCTGTCATTTGAAGAATGAGGTCCCCAGAGGGTGAATTTGCTGATGCTATCCCATACAGTGTGCCAATTTATCCTCTGGGCACCTCTTGCTGTTTAGACTTCAGACCTTGATTCAGATTGAGATTCACAGCAGGGTAGCATTACTAAATTCACCCTCGGGTGTCCTCATTCGGCAGATGATGGTCTGCTTATTTTCAGGCTTGCCTCCTACCTTCCTCTAGGTACAGGCATTGAAATCCTTCATAAAAATATCATCTGGATTATTACAGATGTAAGGAAATAATATTACCTTCCTCCATGTACATTCTGGCTTAAATGCATTGGTCCCACAAATAAACACTTGATCATTATGCACAATGAGTACTTTGATGAAATTATGACAGTCCTCCTGGAAAACAAGAAAAGCACAGGTTTATAAATGGCATGGAAGTGCTCTTGAAAACAAGAGAAACACAATTTAATAATGCTGTGGCAGCCTCCTGGAAAACAAGAAAAGGACAAGTTTAAAAATAACATGGCAGTCCTCTTGAAAACAAGAAAAATACAATCTTAATAATGACATGGGAGTCCTCCTGAAAAACAATAAAATACCAGCTCAACCCTCTTTACCCAACGAATCGGCCACATCCGTCCGTGTAATATGCAAATTCAGCAGCGGAAAAAATATTATTTTTCAAAAAAATTTCAACAAAAACATATCATGTGACCCTCTTTGGAACGAGCTCATTCCAATGAGGGGTCACATGATATGATTTTGTTGAAATTTTTTTTTAAATTTTAAAAAATGATATTTAAAATAATAAATTTTGATATCGTGTGTGTAAAGGGTTAATAATGACATGGCTGTCCTCATGAAAACAAGACAAGAGGCCCCAGGGGGCCTGAGGGCGCTCACCTGACACGGTAGCCTAAATATCAAACCAGGGACTTGACTTGAATAAGCTGCATACGCCCCCTCCCAAGAAAAGCAGGGTGAAAAAAAAAAAAATTTTTGTCTTAAAATTGACCAAAACACAGAAAAAAAAATTTTTTTTTTTCAGATTTTGGGCCAAAATTTTCTAAGTCCCACCCGGACCCCAAATTTTCAGGGGAAAATTTTTTTTTTTTTTTTTTTTTTTTGTCTTAAAATTGAGAGAAATGCATAAAAAAAACAAACAAACAAAAAATTTCCGGATTTTGGTCAAAAATTTTCTAAGTCCCACCCGCACCCCAAATTTTCAGGGGGAAAAAAAAAAACAAAAATTTTTTTGTCTTAAAATTGACAGAAATGCATAAAAAACAAAAAAAATTTTTTTTCGGATTTTGGTCCAAAATTTTCTAAGTCCCACCCGCACCCCAAATTTTCAGGGGGAAAAAAAAAAAAAAAAATTTTTTGTCTTAAAATTGACAAAAAAAAAAATTTTTTTGTCTTAAAATTGACAGAAATGCATAAAAAACAAAAAAATTTTTTTTCGGATTTTGGTCCAAAATTTTCTAAGTCCCACCCGCACCCCAAATTTTCAGGGGGAAAAAAAAAAAAATTTTTTTGTCTTAAAATTGACAGAAATGCATAAAAAAACAAAAAATTTTTTTTTTCGGATTTTGGTCCAAAAACAAAATTTTCTAAGACCCACCCGCACCCCAAATTTTCAGGGGGAAAAAAAAAAAAAAAAAAAAATTTTTTTTGTCTTAAAATTGACAGATATGCATAAAAAACAAAAAAATTTTTTTTTCGAATTTTGGTCCAAAATTTTCTAAGTCCCACCCGCACCCCAAATTTTCAGGGGGAAAAAAAATTTTTTTTTTTTGTCCTAAAATTGACCGAAACGCATAAAAAACAAAAAAAATTTTTTTCGGATTTTGGTCCAAATTTCGAAGTCCACAACGGGACCCCAAATTTTCAGCCTAAATATGAACCCAGGGATTTGGCTTCAACAAACTTGAATCTCACCCCCCTAAGGATGCTGCATACCAAATATCAAAACATTCTTATTGCTAGATCTCAAGAAGAAGATTTTTCAAAAATACTCCTCATACTGCACTAATTTAAACATTTGGGCTCCCATAGAGAGCCCAAATATCCACCCAGGCAATTCATTTCAATAAACATGTGAAACAATCTTCCAAAGATGTTATATGTGAAATTTTAAAGCTTTTGGAGCAGTGCTTTCGGAGAAAAGTAGTCTTATGTTTTTCCCATTACCCACAGTGTTAAAAAATGCTGACTCAGCACTTTTTCAAACTCCCCAAAAAGTACCCCATCATAAAACCGATGGCAATTTTTTTGGATCATTCCATTCTGTTGGTCCTAAGGAAGCTTCACAACAAATAAGAATTCTCAGTGCCGTGTAGTTTTGGAGATATGAGCGTTTTCATTTTTTTCTATTTTTAGCTCCTGTGGTTCCCACGGGGCTATGGGGAAAAAAATTTCGCCATAAATTAGGTACTTATGACCCAATAAGCACTCATGTAAAATTTGGTTCAAATCGGCCTCGCGGTTTGGAAAATACAAATTTGGGGCGGGGCCAAAATTTTTGCCCCTCCTTTAACATCGTCAAATATAGCCCCTCCAACTTCTTTTGAACAAAACTTGAGTCTACACCTCAAAAGGAAGCTGCATACCAAATATCAAGTCTCTGCTATTGCTGGTTCTTGAGAAGAAGATTTTTTAAGAATTGCAGCATTTTTGCCCCATCCCTCTGCTCAATGTGAGCCGAAACCTAATTTGACAAAAAATAGGTGTCCGCAGACACAACCCCTTCTCACATGAAATTTCATTAATATGCGGCCAGTGGTTTGGGAGAAAAAGCCCCAACACCACCTTCACGTCGGACGCCGGACGACGGACGACGGATGAAAAGTGATCAGAATAGCTCACCCTGACTTTCAGTCAGGTGAGCTAAAAATACACTTAATAATGACATGACATTCCTCTTGAAAACAAAAATGATACAAGATTTATAATGACATGGTAGTCCTGAAAAACAAGAAAAATACAAGCATTATAATTACATTGCAGTCCTGGGGAAAATACAAGCTTTATAATGAGATGGACATCCTCGTGGAAAACAAGGAGCACATGGAATGCCTTCTGGAAAACAGGAAAAATACAAGCTTTATAATGACATGGGAGTCCTGGAAAACATGAAAAATAAAAGCTCTATAAAGGCATGGCTGTCCTATTTATTTATTTAAGGTCACATATTTCTGCACAATAGCTAATCATGACCATGACAGTTCTACGAGTGGAGGAAGCTGGAATACCCGGAGAGAACGACCGAGCAACGGCAAGCAATTGTCAACTCCTCAACATGCCAAATCCACACAAGCAGAGTTAGCATTGGTTGAAGACAGGTGCACCATTGACGCTCACTACGCCTTAGTACACAACGCCACCATGCCCCCAAGTGTCTTGCCCAAGGACACAACATGGTTGCCACAGGTGGGATAAAGACCGAGGACCTCTCTGCTTGCAGCCTGCTCCTCTACCTACTGAGCCACTGCCCCCCCCCCCCCACCACATGGTAGTCCTAGAGGAAAACAAGACAAATACATAATGCATACAAATTTTTTTGAAACATTTGTGTTTCCTGGAGTTTATGCAGTGGCATATCAATGGGCCAGAAAATAAATTTCCCTGTCCCATAGCGGCACATATCAAGATTCTCAAACACTGTGAATCAGTTGAGTAGAACGCTTTGAACAAACTTTTATCTAGAAGTCAAGGTAATATACCAAATAGCAAATTATTCTCTGGTGGATCTGAAGAGGATGTTTAAGAATTTACCCTTATAATGCTCCAACTTCAAATTTGAGCTCCCACAAGGAGTCCAAATATCAAACCAGGGACTTGATTTGAACAAACCTGAATCTGATCCCACCAAGGATGCTGCATACCAACTGTCAAAAGATTCTGACTGAGATTTTTAAAAAATAAAGTTAAATGTTGGGCTCTCACAGAGAGATCAAGTATGAACTCAGGGACTTGATATGAACAAACCGAATCTGCTCCTCCTTTGGATGCAGAATACAAAAAAAAAAAAGACTCTGATTGGCTGGTCTGAATAAGATTTTTAAAAAAAAGTTCCTCATATTGTACTAAGTTAAAATTTGTGCTCCCATATGGAGCCAAAATATGGACTCATGGACTTGATTTGAACAAACTTTAATCTTCTGGCCCCCATGGATGCTATATACGAAATATCAAAAGTTGGATCTGAAGAAAAAAATGTGTAAATAATTTTCCTCATACTGAAGTAAGTTACAATTTGGGTTCCCATAGTAAGCCCAAACATGAACCCAGGAACTTGCTTTGAATAAACTTAACTCTGATCCCTATAAGGATGCTGCATACCAAATATCAAAACATTTATGACTGGTGTATCTAAAGAAAACAATTGTTGGAAGAATTTTCCTCATAATGCACTAAGTTAACATTCAGGCTTCCATACAGAGCTCAATTATGACCCCAGGGACCTGACTTGCACTCGCTAGAATCTGATCCAACTAAGGATATTGTATACCATATATGAAAAGATTCTGATTGGTGGTTCTGGAGAAGAAGATTCTTTTAGTTTAAAAAAAACAACCTTTTCTGGGTGCTAACAGTTTTATGCCCCTTGTGGTGTCCCCTGTGGGCCTGGCAACTTATTTGAACAAAACTGAATTGACATATGATAGGGAATATGCATACCAAATAAGCTTCAATCCAGAAGGTTTGGAGAAGTCAATAATGTAAACTTCACAAAGGACGATGATAGACAGCACACAGATGGATGGTAAGTGATTGAAGCCCC
Organism: Pictodentalium vernedei; assembly: GCA_031216915.1. NCBI lineage: Eukaryota > Metazoa > Mollusca > Scaphopoda > Dentaliida > Dentaliidae > Pictodentalium > Pictodentalium vernedei. The sequence continues at coordinate 125,347,777 of CM062289.1, read as the reverse complement.
CTCAGATGAGCTAAAGAAACCCAGATGATTACAGACTGCTTTAACTCTTAAATGCCTATTTCCAACTGTTACAACCTCAGAAAATGTGCCCTTAGCATGCCACTATGAGGAGGTGTTGCTGTGAATAGATAAATTACACAGGCAGTGGTTTCTAGTCAAGTTTTGGCTGTCTTAACAGGCAGCAAATACTTGACTAAAAATCACTGTTAAGCCATCGGACTTATAGAGGTTGTGGGCTGGTGGGAATTCAGGACACTTGTCCAGGCTCTCAAGAATTAAAGTCCAAATATGGGGTTCCAGAACTGAATCAAATGACTCTCCAGTAATTCCACAACACCACGATCTGAAAGCTTTAGTTGTGTTGGCTCCTTGTAAATACTGCATCATTTACAAAAAATTCCACTAGCACACCACAATCTGTAAGTCTCATGCCATGGCAAATATTTCTAATGAAGTCTTGGTTGAGGACAGTGTTCATGCTGTTGGGTGCCAGTTTAGCCAACTGCACTAAAATTTTTGAGCAGGGTGCATAGCAGAAAATTAAAGACCGTTCGGCCACATGTCCCCCGAAAAAACAAGTCGAAAAAGGAGCAAAACTCTAGTAAAAATGATCGGTTCGAACCCATATTCGAACTTGACCTGTATTATTACCCCAGAAAGTCACATACCAAAATTCTTTCCGATCAAATAATCCTAACTGGAGTTATCATTTGGACACCGCAAATCTTGAAATTTCTAAGTCAAAAAAGGGGTATAACTCTAATAAAAATAATCTGGCCGAACCCATATTTGAACTTGACCTGTGGTTTGGTCTAAGAAGGTCACATACCAAAATTAGTTCCAATCAAATGATCCAAACTGGAGTTATCGTGGGGACACCAAGTGGGACGGATGCACAGATGGCCAGATGCATGCATGCACAGATGTGCGTACACACGGACTCATGGATGGACAGACAAACACCGCTGATTTCTATAGTCCCCCGGAGACAATAAGTGGTCCAACAAGGACAATGTCGGGTACAAAAAGGCCAATGTCAGGCTGAGGTTTAAAATCATCAGTCAAAATGTCTGATGCCAAAATTGTCAATGAAGTTCAGTGATCAGAACATCGTGCATGCTGGAAATCATGTACATAACTAGTAAGCCTAAAATTAATGATTATTGTCATTTCTGGTCCTGGCAAGTTGAGAAGTGTGAAGAAAGTCACTGTACAGCTCATCAGTATTAACAGCATGAGAAGGAATACGATTTGATATTGCCACACATGTCACACATGTATTTAAATTATGTCTGAAGGGTAATTCAGTTCAAATTCAGAATGAAACCAATCATACCTTATTTGGCAGGGATCACTGAGCCCTGCCAAACAAGGTATGGTTGAATGAATTCTGAGCAGTTTTAAGATGAAGGTACATGTACACCAAAAACACATTATATTGAATACTCAAACCCCATTTTGTAATATGTCAGACATAATTCTTAAATGACAGACATGATTCATTTGGTGTCTGACATTTTGTCTGGAAGCGCAATGAAAATTATTTTCAGTCTTGGCAAGGCAGGTCACTGGTAAGAGCACTGGGTAGCAGATCGAAAGGTCGCAAGTTCAATCCTGACCTGTGTCAACTGTGTTGTGTTTTGGGGCACGACACTTAACCTCAAATAATGAGTGAAACATTGTGTTAAGGCATACTTCACATCAATGGCACACATGCCTTTAACCGATGCTAATCCTATTTGTGAAAGGTTAGTATGCTGGAGACTTCAATAGTTACTTTCTGCTGAGTGTGATTCTGAGAACTCTTGACTTCCTTCACCCTGTCTGATGTGATATGACCTTTGCTGTTGAAAGTGTTGTTAAAATAAATAACTAAATAAATAAATCTTATTTGTTTTACAAAGATTGGCGAACAAGTTATGCAACTTATATTAACATCTCTCCTTGGCCCATTGGCGCAGGTGAGTGGGATGACCTTCGTAGTGGCAGCTTCATGGCCTCGCTCTTCTCGAATACCAGGAAGGGATCTTTAGCTGACAGAGATTGTTCGGACACCTCAAGAACTTTCCCCCGACCGGGGATCGATCCCGGGACCTCTGGCATGAGAGACCAATGCACTTATCCACTTGACCACCACTCTTACTGTATATATAATAAAAAAATAAATAGAGGTTGATTAGTAATGAAGTCACGGTTTCTTGCATAGGTAGCCATCACTTAACTGGACGAGTGCATGAAGCCTATATTTGGGCTTTAATCTGAGATGCAGGTACTGAAACTTAGAGGGTTCATATTTTGTTGATGTGCTTAATTTTTATCTTAGGAACAGTGGTTAGAAATGAAGATATTTTGTCTGGAAGGATCAGCCTTGTTACAATTTATAGGAGAGTGCCTGTTGGCACTCCCCCATAAATTTTAACAATGCAAAAACATGAAAAGAAATTTTGAAGATAAAAAATAATTTAGCACTGTACTACTAGTTAACAGAGGTACAGAGGTAATTTTATTACTACCGGGTATCTAAAGAGTTCTTTATGATTACTCACTTATACTTAACTCACTGTACACTGATGTTGGAAATAAATTTTGACATATCGATATCAGTGTGTAGACACAGATTTTAGTCTAAATTTAAAGGTTACACATTCCTTACATACAACTGACCAAACATTCCAATGAAGCACTAAATTGGCCATAAATAATCAAACATTAAAATCTTTTGTACCTTGTAAGTTCTTCACAGTTTTAAAGCTCTACCTGTTTGGTACTCTAAATCAACAATAACTTCCACAATATACAATTTCACACTAAACTTATCTTAACTTGACTCTACATCAAGTCAGTCTTTGTGGGATATTTAAAAGGTGTTAGCTTGACAAGTGGGCAATTATTGTGACATAATGTAAATAATCTTGACTTGTTTGATAAACTGTTTGAAGTGGGCCTACAACTAAATCTATATGATTTATACACACTCACATAAGTTTAAAATAACATTTTATTTAACCCTAAACCAGAGAGAAGATATGGTGCGAAAATATTTCTCTGTTGGAACTTCACTGCATCACCTCTGAATAAGAAAAATCAACATAAAAGTGTTCATTCTAATCAAAAAATACTAAGCATGCACATACTAAAAATAAACAGATTATCTGGGATAATGCTTAAAATACTCATCCCTCAGCAGACCTGAAAATAAGCAGTCTGACATTTGCAGAATGAGGTCACCAGAGGGTGAATATGATGATGCTATCCCATACAGTGGGCCAATTTATCCTCTAGGTACCTCTTTCTGTTTAGTTTTGAGTTTTGATTCAGACTGAGGTTCACAGAGGGTGAATTTAGTGATGCTACCCTGCTGTGCAGGGTAGCATCACTAAATTCACCCTCTGGGGACCTCATTTTGCAGATGACAGTCTGCTTATTTTCTGGCTTGTCCCTCAGAATGAATGTTTCCATGCTAATTTGCTAGATACATCCCATTGAAAAAAGGCAATAGTTTCTTAATTTGAGGGTGCTACATAATTTTTTATTATTAAAGTTTATTTACATGTCTTTGCCTTGTAACAACTTGTGGGGGGAGAGCCTGCAGGCACTCTCCCATAAACTTAACACGGCAAATGCAATTAGACACCGTCATTTCACTTCCATGAGACATGTAATACAACAACAAAAGGTTTTGTGCAAGCACAAGCATGTGAGAAAATGCCAGTGAAAACACTTATTTTGTGCATACATCATCTCTCTGTATTAGAACAAAACAAGAAACATTCTGTGAACAAAAACCTCACTAAAAGGTGGTGAATACCACATCTCAAAGCACTGTGACTGCTGATTGACAAGGAATTAGTGTAAAATAAGTTCAAGTATATTGGACATGGTTGCAGGCTATGGGGGTTAATATCTTCCTTTGAAAACTTGAAAAGGCATGCCCACACACACACACAAAAAGATCAGTTTTTTTAACGGATCGTCCCAACTCAACTTGGGACAAAACGCAGTGATTTTGATAGGAACTGCCTCTGCCCATCTCCAAGGATTGTCAGAGGGGGTTCTCAAAAATTATTTTTAAAGAATTTCAAGTTTTTTGGACAAGGGTGGTGGTGGCTACACTTTGGGTGTTAATATCTCCATTCGAAAGAACTTGAGAAAAAGTACCCCACTCCCCACCACACCAGATAAACAAAGCAGAATACTTAACTATAGGCTACAGACATTTCACGACTTGGGGGAAAATATTCATGCAGACATTCCATCTAATATAATTGAGGGGTGGATGTATCAAAACAAAAGTGGTTTTAAAAAGTACTAATAAACTTGAAGGTGGCATAAAACAATATGAATATTGCTAACTTTGCATACGGTGAATCCCAGTTAAGTAACGAATTCCGCATATTATTGGATCCAGAATATATACAGTTCCATTTTACATTGTTTTCCAAATCAATTGAATCAATCTGGGAATTCAGTTCCACATGATTTGGAGCAATAAAACCAGACAATCCGAGTAACGTAATGAGAAAAAAGATATGTGCTGTAAAAGCCCAAAGAGGCTGAGACAAAACAGTAGTGAATGCACTTTAAAAGCCGACCTTGAAGAGGCCGAGAAAAGTAAAACAGTAGCGAAATCCTCTATTGCACCACCCCCACCCCCCCCCCCCCCACCCCCCAAAAAGAAAATGAAAATGTCAATGACACTGTAGCTCAACTTGTTAAGACATGTACATGTATAGTATGTGACACAACAATGACAAACATCTAGGTAATGACCTGATAACAAAGGTACATATAAATAATTGTAAAGGTCTGTACATAAATACTGACCGTAGCCTGTAACAAATGTATAGGTAAAGTATTGTAAAGGTGGGTGACAGTCAGATGCTAAACAATGGGTCAGACTGAACCCCAAAATATTTGTTCTCATAGCACAATGATAACAAAGGCACCCCAAAACACACTCATTCCTGACCCAAGGTGAAAACAAAGGTACCCAAGAAGTTTTGTGAAGATCAGTTCATAAATACGAGCTGTATAGAAGTTGTGACAAAAAACTGATTGAACCTAATTTCGGTACGAAATGGCCACTGGCAGCCATCTTGAATTTTGGACCACACTCAAAAACACTCGTTCTCGTCCCAAGGTGATAACAAAGGTACCCAAGAAGTTTCGTGAAGATCGGTTGATAAATACAACCTCTTGCCTGAGCCGTATTGACATGTGCACTTACAGTGTATAAGTTGCACTAAATAAATCAAAATTCATCAAATTTGCATAATTTCTGCACGAGAAAAAACCCGTACTGTAAGTGATGTATTCCATTTTACTAAACATTCATACAAAAATTTATTCAAATCAGAACTTTCATACAGAAGTTCTGTACAAAAGACTGATTGCACTAATTTTGGTACAAAATGGCTGCTGGTGGCCATCTTGAATTTTGGACCACACCCAAAACACTCGCTCTCATCCCACGGTGATAACAAAGATACCCAAGAAGTTTCGTAAAGATCGGTTCACAAATACGGCCTCTAGCCTGAGCCGTATAGAAGTTGTGTACAAAACACTGATCAGACCTAATTTCGGTACCAAATGGCCACTGGCAGCCATGTTGAATTTTGGACCGCACTCAGAAACACTCGTTCTCGGTCCCAAGGTGACAACAGAGGTACCCGAGAAGTTTCGTGAAGATCGGTTGATAAATACAGCCTCTAGCCCGAGCCGTATTAACATGTGTACTTACTGTGTGTAAGTAGCACTGAAAAAATCAAAGTTCATCTAATTTGCATAATTTCGGAACGAGAAAAAAACTTGTATTATATGTGATGTATCCCATGGTACTAAACATTCACACAAAAAATCAAATCAGCACTTTCATATGGAAGTTCTGTGCAAAAATCTGATTGCACCTAATTTTGTACAAAATGGCTGCCATCGGCCATCTTGAATTTCGGACCGGACCCCAAAAAACTCGTTCTCGTCCTGCGGTGATACCAAAGGTACCCAAGAAGTTTCGTAAAGATCGATTTAAAAATATGGCCTCTAGCCCGAGCCGTATGGGCATTTGCACTTACAGTGCTGAAAGTAACACTAAATACATCAAAGTTAGTCTAATTTGCATAATTTACGTACGAGAAAAAACCCCGTATTATATGTGATGTATTCCATGGTACTAAACATTCATTCAAAAAATTATTCAAATCAGTGCTTTCATATGGAAGTTCTGCGCAAAAAATCTGATATCATCTAAGTCTGTACAAAATGGCCACCAGCGGCCAACTTGAATTTCGGATCGGACCCAAAAACACTCGTTCTCGTCCCACGGTCATAACAAAGGTACCCATGAAGTTTCGTAAAGATCGGTTCATAAATACGGCCTCTAGCCCGAGCTGTATTGAATTGTTGACGGACAGACGGCCAGATGGACCACGGACGACTGGCCATGGCATAAGCTCAAATTTGGCTCCGCCAAAGTTGAGCTAAAAATGTTATCTCCATCGTGCATGGTATATGTAGATTTAATACCTGGATGTCTAATTTAAATACCTCACCTGCGACTTGGTGTTTAAAAACAGACATCCATGTATTAAATCTCCATATTCCATATATGTTGGTAGAGATAACTTAAACTGAAGATTTACTTCTACCCTTGTTTGTACCTAACCCCTCAATTTTCCCCAGTACTTGAATCACATATAATAAAAATTCTGCTTGCTATATTATGAGTTTTTAAATTTGTATCTGCAGCAAACTATAGTCAGGATTAGCCATTGTGCATAAATATGTGACCTTAAACACCAATAAATAAATACTGCAGTAAACTTTTGTACTTATATTTTTTATCATTTCAAGTTCTGGGTTCCTGCAGCTAATCAGCAAGTGGATTCTAGGCTTTTCATGGCCATTTTCATGCCATATTCAAGGGTTTTCAAGGTTTCAAAGAAGTTGAATTCAAGGTTTTTTCAAGGTTATCAATGCGATTCCTGGACTTTTTTGCCTCCACATTTTATGAAGCCCATCACAGGAAAGGATTTTCATATTTTGAAGGATTGTTTTCAAGGATTTTCCAGGCCACTTTTGGAGTTTTGAGGAAATTCAATGACTTTCCAGGCCTTGAAAATTGATTTTCAAATTCAAGGCTTTTCAAGGCACCGTGAACTGTGAAGTTTTGCTTAAATTGATTTGAATCAAATTTGTGAATCATACTGAGATGTTATTTGCTGAACATGAAAGTTTTAGGACAAATGGGTTATGAGATGATTTTTTAATGTTTTCCCCAATACCAACAGTGTTCAAATCAAGGGGCCACATGGCGCCCTTAAATTTCACCTCAGGAGTTTAGTTTGAACAAACTTCTATGTCATTCTTACAATGAAGTTACACATCAATGCATTTGGTGCAATGGTTTGGAGGAATAAGATTCTTTTAACGTTTTCTCCATAACCACAATTTTAAAACCTAGGACCCTATAACACCCCTCAAATATGAACCCTGTGGCTTGAGCTAATTTGCAAACCATACTCACCATAATAATAATAATAATAATATACACATTTATATAGCGCCAAAATTATAGTTCAGAAGATATAGAACCATATTCTAAGGCGATGTACATGTTACTGAGCTCGTGCAAATATACAAACGGAGTATCTTACAGTCCAGAACATCACTTATAGGCTTTTTGAAACAGGTATGTTTTGAGATCTTTCTTGAAAAGGTTGACATTTGACAGTCTTTTTAGGTGTTCTGGTAAATTATTCCACAAGTGAGGGCCAGTAAATGAGAATGACCTATCTCCAAATGTCTTACACCTATGTTTTGGAACATGTAGCAGCATTTTACGATCGGACCTTAGGTTGTATTGACACACATTCTTGGTATTAAGGAGTTCTTCTAAGTAGGCTGGTGACATGCTGTTTTGTGTCTTAAAAACTAATAATAAAGTTTTGAAAATTATTCTGTACTTGACTGGCAGCCAGTGCATATCTCTCAGAACAGGAGGGATGTGTTGAGATCGTGATACCCTACATACCACTTGGGCTGATGTATTTAGTACCATCTGCAGGCGAGAGAACTGATATTTTGGGAGGTTGAACAGTAAAGCATTACAATAATCCAAATGTGAAGTTACAAAGGCATGAACTAGGTTTTTTGTTGAGTCTTTGGTGAGGAACTGTCTTATCTGTTTAACTTTGTTTAGACCACTGAAAGCCTTATTGCACATATTTGTGACATGTCTGTCCATAGACATGGTAGAGTCGAAGAACGCACCAAGATTACATACACTGTTACTTGCACTGATGGCGGAATCTCCTACCTTCACTGAATTGATGTCAACTTTAGTGAGTTGCAGTTGTGAACCAATTATTAGGAATTCAGTCTTATCATCATTTATCATTAATTTGCTTGAAATCATCCATGTGTGAATGTCCGAAATACATGATTCAATAGTTTCTAGAGCTTTAGTTTGATCCTTGATTAATGGTCAAAAAGAGAAATAGACCTGTCTGTCACCAGCATAACCATGGACATCAGGCAGGTGAGATTCAATGATGGTGAACATTTTTGAAAAATAGAATAGAAACAGAACAGGACCAAGGCAACTGCCCTGTGGGACTTCACATTCAAGATGGAAGTCTTTTGACAGATTACCATTTATTGATACACGCTGCTGTCTATTCTTGAGGAATGATGATAGCCAGCTAGCAGCAGCACCATTAAGTCAAAAATCAGAATTCATTGTCTCTAGCAGAGTTTTATGACAAACAGTGTCAAAAGCAGCACTAAGGTCTAAAAGAACAAGCAATGTTACCCTTCCAGACTCCATATTAAGGAGGATGTCATTCTGAACCTTGAGTAATGCCGTTTCAGTCGAGTGAAATTTTCTGAATCCAGACGTGTTGGCCGGTAATGGAGCATGCATATCACTATGTAACATTAATTGGTCAATTGCGGCTTTTTCACACAGCTTAGAGATGAACGGTAAGTTACTCACTGGTCGGAAGTTTTTAAACACAAGTTCCGCACCTTGTTTCTTCAGAAGAGGATAAACAATTGCTTTTTTCCATGCATCAGGCACATATCCTTCTAGCAGAGACATGTTGATCATTTTTGTGATTACAAGAGTCTACACATGATTTGACAACAGATGCTAGCATTGGGTCGAGTTGACATGAGGCATTTGAGGATTCTTTTATTAATTTGGTTACCTCATGGATTTCTAAAGGTCGAAAAGTTGAAAGCTCTTTTTCTGATAGTCTCTGTTTGATGTCAATTTTGTCTACATTTATGTTCTTAATTTTTTCTTGAATTAATTTTATGTTTTTGATGAAGAATTCGCCAAATTGATCAGCTAGCTTTGATGGATCATCATGTGGTGGAAATGACACACTTTGTTTTTCTGTATACAGATTTTTAACAACTTTAAAAAGTTTTTTGCTGTCACCATTACAAGCTTCAACACATGCTGTGTAGTAAGATTTTCTAGCATCTTTTAGTTTGTTGGAGAACTGATTACAAATAGTCTTATATGCTGCTTCCTCATTGTAAGATTGAGATCTTTTCCACTCTTGCTTTCGACGATTAGCTTTCATGTTGTTGACCATGAAAGCCTTAGAACCAGCGAGTGGTTTGAGAGAAGATTTTTTTTTTTTTTCATGTCTTCCCCCATTAGTCACATAATTAAAACCTTGGGGTCCCACAGCCTGCCCTAAACATTACTGTACTATGGGGATAGTTGTCCTTGGTACAGGGTTTGCCCATCATTGTTGGTAACTGTTATACATTGAGGGTAGTCACCCTATGGTATAGGGTATGTCTATCACAGTGGAATGACTGTTATACTCTGGGGGTAGTCTCCCTGTGGTGCAGGGTTTGTCTAGCATTGTGCAATAACTGTTATACTCTGGGGGTAGTCACCCTATGGTACAGGGTTTGCCCCTCATGGTGCAATAACTGTTCTACAATGGGGATAGTTGCCCTATGGTACAGGGTTTGCCTATCATTGTCCAATGGCTGTTATACTCTGGGGGTAGTCAACCTATGGTACAGGGTTTGCCTTTCATTGTGCGATGACTGTTATACCCTGGGGGTAGGGGGTAGTCCCCCATGGTACAGAGTTTGCCCATTGTTGTGGATGACTGTTATACTCTGGTGGTAGTCACCCTATGGTACAGGGTTTCCATATCATTGTGGAATGACTGTTATACTCTGGGGTTAATCACAGAGCGTTACAGAGTTTGCCTATCATTGTGGAATGACTGTTATACTCTGGGGGTAGTCACTCTATGGTGCAGGGTAACTTTGCCCATCATTATACAATGACTGTTTTTCTATGGGGGTAATCACCCTATGGCAAAGGGTTTGCCCATCATTGTGGATGACTGTGATAGTAAGGGGATACTTTCCCTCTGAACCTTTTTTCAGAGCAGGATGTTATTCGCTCTCCTGTAATTTTACTTCACAAAATCAAAGAGTGGTAGAGTGCTAATATATTTTTCAAAGTTGATTTGCAACATGAGTATTTTTTTCAAAGATACAATGCTAGCAGTACTGGAAGCCTTAGTTTAGCAAGATATCATTCATAAATAATTGTTTTGTTACAACAGACACTCTCCAATAAATTGTAACAAAACAACTTTATATGAACATTTTTTTTCTGCCACTGAGTAAATAACAAGGTAATGCATACAGTGTAATCCACTAAAGTGGCTTTCAGCACTTTTCAGAAGAGCCCTAATAGTGGCTTCTAGCACTTGACCAGTTAATAGTTACTTTACTATGCTTTTACGAGATCAGACAAAAAAATAACAAGCTTACCACTGACTGGCCTTTCTTTTTACAATTTTCTGTTGTTCTGGAATCAGATTTCCACATGGACATCTCCAACTCCCTCAAACTGTCCAAAGACAACCGAAAGAGGCAATCCCTGTCAATAGTAAGATATCTCATATTGAGGATTCATACATAAAAGTTAACCGATTTCTCTCGACCAACTTTACACTATATACCCACATCACTGCCAATCTTTGAGCCACCAAGTGCCCTCCCAGGGTTACAAGTGCGATAAATTCATTACATAGAAATCTAAATTTTATAGTAAATTTCCTTTCTTATTATACCTACCACAATTGTTTACTACAGGCTTGCACTACAGTGGAAGTCCCTAACTCGGATAAAATACTCTCTATTTTTGTCTTTCCCAAGCAAGTTGGGAAAGAAAAGTGGTGCAAAAGCACCAATAAAAATAAGCCAAAACTGGGTCGAGTGCAACTCTCTCTCCCAAGTACAACTCCACGACTTCCGTTGCCAGTGCGCATATACCGTCTCTAAAGACTCATTCTTTTTGAATCCGTAAACGTTAGAGTTATGTGATCAGCGGGGAGGAAAGATTCTTTACCCGTAAAGAAGACGGGAGGGCCTTCATGTAAACAATTGTGGTAGGTATAATAAGAAAGGAAATTTACTATAAAATTTAGATTTCTTATCAACCTACTCACAATTGTTTACTACAGGCTGAATAGACAAAAGGCTGGAGGGAATCGCATAACCAACCCCCACATAACCCTAGTGCACTGGAACCGTGAAGTAGAAGGAAGAGGTCCCGAGGCTTATCAACCATAATGTCGCAATCATTGGTAAAGGACAATGAAAAGAGACATATGAGCCTGTGTGACACACAGACAGAAAAAGGGCAGTAACAGCACAAGGCCGAAACTGACCTTCCAGAAGCCTAATGGCTATGGCAGACAACAGCCTGAGCAGAAGAAAGAGGACCCAGGGCAAAAAGGTCCTCCGACTGCTCCTGCAACTGGCGTAAATAAAAGGTGGAGAAAGTAGAAGCATTTCTCCAGTAGGCTGCCTGCATAACATCCGACAACTTGACGGAGTTAGAATAAGCCCAAGAGGCAGACAGTGCCCGCACCTCGTGGGCAGAAATACGATTGGTAATACAATCGCCAGCTGCTAAATGACTATAAGCCGTACGAATAGCAAGACAAATCCATCGAGAAATGGATTGAGGAGAGATCTTCTGTCGACCCGGAATGAGAGACAGAAAAAAACGTTTTCTGCCCTACCGTATGAAGCGTGTCCGATCAAGATAAATGCGAATAGCACGGACCGGACAGAGCAAAGGGCGAGTACCCTCAACAGAGGGAAGAGCCCTGATACAGATAGGAGGAGGAGTAGTATCTGGTAACTGATTCTTAGCCAAAAAGGAGCAATCAGTGGTAAAAGTAACACTGTTGGGAGAGCTCCTAAAAAAGGCCGGGTCAACCGAGAGGGCGTGAAGCTCACTAACCCGTCTGGCCGAAGCAAATGCCATCAGAAAAGCCGTCTTATATGTGAGAAAATGCATATCCACCTGGGATAAAGGTTCGAACGGCGCCCCCCCCAAGCAAAGCAGCACCCACGAAAGATTCCATCGTGGAGTAAGCTGCAAAGTCCGAGGTCTTTTCAAAGAAAAGTGCCGAACAAGCTTGGAGAGGTAAGGATTAGTGCCGATTCGACGCTTCCCCACATAAGAAAAAGTCTCTGAAAGCATAGACCTGTAACCCTTGATGGTAACAGGCTGGAGACCCCGAGAATCAAACAGATATACCAGAAACTCCGAAATCTGTGAAATCGAAGGATTGGCATAATCAACAGAGTGATCAGCACACCATCGACAGAAGACCTTCCATTTAGCTGCATAAGCTAAACCAGTGGAGTGCCTCCTTGAAGAAGAAATGCACTCCACTGCTCGTCTCTAAAAACCTCTACGGAGGAGACAGGACCTGACAAAAGATATGCGTGAAGGCACAATGAAGTCGGGTCGACGTGAAACCTCCTTGGGCGACCTTGACAAAGAAGGTCGCGACATAGCGGGAGACGTGCCGGAACCGCCGCCATCAGCGAGCGGAGCTGATTGATCCACACCCGCTGAGGCGACAGGGGAGCGATCAGAATGATTTGACAACTGCAGGTTCGAATTTTGGCGAGAACCTGAGGAAGAATAGGAACCGGCGGGAAGGCGTAGCTGACTAGACCGTTCCAATCGAGTGACAGAGCATCCACGGCAAAAGCCAGAGGATCTGGACACGGGGACACGAAAGTGTCCACCTGATGGTTCCAACGAGTCGCAAAGAGGTCGATGTGGGGACGTCCCCAGAGATCGCAAAGCGACTGGAACACTGCCCTGTGAAGCATCCACTCGGTGGAAATAACCCTGCCCTGTCGGGACAGGGAGTCGGCTAGGATGTTCAGACGACCGGGAATGTGACGAACAACCACTCCGGCGTGAACATCCTGAGCGAGCAGTAAAAGATCCCGAGCTAACTCGTACATCGGAAGCGAGTGCGTGCCGCCCTGGTTCCGAATGTAAGCAACCACTGTCGAATTGTCGGATAGTAGAAGGACCTGGCGATTCGACAGGTGAGGGATCCACTGCCTGAAACTCAGAAGAAGAGCAAGAAGCTCCTTCTGGTTGATGTGTAGAGCTGCTTGATCCTGGTCCCACATCCCGTGTAGGGAAAGACCGAGAGGATCCAACGTCGCACCCCATCCGAGATCGCTGGCATCTGCCGTCAGAACGCGATCGGACGTGGGTAAGTCCAGCGGAACACCCTGCGTAATCCACTGAACATCTGTCCAGGGAAGAAGGTGAGGATACAGAGAGTCCGGAAACGGAAGCACCTGATCCAGAGAATCTACATTCGGTCTCCAACGACTGAGCAGAAAGTGTTGGAGAGGTCTGACACGCAGCCGACCTAGAGGAATGAGATCCGTCACCGAACCGCAGAGACTGATCAGCCGGAGAAAACTCGCGGACCTGGACTGGGACAGAGTCAGAGCAAAAGCTGAGAGAATCACAGCCTTGGCCTGGGGAACAGCCACCAAATTGAATTTGGTTTGGAAAGACATCCCCAGATGACAAAACGACTGAGAAGGGACCAGGTCCGACTTCTCCTCGTTGACTCTGAATCCTAGCGACGTGAGCAAGCTCAACAGAGTGGCGACTTCCGATTCCAGTAAGGCAGCATTGGAATGCCTCTGGAGGATATCGTCCAGATATGCCGAAGTAGTCACCCTGGACTGTGTGCGATGGAACGCTATCACATGCGACATCAGTCTGGTGAACGCCCAAGGAGCCAGGTTGAGGCCGAAAGGCATGGCCTTGAACTGGTAAACTCGCCCCAGAAAAGCGAACCTGAGATACTTCCGTGACGCCCGATGCATCGGAACGTGGAAGTAAGCGTCTCGCAGGTCGATGCTGGCTGCAAAATCTCCCTGGTGAATTGATTGGCGGACCGACCTGAAAGTCTCCATGCTGAACTTGGGAGCAATGATAGACTGGTTCAGGATACTCAGATCGATAACCGGTCGGAGTCGGCCGTCCTTCTTCGGCACCAAGAACAGGCGGGAATAGAAACCCACTGACTGAACGTTCTTGACGACCTCGATCGCCCCCTTTGCCAGGAGATTGGCAATCTCCGTGGACAAAAGTTCCCGACGTAAAATGTCTGAAGGAACTGTGGTTGGAAGAGGCACCCTTGACAGAGTGGGGTGCCCACGGAAGGATATGCGCAGCCCGGACCGAACAACATCTAACACCCATGGATCGGATGTGATGGTGGTCCAATGGTCTGCGAACTCTGCTATCCTTCCTCCAACCTGGGACGAGTCGAGGTGAGGACCTTCATTTCGAGCCCCGACGAGGCCCGCGAGAGGAGAAACCACCTCCTCTGCTAAATGAAGAATCCTGAGACTTCCCTCGATTCTGCCGACCCCTACCTTTACCCCGTGAGTAAGAAGTAGAGGCGGCGGCAGAAGGACCAGCCTTTTGCTTCACAGAGGAAGCAGAAGGGTACTTGTTAGGCTTGGAACGGCCCTTGCCTCCCCGAGAAGGCTGATCAAGCTGACGAAACAGCAGCTGATCTTTGGAATAACGTAGGACGTCATCCCGGACCGTCGACACGGAACCATGGAAAAGTTGCGGACCTGCCAAAGAAGCAGATCGAAGAGTAGCATGCTGCTCCTCGGGAAGGGATCGTCCTGTGTCCAGCACAGCGTCCCTTCGAACTAATTCCAAATTGGCCGTGTTACAAGCATGCATGTGAGTAAGGTGCATAAGAGCCTTGGACAGCACACGCAAAGGAGCCTGTACCTCGTCAAACTTATCTGGAGGCAGATAAGCAGCCAAAGCTGAGACGACGTGATCTGAGAGAGAAAGCATGCCAAGCATCTCTCTAGATAAGCCCAACGTGGACTCCAGAGTCGTCATTGGAATGACGGCAGACTTGGGCTTGGAAAGCCCGAGGGAAGTGGAGTCCTGATCCAGAACCGTCAAAGCCTGGCAGACTGACGGATTGGCGGAATCGTAGGAACGATAACGCACAGGAGGCAAAAAGGTGTCAACCCTGGTGAAGAACGAAGTCTTCAAAGCCTTGGAATTCAGCTTGGCATCCAATGCTGAAAAAGCCTCAACCACCTGTACCGACTGGCACGGTCGAAGGCGCCCAGAAGCAGGTTGCTCCATAGGCTGTTGGCGCGCGACCGATGATCGCGGCCAGGCTGACACTGTCGGCTGGTTAGCAGGTTTGAGCTCAGGCAGAAACACAAACACAAAGTCAAGAGCCGCCCCCAAGTCCGAAGACTGCTGGCCCTTGACCTCAAGCATGTCGGACTCCTCCCCAGAGTCGGAAGACACATAGCCCATCGTAGGCAAACCAGCCGACGCCTCCCATGGTGTCGGGACACCAGAGGAATCGGAAACCGGCCTGTTTCCAATCCCGGGAGGCGGCGCCATAGGAGGCACCTCGAAACCACCCATAGCCTCGCTGGAAGCAACAGGAAGGCTCTTAGAAAGAACCTGAGTGAGTAAGGAGAGGGCCTCCCTAAGCTCACTGCCTGTACCGACCGGTTCGACAGGGGAGCGAACTGGCAAAGTGGCTTCACCTCTGACCCTCTTAACCAGCGAAGGGTCACGATCCTCCAAAACACCCGATGCAGGACAACGGGCGGCAGCCGAAACATCTGAAGGCAGACGTGTATAGGGGTACGATGCACCCCGAGGATCAATATTGCGAGAACTCATGAGGGTCACCGCGGACCTCTGCGGGGCAGAAGGTCCAGGCTGCACAAAAGGGGTTGGTCCCCCAAAACTGGTCGTGTGACCAGAGTGAGTAGACGGAAACGCCACGGAGTTCATAGTGTTTCCACTACGAACATCCGAATCCAAAGACACAACTGTGGTGCTCGACGGCGAAGAGACCACAGCGATGAGCTCGGCCGGCAGCCCCTTCCGACTTCGCCGAGTTGAAGTCAGGGAAGGCTGAGGCCGATATCCCACGTCTACAGTATTGGACAGTCCTGCAGTCCCCTGCAGCGAAAAGCCGAGGCCGGCTGAAACAGATAACGAAGCAGACGGGCCAGCAGCAGTAGTAGATACGTCGAGAGTCGTTGAGGCTGGTGAAATAGTGGAGAGAGCACACCGACTCGGCTCCGAAGGAGGAGTCACAACCCTAGTGACAGCCTCAGATGTCGACTGGAGGGGGACCGTAGTCCCGGAACCAGGCATCTCTACACCAGAACACTCAACGGCTCCCGCAGTATCCACCACAGGAAAAGACTGCACATCCCCCATGGAGGAGGAATAACTCTCACCAGACAAAGTCGGCTCGGGAGGCCCCGAACGACCATGTTCTCCTTTCCCGCGGGAGCGGGAGGCACGGCCACGAGAACGAACGACACGGTTTACTGACGCCCAGAAGGTGGAAGACCATGTTCCACAGGCACCACACGGCCGCTCGGCCGAACACCCATTACAGGAGGAACAAGACAAATGTACATCGTCCACATGCTTTGGCAGCAGACATTGCCCACAGGGAATTGTCCTGGGCATGATAGAGGTGAGAGGAGCAGAGAAGGTGAGATGAGAAAACAGAACACCCCCAAAGAAGAGAGAAAGGTGACAGAAACAAAGATCTCAGAAGGTCGACCGGGAACCAGCCAACAGGAAGACTACTCTCAAAAGAAAGAAGAAACACTGCAGGAGTGGTACCCCGCTGACACCTAACTCTAACACAATTAGAAAATTTTGCAAAAAAAGCATTAACAATAATTGTGAAAAAATCTAAGTCCGAACCGCGTGGCACGCGAAATTCGCGCGCGCCTCGAGAGAGAGCAAATAAATATACATTATGGACATATAATAGAAAAGAGAATATATAAAACACTGTTCCTGAGAATACAAAGGATACACTGTGGTATAATGAATCAGGAATCATCAAACATCGAGCTGGTGGAACACTGATAAGCGTGCAAAAACATCTCGACACAAAGCGGATTTTAAAAAGAATGGGTCTTTAGAGACGGTATATGCGCACTGGCAACGGAAGTCGTGGAGTTGTACTTGGGAGAGAGCGTCCCGTACTGGGTCTGCGCCGGTTGCACTCAACCCAGTTTTGGCTTATTTTTATTGGTGCTTTTGCACCACTTTTCTTTCCCAACTTGCTTGGGAAAGGCAAAAATAGAGAGTATTTTATCCGAGTTAGGGACTTCCACTGTAGTGCAAGCCTGTAGTAAACAATTGTGAGTAGGTTGATAAGAAAAACATATCTGTGAAGTCTTGTCCAAGAGATATAAGTATAACAAATACATTAGGTCACACAAAGTAGATCTTCTGTTTCTCAGGCCATTATTTGTAAAATTTCATGTGGGGAGAGCGTTTTTTTTATTTCTGTAATTATTTCTTTGGCATTAAAAGTTCATGTTCTTGGTTTATGATTTAGGCTTCACAATCAACAGAATAGCATGGGTGGTGGTGTATTTCGTCCCTTGAGAGCAAGAAGGCTTTGCAATGCTAAAGTATTGCAAAGCCTTCTTGCACTCAAGGTACAAATTTATCAATTTTTTTAACTTGGGTAAAATATCAGACATAAACCATTTTAATTTTTATTTTTAAGGACCATGCAGAAGGACCTGAGAAACAGATTTTTTAAGGCCTTACATGAAATGAAGTATCTGTGAATGGGATAATGTCTTGTCTCAGGATTACAAATAAAATAAATACATTACACAATAATTAAGTATCTGTGAATGGGATAATATCTTGTCCCAGTGTTACAAGTATGTTTGAATGGGTAATGATACCATTCACATATACTTAAACAAATACATCACTCGATAATGAAGTATCTGTGAATGGGATAATGCTTTGTCCCAGGGTAACAAATTGAACAAATACATCACATGATAATGAAGTATCTGGGAATGGGATGATGTCTTGTCCCAGGGTAACAAGTGGAACCATTACATTACATGATAATGAGGTATCTGTGAATGAGATAATGTCTTGTCCTTGGGTTACAAGTAGCACAAATGAAAATGTCAATGACACTGTAGCTCAACTTGACAAACTTGAACTTGGTAAGTTATAAATGAAATGGCAAAATTGAAGATCATTGGTACCAATGTCATTTTTTTTGCCAGTGGCAACATTTTTTTACAGAAACCGAAGAAAATCGATAGCTCCCATCTAGAGGCCTCCCCAAACAAGCAAGCCAGGTTTCAAAGCAATCCGATCGTAAATGTGCCCTGTAGGGTGTATAAAAGGGAAATATTGTGGTCTGACTAGACTAAATTCTAAGAACGTTTTTTGACAACATTTTTTGACGGAAAATGGAAGAAAATCGATAGCTCCCATCTAGAGGTCACCGTAAATAAGCATACCAGGCTTCAAAGCAATCTAATCATAAATGTGCCCTGTAGGGTGAGCAAAAGGGAAATATTGTGGTCTGACTAAACTGAGTTCTAAGAATGTTCGCTGCGGCAACATTTTTTGATGGAAATTGAAGAAAATCGATAGCTCCCATCTAGAGGTCACCCCAAACAAGCATGAAAGGTTTCAAAGCAATCCGATCATAAATGTGCCCTGTAGGGTGTGCCAAAGGGAAATATTGAGTCTTCTGACTAAACTAAGTTCTAAGAACGTTGACCGCGGCAACATTATTTTTTGACAGAAATCGCAGAAAATCGATAGCTCCCATCTAGAGCTCTCCAAACAAGCATACCAGGTTTCAAAGCAATCTGATCATAAATGTGCCCTGTAGGGTGTGCCAAAGGAAAATATTGAGGTCTGACTAAACTAAGTTCTACGAACATTGGCCGTGGCAACATTTTTTGCCGGAAATTGAAGAAAATCGATAGCTCCCATCTAGAGGTCACCCTAAATAAGCATACCAGGTTTAAAAGCAATCAAATCATAAATGTGCCCTGTAGGGTGTGCCAAAGGGAAATATTGTGGTTTGACTAAACTAAGTTCTAAGAACGTTGGCCGCAGCAACATTTTTTGACGGAAATTGAAGAAAATCCATAGCTCCCATCTAGACGTCACCCCAAATAAGCATGCCAGGTTTCAAAGCAATCCGATCATAAATGTACCCTGTAGGGTGTGCCAAAGGGAAATATTGAGTCTTCTGACTAAACTAAGTTCTAAGAACGTTGGCCGCGGCAACATTTTTTGACAGAAATTGAAGAAAATCGATAGCTCCCATCTAGAGGTCTCCCCAAACAAGCATACCAGGTTTCAAAGCAATCTGATCATAAATGTGCCCTGTAGGGTGTGCCAAAGGGAAATATTGAGGTCTGACTAAACTAAGTTCTATGAACGTTGGCCGTGGCAACATCTTTTGCCGTAAATTGAAGAAAATCGATAGCTCCCATCTAGAGGTCACCCTAAATAAGCATACCAGGTTTCAAAGCAATCAAATCATAAATGTGCCCTGTAGGGTGTGCCAAAGGGAAATATTGTGGTTTGACTAAACTAAGTTCTAAGAACGTTGGCCGCGGCAACATTTTTTGACGGAAATTGAAGAAAATCGATAGCTCCCATCTAGAGGTCACCCCAAACAAGCATGCCCAGTTTCAAAGTAATCTGATTATAAATGCGACCTGTGAGGTGTGCCAAAGGAAATTGTGGACGTACGTACTAATGTACTAACATACTAACGTACGTACGTACGCCGACGGCCGAGAAGTGATGGCAATAGCTCAGCTTGACTTTGTCAAGTTGAGCTAAAAACATTACATGATAATGAAGTATCTATGATTGGGATTATGTCTTGACCCAGGGTAAAAAGTGGAACACATTTTTTACATGATAATGAAGTATATGTGAATGGGATAAATAAAGTCTTGCCCAGAGTAACAGGTAGAACAAAAAACATTACATGATAGTGAAGTATCATTATACGTGAATGGCATAATGTCTTGTCCAGGGTTACAAGTGGAACAATAACATTACTTAATAATGAAGTATATGTCAATGGGATAAGGTTTTGCCCCAGGGTAACAAATGGATCAAGTACATTACACAGTAATTAAGTGTCTGTGAATGGGATTATGTCTTGCCCCAGGGTTACAAGTAGAAAAAATATATTACATGATGATGATGTTTCTGTGGATGGGATAAACTCCATTGTTAGAGTAAGAAATGGAACTAATTCATTACATGGTAAGAAGTATTTGTGAAAGGGATAATGTCTTGTCCAGGTGATACAAGAAGAACAAATAATTACATGATAATGAAGTATCTTTGAATGAGATATACCATAGTGGTCACCTACTATAATTTGTTCTGGTGTATTGAGTATGACTTACTTGTCACCCACTATAATTTGTTCTGGTGTATTTGGTATGACTTACTTGGCACCCCACTATAATTTGTTCTGGTGTATTTGGTATGACTTACTTGGCACCCCACTATAATTTGTTCTGGTGTATTTGGTATGACTTAATTGGCACCTCACTACAATTTGTTCTGGTGTATTTGGTATGACTTACTTGGCACCCCACTATAATTTGTTCTGGTGTATTTGGTATGACTTACTTGGCACCCCACTATAATTTGTTCTGGTGTATTTGGTGTGACTTAATTGGCACCCCACTACAATTTGTTCTGGCATATTTGGTGTGACTTACTTGGCACCCAACTATAATTTGTTCTGGTGCATTTGGTATGACTTACTTGGCACCCCACTATAATTTGTTCTGGTGTATTTGGTATGACTTACTTGGCACCCCACTACAATTTGTTCTGGTGTATTTGGTATGACTTACTTGGCACCCCACTATAATTTGTTCTGGTGTATTTGGTATGACTTACTTGGCACCCCACTATAATTTGTTTTGGTGTATTTGGTATGACTTACTTGGGCATCCTCTATAATTTGTTTTGGTGTATTTGGTATGACTTACTTGGGCATCCTCTATAATTTGTTTTGGTGTATTTGGTATGACTTTCTTGGCACTCCACTATAATTTGTTCTGGTGTATTTGGTATGACTTACTTGGCACCCCACTATAATTTGTTCTGGTGTATTTGATATAACTTACTTGGCACCCCACTATAACTTGTTCTGGTGTATTTGGTATGACTTACTTGGCACCCCACTACAATTTGTTCTGGTGTATTTGGTATGACTTACTTGGCACCCCACTATAATTTGTTCTGGTGTATTTGGTATGACTTACTTGGCACCCAACTATAATTTGTTCTGGTGCATTTGGTATGACTTACTTGGCACCCCACTATAATTTGTTCTGGTGTATTTGGTATGACTTACTTGGCACCCCACTACAATTTGTTCTGATGTATTTGGTATGACTTACTTGGCACCCCACTATAATTTGTTCTGGTGTATTTGGTATGACTTACTTGGCACCCCACTATAATTTGTTTTGGTGTATTTGGTATGACTTACTTGGGCATCCTCTATAATTTGTTTTGGTGTATTTGGTATGACTTTCTTGGCACTCCACTATAATTTGTTCTGGTGTATTTGGTATGACTTACTTGGCACTCCACTATAATTTGTTCTGGTGTATTTGGTATGACTTACTTGGCACCCCACTATAATTTGTTCTGGTGTATTTGGTATGACTTCCTTGGCACCCCACTACAATTTGTTCTGGTGTATTTGGTATGACTTACTTGGCACCCCACTATAATTTGTTCTGGTGTATTTGGTATGACTTACTTGGCACCCCACTATAAATTGTTCTGGTGTATTTGGTATGACTTACTTGGCACCCCACTATAATTTGTTTTGGTGTATTTGGTATGACTTACTTGGCACTCCACTATAATTTGTTCTGGTGTATTTGGTATGACTTACTTGGCACCCCACTATAATTTGAAGTGTATTATGTATGACTTACTTGGGCATCCTCTATATTTGGAGAACATGTGATATGCCTTACTTGTCACCCACTATAATTTGTTGCAGTGTTTTAGGTATGACTTACTTGAATTATTATGCACTTTAATTTGTTCTGGTGTATTGAGTAATAGAGCTGGGTGCTTTTTCGGTTCGGTCCTGGTTTTTGCAGTAAACTAGAGAACTGAACCACAAGACCCAGCAAAAACCAACCAAATGATTTTACTGTGTTTGTGCATAAACTGATCAAACTACCTTACTGGAAGCGAATAAGCCTTTTTCGAAACTGCCACCTTGGCTTTTAATCTATGCAAGGTCACAGGTTATGAGCTGTAAACACTTCAAGCAAACACGTTATAAGCAATGGGAAAAGAGAGTGGGTGAAGTGCTTTGGATCCCATTATGTTCATTAGTAAGAATTAAAAAACATTCAGTCATGGTTACCATTTGTTTAAGGCAATGGCAATTTTGTATGAGAACTTTTGTTATTTGAAATTGAGTTCTTATCGACTTAAATGGTGTTTGAAGGCATGCTGTATCATGCCACTGGGGCCTTGAGTACTGTTTTGACAACTTTTGGGGATTTCCCAAGCCGAGAAAATCCGCACAACGAGTGTTTCCTTGTTGCCACTCAAAACTGGTCCTCATCTCTGTAAAAAAGTTCTTCAGACCTGTGATATCCCAGTGTTCAAAGTCATCTAGGATTGCCCCTTTAGTTAATGCAAATGGTGACATCGA
The DNA here is from genome assembly GCA_031216915.1 of Pictodentalium vernedei. Classification (NCBI taxonomy): domain Eukaryota; kingdom Metazoa; phylum Mollusca; class Scaphopoda; order Dentaliida; family Dentaliidae; genus Pictodentalium; species Pictodentalium vernedei. The sequence goes on along the minus strand of CM062289.1, from coordinate 125,324,843 downwards.
TTCTGTGAATTTAAACTTGATATTTCCAAAATCTAGTTGACTTGGCTGACACATAACTCAACGCGACAAACATCGTTGTTTATACCCCTTGACCTGTGACCTTGCATAGATTAAAAGCCAAGATGGTAGTTTTGTAAAAGGCTCATTGGACTAGTGGCACATATGTACTCTTGCCACTTGGTCTCTCTGGCAAAAGACTGAATACATCAAGTTCTCGTCATATTTTCTCCCTTATTGACTTGTCCTTAGGACAAGTCAATAAGGGAGAAGATGTGACAATGAGAATATGATATCGATTACATAAAACTTATTCATTTGTTACACTAATTTATGTGTTCTTTCTGTCCCAATAGGCTTAGCAGCTCATCCTATAGAACCCTGAAGAATGAAGAAAGGGAAGTTGGACTAAACTCAATGGCAGTATTTACAGACAGTGCCCTTTGTGGTGAGTGGGGTCGCACAAACTACTGCAGTTTATTTTCCAATTCAAGGAGCCTGAAGTGCTGTTTATTATATGTTCCATGTTCTTAACACATACAAAAACTGAACCGAAGGGAGTGCGGTGGCTCAGTAGGTAGAGGTGCAGGCTGCAAGCCGAGAGGTCCTCGGTTCGAATCCCACCTGCGGCAACCGCGTTGTGTCCTTGGGCAAGACACTTCATCTCCATTGCCTGCGTGGGGGCACAATGATGCCGTGTACTAAGGCGTACTGCACGTCGATGGTACGCATGTCTTCAACCAATCTAACCATGCCTGTGCGGCAGTGCGGAGTTACGATGTTGGGGAGCTGGCAGCTGCTCGTCGTTGCTCGGTGGTTCTCTCCGGGTACTCCGGCTTCCTCCACCCGTAAAACTGTCAGGGTCATGATTAGCCATTGTGCATAAATATGTGACCTTAAACATCAATAAATAAATAAATATAACTGAACCGAAACTGAACCAAAGAAAAATTAAAACTAACCAGATCTAATGAGTAATTGGAGAACATTAATTATAACTTATTACAGTTTATTCTAATATATTGGTTATGACTTACTTGTCACTCACTATAATGTGTTCAGGTGTATTGGGTATGTCTTACTTGGCCACCCTCTATAATTGGAGAACATTAGGTATAACTTACTACAGTTTATTCTAATATATTAGCTATGACTTACCTGGCACCCACTATAATTTGTTCTCTATCTGCATCTATGTTTAACTGAACAAAGCCTTCAACAGCATCATTATGAAATACTGGAATTTCGTTCATCAGTTCTGAAAAACAAAAAGACATTTTTCATAGAATTAATATAGATCTAAAAATTTGTTTTCAGACCTTGAAATAAAATGCTTACATCATAACCCATTGGCAGGTTGAGCTAAATAACGTGGTGGTAACCTATAGAAATAATGTGTTGTCATGCTTTTCTGCATTCTCTCTTTTACTAAGCCAGCCATGTGTTAATTCTTTACCCAATGAATCGGCCACACCGCCCACATAATATGCTAATTCAGCAGCAGAAAATTGTTTTTTTTTCAAAACATTTCAACAAAACCACATCATGTGACCTCCTCCTTGGAACGAGCTTGACAAGCACGTTCCAAAGAGGGGTCACATGATATGGTTTTGTTGACATTTTTTTAAAAATTTGAAAAAATGATATTTAAGATAATAAATTTTGATATCGTCTGCATTGGGTATAGGGTAAATGAAGTCTTAACACAATTTCCACCACAATAACTAGCAACAACTAACACATGACCTCACTTTGGTGAGATTATGCATAAGTTGTTGCCATTTATTGTAACGCAAACTCTGTTGAGACATAAATGGCATGCCATTCTACTCATATTTGGATGCAATGCACATCCAGTGAGTCAAGCTAGTCCCGAGAGACTATCAGGTCTGACAGGCAAAACATGCCTGATTAAGAATTTAATTTGTATTATTTTGTTGTATTATTTTATTGTAACCTGAAGTTCATTTGCGTATTTCACAATTAACATAACCCTCACTTGATCTAAACGATCATTTGTGGGTTATTTCCAAGCCAGTGATTGTGTACTGCCTAACAGATTAATGCTGCCCTACACACATACACAGAAACATAACATTTATCATAGTAATGGAACACCACACTATTGGGTGTTCAATTTGGGTCTTAATCCATGTGACATGTACAGGGTTCATGCAAGCAAGCACTGATAAAATTCAAGACTATTCAAGGTCGTTGATCGACATTTTTTAGCATTTTTCATGGCCCTACAATTACAAAATTCAAAGATTTTCAAGGTCCAGCCACCTCAAGTCCTAACAATGTCCCAATGGTCATTACCCCATCCTCCCACCTCAATTGAAGGGAAGTGGTAGAAGGTAGTAATGACAAGAGGATCCTAGTTAGGACTACACATTCACAAACAAACTCCAGCATATAAAACTATACAGTTCTGATTACATGCTCCACCTGCATTTTTATTTGAAGAATATTTAAGGCTTTTCAGGGCCTCCTGGCCCATTTTCCAGGATTTCAAGGCCTTGTAATTGGCCGTAAATCAAATTCAAGACCATTTCTTGAATCCAAGGCCCTGCAGGAACCCTGAGGTATCAAGTTTTGGATGACAGGCACAAAACTGTTGGTACCAGTCACAATGACAGGCAGCCAAAAAAAAAAATTATTTGGAGATTTTGGCTGGATGGCTTGAATTGATTGATAGCATTTTTACATATTTTGTAATTTATCCCTTCCTGTTTAGGCATATGACTGATGAATATAAAATCTGATTAGTGATTATAAAATAGCACAATCACCGTGATAATAACATAACCTTTTCCAGGGCTGGAGAGAGGGAGATGATGGGGTGGGGGTGGAGCCCAGAACATTGGGATGGCCAGGCTTAAGAGTCTAAGATTCTTGGGTCAGGCCTGGGCCCCCCAAAGTTCTGACTCCAGTGCTAACAGTTAAGAAGTGTGTGTGGGGGAGGGGGGGGGTGGGGGGGGGGGGGCTGTATTGCCAATGGAGCTCTGCACTGGCCAAAGGTTATAATTTATCACTTCAAGAATTGTGCAGTCAAAAGCTATAACTCTAGGTCACTATATACTCACTGATGACTTATAAATTTGAAATATGCTGCAAAAAAAAAGTCATTCTGATGGCAAAAAAATAATGTGATTTTTCATCTCAAAAGCTGCCAGAAGTCTCCGTTTAATAACCAATTTTTAAATTTTCTTGGGTCCCCCCAAACCTCTCATAGCTCAGGCCTTCGGCACTCATGGCAGATGCCTCTGCATCAGTATTCCATGCTTTCGAAGGTGGGCCCATCATAGAATTAACCCTGCGGTCTGAATTTCCTCTCCCCAGCCCTGAACTTTTCACCAGCACAGCGAGGTCAAAATTTTACCCCAAAAATTTTTCCAATAACGCATCTATTATTATTTATTGATGATTAAGGTCACATACTTCTGTACAATGGCTAATTGTGACCACAACATGGAGATAAAGTCATGATCAGTCAATCGTTTATACCCCATGGTACCTATTTTAGAGGACTCGCACCCCAAACATAAGTGAGGGGGTCGTATTTTTACCAATGAAACAGAGCTTGTTTACCACAGTAAACAAGCACTGCTTCACTTCACGGAGTTCCCACAGGGGAATAATGAGAGTAGGAATTTAACCAATTCAGTCTTGTGTCACAGAGCTCTTTGAGCTCTGTGACACAAGATCGAATTAGTTAAATTACTAGCAGCTAAGCTGCATTAAGAGAAGAAATGGCTTTCAGAAATTTTGGTATTTTGAAATCAAAGTGCAGAGAGAACTATTTATTTATTTATTAGGGTTTAATGACACTTTAACAGCCAGGGACATATGTCGGTGACAGTTTTACGGGTGGAGGAACCAGAATACTCAGAGAGAACCACCGAGCACCGACGAGCAGCTGTCAGCTCTCCAACATCGTAACTCTGAACTCTACACCACGGCACAGACAGGGTTAGATTGGTTGAAGACATGCGCACCATCAATGTGCCGTATACCTTAGTACACAGCGTCATCGTGCCCCCCCCCCCCCATGTAGGCAATCGGGGTTAAGTGCCTTGCCCAAGGACACAACGCAGGAGCACGAATCAGTGATGGAAATGGTCACCCATCCAACTACTAACCGCACTCTACATTGCTTAACTTCGGTGATCTGACGAGAACCGGTTACCACGACATCATTGCACCCCCCTGCAGAGAGAACTAAAATGTGAATGATTTTACTGTTAAAAAATAAAATGAGCCCTAAAAAGTTACCATCAGCTAATGGTACAGTAAGCTTGACATGAATTAAACTAAATCTTCTTTTATGTACCACAGCTAATTCCAGGCATGTGTAGAGGATTAAGATCTGGTGAATATTTCAAATAATTCCTCTTCTCCATAAGTTGAGATATTGTGCACCTGGGTAATGTAGTTTGGCAACTGACAGTAATGAAAGATCATGTTTAAAGAAGATCTGTTAATTAAAATCTGCTCTAGAAAATTTTCCTTTGATAAATGATTTAAGTGGAGATTATTAGTGTAAATTTAGGCAAGATTTAAGATAAGTGAGTTATCCATGAAACTGATACCAGAGTGGTATTATATTTTCTAAACCTTCCATAGACCTTATTATCATATATTCATGAAAAATATTTTCATGACGCAATCATCTTAAAGTGCTACACCACCCTCCAATCCCCTCTTAAGATTTGGAAATATTAACCTTAACTGGTAGAGTGCTGGAAGCCAAAATTTGGGCTTTACTTTGAAGCACAGATATTGCAGGCTGAAGGCTTCATATTTAGTATCTGTGATTCATATCACCTTTAACTGGTAGAGTGCTGGACGCCCATATTTGGGCTTTATTCTGAAGTCCTGGTATAGCAATTTAAAGGCTTCAAATTCTGTGGATGTGCTTCATATTATCTTTGAAGTGATATTATTTTATCCGTTAGGATTTGCCTTGTCACAATTTATGGGAGAGTGGCCATAGCCACTCTCCCATAAATTGTAACAAGGCAAAGATGCACAAAGAAATTTCCACGACCAAAAATAACTTAGCACTTTACCAGTTAAAGTAAAGTTATTCAATCTGTAAGGATTTGCCTTGTTATAATTTATGAGAGAATTGTAACAAGGCAAAGACATGAACAAATTCTGATGGCCAAAAATAATTTAGCACTCTATGTGTTTAGCATAATAAGAAAAATAATCTCATGGTTGCAAATGAAAGCTACACCACATACTAGGGTGGCTTTGACTTGAATACACAGTAAAGAGGGTTTAAAATTCAAACAAGAATCAGAATCATTTCTCCCAAGAAAAACAATGAGAATCAATTTTGATTCTCACAAAATTTCATATGATTTTCTTCATTGATTCTTAAAGTATCTTAAAAGCATAGAGAATTCTATTTATTTTTTTACTTCCTCTGGAGAATTCTATTTAATTTTTGCTGCCGCATAATAATGTTGACTAAGAAGTGGTGTCTAGTGAAGTCTAGCCTGCCTAACAAGGCAGCCAAGACTTCACAAGGAGCCATAGTACTGTAACTTCCATCAGCAAGACCACCAAAAACCTGTATGTTGAAATTTGTGTTCTACATGTTGAACTTTAGAATACATGTATGTACTGGTTGCACTCACCTGAGTTTAACCCTTTACCCAACGCAGACAATATCATATCATGTGATACGTTCCAATGGGCTCGTTCCAATGAGGGGTCACATGATATGGTTTTGTTGAAATATTTTGAAAAATTAAATTTTTTCAACTGCTGAATTTCCAAATTACTCGGGCGGATGCGGGCGATTCTTTAGGTAAAGGGTTAACAATACTCCCAAACTATAAATTATTTTTGAACTGAAAGTAGATTCTTACAGGTGTCCACGAGAATCAAAACCGATTCTCACAAATGGGCACAAAATTTAAAGCCTGTAAACAAATAAAGAAGAGAAAATTGACAAGAATAGCCCTGAAAACAGAGAAAATAACTAAGGGACTGAAAATTCGCAATACAGAGTGTGTTAAATCATTACTTCAACATTATGGTAATGTATTTGAATATAAGCCAAGGAATAGAATGAACAGAAAAGATTGTATCTGGTAAACAAATGTTCAACACAAGAAGTTCACTACACTGTGTGAGGTGTACCAAATGTATGAAGTTACAAACTTAAATACTTTTGGATAATTCAGTACCATTTAACACTTTACTCAACGCAGACGATATCAAAATTTATTATTTTAAATTTCATTTTTTCAAAAAATTTCAACAAAACCATATCATGTGGCCCCTCGTTGGAACGAGCTCATCGAGCTCGTTCCAACGAGGGGTCACATGATATGGTTTTGTTGAATTTTTTTGAAAAATAATGTTTTTTCAACTGCTGAATTTGCATATTTCGCAGGCGGATGTGGGCGATTCGTTGGGTAAAGGGTTAACACTCTACCCAAAGCAGATATCAAAATTTATTATTTTAAATATTATTTTTTCAAATTTGTCAACAAATTTAAAAAAAAACGTATCATGTGGTCCCCTCACTGAAATAAGCTTGTTGAGCTCATTCCAATGAGGGGGTCACATGATATCGTTTTGTTGAAATTCTTTGTGAAATTTTTTTACTTTTTCTGTTGATGAATTTGGATATTACGCGGCAGATGTGGCAGAATTGTTAGGTAAAGGGTTAATAAATGTTACTTATTTAATATCTTCATTTTGTATGCTGCTCAAACAGGTTACAGGCCCTTACATCAGAACAAAATGGTCTTACATGAAAGCAGATTATATCAAATAAATGTTGGAGGAGAGAGGTCTGAGATTCTGGAGTACCAGATCCCCATGCGTGTGGTTCAAAGGTTCTGGTTAAATCTCCATTCTTCAACAGTGAGATTGCTGAGTATTAGTTATGTATCTTGCTCTCCATCAAAGAGATTTCCGAGTACTAGTTAGTATATATTGCTCTTCACCAGTGAAATTCATGAATACTTGAGAATTCGCCACCAGTGAAATTCACAAACACTGGTGAATTCTCCACCAATGACATTCCACTAGTGTGATTCATAAACATTAGTTAATTCTTCATGAGTGAAGTTCATGAGTACTAGTTAATTCTCTACAAGTGAGGTAAAAAGTTAAGTGTCTTGCTCTCCATCTCTGCGATTCATGAGTACTAGTAAGTATATTGCTCTCCACCAGTGAAATTTATGAACACTAGTGACTTCTCTACCAGTGAGATTAATAAATACTAGTTAATTCTCCACAATCAGATTCATAAGAACCAGTTAATTCTCCACGGGTGAAGTTCATGAGTACAAGTTACCGGTAAGTGTCTTGCTCTCCATCTGTGTGATTCATGTGTACTAGTAAGTGCATTGCTCTCCACCTGTGAACCTCATGAATACTAGTGACTTCTCTATCAGTGAAATTCATGACTATTGGTGACTTCACCAGTGAGATCCATAAATGCTGGTTAATTTCCCATGGGTGAGGATCATGAGTACTGGTTAAGTGTCATGCTCTCCATCAGTGCGATTCATGAGTACTAGTAAGTATATTGCACCCAACAGTGAGATTTATAAATACAGTGGAGCCCACTTAATTGGATATCCCTGTTAATTGAATATAATTTCCAAACACAAAACCATTTACCATACCTTCAGTACAAATTTGATCTGTTAATTGCATATGGGTTGTAGAGTAAACTCCTGTTAATTGTATATAAATTTTTATAATATGTCGAAAAAATTACTGTGACACGCGCCAAATTCCTCTTATTTACCAACCTTTTTGGCCTCACTACATCCAATAAAGACATTTATTCTATTATATCTTGTTTGACAGAGCTCAATGAGCTCTGTCAAACAAGATATAATAGAATAAATGCTCAGTTTACATCCAGAACACAGGAAACTGGCCAAATCCCTGTTAATTGTATACTCCTGTTAATTAAATAATTTTCACTGGCAAAATGAATATTCAATTAAGAGGATTCTACTGTACTAGTTAATGCTTTACCCAACACATACTACATTAAACTTTATTATTTAAGTTATTTGTTTTTCAATTATTTCAAAACATTTCAACAAAACCATATTATGTGATCCCTCAATGGAACAAGCTCATTCACTGTTAAAATGTTTTAACAAATAATATTTTTTTCAACTGCTCAATTTGTTAAACACACAGGCAGATGATGGCAGTTCGTTGTGTGAAGGGTTAAGTGTATTGCTCTCTCTCCCAGTGAGAATCACAAATCCTAGTCATGTTTTGCTCTCATCCAGTAAAATTCATGATTTCAAGTAAGGTGTGTGAACTCATCTCCACTTATGAGATTCTGCAGTGAACAATCTGCAACTGTGCGTGTTCATAAGAACCAGACAGCAGACTGCTCTCCAACAGCAAAATTCATAAGTAGTTGATTTGCAGACCACAGAGAAACACAAAACAATGTAAAATGAGACAGACTAACTTTATTGAAACAAAATGCTGTATATGTTATGATGTGCGTCACGTGTACATGACGTGACTGCTTACACAAATGGCACGTGTACCTGAAAGGCCGCGACTTACTTTGGGCAAATCATGGGGGCCCCCAGGCTGGCATTACCAAGAAGGCTGCTGTGGTGTGCATGACTGTCACATGCTCTTGGCAGCCAGGGGCTAGCCTAGGACTGCACATGCCATCCTGTGTCTCATGGGAACAGGATGGGTGTACGGTCCCCAGCGAACCCCTGTGCTGCTATGACACGACCACTTGGAGCCTGAATGGGGGTAGAAACAGTAAAACGTTAGGCCCCAAACGAAGCTGGTATAGCGCTGTACCAGCTGAGAGCCCCCCATTTCCTTTTGAATAAACTTATCCAGTGTTTGGCTTAAGACGAAGCTGACCAGCTGAAGCCCCATACACAGCCCCTAGTCAGCACATACACAGCCTTTCAGTAGGCCCTGTGTATCAAATGCAAGTGAAATCAGAAGCATCAATGACTCATGTGAAGAGCCGGTCATAATTTTTACATAGCATCAATGACTCATGTGAAGAGCCGGTTATAATTTTGACACACTGTTGTTCTCAAGTATTGGTTGTTTTTATGTTCTGGTTTAGACCTTGGGTTGTGTTCTGAAGTGGCAGTGAACAATGAGAGAAAGGAACAACAGTACATTGTGCTGTACAATGTACAATTGTTCCATCCAGTTTTCTATAAAAGGTATGTCAAACTAGTCTCCATTTCTCTAGCTTCCAAGAAACAGTTCCAATACATGACTGCTCTGGCTCCCCATTCATGTATACATGAAGGCAAGAAAAGCAAATCAATCTATAAGAATAAAGTGTTTAACCCTTGAGTTGTCAGGAATAATTTTCCATTAGTATAAATGTGCACAGTTGCAGATGACTTAACCGTGTTTCTACATTCTTGTTGGCTGCCTGTACAGGCAGCCAACAATGATGTAAAAACACTGTTAAGATAAATGCATCCTACCAGTAGAGTTCTCAAGGAATAAAGAATACACTTGGGACAGCTTTTACATAACAATATAAAAGGGTCAGTTTGTGGCTGTACCAGAACTTTAGTGTTAATGACAGTAAAAAAAAGATGTCAGCATGCGAAATAAGTCACGAAAGGCATTAAAATACACATTTTTCATACATTGAAAAAAATCAGCCCTGATCAGGCTGTGTTGTTCCAAAGCCGGGGCCTTTTTTTTAACCATTCTGAAAAATCACAATATTTCTAAAAGCTCAGGGACTTTTGTTATGTTGTTCATAAGCCTGTATGTATTAATCCCTGAAAAAATCCGAGCAAAGCTTGCTCTGACCTTTGTCCCTAGTGAACCCTGATGTGCCTGGACTACTTTTATACTGCAGGAATATCAGCATGCAAGGAGTTAAATGTATAATTTGCAACAATATTGCTAAAAAATTAGACAACACTTCTGTTATTCTAACTAGTAGACACCATACTAGTCGGTAAAACAATGGTTTGCTTTGCACCATTTCCAGGAGGATTTTGGTTCAAACACCTAAAGTTTTTTGCCATGAAATAATTGGACACCACTCATCTTATTCTATCTGCAGACAAAGGCCATTGTCCTACAGTCAACAACCACTGCTTTATTTTGCACAATTCCCAGGAAAATTTATGCTCAAACAACTAAAGTGTCAGTGATGTAGCCATGATATACTAAGACATGTTAGATAACTACAGCCCTATACACTATGCATTCACACCATTATCGTAATGTTATTATAAGTGAATAATAAACATTCAGGTTTTTGAGTTTAATTCAAATATTTGTATATATGTTTGACACAAATATTTTGCAAAAGAACTCTATTAAAAAGGATGAGCAATGTACCCATTTGAAAAACTCTACATTGAAAAATGAATGTATTAAGCACTCTTGAAATCTTCAAGTCCATTTAATATGCCAAGACTAAGGGCAACACTGAAAAGAGAAACATATTTACATGATCTCAAAGTTTGCAAACCCAAAGTCAATATTTGAAGTTTGTAAAATGGGTGTGTTAAGAACTGTCCCTGAGGCTACAACGATAAACCTGTCATTTAGAATTATCATTATACGATTTTATATAGAATACGCTGAATTATATTACCCTTTCTGTCTCTACAATCAAAAGAACATTTAATACATAACCCTCAAATACCTAAAACTATTTTAATGGATCTAACCCTTAGACGCCTAATGTTGCCTTCAATGGATCTAACCCTTGACACCTAATGTTGTCTTCAATGAATCTAACCCTTAGATGCCTAATGTTGTCTTCAATGAATCTAACCCTTAGACGCCTAATGTTGTCTTCAATGAATCTAACCCTTAGACACCTAATGTTGTCTTCAATGGATCTGACCCTTAGACACCTAATGTTGCCTTCAATGGAACTAACCCTTAGAAACCTAATGCTCTCATCAATGGATCTAATCCTTAGACACCTAATGCTGTCTTCAATGAATCTAACCCTTAGACACCTAATGTTGTCTTCAATGGATCTAAGCCTTACACACCTAAATCTTTCTTTAATGGATCTAACCCTTAGACACCTAATGCTGTCTTCAATGGATCCAACCCTTAGACACCTAATTTTGTCTTCAATGGATCCAACCCTTAGACACCTAATGTTGCCTTCAATGGAACTAACCCTTAGAAACCTAATGCTCTCATCAATGGATCTAATCCTTAGACACCTAATGCTGTCTTCAATGAATCTAACCCTTAGACACCTAATGTTGTCTTCAATGGATCTAAGCCTTACATACCTAAATCTTTCTTTAATGGATCTAACCCTGAGACACCTAATGTTGTCTTCAATGGATCTAAGCCTTACACACCTAAATCTTTCTTTAATGGATCCAACCCTTAGACACCTAATGTTGTTTTCAATGGATCCAACCCTTAGACACCTAATTTTGTCTTCAATGGATCCAACTTTTAGACACCTAATGTTGTTTTCAATGGATCCAACCCTTAGACACCTAATTTTGTCTTCAATGGATCCAACTTTTAGACACCTAATGTTGTTTTCAATGGATCCAACCCTTAGACACCTAATTTTGTCTTCAATGGATCCAACCCTTAGACACCTAATGTTGTCTTCAATGGATCTAACCCTTAGAAACCTAATTCTCTCTTCAATGGATCTAATCCTTAGACACCTAAAGCTGTCCTCAATGGATCCAACTCTTAGACACCTCAAGCTGTCTTTAATGGGTCTAACCCTTAGACACCTAAAGCTGTCTTCAATGGATCCAACCCTTAGACACCTCAAGCTGTCTTTAATGGGTCTAACCCTTAGACACCTAATTTTGTCTTCAATGGATCCAACCCTTAGACACCTAATTTTGTCTTCAATGGATCCAACTTTTAGACACCTAATGTTGTTTTCAATGGATCCAACCCTTAGACACCTAATTTTGTCTTCAATGGATCCAACCCTTAGACACCTAATTTTGTCTTCAATGGATCCAACTTTTAGACACCTAATGTTGTTTTCAATGGATCCAACCCTTAGACACCTAATTTTGTCTTCAATGGATCCAACCCTTAGACACCTAATGTTGTCTTCAATGGATCTAACCCTTAGAAACCTAATGCTCTCTTCAATGGATCTAATCCTTAGACACCTAAAGCTGTCCTCAATGGATCCAACCCTTAGACACCTCAAGCTGTCTTTAATGGGTCTAACCCTTAGACACCTAAAGCTGCCTTCAATGGATCCAACCCTTAGACACCTCAAGCTGTCTTTAATGGGTCTAACCCTTAGACACCTCAAGCTGTCTTTAATGGGTCTAACCCTTAGACACCTAATGCTGTCTTCAATGGATCTAACCCTTAGAACCTAATGCTGTCTTCAATGGATCCAACCCTTAGACACCTAATTTTGTCTTCAATGGATCCAACCCTTAGACACCTAATTTAGTCTTCAATGGATCCAACTTTTAGACACCTAATGTTGTTTTCAATGGATCCAACCCTTAGACACCTAATTTTGTCTTCAATGGATCCAACTTTTAGACACCTAATGTTGTTTTCAATGGATCCAACCCTTAGACACCTAATGTTGTCTTCAATGGATCCAACCCTTAGACACCTAATGTTGCCTTCAATGGAACTAACCCTTAGAAACCTAATGCTCTCTTCAATGGATCTAATCCTTAGACACCTAATGCTGTCTTCAATGGATCCAACCCTTAGACACCTAATTTTGTCTTCAATGGATCCAACCCTTAGACACCTAATTTTGTCTTCAATGGATCCAACCCTTAGACACCTAATGTTGCCTTCAATGGAACTAGCCCTTAGAAACCTAATGCTCTCTTCAATGGATCTAACCCTTAGACACCTAAAGCTGTCTTCAATGGACCCAACCCTTAGACACCTCAAGCTGTCTTTAATGATATCTAACCCTTAACCTAATGCTGTCTTTAATGGACCGAACCCTTAGGCATCTAAAGCCTGTCTTCAATGAATCAAACCCTTAGACACCTCATGGTGTCTACAATGGATCTAATCCTTAGACATCTAATGCTATCTTCAATGGATCTAATCCTTAGACACCTAAAGCTGTCTTCAATGGATCCAACCCTTAGACACCTCAAGCTGTCTTTAATGGGTCTAACCCTTAGACACCTAATGCTGTCTTCAATGGATCTAACCCTTAGAACCTAATGTTGTCTTCAATGGCTTCAACCCTTAGACACCTAATGCTGTCTTCAATGGATCCAACCCTTAGACACCTAATTTTGTCTTCAATGGATCCAACCCTTAGACACCTAATGTTGCCTTCAATGGAACTAACCCTTAGAAACCTAATGCTCTCTTCAATGGATCTAACCCTTAGACACCTAAAGCTGTCTTCAATGGATCCAACCCTTAGACACCTAATGTTGTCTTCAATGGATCCAACTTTTAGACACCTAATGTTGTTTTCAATGGATCCAACCCTTAGACACCTAATGTTGTCTTCAATGGAACTAACCCTTAGAAACCTAATGCTCTCTTCAATGGATCTAACCCTTAGAAACCTAAAGCTGTCTTCAATGGATCCAACCCTTAGACACCTAATGCTGTCTTCAATGGATCCAACCCTTAGACACCTAATTTTGTCTTCAATGGATCCTACCCTTAGACACCTCAAGCTGTCTTTAATGATATCTAAGCCTTAACCTAATGCTGTCTTTAATGGACCGAACCCTTAGGCACCTAAAGCCTGTCTTCAATGAATCAAACCCTTAGACACCTCATGGTGTCTGCAATGGATCTAATCCTTAGACATCTAATGCTATCTTCAATGGATCTAACCCTTAGACACCTAATGCTGTCTTTAATGTCTTTAATGGACCAAACCCTTTGGCACCTAAAGCCTGTCTTCAATGGATCAAACCCTTAAACACCTCATGCTGTCTACAATGGATCTAATCCTTAGACATCTAATGCTATCTTCAATGGATCTAACCCTTAGACACCTAAAGCTGTCTTCAATGGATCCAACCCTTAGACACCTCAAGCTGTCTTTAATGGATCTAACCCTTAACCTAATGCTGTCTTTAATGGACCGAACCCTAAGGGTTCGATGGATCAAACCCTTAGACACCTTATGCTGTCTACAATGGATCTAATCCTTAGACATCTAATGCTATCTTCAATGGATCTAACCTTTAGACACCTAATGATATCTTCAATGGAGCTAGCCCATAGACACCTAATGCTATCTTCAATGGAGCTAGCCCTTACACACCTAATGCTATCTTCAATGGAGCTAGGCCTCAGACAACTAAAACTGCCATTAACTGGTGGAGTGCTCTAAGTGCAGCTGCTGCAACTTAAAGGCATCATTTTCAGTGGATGTGCTTTCCTTTTGGAGTTAATTAATTTTGTCTTAGGATTTGCCTTGTAGGCACTCTCTCATGAATTGTAACAAGGCAAAGACACATGAACAAATTTTGATGACCAAAAATAATCCAGCATCCCACCATTTAGTGGATCAAACCCTAACATACCTAAAGCTTTCTTTAACAGATTTAACCCTTAGACCACCCATCTTATAGAACTAAATAACCATTAAACACATCATGCTGTCTTCAATGGAACTAACAATTAGAGACATCATGCCGTCTTCAATGGATTCAACCTTTTAGACTCCTAATGCCATCTTAAATGGATTTAACCTTTAAACACCTCAAGCTTTCCTTCATGGGTCTAGCCCTAAATCATCTAATGCTGTCTTAAATGGATAATAACTAACTTTTAAACACCTGATGTTGTCTTTAGTGAAATAAGAAACAGCAGTATTTTAGGTCAGTCATGTCATTTTAATGAAAGAAGCTCACCAACTAAGTAAGCAGCAATATTCTAGTTCAATCATATCAGTTTAATGAACAAAACTCGGGTATTTACCTTTTGTAAATTGATGTCGAAATATAAAGATTGCCACCTGCCAAGCCAGAAAATAAGCAGACTGTCATCTGCAAAATGAGGTCCCCAGAGGGTAAATTTAGTGATGCTACCCTGCATAGCAGGGTAGCATCACTAAATTTACCCTCTGTGAATCTGAATCTGAATCAGAGTCTCAAAACTAAACAAGAAGAGGTACCCACAGGATAAATTGGCCCACTGTTTGGGACCTCATTCTGCAAATGTCAGACTGCTTATTTTCAGGCCTGCTACCTGCACCTAATAAGCAACTAGGACTTAAACCAATTCAATCTTGTTTGACATGGCTCATTGCACTCTGTCAAATGAGATCACATTTGTCGAATTCCTAGATGTATTATGGGTAAAACGTATTGCTTGAAATTTGCGTGTTTTGACATCAGTGTGCATGCACAAGATTAACATTTTAACCCTTTCATTTTAACCCAATGGAGGAGTAGACAATATAAAGAGCAAAAAATCTTAAGCAAGGCTTGGTAATAATTTAATTCTCTCAAGCTGTTGGATCAAATTATTACTGAACGTCTTAACAAACCAGGATGGTTTCATCCATTTCACCACTGACTGAAATGATACCTTCCAGGGTGCCAGTGTTGAAAGGTTTAAGGACTGAATGTGACCTACAACAGAATGAATACAGAACCCACAAAAATAGTTCAATTTGGCAGAATAAAAATTAGAAGAACCTTAAATCTTAGACTTGTCATCAATTAACCCTTTACCTAACGAATCGCCCACATCCGCCCATGTAATATGAGCAGTTGAAAAAATTAAATTTTTCAAAATATTTCAATGAAATTATATCATGTGACCCCTCATTGGAATGAGCTCATTGAGCTTGTTCCAATGAGGGGCCACATGATATGGTTGAAATATGTTGAAAAATTTAAAAAAATTATATTTAAAATAATAAATTTTGATATTGTCTGCGTTGGGTAAAGGGTTAAAAGAAAAATGAAAGTTTGCCTAACACACTTGTAAAAATTAACTATAGCCCATCATTTTTATTTATTTATTTATTGGTGTTCAGGGTCACATATTTCTGCAAAATGGCTAATTGTGAACTCAAAAATGGATATAAAGTCAATTTTAACCAAACGTTTATTCCCATGTTGCCCATTTTAGAGGACTTTTACCTCACACATTGGTTACTGGATCCTATTTTACCAGTAAAACATAGCCTGTTTACCACAGTAAACAAGCACTGCTTCACTTCCTGGGATTCCCATGGGTGGCCAATCATTCAATAACATCACTTATTAGGAATAAGTTTAACCAGGTTTAAGCTCAAGACTAAGTTTAAACGAGGGCTACGCAAAGAGTGGCCACTGCCCCAGACCCGTATGCATGTCCGAAGCAGCCTTAAAGGTATTGTGGAATAGTCCAAAAAGTGAAAATGGGTCATAACTCTGGGGAAAATCATTAGACGGAACCCATTCCTTGTGCATATCCATTCCCACATGCAGGTCTACCAGCATACCAAAGGAGATCCAAATCCGACAAATGGCTTTGAAATTACAATGCAAAATGTTTGTATGGACAGACAGGTGGACAGATGGATGGACCGACAGCCAGATGGATGGACGGCTTCACTAGATACCACTGAATCCTCCTTCGGAGGTCGGGGGCATAATAAAGTTTGTGTCATATGTGAAATCTTTGTATGAAAAAGAAATGCCATCCAATGTGAAGTCCTGCACCCCTGATAACTTTGAAAACAGCAAAAGTGAAGCAAACAAAGACAATGGAAATCTAATAATAACTATTCAAGTTATCACATAGTCATTACAAATTTTGAATATTATTTATTTTTATTGGTGTTTAAGGTCACATACTACTGCACAATGGCTAATCGTTACCATTACATGGAGATAAAGTTAAGTTTAGACCACCCCTTATACCAATGCTGTCCATTTTAGAGGACTTCCACCTCAAGTATTGGTACCTGGTTCCTATTTTACCTGTAAAACAGACCTTGTTTACCACAGTGAACAAGCACTGCTTAACCTCCCAGGATTCACATGGGGGAATTTTCGAATAAAAAGAGAAAAAATGTCAATAACGCAATTAATTTTGAAAGATCTCTTTCAGAACATAAAGCGGCTAATTTTTAGGACAAGATATTCATTTAAATAATTTAATTTCTGTAAGGATATACTAAGTAACACTTTATGGCAACCTAATCCAACTAATTTCCCTGCTGTTGCACCTATATTTTGTAATTTTTTATCAAAGATACATATATTGTTTCAATATTGATGACTGCCAAATATATTTCACCACGTGAGCTAGTATCAAAGTCAGTACCGATGAAAATTACCTATATCTCAGCTATAAGAAAACTTTTATTTACCTTTGTAAAAGATGAAATAAAATTAAGTTTGGAATATATAATAAGAAATGTGCTCTCTGGTTCAGTGGACATGACTTAATTGAATAGAATTACATATCCCTGTCAACTAAATGTAAGTGATTCCATACAATTACAGCCCGAATTGTATGTTGTATGAGATATATATATTATCACCATCGTGTTTATGTACAAAATGTTGTGTCAGAGTCAAGCCTTGTTTCTAAGGCCATATCTCAATGAGTCGAAATATAGCCTTAAAAACAAGACCGAGACTCTGATACAACATTTTGTACATAAACATAATGATATATGATGATCGATTTATCTTACAATTCTCAACTGTAATAACTTAACTGGTAGAGTGCTGAATTATTTTTGGTCATCAAAATTTGTTCCGATATGTTTGCCTTGTTACAATTTATGGGAGAGTGCCAATAGGCACTCTCCCATAAATTGTAACATGGCAAATCCTTACAGACTAAACTTAGATGTGAGTCTTCCATGGAAGACGTGTGTCGCCTGCACTATATTTTAATATTTCAGACAAAATTCTAAGTGGAAAAGGGGCATAACTCTGGAAAAATTACAGCGGATCAAAAAATAGAATAGGAGGTGCACAATGCCATTATTGAATTAAGAATCACTGAAAGTTTCATCAAAATCCATTCATAGGTTAAAGAGGAGTGGCGGATAAGAGAAAGTGTGACGCGGACGACGACGCAGACGACGCGAATGATGCAAGACGACAAAAGTAATCCCTATATGTCGCTCCCACTTCGTGGGGCAGGCGACACAATAATTTCACTTCAAAGGTGGTATGAACAACATCCACAAAATATGAAGCCTTTAAGTACTGGTACTGACACTTCAGAGTAAAGCCCAAATATGGGCTTCCAGCACTCTACCAGTTAACACTTTACCCAATGCAGACGATATCAAAATTTATTATTTTAAATATCATTTTTTTAATTTTTCAAAAAATTTCAACAAAACCATATCATGTGACCACTCATTGGAACGAGCTCAGGCAAGCTCGTTCCAAAGAAGTGTCACATGATATGGTTTTGTTGATATTTTTTGAGAAATAATATTTTTTTCAGCTGCTGAATTAGCATATAATGCAGGCGGATGTGGCCGAGTCGTTGGGTAAATTACCTAATGAATCAGACATATAATGTGCAAACTGAGCTGGTAATAAACAAAATTTTTCAAAAAATTTTAAAAAAATCATATCATGTGACTCCTCATTGGAATGAACTTGGTGAGTTCGTTCCAATGATGGGTGACAGCATATGGTTTCGTTGAAATTTTTGGAATATATCTTTTACAAAAAATAATTAAAATAATAAATTTTGATATCGTGTGTGGTGAGAAAACTGTTAACTAGCAGTTCAATTTTAGATTTCATTTTCAGACTCATAAAAATGCTTGTCGTTCCGGTAAAAGCTGCACCCAGCTGCCTTGAACTTTTGTGATGGGTTGAAGACATGCGTACCATCGACATGCAGTACGCCTTAGTACACGGTGTCATCGTGCCCCCATGTGGACAATCGGGGTTAAGTGCCTTGCCCAAGGACACAACGCTCAAACGGTCACCCATCCAATGATTAACAGGGCTCGACGTTGTTTAGCTTCGATGATCTGACGAGAACCGGTTACCGCAAAGCCACCGTCCTCAGACACTTTTTGTGTGCATACATATTCAACATTCCGAAAAGACTGTGCACTTTAATGCTTCCAGTGATTCATATACAAAGCATAAAAGCAATGTGGTTCCATAATTCAATGATTATACTTTTGAGAAGTTTTTTCTTTCTCATTTCGTATATGGAAATGTAAAGATCCCTCGCAAACACATTTTGAAAGCTTGTAATGTTCTATAAATAGTAACATAAACAAATCATAACCAAGCGCACAGTTATATTAACCCTTTACCCAATGAATCGGCCACATCCGCCCATGTAATATGCAAATTCAGAAGCTGAAAAAATATTATTTAAAAAAAAAATTCAACAAAACCATATCATGTGACCCCTCTTTGGAACGAGCTCATCGAACACGTTTCAATGAGGGGTCACATGATATGGTTTTATTGAAATATTTTGAAAAATTAAAAAAAAATATATAAAATAATAAATTTTGATATCGTCTGCGTTGGGTAAAGGGTTAAGTAGTTGCAAGATCAAGATTTTGTATCAGGAGCCCCTGATACATGCTGTATTTGGGGTAATTACAGACCCAATACATACTTATTATAAGAAAAAGTAAATAACACATGTTATGCTGTCACCCGCAATGACAAACCTTCAGTATGGAAGTTGTTTCTTGTTTTTTTGCAAACTTTTGTTTTGAAACCACGATTATTATTATTATTATTATTATTTATTTATTGGTTTTTAAGGTCACATACTTCTGCACAATGACTAATCATGACCACAACATGGGGATAAAGTCAAGGTCAGTCAATTCTTTATGCCCCATGTTGCCTATTTTAGAGGACTTGCACCCCAAGCATTAGTGACTGGTCCTATTTTGCCAGTAAAATGGTGCTTGTTTATCAAAGTAAACAAGCACTGTCTCACTTTCCAGAGTTTATGCGGGGGTGAAACCACGATATCCTATCAGGAGCATGAATATCTGATAACTAGATTAATGAGAAGGATGGCTAAGCCCTGCACCCCATCATCATAGATGTCCATCCCCAATTCACCAAACACTAAATCTCACTAACAGAGCAGCCCAGCACATGTGCACATTGTGGTTGATATTCTGGATAAATTGTGAGTGTCAATATTCTGGTTAACAAACAATTGTGAGGGTCAATATTCTGGATAACTATCAAATTGTGATGGTGGTGCGGTGGTGTCGTGGTAACCGGTTCTTGTCAGATCACTGAAGTTAAGCAACGTTGAGCGCGGTTAGTAGCTGAATGCGTGACCATTTCAGCGACTGATTCGTGCTCCCGTCTTGTGTCCTTGGGCAAGGCACTTAACCCTGATTGCCTACATGGGGCACGATGATGCTGTGCACTAAGGCATGTCTTCAACCAATCTAACCCTGCCTGTACCGAGGTACAGAGTTCCGAGTTACCATGTTGGAGAGCTGACAGTTGCTCGTCGTTGCTCGGTGGTTCTCTCCGGGTACTCCGGCTTCCTCCACCCGTAAAACTGTCACCGACATGATTTGACCCTGGCTGTTAATGTGTCATTAAACCCTAATAAATAAATAAATAAATCAAATTGTGATGGTCAATATTCTGGTTAACCAGAAAATAGTTAGGGTGATATTCCAACTAGGCCTTAATCATGAAGTCGACTATCATCGTAAACACCCATAATCAACTACAATTTAAAAGTTGATTATTTTTCATAACACCTTTACTGATGAATTATTAGTTATTACTCTCCTCCCCATCATGATCGTAAGAAGTGTCAGAGGCTGTAGAATATCAAAATACATCGTAATTGATTTGGTAAAGAAGTATAAAGATACAACACATGACACCAGGTACAGTACAGCCGCTGTGAACTGGCCACTTTCCACGGGTGAGCAATATTTCCACGGTCGCAATAATATTAGATTCAAAACACTAATTACAGGAATAATCATCAAAAATTTAATTAATGAAGCACCGGGTACAACCCGGTGCTTCATTAATTAAAATTTTGCTGATAATGATTTTAATTACCTGGTAAATGCATGCGTGGACATCACTGCCCACGTGTGGATTACGACAATCCACGGTGACTGTACTGCATGGTGTTCAAGAAAGTATGGGAGTACAAATATAATTGCCCTTCCCAGTTTGCCAAGAAGTGCAATTGTCTTCTTAAATCTAAATGCAGCTATTATTTGACTCCTGACCACCTCAGGTCCAAACCTAAGGCAAACCTAAGCCTAATCAGGAGTCTAAATTTTCCTGGGAGAACAGTACGCATGCAGCATGCCTAAAGAATGTCCAGCCTGAGCACGCCAGAAAATAAGCACACAGTCATCTGTAAAATGAGGTCCCCAGAGGGTGAATTTTGTGATGCTACCCTGCACAGCTGGGAAGCATCACTAAATTTACCCTCTGTGAACCTCAATCTGAATCAAGGTCTCAAACCTAAACAGAAAGACGTACCAAGAGGATAAATTGGCCCACTGTATGGAATAGCAGATTCACCCTCTGGGGACCTCATTTTGCAAATGACAGATTGTTTATTTTCAGGCTCGGGTCCGAGGAACTAATGACCAAAAATATTGTTTTCTATATAGTTGTTTCTAGAGGTCACACAGTATGATTAAAGTTGACTTTAATCGATTATTCTACTTCAAGCGTCGATCATGAAATTTCATAATCATTCCAGCCCTAATTCCAACACTGATAAAGTTGTTGAGTTCACAAATATCACAGTTACAAAGAACCTAAGCTTTCAATAAACTTCAGTATTAGAAAATGATACTGAAACAGGGGTCATGACATTACATGACTTCTTTAACTTGGAGGTGGGCTGAAAAAAAACAAATTTTGTTCAATCTTTTGAAACGTATGGTGCCAGTACAAACCAATGGCAAATTGTCTCTAATTATGCAACAGCAACCATACCTTACTTTACAGATTAGTACAATAAATAGCAAAGGTCTGACATAAACACAAACACCAATTTGAAGTTGGATTTTAAACTAATCAAGGGAGATAAGTCCACAGTAAATATTTACCTTGATGTTGATAGCAGTTAAGCACATTTAATACTCAACAAACACATTTGTCAGTTCATAATGACCTGTCAACTTGGGGAGCACAGAAGAGGTAGACTGATTCAGAATAAGTCATTACATTCTCTCATGTCATAAGTACTCCACCTTCAAACCCTTAAGTCTTGACCATATCTATATAAGTGCTGTGCCTCTTGCCTACCCCCTCCCCCATACAGCCCTAAACAGCCCCTCCCTTATATTGCTTTGAAAAAGTTGCCCACAAATGTATTCTTCCTTGAGAACTCTAATATTAGGCTGTATTTATCTTGACAATGTTTTACGTCATTGTTGGCTGCCTCTACAGGCAGTCAAATATAACTGCCCTTCCCAATTTGCCAAGGAGTGCAATTGTCCTCTAGATCTTCCTCGAAGAACAGTACGCATGCAGCATGCCTAAAGAATGTCCAACATGAGCAAGCCAGAAAATAAGCAGATAGTCATCTGCAAAATGAGGTCCCTAGAGGGTGAATTTGGTGATGCTACCCTGCAAAGCAGGGTAGCATCACTAAAATTACCCTTTGCAAACCTCAATCTGAATCGAGGTCTCAAACCTAAACAGAAAGAGGTGCCTAGAGGATAAACTGGCCCACTGTATGGGACAGCAAATTCACCCTCTGGGGACCTCATTTTGCAAATGACAGATTGTTTATTTTCAGGCTTGGGCCCGAGGAACTAATGACCAAAAATATTGTTTTCTATATAGTTGTTTCTGGAGGTCACAGAGTACGATTAAAGTTGACTTTAATCGATTATTCTTCTTCAAACATCGATCATGAAATTTCATCTTGAAGTTGAAACACTGTTGGGCCATCTGCAGCCATGTACATATGGTAGGTATTAACATATAATTAATCTGAGGATTTAAGGATTAACATCCTTAGTTCAGGACAATAACTACAATGGAACTACAGGTCTCCACTACACTTCACTCCCCCCCCCCCCCCCCTAATTCCAGGCCATAACTATAAAAGTACTGTCTTATCCCTACCTCCACACCCTTAATTGAAGGCCACAACTATGCAAGTACCATGTCTTATCCCTTCCTTCAAATCCTTAATTCAAGCCCATAACTACAGATGTACTGTGCCTCAACCAAAGTTTACAATCTTTAACTGTGCAAGTTCTACGTCTCAACCCACTTTCATACCCTTCAATCAGGGCTATAACTATACACCTGGAACTTAATTAAGCACCCCCTTGTTTTTTCGCAGTGGTGTTAATATTTATTATTTATTGGTGTTTAAGGTCACATACTTCTGCACAGTGGCTAATCATGACCAGAGTGGTGTTAATAGAAACTGTCATTACTGTCATGCTATCTTTTAAAATGCCAAAATTGATTGTTTGCAGAAAGAATTGTCTATTGACAAATGAAAGACAATGCAAGATGAAAATAAGCAGTATTCTAATGGCACTAGTTACACATATCTGTCACCAATGTTTTTGATGGAAAAATGTTCTCTCGACAAGTATGGTGCTGGAACAGTCCATGATGAAACAATGCTGTTAATTACTTATAAAAAATGAACTTGTGATCTCCTGAACACAATAGCAGTGTGTGATGTCAGTAGCGAGTGTATCCACCACGTGCCTGGATGACAGCCTGAACACTCCTCCTAATGCTACCAGTGAGCCTTCTGATCGGTCCAGAGGCAACTGCCACCACTCCTCATGCAATGCAGCTTCTAAATTGGCCAAAGTCTGTACAGGCAGATCTCATGCAACCATCTATAATGTGAAGCAGGAACCTACTCTCATCTGACCAATGGTCTCTCCTCCACGTCCTGAAATTCCAATGTTGTTGTGCCTTACACCACTCCAAACATCATCTTTGATGTTGATCAGACAGGGCTGGATGCTTGATAACCCTCCTGGACCTCTTAACAGTCCTTTGAGACTGTTTCGGACAGTTCTGTTGCAAAAACACCTGTTGTGGAACCAAAGGCATTTCAAAACCCCACTTGAAACAAAGGGTTCACACCTAACGAGGCATGCCAGACTCTGATCTTCCGAGGAGAGATCTTTTGGAGTTGTCCCGTCCTTGGTCGGTCCTTAACATCGTTGGTTTGTTGATGTTTTCGGACAAGTCTGCTGATGACTATAGCCAAGTTGTCTTCCAATAGCTTTGAATGGCATGCCTGTTGTATGCATGTCAACGATTTGCTATCTTAGTGACAGTCTCCTCCTTGCCATGTCAACATTTATTGATAGAAGAAGTGACAAATTTTCTTGTTTTATACCCAGATATTGCATGTGGATGACAGTTTTTTTTGTGACTCATGGGAATCTTGCTTCATGTGGACGACTGGATGTGTTTGGGGTAAGCTATCAACCAGAAACATCATGTTTCACTAGATGAAATGTACTGCAAGACATAGCAATTATTAAAACATAATAATCAGTAACAGCAACTTCACTGTCATGAAACATTTCAGGGGGTGCTTAATTAAGTTCCAGGTGTATATGTAAGTGCTACGTTTAATCCCCACACTTAATTAAAGGCATTACCACATAAGTACTATATCTTTCATCTACCTTAACACCCTTAATTCAGAGCCATAACTATATAAGCACAATATCTCATCCCCTACTTTCGCACTCTTGATGTCACTGCCATAAATAACAACATAAGTATTATGTCTCATCCCATCTTTATGCCCTTCATTCAAGGCCACAACTCCATAAGTACTATTATATCCCTATATCCACAGCCTGGACCATAACTACATAAGTACTATGTCTCATTTCTATATCCTTAATTGGAAGAGTGCCATAAGCTACTAACATGGCTCTATTAAAAAGTGTTGAAAGCCACTTTAGTGACTTACTCAGTGAGCATTAGCTCATTGTTTGCTCCACAGTCGAAAAAATGTTTTATTTGATACTGTTTTATTACTATTTATTGGAGAGTGCCAACTGGCACTATATCTATCATGCATGTATCTCTGCTCTCTTGGTACCAACATATATCTACTATGGCCGTATCTCTGCCCTACCCTGCTCTAGTATAATTCTATTGTGTCTGTATCTTTGTTCTGCTTTTTCCCAGTATAAATCCACTCTGTCTGTATCATCCCATACACTGTACAGATTATGTTATATCAGCCCTGAGAGTTACTCCCATCACTGTGATAGTTAAAATTGCAGCCTTATGTGGAAAATGTTTTAGCTGATGGGTTAACATATGGCTACTGTGCCTTTATCTCTGCTCCACCCTACTCCTGTATAAAGATACTATGCCTGTATCTCTGCTCAACCTTGCCCCATCATAAATCTACCATGCTTGTATCTCTGACACCTATCATGTCTCAGCATAAATCTACTATGACTCTATTATCTCTGCACCACCTTTCCCCAATATAAATCTACTGTGCCTTTATTTCTGCTCCACCTTGCCTGAGCATACATCTACTATGATTGCATCTCTGCCATATATTTCTGTATAAATCAACTGTGCCTACATCTCCTCTGTTCTGCTTGTCCCTGTATAAATCTACAATGACTGGACAGTGTATGGGATGATACAGACAGGGTAGATTTATATTGGGAAAAGGCAGAGCTGAGATAAGGCACATTAGATTTGGACTGGAGCAAGGAGCCACAGAAATACAGACTATGTAACATCAGCCCCGAGAGTTACTCCTAACATTGTGACAGTTAAAATTGCAGTCTTGTGTGGTAAATGTTTCAGTTGATGCGTTAGCATCCTGCTACTGTGCCTTTACCTCTGCTCCATCCAAGCCCAGTATAAAGCTACCATGCCTGTTTCTCCTCCTCTCAACTCACCCTATCATTAATCTACTCTGTCTGTATTGCTACACTACCTTGTCTGTGTTTAAATCTGCTGTGCCCATTCAAGACTTAAAATTTGTCACGATTTGCAAGAATCCATTTTGATGCTCGCGAACTCCTGCTGCTGCAAGAAAAATTTTTAGTTCTCAAATTTAAGAGCACTGTGAGTATAACCAGAACATATTCGAGACTCCATAGTAACCAGAGCGCACTGCCACAGTGCCGAAGCTGTGATGATTCGTGCAACGCCAATGATGTTTTAAAACTCGTTGGTGACAAAAAACTTGTTGGTGACAAGTCCATAAATGTGACAGAAATTATCCGAATGACATGCACTATTGAGAGGGTGTAGACATCATGAAGATACACTTGCATACCAAGTATGGTGTCATTCCATCAAGTATTTTAGGAGTTATGGTGTTTTTGAAACACGTTGGTGACAGACCGACCCGAAGACCGACCGACCGACCGACAGACCGACCAACATTGCCACATATAGAGCTGCTCATCGCAGCTAAAAATCAAACGACACATTTATATATTTACTTGAGTTTGAACCTTGATGGCCAATTTCCAATCTTGGTGCATTTCTTGTCTCACATGTACATGTAGAACACACATGTCCCAAAATAAGGCTTTTGACAGTCTTGCTGATGGCAATTACAGTACCTTGGCAGTGGTTTCTAGTGAAGTCAGGGCTGCCTGTACAGGCAGCCAAGACTTCACTAGTCACTCCTGCTAAGTCCCAGTGTTACCTTATTATGAGGTAGCAAACTATGTAAATTAAATTCTCCAGGCCTTTCAGGACACATTCAGAATCTCTTTCAAGAATCAAATGAACATTTAATGAGAATCAACTTTTCCTTGCGAGAATCAATTGTGTTAATCGGTTCTGATTTTCATATAGATTTTAAGCCCTGCCATTTCTCTGTTTCACCCTGCCCAAGTTTAAATCTACTATGCCTGTATCTCTGCTCTGCCGTGCCCTGATAATAACTCTACTGTGCCTATATCATCCTGTAAACTGTCACATACAGACCATGTACCATCAGACGTGAGAGTTGTTCCCATCATTGTGACAGTTAAAATTGCAGTGTCTTGTGTGGTAAATATTCCAGGGGATGGGTTAGCATGCTGCTAATAATTCCAAAACAAATATGAACCTAAAGAAAACAGTATGACTGTTGATTTATGCTGCAATTCATCCACCGAAAAATACATTATTAGGGTTTAACATTTGAAGTGGTTGGAAATGTTTTCCACGGTAAATGAAGCATGAGAATATTTGAATAAATCATTAGATTTCCAACTGTTTTAGTGATAGGTGTACATGTTTTATTGACCAGTTCTAATGTGAGGAAGTTCATGGGAACTTTAATATGGATCATATCTCACAGCAGTCATGTGGGTATGCCTCTATTGTACAGCCTATTGCTGGGGTACAAATTTCATTGTTAATGAGTATCACTTAGTGCACTAAATGACAAACAAATAAATGGTGATCATCTCTCTCATCTTACTCATCACATATGATTTTAATGAAATATTTGACTCCTCTCCTCAACATGTTATAAAATGATATCTGTTATGTCAGTATATAATGCATATTTTAATTCATAGTAAAGACTGTAAATAGCAAATCTGAGTCTGTGTGAAAATGGTGAAAGCATCAGAATTAAACGATATAGAAAATGAATATAAAGTAGATTTCCTATTTCTTAGGCCATATTTTGTAAAATTGCATGCGAGCGGGCAGTTTTTTATTTTACTTTTTTATTTTTTGTAATTATTTCTTTGCCATCAAAAGTTCATGTTCTTGTTTTTTTATGTCTTAGACCTCATAATATACAGCCCAGAACAGCATGGGTGGTTGTGTATTTTGTCCTTTGAGTGCAAGAAGTCTTTGCAATGCTAAAGCAAAGCCTTGTTGCACTCCAGGGATAAATTTATCAATTTTATTAACTTGGGTAAAAATATCAGACATAAACCATTTAATTTTTATTTTTTGGAATTTTGCAATGGTTATAAAAAGGGAGCATTCGGTAGCCAAAACGATCATGCAGTAGAGCCTAAGAAACACATTTTTAACTTTTTTAGGCCGTATGTAGACTTATTTTCGGGAGTAAAGTATCTTTAAATAAATCAGAAAAGGTTTTTCTGTAATGTTAATGATTGTCATATAAATATACAATAAGTATATACAGTACGTGGAGAGTGGATTGTAACTAAACCACCCATGGAGTGGAGTTATCACCCAACCTATAACTTTCAAATTTTGTACATATCGACAAAAAACACAAGCAATGTTTCAGCAATTAAAACCGGAGGTCCATTGGCTGAAACTTTACTGATGCTGGTTATGCTTTGCAACAAATTTGCAATTATTGCTCGGGTGGAATTTATGAATGTAATTGATTACTTTTGAATTAATCAAAAGTAATCAATTACATTCATAAATTGACAGTAATCATGATTACTTTTATGATTACTTTTCCTTTAATACTGTGGATAAGTTTAACCCTTTACCCAATGAATCGCCCTCATCCGGACCCGTAATATGCAAATTCGGCAGCTGAAAAAATATTATTTTTCGAAAAATTTCAACAAAACCATATCATGTGACCCCTCTTTGGAACGAGCTTGTCGAGCTCATTCCAAAGAGGGGTCACATGATACGGTTTTGTTGAAATTTTTTGAAAAAATAAAAAAAATGATATTTCAAATAATAAATTTTGAAATCGTCTGCATTGGGTAAAGGGTTAAACAAATGCTCTCTGTAATTCTGTCATCTGAGAAACAAGTTCCTCCTTTTTATGTGTGGTGTTCTAGAAAAAGTCAGGATGGCCTGGTAGTGTAAAATGTTATTTTAACTTGAGAAACAGAATTTACTGCAATCAGTAAATTCGAGTCTGTGTGAAAATGGTGAAAGTATTAGAAGTAAACCTGTGGACAAATAGTTTTGGGAGTAAAATGCCTTTCAAGATTTCAAAAATGGCTTCCTGTAAACAGCATTTAAAGATTTTCATACAGGAATCAGATAAAAATTTCAAGAGACCAGAAATAACTTCTGTGCAGACCATTTCATGTGTTCTATGAAGGAATTAGAAATGGATATTAACCCTTTACCCAATAAATCGGCCACATCCGCCCATGTAATATGCAAATTCAGCAGCTGAAAAAATATTATTTTTCAAAAGATTTCAACAAAAGCATATCATGTGACCCCTCTTTGGAATGAGCTCGTAAAAAAATGATCTGCAAAAAAACGCCTGAAATTCTACATGGAATAATCCCTAGTGCCCCTCACCTACTATCCCCTCCTGGCCCACCCCCTCATACTTCAAACCCGCTATTGCTCCCATGTCAATAGATCTGATATCGAAGTGTGTCCTGCTTTCAAAATTTTGACTTGACCTGCATTCAAAATCTTCGACCTTTAAATTTACATGTGAACTTTAGGAATGCATTTAAGGTTCGAAGTTTATACTATGCTTGAGATATCAGCATGATCAGCTTTCAAAATGTATGGTAAGGTCTGTTTTTTTAGCCTTAGATTATACAATGCTCTAAAAAGTGGACAAGGGCCAAAAATTTTGAAAGTGGGTTACTTTTAAATTTTTTGGCTCTACCCACTTTTTTGAGTTGCAAAATGCATTAGGGGATAATAAATGCAATTTCCAGCAATTCTAAAAAAATGCACTCAATGACCCCAGGATGACCTCGGTGACACTGACCCATATTTTGAACCTCCATCGAGTTTTTGACTCATTTGGTGTTGCTCCCAGGTCCATAGGTCATACCATGCTTGAGATATGAGTGTGGCCCACTTTCAAAATGTTAGGCACAGCCCACTTTTTTTAGTGTAAAATACATGTATGAACTTCAGGAGTACATTGGGGTCACACAATGTGATTTTCAGCAATTCTGAAAATTGCACTCAATGACCTCTGGTTGACCTCAGTAACCTTGACCTATATTTTAAACCAAGATTGAGTTTCGACTCATTTAGTGTTGGTTCCCATTCAGTAGGTCATACTGTGCTTGAGACCTAAGCATGATCCATATTCAAACTGTTTGGCCCTGCCCACTTTTTAAGTGTAAAAATACATGTATGAATGCATTGGGTGGGGTGGTGGAATTCCAGGAATTCTGAAAATGCACTCAATGACCCCTGGGTGACCTCAAACCATATTTTGAACCTCCATAAGAGTTTCAATTCATTTGGTGTGGTCCCAGGCCCACAGGTCAAACCATACTTGAAATATGAGAGTGACTCACATTAAAAACACCCTTAGGGCACACCCAATCCCCCATGAACCTGATGGGCATGTACTAGTGACTGTCTATCAGTCTTAACCCTTTACCCAATGCAGACGATATCAAAATTTATAATTTTAAATATCATTTTTAAAAAATTTTCAAAAAATTTCAACAAAACCATGTCATGTGACCCCTCATTGGAATGAGCTCGATGAGATCATTCCAAAGAGGGGTCACATGATATGGTTTTATTAAAATATTTTGAAAAACAGAATTTTTTCAGCTGCTGAATTTGCATATTACGTGGGCGGATGTGGCTGATTCATTGGGTAAAGGGTTAAGGCAGTAAAATAGGAAAATTTATATTCAAGTTATCATGTAGACAAGGAAGTGGAGAGAAGACCAGGAAAAGAAAAGAAAAAGAAACCATACAAAAACAATAGTCTGTATGTTTCACACAGACTAATAAATGAAACATTTCTATTTGCCCACATGAAAATGTCTCATGTATTTCACCCTTCACTGCTCTAAAACCTTTTAATACATGCAGTCACCTCCACGAGGTCAGGGGGTTTTAGTTTTAAGTTGGTGTCAACCTTATTTTTTAATACTGGTAAACAAAGCATTTACTAGACTTGAAATTCATGCTTTGATGGAAATTATATCTTGTGCAAAACCATATTTAACATTTGTAATAAACTATCAATTATTGGTAACTTTATATTCTGAAACACCTCCCACCTCCTGGAGGTGACTGCATGTATTAAAGTGCAGAACAAAAAACATAAACTGTAATTTATTGTTAGCTTTATAATAAATCCATGCTTTTGTTCTCACAACTGAATGTCATCTGTAGTGTGCAAATACTAGAAATTTGTTTTATTGTGATGATATAAACTACTGGTTTGTTCAGATAAAGTGGTTAACTGGTAGAGTGCTGGAAGCCCATATTTGGGCTTTGTTCTGAAATGACAGTACTGCAATTTAAAGGCTTCATACTCTTTGGATGCGCTTAATATTACATTTGAAGTGATATTATTTTATCTGTTAAGATATGCCCTGTTACAATTTATGGGAGAGTGCCTATTGGCACTCTCCCATAAATTGTAACAAGGCAAAGATGCACAAAGAAATTTTAAGGACCAAAAATAATTTAGCATTCTACCAGTTAATATCTCAACACAATTTTGACTGGTTTTCCAGAACTTTCAAGACTGACCTAACAAACGTCCATTTTTCCAGAACATTCCAGGCCGTGAATTTTAAAAAATGCTGAATTCCAAGACTTTCAAGATTTAAGGACCTGTGTGTGCTCACTATATGTACCCAAAAGAAAATAACTCATTCTCAATTAGAATATTTATTTATTTATTAGGGTTATCAACACTTTAACAACCAGGGTCATATCCTGTCGGTGACAGTTGTACAGGTGGAGGAAACCTGAGTACCCGGAGAGAATCACCGAGCAACGAAGAACAGCTGTCAGCTCTCCAACATCATAACTCTGAACTCTGCACCATGGCACAGGCAGGGTAAGATTGGTTGAAGATATGTTCACCATTGACATTCAGTATGCCTTAGTACACAGTGTCATCATGCCCCCAAGGATACAACGTGAGAGCGTGAATCAGTCGCTGAGATGGTCACCCATCCAACTACTAACCATGCTCGATGTTGCTTAACTTTGGTGATCTAACGAGAACCGGTTACCGCAACACCACTGCACCCTCCCATCAATTAGAATAAGATTTGTTCTTAATTAGTTTGCGCATATAGGTTTCAAACTCACCAACACACACCCCTTTCCAGATCTTAACATGCATAAAACTGAGCATTAAGCCTAAAAAAGTTAAAAATCTGTTTCTCAGGCCATGGTCCTTTTACCTGCTGCATGCTCTTTTTTTTATAAACCAATGCAAACTTTAACAAAATTAAATTAAATGGTTGTGTCTGATATTTTACCCAAGTTAATAAAATTTATAAATTTGTCCCTTAAGTGCAACATGGCTTTTCAATGCTAAAGCATTGCAAAGCCTTCTTACACTCGCAGAACGAAATACACCACCACCCATGCTATTCTGTAGATTATGAGGCCTAAAACGTAAAATAAACCAAGAACATGCAAGTTTACAAAAAATGGCGTGCGAAACAGATCTTTTTTATGGAGCCTTACTAACGGTAATTATTTTAAAGCACCAAACTCATGAGGGAAATTTATGGTCAAATGACGTGTGTGCCTGCCTGATAAATGGCTTTACTTTGGATATCTCTACCGTTTATAACGCACTTATTTAGGTTTTGTATATCTTATTATTCTCTTTTATTTGTGACAAATATATGAACAAATCAAATTTTAGCCCAATGTATTAGAAAATAGAGAAATTTTGTCTTCACATCTGTTAACTCTTTACCTAATGAATCGGCCCACATAATTTTCATTCAATTTGAGCAGTTGAATAAATACATTTTTCCAAAAATTTCAACAAAACCATATCATGATGAGCTCATTCCAATGAGAGTTCACATGGTATGGCTTTGTGAAATTTTCTGAAAAATTTAAAACACAATTAAAATAATAATTTTGATTATACTGTGTGTTAGGTGAAGTGTTAACTCCTCAACAATAACTCAATGAGAAACACTGAGGGCCATCTCAAATGAAATGATTTCTTACTGAGTGCCATCTAATCTAATTTTATCATTTACTGAATACCATTGGGAGCGCGGTGGCTCAGTGGTAGACTGCTGGACTTCTATGCTAGATGTCTTCAGTTCGATCCCCGTCCGGGATGACCCGCATTGTGTCCTCGGGCAAGGCACTTTATCCCGGTTGCCTACATGGGAGCACAATGATGCTGTGCACTGAGGCGTACTGCACGTCGATGGTGCACATGTCTTCAACCGCTGTAACCCTGCTTGAACGGAGCTTGAACAGAGTTAGAATGTTGATAAGTTGACAATTGCTCGTCGATGCTTGGTGGGTCCCTCCAGGTACTCCTCCACCCGTAAAACTGTCACGATTAGCCATTGTGCATAAGTATGCATACCAGAAAATAAGTGCTCAGACAAGGACAATGTGAGGCTCAAGAAGGCCAATGTCTGACTGAGGTTTAAAATCATCAGTTAAAATGTCTGATGCCAAAATTATCAATGAAGTTCAGTGATCAGTACATCATGCATGCTGGAAATCATGTATATAACAAGCAAGCCTAAAATTAATGATAATTGTGATTCCTGGTCCTTGCAACTTCGGGAGTGTGAAGAGAGTGACTGTAAGTGACTGTGGCTTGTAAATATGTGACCTTAAACACCAATAAATAAATACTGAATACCATCTGATATTACACACTAAGCCATCTAATCTAATATTATTTATTTATTGGTATTTAACCCTTGAAACTTCAGTGGTATCTTCCATGCCAGTTCAATGGCAGCAATTAGAAGAGTCCATATTCATTATTTGGGGTAGACCAATCAATATTTTCAACGTGCCGCCTCAGGGCTGCACATTGAAAATATTGATTAATTTACTCCACATATTTACAGAACAGCCATCCTATTGAATAACTTTATGACGTATCATGTCCCTGGCTGGAAAAACGGCCGCTGGGGTTCAAAGGGTTTTAAGGTAACATATTTATTATGTGCAATGGCTGACTAATTATATATTTATTTATTTATTGGTGTTTAAATTCATACACTTATGCACAATTGCTAATCATGACTGAGACAGTTTTACGGGTGGAGGAAGCCGGAGTACCCGGAGAGAACCACCGAGGAATGACGAGCAGCTGCCAGCTCCCCAACATCGTAACTCCGCACTGCAGCACAGGCAGGGTTAGATTGGTTGAAGACATGCATACCATCGACGTACAGTACACCTTAGTACATGGCGTTATCGTGCCCCCATGAGGACAATCAGGGTTAAGTGCCTTGCCCAAAGACACAATGCAGGCGTCCGAATTAATACAATGGCTGATCAACAGGGTTTATTTTTCATCTAAATTTGGGAGAATCCATTTGCGAGAATCCATATCTACTATGAGTGTTCTAGTATCCCATTAGGTCACCATGATTCAACCCCTGCTGTATACTGATAACACATGTTAGCCCTCTACCCAATACAGCTATTTAATTCTTATTTTTAAAATTTAAATTGATTTTGATATTTTTTTAAAAAGATAAATAATATTTGTCAATAAAATCTTACAGATATGGATGCCATTGGAATTGGCTCATTGACAGCCATATGTGTACAATTTTATTGACTGAGTGTTAGGATATTTCAGATCATGTTAGATTCATATTGCTTAATTTGCTGTTACTATGTTAGGTAAAGGGTCAAATTGACTCAATTCTTTTCACACATTACTTGCAGAGCTGTGGCGGGAATCTACATGAATTCTAGCTGGCTTTGTTGCATGAATCTTTGCGTGAATGGATTCTCGGATTCTTGTCGAAATATAAGCCCTGATGAAGACTGCAACATGGATATAAAATCGAATCCAGCCAATTGTTTATTCCCATGTTGCCCATTTCGGAGGACTTCTACCCAAGCATTGGTGACTGTGATTGTTTTTACCAGTGTAACAGAGGCTGAGAAAACCAGATCACCAAATCAGGAAAACTTCAGAATTTTCTTTGGATACAAGCACTATTCACTAATTCTGTGTCATAAATGGACAAACTTCCACTTGATGGAACAACATGGTGGATTTGTCCTGCAAACATCAGTTTAGACATAAAAATGATATGCAGACAGGAAAAGTGTATGATAACAAAATGGGTACACAGCCTTGGCACTGATTTGGTAGGATGTATAAGAGATTAAGGTGGTATTTTAGTTTTTGCTGCTCTATCAAAAACCACTGACCAAAATAATCTCACTTCTTTTGTTACTATACCCAAATAGACAGCCAAGACTTTAACTGGTAGAGTGCTGAATTATTTTAGGTCATCAGAATTTGTTCACATATGTTTGCCTAGTTACAATTTATGGGAGAGTGCCAATAGGCACTCTCCCATAAATTGTAACAAGGCAAATCCTAACAGACTAAATAATTTCACTTCAAAGGTGGTATGAACAACATCCACAAAATATGAAGCCTTTAACTGGTAGAGTGCTGGAAGCCCTATTTTGGGCTTTACTAAAAGTGACAGGCAATAACTATCTGTAGCTACATTCTGCCTGAGGAAGCCTTTATTGTCCCTGATATGGATCAGATTTTTTATACAATACCTTGCTCTCTGACATTTAATTGGATAGTGCCTATAAGGCACTATCCAATTAAATGTAATAGAGCAGTATATGATGAGCTTTGATTTGTTGTCAGAAAAAACTCAGCACTTTACCAGTTAAGTGCTAGTACTGACACTTCAGAGTAAAGCCCAAATATGGGCTTCCAGCACTCTACCAGTTAAGAGATGTCATTAATTTGCCTGTAGGATGAAAACATGATGTTGAAATAATTAAGTTAGGCATTTAAAGGTTAACTGATAATTTCATCAAACACTCATGAAAAAAGTACTTTTACATTCAATGCTCATTCACAAAGCCACACTTGAAAAAACTGCCAGAATGTGTGTAAAATTAATAAGGCAAAATGTATGCAAAACATGATAAATTTATAGTCTATAGTATTACTTCACAGGGTTGTTTCTTCAAACTGAATAATGTTTACATTTACACTGTACTATTTAAAGGATTATGTTTATAGTTCACTGGCATACATATCATGAAGGTGAAAACTCAGGGTGAATTTTATAGAAAGTTTTGAGTTTTATAAAAAAAAAAAAATGTTCTTCTGCTGGTACATTCACACTAACATTTATTGGTAGAAGTCAGTTACAATCAAGGAAACTATGTCTTTTATATTTCTTCACAAATTTTCCAAGTTAGAAGTTAAACAGTATGGGATAAAACCCTGAAGTTTATGACAAATCTGGCCATGACTATCCAGGAATGGCATTTTCAGGAGAGCAATTTATTCGCTCACCTACTGCGCGTATACCTTAAACCAAACTTTACATGATTTGACAAAGAGTATACCTTAAACCAAGCTTTACATGAATTGACAAAGAGTAATCTTTAAAGCAAGCTTTACATGAATTGACAAAGAACAAGAGGCCCCATCGGGCCTGAAGCGCACATCTTGAACAAAATACAATATAAACAGAGTCCAAGAATGAGTCTATATTAAGCAATCCATCTCCATCGGATATACTGTCAATCCTTGAGTCCCTAAGGAGTGACAAAAATAATCCAGGCATCATGCCTTTTCTTCATTTGATCATAATGTAAAATGTAGAGCTCCCCTATGAAGCTCCTTGATAAAACCTATTTGGATTAATCTTAGTTACACATCTCTAAAGGGTACTAAATACAAAATTTTTAAATCTTCAGCAAAATGCCCAATTCCGACAACCCATATGGAGTCCAAATATTAACCCAGACTCTCGATTTGGACACAGCTGAATCTGACCTCCCTAGAGATGTTGTGTACCAAATGTGAAAGCATTCTGACTGTTGGATCTGAAGAAGAGAAATTTTAAAGAAATTTCTTCATATTGCACTAAGTTAAAATTTGGGCTACCATAGAGAGCCCAAATATTAACCTACGGATCCCATTTGAACAAACTTGAATCTTCCCCCACTAGAGATGTTGTATACTAAATATGAAAGCATTCTGACTAGTAGATCTGAAGAAGAAGATTTTAAAGAAATTTCCTCATATCGCAATAAGCAAAAATTTGGGCTACCATAGCGAGCCCAAATATATACTTAGGGATCTGATTTGAACAAACG
Organism: Pictodentalium vernedei; assembly: GCA_031216915.1. Lineage (NCBI taxonomy): Eukaryota > Metazoa > Mollusca > Scaphopoda > Dentaliida > Dentaliidae > Pictodentalium > Pictodentalium vernedei. The sequence continues at coordinate 125,287,944 of CM062289.1, read as the reverse complement.
TGAATCTGACCCCACTAGAGATGTTCCATACCAAATATGAAAGCATTCTGACTGGTGGATCTGAAGAAGATTTTTTAAAATTATCCCCCATATTGAACAAAATTAAAATTTGGGCTTCCATAGGAAGCTCAAATATTAACCTAGCGACTTGGTTTGAACAATCTTGAATCTGACCCTCATAACAATGATGTATACCAAACATTGAAAGATTCTGACTGGTGGTTCTGAAGAAGATTTTTAAAGAATATTCCCCATATTACCCTATATTAAAAATTTGGGCGCCTGTATTTAGTCCAAATGTGAACCAATGGGCTTTATTTTAACAAACTTGTGTCTGACCCCCTATGAATGCTGTATACTGAATATCAAAAGATTCTGATGTTTGGTTCTGGAGAAAATATTTTTAAACATTTTTGCAAATATGCTGACTCAGCATTTTTTCGATGCCCATTACAGAACACCCTAATGTAACCGATGGCATTTTTTTTTACCACTCAATTCTACTGGTCCTAAGGATACTTCATACCAAATACTAATAGCTCTCTGTTCCATGTGAGTGTGGTTTGGGAAATATGGGCATTTGAAAATATTTCTATTTTTAGCTCCCAGGGTTCCCATGGGGATGTGGGAATTTTTTTTTTTTTTGCATGAGTCAAGTACTTATGACCCAATACCACCTACCAAATTTGGTTCAAACCGGACCATGGGTTCAGAAAATACAAATTTTGGGCGGGGCCAAAAATCTTACCCCACCCATTACAAAGCCAAATATTGCTTCACGAATTTCATTTGAACAAACTTGATTCTACACCTCAAAAGAAAGCTCCATAGCAAATATCAAGTCATTGTACACACTGGTTCATGAGAAGAAGATTTTAAAAATATTTTGAGCATTTTTCCCCACACCCTCCCTATGGGGCTGGGCATGCTGAGTTGAACAAAAATGCAATGCCCCTTTGGGACCATCACTCACACAAACTTTCACTTATTTATTTATTTATTTATTTATTTATTTATTTATTTATTTATTTTATTTATTTATTTATTTATTTATTTATTTATTTATTGGGGTTTAAGGTCACATACTTATGCACAATGGCTAATCATGACCGTGACAGTTTTACGGGTGGAGAAAGCCAGAGTACCTGGAGAGAACCACCGAGCAATGACGAGCAACTGTCAGCTCCTCAACATCCTAACTCTGTTCAAGCTCTGCTAAAGCAGGGTTACAGAGGTTGAAGACATGTGCACCATCGACGTGCACTACACCTCAGTCCACGGAGTCATCGTGCCCCCATGTAGGCAACCGGGATAAAGTGCCTTGCCCAAGGACACAACGCGGGTCGTCCCGGGCAGAGATTGGACTCGGGACCTCTAGCATAGAAGTCCAACAGTCTACCACTGAGCCGCCACACTCCCCAAACTTTCACTTGAATTGGCCTAGTGGCTTTGGAGGAGAAGACCAAAACATGGTGTTGACGGATGACGGGCGGATGGATGGAGAGCAATGAGATTACACCAAACTTTACGTAAACTGACAAGAATATACCTAAAACCAAGCTTTACATGAATTGACAAAGAGTATACCTTAAACCAAGCTTTACATGATTTGACAGAGTAAACCTTAAACCAAGCTTTACATGAACTGACAAAGAATAAAACCTTAAACCAAGCTTTACATGATTTGATAAAGAGTATACCTTAAACCAAGCTTTACATGAATTGACAAAGAGTATACCTTAAACCAAGCTTTACATGAATTGACAAAGAGTATACCTTAAACCAGGCTTTACATGATTTGACAAAGAGTATACCTTAAACCAAGCTTTACATGATTTGATAAAGAGTATACCTTAAACCAAGCTTTACATGATTTGACAAAGAGTATACCTTAAACCAAGCTTTACATGATTTGACAAAGAATAAAACCTTAAACCAAGCTTTACATGATTTGATAAAGAGTATACCTTAAACCAAGCTTTACATGAATTGACAAAGAGTATACCTTAAACCAAACTTTACATGATTTGACAGAGTAAACCTTAAACCAAGCTTTACATGAACTGACAAAGAATAAAACCTTAAACCAAGCTTTACATGAATTGACAAAGAGTATACCTAAAACCAAGCTTTACATGAATTGACAAAGAGTATACCTTAAACCAAGCTTTATATGATTTGACAAAGAGTATACCTTAAACCAAGCTTTACATGATTTGACAAAGAGTATACCTTAAACCAAGCTTTACATGATTTGACAGAGTAAACCTTAAACCAAGCTTTACATGAACTGACAAAGAATAAAACCTTAAACTGAGCTTTACATGATTTGACAAAGAGTATACCTAAAACCAAGCTTTACATGAATTGACAAAGAGTATACCTTAAACCAAGCTTTACATGATTTGACAAAGAGTATACCTTAAACCAAGCTTTACATGATTTGACAAAGAGTATACCTTAAACCAAGCTTTATATGATTTGACAGAGTAAACCTTAAACCAAGCTTTACATGAACTGACAAAGAATAAAACCTTAAACCAAGCTTTACATGATTTGACAAAGAGTATACCTAAAACCAAGCTTTACATGAATTGACAAAGAGTATACCTTAAACCAAGCTTTACATGATTTGACAAAGAGTATACCTTAAACCAAGCTTTACATGATTTGACAAAGAGTATACCTTAAACCAAGCTTTACATGATTTGACAGAGTAAACCTTAAACCAAGCTTTACATGAACTGACAAAGAATATACCTTAAACCAAGCTTTACATGATTTGACAAAGAGTATACCTTAAACCAAGCTTTACATGAATTGACAATCTACATATTGGAAACCATGATGTGACATTCTGTACTTAGTAAACCTTTATACCATGATTACTTATTCTACTATATATAAAAAGCCTATGACATAAATTTTAGTTTTACACACCAACCGTGGAGAACACGCCAGCATTGGGATTTCAATAGTTAAACTACATCTAAGTTGACCTTTGGTGACCTGGCCTTGAATGCACACTTGTCTGAATTTATCCCCTCGTGAAGGGTGATATGAATCTGGCAATTACTCATTACGTTTTTAAATAAGTTTAACTCATAAGATTCCAAAAATTAACTAACATATGTTGTCTCAGGTTAATAAAGCATCCATAACTTGAAATAGTATGCTATTAAAATGAAAAAGACCCCGTAATTTGCGCATTTCGTTTTCTATTTCTTTTCGGTGATAAAATTACCAGTGAAGTACTGCCCACTGGTGCTCATGTAAACAAAAACAGATTCGCAGGTGTGATTATTGATTTATTTAACATTTAAACTCTTATTAATTTGACGATCATGATATAAATAAAAAATACCCAAAGTAGCTTGGTACAGTAAAACCTGTCTTGAGAGACCACTGTCTTGAGAGACCACCTGTCTTGAGAGACCACATCTACCAGGCACCGATTGGTTTTACTCTATAATGGACCTGCTATGGGAAACCACCTGTCTTGAGAGACCACCTGTCTTGAGAGACCACTGTGACCTGGTACCAACTTGTATTTTAATGCCATAATGGACCTGTCTTGAGAGGCCGCCCCTTTGAAGACTGAAACCATGACAAAAACTTTTTACCTGTTATGGAATTGGAAAATCCATTGTGGTTATACTAACATAATTAAAAGTATTAAAAGCTCTTAATTGGGTTTCAATTGCTAATTCATTACAGATTGAGATATTTTTATAAGACCCCTGAGAAAAGAGGATTATTGCTGAATAAACAATTTCATACATACCTGAAATGTGACAGGAATAAAAATAAATTTGTGTTGAAAATCTTTTTGTAACAAATTGAAATGGACTGTTATAAAAATTATAAAAATAAATTAGTGTTGAAAATCTTCATTGAAGATTTTCAACACTAATTTATTTTTATAATTTTTATAAAAGTCCATTTCAATTTGTTACAAAAACTTCATAAAAAAGAACAACTACAAATTAATTACAAAAATCCATTCTTCTCCGTTTCTGAAGTTTGTGGTTGGCCGTTCACTGACTTGAGAAAAGCTGAAACCTGTTATGAGAGACCACCTGTCTTGAGAGACCACTTTTGTGTGGCCCAAAGGGCGGTCTCTCAAGACAGGTTCTACTGTATACCAAATGTTCACCACTTGTGGTGAAGTGGTGTTAACTGCGTGGCACAGGTTCACGCTTAACACCACTTCACCACTCATGGTGAACATTTAGTACACCAAGCTACTTTGGGCATATTCTATATTTACACGATTTGACAAATGGTATATTTTAAACCAAGCTTTACATGAATTGACAACTTACCAAGCTTTTCATGAATTAATATTTATTTATTTATTGGTGTTTAAGGTCAAATACTTATGCACAATGGCTAATCATGACCATGACAGTTTTACGGGTGGAGGAAGCCAGAGTACCTGGAGAGAACCACCGAGCAACAACGAGCAGCTGCCAGCTCCCCAACATCATAACTCCGCACTGCAGCAGAGGCAGGGTTAGATTGGTTGAAGACATGCGCACCATCGACGTGCAGTACGCCTTAGTACACGCTGTCATCGTGCCCCCATGTGGACAATTGGGGTTAAGTGCCTTGCCCAAGGACACAATGCGGGAGTCCGAATCGATCGCTCAGACGGTCACCCATCCGAGGACTAACCGGGCTCGACGTTGGTTAACTTTGGTGATTGGATGAGAACTGGTTACTGCAACGCCACCGCGCCCCCTCATGAATTGATAACCTTTGTTTATAGAACTATTTGGCCTCAGTTCATCCAATACTGGCATTTAATCTATTATATCTTGTTTGACAGAGCTCATAGAGCTCTGTCAAACAAGATATAATAGAATAAATGTTAAGTTTATCTCTAGACTATAGGAAAGTGACACAATCCCTGTTAACTGAATACCTCTATTAATTGAATAATTCTCATTGGCAAAGTGACTATTCAATTAACAGGGTTCCACTGTATTGTAAACCAAGTTTTATTTATTTATTTATTGGTGTTTTAAGGTAACAGATTTATGCCAATGGCGAATCGTGACCAAAACAAAGTTTTACATGAATTGATAATCTATATATTGTAAAGCAAGCTTGACATGATCTGAAAACCTGTACATTGTAAGCCAACATTTCCATTATTTGGCAACATGCACATTATGAAACAGGTTTCAATTGATTTGAAAACCTAAACTTTGTAAATCAAAATTTACATAATTTGACCATATGTACAGAATTTTAAAGTGTGTTTTTATAACTCTTGAGAATTTTTAAAAAACTCTTCTTCTGTTTACATGTCATAGATTTTCTGCTTCAAAGATTGGGCAACAAAGACATAGAATTGATTGTTATGACTAACAGAGTACATGTGATGGCACGTGAGATGACTGCAAAGACTTGTAATCCTATTTACGCTTAAATATTTGGTACATAAAGCACCACATAGCATGCCGCCAATTAACAACAAAATGGCAGCTCTCATGAAAAAAAATATAAGTTGGTGAAAGTTTTCACCATGCATGTCTGTGTTGCCTACTCAATCGGTCTAATGTAGTTTTTTTGTTCTAAGATATTTGGGGTAACTTCAGCTGTAGATAGCCATAATTCGCATACAGATCCAAACTGCCACCCTTGCATTGCTTTGAAAAAGTATCCATTTAGGCTATTTTTACTTGAGAACTCAAGTCAGTAGCCTGTATTTACCTTGGCAGCATTTTAACATCATTGTTGGCTGTCTGTAATATATTATGTAAAAACACTATTAAGTCACCCACAACTATGTACATGTATATACAGTAGTTATTATCATAAAATTAATTTGAGTCTTTAACCCTTTAAACACTGGTGGTATCTTCCATGCCTGTTAAATGGCAGAAATTGGAACAGTATATATCCATTATTTGGGGGTAGAGCAATTAATATTTTCAATGAGCAGCCTGAAGGCTGCACATTGAAAATATTAATTGTTCTACCAATGACGTTCACTTAGTAGCCATCCTACTTAATGAAATTATGATGTATTGTGTTGCTGGACCGGAAAAGCCGTCTCTTGTGTTTAAAGAGTTAAGGGTTAAAATAAGGCACCAGACTTTTAGAAACAACAGAAACCTGTTTCTACAAGTTTAGTTGTACACATGTGTTCATTTGAATTGTATACAACACAAACTTCATTTTGATGAATAATATGCCTATTTAATAAAAAATTAGTTGAAATTCAGAATTAAAAAGTTTTGCCAAGAATACGTTAGCATCACTTGGATACAACCTAAAAGAAAAGCTTTGAGTAATATGTCTTCACACATTTTTTTAACAATTTCCTTTTTCTTGAAAGTGGTCAATTTGTTCATACCACCACACAAAGTTTGTAAAAAGCTAGTTCCTCACACTAAGTGTGTAATTGATAACCTTCATATGCCTTATTAATGAGTTAAGAAACTTGCCAACAGGAAGTACTTACCCAGATGAGAGATTTGTAATGATTGATTCTGATGATGTACCAAGATTATGATGAAATCAATTCCTATTATAAATTACCAATGCTTCAAACTCAAAATCTCTCCCTGTTAATGTGATGAGATCCAAATGCCTATATTACTGATCTACTGTTAAATAGTTGAGATCTGGAGCCAATACTATAAAACCTTTAGGCTAAAAAGAAATAATGTTTTGATTCTCAGGCCCTCCCTCGTTGGATTTGAACCTCCTCATTAGACATTTTTATTATGTCATGTTTTTTTAAGAATTTGTGAAAACTTGGAATGGTCATTTTTTCAGATTTCTCGAAATATAATTATTTAGCTGTGTTTGCAGTAAATTGGTTTTTCTTGTTGCAGTTTATGGGAGAGTGCCCAGAGGCACTCTCCCATAAACTGTAACAAGGCAAATTCTGATATACTGGATCATGATTTAATTATTTATTTATTTGCTGGTGTTTAAGGTCATATATTTCTGCACAATGGCTAATAATGGCCGCAACACCGATATAAACTCACTCAAGTTTAACCAATCATTTACACTCATGTTTCCCATTTTAAAGGATTCCTACCCAAGCATTGGTTACTGGGGCCTATTCTAATGGATCATGTTTGACAGATCTATACCATTAAAAAGAACAATAAAATACAAATCCTTTTAGCTGTTGTAACATCAGTTAGTTATAAAAGATATACTACAATTACACTAAAATACAACCTTTTCTCTTTTTCAAGTGGAAAGACAGCAAAAAGATTTACCGAGTATACTCAACCCTTTACACGAAAAAAAAAAAATAAAAAAAAAATAAAAATAAAATCCTCCCTCCCTCCCTCCCTCACTGATTTAAAAAAAAATTGCCTGAGAATCAATTTATTTTTTTTTATTTGGCCTTACAATTGTATTTTCTAGAATTGTATTTCCTACCTATTAATATAACTGACTAAAATGAATCATTAGTATTTTAAAAGATATGGTAATTTGCCAATTTTATTGCACAACCAATGTTGTGGTTGTGCAATAAAATTTATCTTATCTTATCTTATCTTTGAACAAACATGAATCTTACCCCCATAAGGATGCTGTATACCAATAAACAGCTGCGCCATGGGCGCATTATACACCCGTTATTAATTACAAGAGGGAAGCACACAATATGAGTATACATGTGTACCTGTCAGTTTTTTTTTTATATTCTTGTACAATAATAATCATAACCAACAACATACTGTGTTCATTAATTTGGAAATAAATCGAAAGGGAGATTCCAGTTATCAACATATACTTGCAACCAAAAAATCATGAAAATTGCTCAAAGCATTTTCAAGTTATTGTCCGACATGTGGAAAATTGCCTATATTTTGATGAATAAAGTCCCATAACTCTGGAATGACAATTCCGATTGCAACATAAATCAAAAAGGAGATTCCTTCTATCAACATATACTTGCAACTAAAAAATCATGAACATTGCTCTAAGCGTTTTCAAGTTATTGTTCGACATGTGGAAAATTGCTTATATTTTGACGAATAAAGTCCCATAACACTGGAATGACATATCGGACAGTGACACAAATAGAAAGGGAGAGTCGTTCCATCAACATATACTTGCCACCAAAAAATCATGAAAATTGCTCAAAGTCCGACATGGTGAAAATTGCCTATATTTTGACAAATAAAGTCCCATAACTCTGAAATGACATATCGGACAGTGACACAGATAGAAAGGGAGCTTCCTTCCATCAACATATACTTACCACCAAAAAATCACAAAAATTGCTCGAAGCGTTTTTGCGTTATTGTATGACGTGTGGATGGATGGACAGACAGATGGACAGCGGTGTACCATAATACGACCGTTTTTTCAATTGAAAGATTCTGATTGGTGGATCTGAAGAAGATTTTTAAAGAATATTCCTCCAACTGCACCAAGCTAACCTTTGGGTTTCAAAAGGGAGGCTAAATATGAACCCAGGAACTTCACTGAAGAGACCTGAATCGATGCTGTAAACCAATATGATTGGAGAAACTGAAGATGATTTTTAAAGAATATTCCTCATTTTGTACTGAGTTAAAATTCAGGCTCAAATATGAATCCAGACTCAATTTGAACAAGATTGAAACTAACACCACCAGGATGCTGTATAGCAAATATCAAAAGATTTCAAATAGTGGATCAGAAGAAGAGTTTAACAGAAGTTTCCTTGTATTGCAATATAATTTAAAATTTGGGCTCTATACCCAGGGACTAGATTTGAACCAACTTGAATCTGAGCCCCCTTAAGATATTGTACACCAGATATAAAAATATTAGGATTGGTAGTTCTGGAGAGGAATATTTTTTATTTTTTGAAAATGTGCTGACTTATGATTATCCCAAACTGATATGCAGGCTGCTATAGAAAGCCCAAATATGAACCCATGGTCTTCATTTGAACAAACTTGAATCTGATTCCCCAAAGGATGTTTAACATTAAATATCAAAAGATTCTGGCTGGTGGTTGTGGAAATTTGCTGGAGTTTTTAAGATATTCTGACAAAGCATTTTTGTTGTTACCCAATTGATAATACTAGCCCAAAGGATGTTTCACACCATATAACAGTTCTCTGTTCCATGCGATTTGAGAAATATGGGCTTTTGGAAAATAATCTATTTTTATCTCCTGGGGTTCCCATAAAGATATGTGGAATTTTATTTTCGCATGAATCAAGTACTTATGACATAACACTGCATACCAAATTTTTGGTTCAAATCAGCACATCAGTTATGAAAATAGAAATGAGAAATATAGCCCCTCAAACTTCGCTTGAACAAACTTTAGTGTACATCTTAAAAGGAGGTTGAATACCAAATATCAACTTATTCTATCAATTGGATCATGAGAAGAATTTTTTTATAATTTGAGGCATACATATGTGTAGCACTTGATCCAAAACTTACCATGCCCATCACACATTCATACTGTGATAAAGTGACGGCAGATAATTCATTTTAATTCTTATAATTTATTTCAGAGTGTTTGCTCTTATTATAATGTATCCTTATGTGGCCAAAGTCTCCACCATTTATATTATTGCAGTTGTATCAACTTTTGTGCACACAATCCCTTTTATTATTTTCAACATACTCATGAAAAGAATTAGAGTTTACAACCCATGTCAGTAATGACAGTCCACCCAACTGCAGTAAATACATTTAAATGCATGATTGGACATCACACAATTTTTTGTTTCACAAATTGGTGGAAGACAGTAAAAACATTCAAATGATAGGAAAATTATCTATCAACTTATGGAATAACTCACCTTGGCGAATAATGATATGCAAGCAAATCAGATATTGTTAACCCTTTACCTAACGAATCGCCCACATCCACCCACGTAATTTGCAAATTAAGCAGTTGAAAAAATTATATTTTTCAAAATATTTCAACAAAACCATATCATATGACCCCTCACTGGAATGAGCTCATCGAGCTCATTCCAATGAGGGGTCACATGTTATGGTTTTGTTGAAATTTTTAGAAAAAATTTAAAAAATAGTAATTAAAATAATAAATTTTGATATTCTCTATGTTGGGTAAAGGGTTAAAGAAAAGAAACTTAAATTATAATACAGTGGACTGATCACTTTAAATGGGTGGGCAATATTTCCATGAACATAAAAATATAACATTCCAAACACTAATTATAGGAATAATCATCAAAAATTTAATTAATGAAGTGGCTCAGTAGGTAGAGGAGCAGGCTGCAAGCCGAGAGGTCCTCGGTTTGAATCCCACCTGCGGCAACCACGTTGTGTCCTTGGGCAAGACACTTCACCCCCATTGCCCACGTGAGGGCACGGTGGCGTTGTGTACTAAGGCATACTGCACGTCGGTGGTGCACCTGTCTTCAACCAATGCTAACCCTGCTTGTGTGGAGAGCTGACAGTTGCTTGCCGTTGCCCAGTGGTTCTCTCCGGGTACTCCGGCTTCCTCCCCCGTAAAACTGTCAAGGTCATGATTAGCCATTGTGCAGAAATATGTGACCTTAAACACCAATAAATACATAAATAAATTAATGAAGCATCTGGTGCTATCCATAAAATTTTCATAATGATGATTGTTATTACCTTGTAATCGCATGCGTGGACATCACTGTCCAACGTGGATTACGACCAGTCCATGGCGACTGTACTGAAGAATAAACTGCTTTTAATGAGAATTATTATATGCACCTTGTTCAAGATAAAGAAACAAACTATTTCTTTACTTTGTATATTCTATTTTTGGGGTAGAATAATTAGATATTATCCTAAAATACTTCCAAGCGTTTCCTAAAACTTCTGTGCTCCTTATTTATATTATTTGTCTACTGGGTTTTAATGTAATTTTCAACAGTCCGGGCCATACTGCATATGGCAGTTTTACAGGTGGAAAAAAACTGGAGTACTCGGAGAGAGAACCACCCAAGCAGTGCAGAGTAAAAGTCTGTCTCTCCAACTTACCCAACACATGAAGGGTGAGCATCAGTTGATGGCATGTGTGCCATTAATGTGTAGTACGTCTTGGCACAATGGAACACCCTGTTATTGCCCAATTACACACTGAAAATGATGTACATGATGTGGTTCAGAATTGAACATTGAGGGAGCACGGTGGCTCAGTTGGCAGAGGTGCAGGCTGCAAGCCGAGAGGTTCTCGGTTCGAATCCCACCTGCGGCAACCGCGTTGTGTCCTTGGGCAAGACACTTCATCTCCATTGCCCACGTGGGGGCACGATGATGCCGTGTACTAAGGCATACTGCACGTCGATGGTACGCATGTCTTCAACCAATCTAACCCTGCCTGTGCTGCAGTGCGGAGTTACGATGTTGGGGAGCTGACTGCTGCTCGTCGTGGCTCGGTGGTTCTCTCCGGGTACTCCGGCTTCCTCCACCCGTAAAACTGTCACGGTCATGATTAGCCATTGTGCATAAATATGTGACCTTAAACACCAATAAATAAATATTGAACATCGAAACTTTTGTTCTGAAGTCCACTGCTCTAACCAATGAATCACTACACTCCATCCTCTGCTTCTCAGTTTCCCTGTACCACACTCACCAGTCTTTCGATTTTGAGGCGAACTGTCGTTCTTTGACACACCATCGCACATGCAATTTTTACTTTTGTGAGTAGACGACAGTGTGCCTTGGTTCTACCTAGCAAGTGATTAACCCCTGCCTTATGAAAAGGCTGCATCTGCCACGTAATAAACAAATAAAACAATTCAACAAAACCATATCATGTGTCCCTTCATTGGAATGAGCTCATCAAGCTCATTCCAATGAAGGGGTTACATGATATGGTTTAGTTGAAGTTTTTGTAAGTATTGGGGGAAAAAAATAACATAACAAAAATTCTGATATCATGTGTTTTCTGTAAATGGTTAAAATCTATGTGTGAGAAAGGCCCAAAAAATTCAACAAACTTCAAAGGCCAGTAATGCTACCCACTTTCTTTTTGCTCATGCATTCCATGGAGAATCATCTAATTGGCTTAAGATTGCTCCACTGAACTTGCATTTCATGTATTATACTGAATTCAAATAAATTTGATTATTACTGTGATAAGTTTATTAACTGGTTCAGTGCCAGAAGCCAATATCAGGGCTTTCACAAAAATGAGGGTACTAGGGCAAAAATCAACATTTTCCTTACTCAAGTTTCGTATTCAGTCAAATGCAAATAATACTTTGTTTAAATAAATTTGTTTTATTACAAATTATTGGAGAGTTGCTATGGGCACTCTCCAATATTTTGTGATAAAACAAACTCTGAATAAAAAATTCACACCACAAAAATAATCTAGCCCTCAACCAGTTAAAAGAATGAGATAATATGTTTGGAATATTTACTAACTGCGAACTAGTGGAGTGAACAGTGTGTGAATGTCCGTTAACATTTTTCTTGAAAACATTTTTTGGATGTCGGGACTCAACAATAGCCTGCTTCACTTTAAATGATACCAAGCAATATACAATGCACCTCCAATTTTCAAAATCGAAAAGACTGCAGTCACACATCAACAAACTGTCCTCCATCTGCCCATGAAGGCGCTACCTCCCCCCATACCCAAACACTCACAAATCCCCTCCCTGTTTTAGCTTCTATTTGTGTTGGTTAAAAAGTGATTAACTGTAAATGAGACTCCAGAATGAATAGAACTTCATTAATTTTAAAGAATTTTGCTCACTTTGATCATACAAGGTACAGTTATCAAGTTTAGAAAAGTCAGATTCTCTCCTCACTTGTAGTCACTGTATCTCTCTCTCTGTCTGACACTGTTTTTTCACGACTGTTGAGCTTTCTCAGTTGGTTCCATCTTATCTGACACCTGACAACATGCCAGAAGCAACCAAGCAGTTTCTATATGAAGTCAGTCATATCAGATGCTTAGTTAGAAGATAAGAATGGATCACAAATTCATCCTATTTATACTGAATTTATAAACCAGGTATAAAAGTAGGCAAGAATCAAAACCTTCACATTTAAGCAAATTTTTGTTATTATTATATGTAAGAAATTTTTTAATTGAACCTCAGTAAATATACTTAAGACTTAAGGAATGTTAGGTAGTAATGGTACACACTGTGAAAAACAAGGAGAAAAAAACAAAGTATGTATGTCAGTAATCTTTTTAAGACCCTTATGCTGGTCGAAGGTTAGCCCTTGACTCAAAAGTTGATGACTGAGATCACATCAATCATACAACATACAGTACCAACTGAAATAAGCTGTAGAGATTTCCCTGAGATTCTCCCCGAGAGGTTACCCAGAAATGTTGTCAAGAATTGGAACTATCAATGAAGGAAAAATGTAGTGGAAAAATTCAGGTCATTATCCTACAACTTATTTCAGCTGGTATTGTCGTTGCATTGTCTAGATATAAAATTCAAAGTTTTTCCACAACCCCCAAGATAAGAGAAAAAGCTTTTGTGATGATTTCAAATTGGTATGTATGTATGTATGTATCTAGTATTTTTAAAGTAATTTTTCAAGTGGAGTATGGCAAAAAATTAACCTTTATTACTGAGGATTAATTTGCATATGTAGTAATTACCAACAATTCTACCTTCCAAGTATTACTCTCAGTCAAATTTAGCTCCTTGCATGCTGCTGGTGGATATTTCTACCCAGGATATGATATCACTTGCAACTAAAATAAGTAACATTTGAGCATATTTTACGAATTTTTCTCCTGCAAATTGTATAGACCTTTTGACTAACTTGATTCAAATTTTCATGAATTTTTCATCCAATCTAGTCATGGCTGCTTTAGAGCAGCCATGACTAGATTTGTTGAAAAATATTTAAACAATACTCAGCTGGTTAAGAGTTAAACTACAGGCTCTCATTGTAAAGTGTCATGACAAGCGCAAACAAGAATAGGGCCATCATTCCATCACACTTACAACTTTAGATGTTAAAACTCTGCGCATTAATATCAAAATACCAAAAGTTCAAACGGCAATATTTTCCCGTAATGCAGATGGGAATGTAAGAAATTTAAAATGATCTGTGACAAACAAGATTAAATTGGCTAAACTTCTAGTTGCATTATGACAAAAAATTTGCGGTGTGCAGAAGGCTAAAAATGTTATTCTTTAACCCTCTGCACAATGATGTCAAAATGGCAAAGTTATTAGCAGCAAATATTTCCCATAATGCAGTTTGATATTTAACCAAATATACCTTATTTGACAGAGCTCAGTGAGCTCTGTTAAACAAGATATAATTGTTAAATTTGTAGATAAACCAGAGAAAACAAGAGTGATTGGAGACAATTCCATAGAACTACCAGAGTGCTGGGGGTTAATAAAAATTACATCAACGAGTTCACATGAGGATCTATACAGTATCTACTCATATATGAGAGTATGTTCACAAGGTGATCTTTGCAGTATCTACTCTAATATATAGTCGTACTTGGAAATGTGGTCGATCAAGAGCTGATCACATATAATATCCACTAACCAAACATTGTAAGGGTCAACTAAACATTACAAGGGTTATTTATTGTTATTTATTTATTGATGTTTTAAGGTCACATACTTATGCACAATGGCTAATCATGACCGTGACAGTTTTACAGGTGGATGAAGCCGGAGTACCCGGAGAGAACCACCGAGCAACAACAAGCAGCTGCCAGCTCCCCAACATCGTAACTCCGCACTGCAGCACAGGCAGGGTTAGATTGGTTGAAGACATGCGTACCACCGATGTGCAGTACGCCTTAGTACACAGCGTCATCGTGCCCCCATGCGGGCAATGGAGATGAAGTGTCTTGCCCAAGGACACAACGCGGTTGCCGCAGGTGGGATTCGAACCGAGGACCTCTCGGCTTGCAGCCTGCACCTCTACCTACAGAGCCACCGTGCTCCTATTACAAGGGTTAACAAGAAGAATGTTACTAAGGTAACACATGCCCCCCCTTGTGACCTTCACCTTGCAGATGCGGCAGAAACTATTATACGCAACACACCTTCTGACTGTCCTTAACATTTGTAAAAAGTTTAACAATTGTACTAAGATTCCTTTCTGAGTTATGGCTGAGACACGAATATTGACCGATTTTTAGTGTGACCTTGAAATGTGACCTTGACCTTGAAGGTACGAACCCGGCTATGGTGTGTGACACATCCTCCCATGGTCCTTTGTAATTGTGTGAAGTTTGGTGACTGTTGCCCTAATAGTTTTGGAGTTATGCTTGAGACACGATTTGTGACCCTGAACATATGAAGGTCAATTGTGACTTTCACCTTGCAGATGCGGCAGAAACTATTATAAGCTACCCACCTTCTCACTGTCCAAAAAGTTTAACAATTGTACTATGATTCGTTTCTGAGTTATGGCTAAGGCACGAATATTGACCGATTTTTAGTGTGACCTTGAAATGTGACCTTGACCTTGAAGGTACGAACCCAGCTATGGTGTGTGACACATCCTCCCATGGTCCTTTATAATTGTGTGAAGTTTGATGACTGTGGCCCTAACAGTTTTCGAGTTATTGGCTTGGACACACACACACATGGATGGACGGATGGACGGAGGGAGGGAGGGATGGACAGACGGATGGATGGATGGATGGATGGATGGATGGATGGATGGATGGATGGATGGATGGACAGACACACGCACGCTTCAATCACTATATGCCACCCGACTTAAGTCGGGGGCATAAAAAAACAGTTGCAAGGGTTAAACAAACATTACTAGGGTTAACTGAACATTACTACAGTTAAGCAAACATTTCAACTGTTAAACAAACATTACAAGGGTTGAAAACATTTGAAGGATCAAAAACAAACATTGCAATGGTAAAGTAAACATTGCAAGCTTGAAACAAACATTACAAGGGTTAACCAAACATTGTAAGGGCCAAACATTAGAAGAGTCATCTAAACATTGCAAGGTTTAATTTGTTTATTTATTTATTTTGTTAAGGTTTAACTACACTTTAACAGCCAAGGTCATAGCATGTCGGTGACAGTTTTATGGGTGGAGGAAGACGGAGTACCCGGTGAGTTCCACCGAGCAACGATGAGCAGCTCCGAATCAATCGCTCAGATGGTCACCCATCCAAGGACTAACCAGGCTCGACTTTGCTTAACTTCGGTGATCTGATGGGAAACGGTTATCACAATGCCACCACGCCACCTTGGCAAGGTTTAAACAAACATTGGAAAGGTCATCTAAACATTTCATGGGTTAACCATACATTGGAAGGGTAAAAAAAACATTGGAAGGTTTAAACAAACACCAGAAGAGTCAAATAAACATTGCAAGGGTTAAACAAACATTACAGGGTTAAACAAACATTACAAGAGTTAAACAAACATTACAGGGGCTAAACAAACATTGCATGGGTTAAACAAACATTACAGGAGTTAAACAAACAGTCACTTGAAGGGTTAAACAAACATTGCAAGGGTCAAACAAACACTTCAGGCATTAAAAAAACACAATAAGGGTTAACAAACATTACAGGGGTTATAAACAAATAAACATTTCAGGGGGATAAACAAACAAATACTTAAAGGGTTAAACATTACAAAGGTTAAAACAAACATTACAAGGGGCAAACAAACATTACAGGGGTTTAACAAACATTACAAGGGGCAAACAAACATTACCAGAGTTAAACAAACAGTACAAGGGTTAACAAACATTACATGGGTTAAATAATCATTACAATGGTTTAACAAACATTGCAAGGGTTTAACAAACATTACAAGGGGCTAACAAACATTACAAGGGGCTAACAAACATTATCAGAGTTAAACAAACAGTACAAGGGTTAACAAACATTTTACAGGTTAAACAAACAAACATTTCAAGAGATAAACAACAAACACTTCAAGGGTTGAAAATTATAAAGGTTAAACAAACATTACAAAAGGCAAACAAACATTACAAGGGGCAAACAAACATTACATACAGGGGTTTAACAAATATTACAAGGGTCAAACAAACATTACCAGAGTTAAACAAACATTATAAGGGTTAACAAACATTATAAGGGGCAAACAAACATTACCAGAGTTAAACGAATATTACAAGGGTTAACAAACGTTACAGGGGTTAAACAAACATTTTAAGGGATAAACAAACAAACACCTCAAGGGTTAAGCATAACAAGGGTTAAACAAACATTACAGGAGGCAAACAAACATTACAAGGGTTAACTCTTTACCCACTGAGTATTTTTAAGATATTTTTCATCAAATCTAGTTATGGCTGCTTTTAGCAGCCATGACTAGATTTGATGAAAAATTCATCCAAATTCAACTCAAGAAATCATTGGTGAGAAAATCCATATAGTTTACCGGATTGAAATTGGATTAAATGTGTCCAAAGTATACTTATTTCAGTGGCAAGGGAAATCTAGTCCTGGGCAGGAATATCTGCCAGCAGCATGCAAGGAGTTAAACAAACATTGGAATGATCAATTAAACATTGCAAGGTTTAACTGATAGAATGCAGGAAGTACATATTTGGGCTTTATTCTGAAGTGCAGGTGCTGCAACTTGAAGGCATCATATTCTGGAGATGTACTTCATATTACCTTTGAAGTTAAATAATTTTGTCTGTTAGGATTTGCTTTGTTAAAATTTATGGGAGAGTGTCTATAGGCATTATTTTCTCATGAATTGTAACAAGGCAAAGACACATGAACACATTTTGATGCCCAAAAAATAATTAAACACTCTACCAGTTAACCAAAGTTAAATAATTTTGTCTGTTAGGATTTGCTTTGTTAAAATTTATGGGAGAGTGTCTATAGGCATTATTTTCTCATGAATTGTAACAAGGCAAAGACACATGAACACATTTTGATGCCCAAAAAATAATTAAACACTCTACCAGTTAACCAAAGTTAAATAATTTTGTCTGTTAGGATTTGCTTTGTTAAAATTTATAGGAGAGTGCCTGCACTCTCCCATAAATTGTAACCAGGCAAAAATGTGTTGACAAATTTTGATGACCAAAAAATAATTAAGCACCATATTTGGGCTTTCTTCTGAAGTGCCGGTACTGCAATTTACGTGGCTTTTTATTCTGTGGATGTGTTTCATATTACCCTTGAAATGATATTATTTTATTTGTTACGATTTGCCTTGTTACAATTTATGGGAGAGTGCCTGCACTCTCCCATAAATTGCAATCAGGCAAAAATGCATAAACAAATTTTGATGACCAAAAAATAATTAAGCACTCTACAGTTAAACAAACAATTTCAGGGTTTAATCAAACATTACAAGGGTTAACTAAACATTTCAAGAGTTAACCAAACATTGCAAGGATTACACTGTAAGGTGAATAACTAAACTGAACAAAAGATTTAACCCTTCCAAACACTGGAAGGTAAAAAAGACTTAACAAAAATTTATAAGATATAATCCTTTACCAAACACTACCAGAAGATGACACCTGGAAAAAAATTCTTTAATAACTACAAACTTAAATATTTAAGCTTAGAAACCTAATTAATGACAGCTCCTCGGTATTGGAATGGGCTCACCTATGGGATAGAGGTCATGAGCTAAGTTTTGGAGGCAGAAGTTGAAAAAAATTATAAAATTTGAATGGTAATGAATGTGAACAGCACTGACTGGCAATAAAAGGTTCTTGCAGGTATGGACTGATAAAATTCAAGGCTATTCTAGGCTGTTTATTGATATATTTCAGCATTTTAACCCTACAATGGCCAAATTCAAGGATTTGCAAGGCCTGCCTTCACTATTCTTAACTAGGACCCCCCTACCCAGTCATTACCCCCTCCTCCCACTTCCCTTAAGGGGAAGTTGGAGGAGGGGGGTAATGATCAGAGGGAACTTGTTAAGACCATGCCTTCATGAACTCTGGCATTTAAACAATATAGTTATGATTACATGTTTCGTTGGCATTTTTATTTTGTGAATATTCAAGGATTTTCAAGGCATCCTGGCACATTTTCCAGGATTTCAAGGCCTTGAATGAATCTTGAATCTAAGGCTCCACGGGAACGGTGCACTTAAGGTAGGTTAAAAGGTCAAGCAGACATGCATAGAGTAAAAACCCATTACAGTAGTTACTGGTGTCAACAAATTTATTTATTTATTGGTGTTTAAGGTCACATACTGCACAATGGCTAAAAGTGACCACAACATGGATATGAAATCAAGTCCAGCAATCACTTATACCCACGCTGCCCATTTTAGAGGACTTCCACCCCAGGCAATGGTTACTGAGTCCTATTTTACCAGTAACATGAAGCTTCTTTACCCGAATAAACAAGCACTGTTTCACTTCCTGGGGTTCCCAGTGGATCAATGGTTTTGTGCACTGTAGATGTGCATGGACGCTGTGGGGCAAGCCCCTTTTGACCTTCTTTAACTGTATAATGGGCTTTCAGTACTTCATTTCTGGGTGCATGAAAGGAGGAAAGGGGAAGGGTGCTCAGCGGCGCTTGTGTCTTTTTTGGTTCTTCTTCTTCTTAGTTGGCTGTGATGGAGATGTTGTGTGGTAGTTGTTGATTTTTCTTTCATCCATTTTTGGAAGTCCAGGTTGCGAATTTTGTGAGCCTCTAATTTCCTATAATTGAGTTCCGTTGTGATGATATTGATCGTATGTTCAGACAAGTTACTGTGATTTGGAGCCAGCGAAATCCAGTTGCAGTGAGCCGAATGCTGAGATGCCGAGGTTATCTACCCATTTTATGAAGTCTCCAAGTGGTAAGAGGTGTAGTGGTGTTTCCCCCGACTCCGAGTCCTGGTCCAAGTCCGAGTCCTGGCAGTTGGGTTCCGAAGACAGAATGGATACATTGCCAGATTGGTCCTGGCTGCTTGGAGTTTCAGATTTGGATTGGTTATTATCCATCATCTCCTCAGTCTCCTCCTCTGCCTCCTCCCTACCCTCAGACTTCCCAGGGGAAGTGTGACAGGATGTGGGTGGAGTTGGTGGTGGGGACAATTTGACGATTGCCTTCCTCTCCTTCTCCTGCATCTGTGTTTCAGCCCTTCTCCTCTCGAGCCACACTTCTATGCATCTGGCATCCTGACACCTTGCTGATGGTGGCTTTCTCTTATCCTTCTGTTGTGTTCTTTTCTTTGGCCCTTTTCAGGTATCCTGGACATGGAGTCTAGGATCTTTCTCGGGTGTGGACCAGTGCATGACGAGGCCCTGCAAAAGGTGCTACCACTACCCGTGGAAGGTTGAAGCTGGTAATTAATGGAGAGCTGAATTCTATCACCATCAACTTGGATATTCCAGTTGATGGGTGAACCTGCATTCAGTGCCATCAAGGTGTCTCTGAAATCCATCCAATTAGCTGAATGTGTAAATTACGAGCTCTGAGCAGGTGTTCCGATCATTTGGGAAACCAAGCAATCAATGATGTTCAGGGTTCCTACTGGGGCTAGTGTCATCTAAATATCTAAAAATCATATAGGTCAAGGATATTAACTAGCATTACAAGGATTAACTGAACATTTCAAGAATTAACTAACATATCATAGGTTATCTAATATTTCAAGGCTAATCTAACATATCAAGGGTTAACCAACATTAACTATCATTTCAAGATTTAACTAATGTTTATTAAATAACATTTCAAGGATTAAACAACCTTTCAAGGATTAACTTGCATTTTGGGAGTTATCTAAAATTTCAAGGATCAACAAACCCGTCATAGATTAACAAGGGCTTAGTGTTGGAAACTGGGCTTTGTTACTGCTGGGGGAAATAGATACATGTCGCGTATTCAGCCATAACTCAAGGAGTGTCGCCTGAATACGTGCGGGAACATATATGTCTCACCCTGACGAACCTGCCTGTTTTGTTTTTGTTTGGGTGGTTCTTATCCTGAAGGGGTCAATGACTTTTCGTCAAAATGAGAAAATCAACAGGGGTTCACTGAAAACAACAAGTTTAATACATATAAAAAAAGAAAATATATTAACTTGTGACTTACATAAAATCCAGTGAATAACACAAATGTCAGTCACACCCCACCCACACAGTTTTTGAGTCACTTGCGGACCCACGTTCTCTGTTGTCGCTGGTTCCTTCCTCCTTGTCGCTGGTTTTCGGGCTCTGGTCACCTTTTCATGAACATGAACTTACAACTGGAACTTTACTCGTTCAGTGACGTTGCACAGCTAATAACATATTGCTACTTAACTGGATGCCTTTGCTCTAAATGTGAAGGAGTGTCACTCTACCACTGCTCTCGCATGGCCACTAACGTATTGTCACTTATTGGATGCCTTTACCATCACATGTGAAGGAATGTCACTCTACCATTGCCGTCACATGGCCATTAATACATCATCACTTGACTGAATGCTTTTCACTCAAGCAGTCACCACTTAGGGGTTAAGTGCTCCCCTCTATTTATGTCAGCATAATGTTCATACCGGCAAAGACTACTCTGCCTACATATAGCTTGCCTTCTACAACAGGAAATACCACCTACCTAAATGCAAATAGCTCCCAGAGCTCGTACTTCCTATTTCTGATACCGCACTCAGATATGGCCACTGACTTGGCCCGCAACTGTTCCTATTCTAAATATGAGCTCTGTGGCTCCCTTTGTTACAATGTGCCTATACTTTCACACTGATGCGGCACCTCTTTTAATCTATAGCATAGGACATCCCCAGCTCCTTGCTTATGACCCACAGTCTTACATGCCTTCAGACTGGATTGAATTTCTCGAGAAACCCCACGACATTTATCCGATCGCCAGAACATTAATTCTCATCTTAATTGCTTCTCTTGAATTTGGCCACTTAGATCTATCTTAATTTAATATTTGTTTTAAAGTTCCTTTGAAAGTCTTGGATTTTTGGTATATACAGACATTCGGTGACAGACTAGATACGTAATATGGGTGTGTGCCGAGAACATGTAGAATGTACTGTTTTTACAACAATTACCTATCAACAGGTCATAATTACACAGATAATGACTGCAGGAGAACACTGGTCTTCCCTCGCTTTAATCTTTTACCAGACCGCTCATTATGGCCTTGAACAAAAATGCGGTAATGGACATGAAATTCCATGCTTAATTAGCAGCGCATGATTTCTTGCTGGACTGTTTAAGTGACAAATCCATTTTTGGGGTCAGTCATATATCTATCTTTACGCTTTACATTTAGCCCAAGTGAGAAAGATTATCAGAAATATATAAACTTTTAAACAAGAAAATCTCAACTTTAAGCTATCAACTTGACACTAAGTAACATTTCAATGGCTAAGTAACATTTCATGGAACTAACATTTCAAGGATTAATAAACATTTCAAGGGTTAATCAACATTTCAAGGATTAACTAATATTTCAAGGGCTAACTAACATTTCAAGTGTTATCTAACATATTAAGGGTAAGCACATTGCAATAGTTAATCAAATACTGCAAGAAGTAATGAAAGCCTGGGTGAATCAAATATTATGTTTTTTCAAATGTTGTGTGCCACTATGTCATTTGTAAACACCACCCTCACTTGGCCACATATAGTGCCAAGTGAGGTGGTGTAGTTCGCTCCGCTTCGCGGCGGGAACTACACCACCTCACTGGGCACTATATGGGTGTAGTCAACTCCAAGCCATGCACTATTCCTTAAATAGTGGCCGTTATTGAAAATTGATCAGTTTAGGCACAAACACAATAAAACCATTTGGCCAGTTTGCAGTTTGGTTTTCTGGTTTGCAGCAAAAAGCAGAACCAAACCCCGAAAACCAAAACAGAGTCCAGCCCTACCACTGAACGAGTCAAAATGGGAGAAAATGTGACAATGAGAACACAATGTATTTGCCCCTTTGCCGGATACACTAAGTGACAAGAGTCCACAGTGGTCCATAGTGGTCGTTAGTCCCAGTATCCTCCCTGTAAGATAATTTGAGCAGTTTATGTACAAACTCAGTAAAACTGTTTTGCTGGGTCCTGCGGTTCTGTTTTCTGGTTTGCTACAAAAACTGGAACCAAACGAGAAAACAAAAAAAACTGCACAACCCTACTAAATCATGATGTAACTCAAGTATAAAGTTAGGTTTGGCCAATCAAAAATACCTATACTGCCCACTTTCAGCTCAGGAATTGGTTACTTGGTCAATTTTACCAGAAATGCCGATCAATTTTACCACTATAAACACGCACTATCTTGAAGGGATCAATGCAATGTTAGCTGAAGGGTTACAGAAACACTGCAAGAGTGATAAGTTACAGTTATTACTGAATGCCAAATTAAAGAACTTTTATGAGAGAGGTTGTTTGTAGTTACCCCATTGAAAGACTAAACATCAATTCAGATTGATGAAATTATTCAAGGAGAGATTAGAAAACCACCACTACCAATGTGATAATTAGAAAATCTGGCATTTCATCAGACATTCTGAAATAATTAAAAATCTTCACAGAAATAGTATGCTTGTGAACTGCCAATTGGGAATCATACTTATAAGTAAATGCCAGAGCTTATCAGTGGAACATTTTATGAAAATATTTTTCTCATTAATTATCCCCCTTTACATTTTCAATTTCTCTTTTGTTCTCTACACACATCCTGTCAAAATTATAATTGACTAACACTTTGACCTCAAGAACTATTCAGTTCATTACTGGGGTCATAAGCACTGACTGTGGAAGTAAAATATTTCAAGGAGTTGTAGAGTGGTGGATGATGGAAACATTCTTTAAAAGTGTAGAAAGGAAATTGCTGGGTATTATCATACAATATAAATGGAAGGAGTATAATACATACATGCAGTATATGTTTTGTTGAAAAAAAAAATCATATATGACAGAAAAAATGACTGAAATTGTCAATTCTTGAATATAAGTTTGGGGTCCAGTTGTCAATGTGAACTGACATACTGGCTGAATTAATTACCACCTTTTTGGGGGGTTGCCGTTAGCTCAGTTGGTATGGTGAGAGAGCATTTATGGCAAGGTGATTGGGTGCTGGAGACATGAGATCAACTCTTGTCAGGGCCAAGCTCCAAAAAGCTTTACAGCTTCCAGTTCAGTGGCTCAGATCCAGTGCTATGCCTCATGGAGTTCCTGCTTGATATAGGCGATATAAACTGAAATTCAAGTAGTTGCCTCTTCACGAATATTCCATCAATATTGAGAGTCTTGTGTTTAAAAGCTGGGACATTATAACAGTAATCTGTTCCTGTTGCATCGAATGTTTGGGTAAATGACCCACAGGTAAAATCTTCAAATAAATGCAGGTGCTATGTACAATTATGGAACACCACTAACAAAAATTCAATAATTGTCAATTCTCAAATATCGGCCTATGGTTTGGTTATAAAATTAATGTAACATTGGCTGAATTAATTACTACCACATATTTGGAGGTTGCTGGTAGCTCAGTTGGTATGGTGGGTGAGCATTTGAGCATTTATGGCTAGGTGATTGGGTGCCAGAGACCCAGGATTGACTCCTGTTGGCGCCACCTTCCAAAAAGCTTTTCAGTTTCCAGTTCAGTAGATCGGACCCAGCATTGTGCTTGGTGGAATTCCTGCTTGAGATGGGCGATAAAAAATTAAATTCAATTAGTTGCCTCTTCACAGATCTTCCACAATTGAGATTCATATGTTCAAAAGCTGAGACCATTGACCATTATATATATAAATTTATGGGACTTTTCTAATCACCATTTGATTCCATGAAAATGAATAATAAAAAATAAAATTCTTCCCACCCAACTTTTTTTTTTATAAATCTGATGATAAGGCTCCACAAAGAAGATCTTCTGTTTCTCAGGCCATTTTTTGTAAAATTGCATGTTGGCGGGTGGTTTTCAATTTTATTTTTGTAATTATTTCTTTGCCATCAAAAGTTAGTGTTCTTGAGTTTGTTTTATGTTTTATGCTTCATAATCTAAAAAATAGCATAGGTGGTGGTGTATTTCAACACTTGAGTGCAACAAGGCTTTGCAATGCTTAACTTTGCAATGCTTAAGCATTGCAAAGCCTTGTTGCACTCAAGGGACACATTTATCAACTTTATTGACATGGGTAAAATATCAGACAAAACCATTTAATTATTATTTTTTTAAAGTTTACATTGGTTATAAAAAGAGAGCATGTGGCAGCCAAAAGGACCATGTGGGAGGACCTGAGACACAAATTTAAACTTTTTGGGCCTAATCTATGGATAGTAATCGCTTGACTGGACTGGTTACGTGAAATAATTCATGAGAGGTGAGGGACATTGTACAAACACGAGCGCGCGAATGCGCACGAGTGTTTTACAATATAGTCCTGTGCCTCAATTAATTATTTCACTTAACCGGTCCAGTCAAGCGATTACTCTGTTTATTACTTTTTATTATTAACGATAATTATATTATTTAACCCTTTACCTAATGTAACGGCCAAAACCGGCCAGCGCTATTCTAAAAAATCGGCAATTAATTCTCATTATTTTTTCATTTTTTGTCTCTAAAACATAGGTTATGACCCCTCATTGTACAAGTTCATTGAGCTCATTCCAATGAGGAGTCATAACCTATGTTTTTGAGATAAAAAATGAAAATAATAGTAATTCAAGAATTTTTTTTGCAAGTGTCGTCTGCTTTTCATGTTAGGTAAAGGGTTAAAAAAACAATGAAAGACCCATTACACCCATGGCAAAGCGTCTTCGTATGCACAAACAGATACATGACCCAATTGTTGATTGCATAATTCACTTGTTAAGTTATCGTTTATAATCAAATGGGGAAATCCAAGCAAATCATACTTTGGAAAGTAATGAAGGTATTTAATTTCTATGGCCAAAAGTTGTTCTGTTCAAGAGTAGGCTTAGCTACAAAGTTGCAGCCAACAGTAACCTACACAGATGGAAGCTAATCTTCAAGATATAGAAGCTTTCTGTTGGAATGCCATTAAACTGACATAGTTATTGCAAAAATCCATCTAGTTTCAAGGTTTTTATACCCAAACAGATCTGTAAGGAACAATGTGTGATAAAATGTCAGCTTATCTGTAAATAAGATGGATTCTGTCCATTTGTTAGAAGCAAATCAAAGAGAAGCCACTGACTATATGTGAAATGAACATTCATTCCTGTCATTTCAGTTGTATGACTAGTTTGTCTATAATCCATCACATATAATATACATATTCCAAATAATTTCAAAACAATAAGGCCAAAAAAAAAGAGAGGTTTGGGTTCCCAGTCAATCACACACTAATTAAATGTTTGAGTGCTAGAAGCCACTATCATGGCTCTAATGAACAGCACCAGAAGCCACATTAACTGGTAGAGTGCTAGAAGCCACTATCAGGGCTTTAATATGAACAGCAGTCATCCCAGCCTAAACGTGTCACATTCTGTGGATGTGCTTCATATTATATTAGTAGTGAAATTACTTAGTCTATATGGGTTTGCCTTGTTACAATTTATGGGAGAGTGCCTCTGGGCACTCTCCCATAAATTGTAACAAGGCACAGACACATGAACAAATTTTGATGACCAAAAATAACTTAGCACTCTACCAGTTAATGGCTTTACACTGGATGCATTAGCTTGTTTTATTTATTTAATCTTATTTGTTTTACAAGGATTGGCAAACAAGTTCCGCAACTTATATTAACGCCTCCCCTTGGACCAATGGCACAGGTGTGTGGGATGACCTTCGTCGCGGCAACTTCATTGCCTCGCTCTTCTCAATTACTATGAAGGGATCTTTAGCCTGGAGTGTGTCTCTCTCTGCACAGAGGACAGCGGTTTTACGTCCCTACCCGATAGGACGGTATGCTGTGACAGCAGCAACCCTACAACTGATGCTTACATTAGCTTGTTGTTTGCTCAACAGTAGAAGAAAACTTTTGATATAAAGTTGTTCGGTTATAATTTAATGGAGTGTGCCTCTGGGCACTCTCCAATAAATAATAACAAAACAAATATTTATGAACAAAATCTTGCTAAACTAAGGCTACACAATTGCTGGTAGCATGGTTACTTTGACAAAAAATACCCATGTTACAAATATATTTATATTTTTATTGGTGTTTAAGGTCACATATTTTTGCACAACTGCTAATCATGACCACAACATGAGTATCAACTCAAGACCAGGGGTGAGCATTATTAAGCCATGTTGCCCATTTTAGAGAGGGATTGCACCTCCCAAGCATTAGTGACTGGGTCTTATTTTACCAGTAAAACAGTGCCTGTTTACCGCAGTGAACAGGCACTGCTTCACTTCCTGGGGTTCCCACGGGGACCCATGTTACAAATAATTTTTTAAAAATAATTTAGCACTCAACCAGACAAACCTTTTGGAACATTTTTATTGGCTTGCAGTGAATATTTATTTATGGGGGTGTAATGACATTTTTGACAACCAGGGTCACGTGTCAGATAGTTTTACAGGTGGAGGAAGCCGGAGTACCTGGAGAGAACCACTGAGCAATGTGGCAAGCAACTGTCAGACTCCCGGTTAGCATTGGTTGAAGACAAGTGCGCCATCAACATGCACAATCGGTATTAAGTGCCTTGCCCAATAACACAGCGCAGTCACCCCTGACAGGGATCGAAGGGTCACATCATGTTGGACAGTTTTATGGGTGGCTTGAGCAACTGTCAGATTCTCCAACTTACTAACCTGACACAAGCTGAGTTAGCAGTGGTTGAAGGCAAGAGCACCATTAGTGACCAGTATGCCTTATTATTATATGCCTACCACAAATAGCCCCTCAATACCATTATAGTTTACCCATCAAATCCAGCTCTCTGGAAAACAAGAGTGGTAAGTTTTCCAGATCGTTATCATGTCTGTCTCAAACGAGGAGCACTTGAATGGACTATTACTATCAGTGACCTATAAATAAATCGGTAAATTCCACAAATACATCAGGGAATTCTGTAATGCTTGCATTTGATCTTGGGTCATTTATTAATACTGTATGAGAAAACACTGCTTTTCTATGACCAGTTACAGAACTCAATAAAAATAATTGCGCAATTAGCGTGTTTCACGGCATGCGATTGAAAGAGAAATGAGAATCAGTTACAATATTACAGCGAATTGAACATACTTAAGGCCTGTTGCCAAGTGACAAATATAGATGGCGTCTCCTCATTAAACTCTGTTGACAAACATTCCAGTCAAGGTCTATTTGAAAATGCTGTGGTGAACAACTGCAAAATAACAAGTAACAACTATTTTCAAGATCCGAATCCAACAAATCTACAACACAGGAGAATCTGTGTTATTGAAAGCGATTCAATTGAAATTCAAGTCTTGCCTCCATTGTTTTGACTTTCAAGTTTCATGTTCGAAACGAATGTTCGATATTACTACTATGCATTTGAGATTCCCCAGTTAATGGTTTTCGGGCTAATATAATTCTTGTTGTATTTGATTTTTCAGGTGTCGCTATCAGTTTAAAATACTGATCTCTTTGACGAGATGAGATCGGCCAGATCAAACTCGACCCCTGTAGCGTCTCGTTTGATCTGGCCAATCTCATCTCATCAACTCGGTGGAATACAACAACATAGATCAATTGACTGTTGTAGTAATCTGCATGTACACAGTGTCATCATACCCTATTAAGTGTCTCACTAAGAACACAATACAGTCAGGATTAAACCATCAACCTTTTTGTTCAAAGTCTGATGCTCTAACCAATGAGCCACCATGCTTAAGAATATCAACAGTGAGTCCTAGCACTCTGTTAGTATTTCAAATTTTTCATCACTGACTCCATATTGCCCATGTAGCATGAAAAATGTAACAAATTAAATCTTGTTTGACAGAGCTCAATGAGCTCTGTCAAACAAGATTTAATTTTTTTACATTCTCAGTTGCATTGTGGGAAAAATGTGCTGCTGAAAACTTTGGTATTTTTACATCAGAGTGCAGAAGGTTAATTGTCACACCTTAGGCCTATCTGGGCTTCAAGCCCAGGTAAGCCTCTGGTGTAGCATAATTTTTTTTAGATATACCCAACATCAATATTTTAGGGTGCTGGACAAAAGGTTACCTCATTGCAAATAGGGGCAGCATAGGTGTGTAAGCATGGTAACAAGCCTCAGAAATGAAGCACAATGTATTAGCTATGCTTGATAGTGGTTTTTAGCACCAAGACAGTTAATGGACTCACATTCCGGATATCATTTACTGCTGTGTTCCAATATATCAGTACTTCATGATTACATTCTAAGATAAATACAATGTAGAATTCA
Source organism: Pictodentalium vernedei (assembly GCA_031216915.1). NCBI lineage: Eukaryota > Metazoa > Mollusca > Scaphopoda > Dentaliida > Dentaliidae > Pictodentalium > Pictodentalium vernedei. The sequence continues at coordinate 125,258,743 of CM062289.1, read as the reverse complement.
GTATATTTATAGGCTTAGACTGTATCACCTCAAAATACAACATAGCCTGTAACTCACTGTATTATACAATTCCAGAGATGAGAAGCTATGTACACAGTTGAAGGTAAACTGTAAGGGGTGGTAGATGTACACTCTCCCATCTACAACACAGTCTGTATGTCTGAGATGATATATAGTGTACACAGTTCAAGGTAAATTGGAATGGGTGGGAGATGTACACTCTCTCATCTACAACACAGTCTGTATGTTAGAGATGAGATACTATGTACACAGTTGAAGGCAAACGAGGTGGGAGATGATGTACACTCTCCCATCTACAACACAGCCTGTATATCAGAGATGACATACTGTGTACACAACTGAAGGTAAACTGGAAGGGGTGGGTGGGAGATGTACACTCTCTCATATACAACACAGTCTGTATGTCCGGGATGAGATTCTGTGTACACAGTTGAAAGTAAACTTGAAGGGGTGGGAGATGATGTACACTTTCTCATCTATAACATAGCCTATAAGTATAACTGTATGTCAGAGATGAGATACTGTGTACACAGATGATGGTAACCAAGAAAGGATAGGAGATGAACACTCTCAAATCTACAACACTGTCCGTATGTCAGAGATGACATACTATGTTCACAGTTCAAGGTAAACTGGAAGGGATGGGAGATGTACACTCTCTCATCAACAACATAGCCTGTAATTGTATAAGAGTATGTCAAAATAGAGATACTATTTAACTATTTCAGCACTATTTTTTCAAATATCATATCCTTTACAACCATTTCACCAGTTAAAACACAATAGGATGATAATTAACTGAGTTTCTACTTGACTAGCACAGCACTTATCTTTCTGAAACCAGAAACCAAAATTTAATGTGATTTGACTGCAGTTACTGCAACTTCAATCTGGTTTAGCATTCTTGGAAGTTGTGTATAATTTTATTCTTTGCTAATTTTGAAATAACGTTCTTGAAGTTGTGTATTTTGATTTGATAAATTTAGATTTAAGGTTTAATCTCGGGAATGGGAATTTAATTGCTCTCTGTGCCTCCTGGTTTTGAAGGTCAATCACAATAACTGAGAAAATCATAGACCATTGTATCAATGATTGCGTATTATTGTTTATAAGATTATGTTGAGTATCAATTTCTTCCCAGACCAGCATCATTGTTGAAGCTATGATTTAATATCGCAAAATGGGAATTTTCAGGTTACTGGTTCTGAAAATCAGTGCTACTGCCAAGGAAATTCACAGACTAGAATCGAGAATAAAAGGTTGCAGAATGCAACCTTTGATTCCCAGTTCTGTCATATGAATTTTCTGGGTATCGGGACTGATATTCACAAACGAGAACCGAAAAAATCCCGGTATTGTGACTTGACTTTTTAAAAAACGAGAACATTCCCATTCCCAGGATTAAACCCTATTTAGATGAGCATTCTTGAACTTGTATGTAATTTGATACTTTGCCAATGCAGGATTAACTGGTATAGTGCTGGAGACCAATATTTGGGCTTTAGTCTTAAGTGCAAGTACCTTAACTTAACGACTTTATTTTCAGTGGATGTGCTTCATACAGTGGAACACTGTTAATTGAATAGCCACTTTGCCAGCAAAAATTATTCAATTAGGAGGAGTAGTCAATTAACAGGGATTTGGTCCTGTTCCTTTGTTCTAGATATAAACAGAGATTTATTCTATTTTAGTTTGTTTCACAGAGCTCATGAAGCTCTGTCAAACAAGATATAATAGATTAAATGCCAGTGTTGGATGTATCAATGCCAAAAGGTTTATTATAAACAAGGAGAATTTGATAATTGTTCTGGTAATTTCTTGACATATTGCAAAATGTTTTATTCAATTAACAGGAGTATACTCTATATCCAATTAACTGGTAGAGTGCTGGAAGCCCATATTTGGGCTTTATTCTGAAGTACAAGTATCACAACCTTAAGGCTTCATACTCAGTGGATGTGCTTCATATTATCTTTGATGAAAAATTATTTAGTCTGTAAAGATTTGCTTTGTTGCAGTTTATGAGAGAGTGCCTACAGGCACTCACTCATAATTTGCAACAAGGCAAAAAAGACTTGTGAGCAAACTTTGATGACCAAAAATAATTTAGCACTCTGCCAGTTAACAGGTTAAATTTGAACTGAAGGTAAGGGAAATGCTTTTGTGTTTGTAAGTTATATTCAATTAACAGTGATATACAGTTAAGAGATATCCAATTAAGTGGGCTCCATTGTATTATCTTTAAAGTAAAATTATTCTGTTGTTAGGGATTTTCCTTGTTACAATTTATGAGAACGTGCAAAGTCATGTGAACCAATTTTGACAAAGAAAAATAATTCACCTCTTTACCAGTTAAATTATGACCAATAAAATTAATTTAGCACTCTAACAGTTAACAGCAGAAGAAGCTTTTTATTTAACCCTTTACCCAATGTATCGGAAAAAAACAGCAGCATTATTTGCAAATTATTTTCATTATTTCTCTCAAAAACATAGTTTATGGCCTCTCATTGTTCCAAATAAGCTATGTTTTGATGCAAAAAATGAAAAAAACTCAGTTATTCAAGAATTTTGTTAGCAAGTATCGTGTGCCCTTCATGTTAGGTAAAGGGTTAAGAATGTATTACAGTTACATATTGCCAACATTTGTCTGCCATTTCTCTGTAAGTAACATAATATACATAATGAATATAATAGGTATGGAATCATTTCTGTCTAAAACTCTGAAAATTATATTCATTTCCTCTGACCTAATGCTCCAATTACCTGCAGTCTGCAAAGAACAAGGTGTGAAAATCATATTTTTATTAAGCATGTTCAACATATCAGTATTTCTACATATTACAGTATACCAGAACACATTTAACACTATCAGTATGAAAATGTTAACCTACAAAATATTAAAATGGTATTTTGGAGGTAAAATCAATTTAGGGAGTAGAGTATATCAGAATACAATAACATGTTAACCTACAAAATATTAAAATGGTATTTTGGAGGAAAAATCAGTTTGGGGAGTAGAGAATATCCGAAGACATTAACACTATCAGTATGAAAATGTTAACCAGCAAAATATTAAAATGGTATTTTGGCAGAAAATTCAATTTGGGAAGTAGAGAATATCAAAGACATGAACAGTATAGGCATCAAAATGTTAAACTACAAAATATTAAAATTGTATTTTGAAGGGAAAATCAATTTGAGGGGCTTTGTAAGCAGCATTTCTTTCCACTAGGAAAAAGTATAGGGTCTGTCCATGAGGATAATCAGGATACAGTACAAGTCAAAATAAGTTGTAGCACAACCCCAATAAACTAAGTATACTGCTGCTCCTGCACTGATAAGATCAGAATCTGACATCATTTTCTGGAAAGCTCTCACTGAGAGCTTTCCAGAAAATGATGTCAGCTTCTGTGTGTAGGAAGAAAAAGATACATAGTTTATGGTGGTAATCCTACAACTTATTTTGACTTGTACTGTATGATAAAACAAAAAAATCTTTTTTTGCACTGAACATGCCATGATGTGTGCCATACAAGATTTTATAAGAATAAAACACCATATTATGGAACCTGAAGCAATAGAATCGTACTTTTTCAAGAAGTGGATAGCCATCATTTGTGTACATATAATGACAACAAACAAACTGACTGACTTTAGACCATCCATCTCTTTTAGTAACTAACTGGTAGTCTCAACTTACTAACCCGGCAATAGAAGGTTACAATCAGTTGAAGGAATGTGTACCATTAATGTGCTGATGAAAAGTTGTGACAAGAGCACATCCTGAACTTCACTCATGTCAAAGACCAAAACACCACAACAACAAACTGTTAACAAACTGGCCCGATGTTAGCAGCATGCATTGATTCCAGCTGAGCGGTCCAACTTAATTGCTCCAGTTGAAATTATTTATTGGTGTTTAAGATCACATATTTCTGAACAATGGATAAACGAGACTGCAGCATGGAGATAAAGTCAAGTTTAGTCAATTGTTTGGTGACCGGGTCCTATGTTAATACCAGTAAAACAGAAGTTGTTTACAATAGTAAACAAGCACTGCTTCACTTCCCAGGGTTCATAGCTGATTTTCTCTTACTCTGACACTTTTCAAAATAGTTCTTCAGTACTATCACAGTTTTCTGTTCATAGGCTTTCGAAGCACTGATTATAATGAATGAAACAAAAAATATGCATACAAACTAATTATATTCAATAAATATTTCACTTGTACCCACTTTTTTCTGTTTTATTCATTTCAATTGAGTTGCGTTGTCAATTTATGAGTGCCGAAGCAAATATAGGTGACTTACACACATCACCTCTTGGTGATGACTGGAGATCCCAGTTAGGATTGGTGAAGGTAGGTGGCATGAAAATTTTTTTACTGCAATTGTAGGGCCTTTAAAAATGCTAGCATATATTGAGAAATGCTCTTGAATAGCCTTGAATTTTATCAGTCCTTGCCTGCAGGAACCCTGAAACCACATTAGGTCACTTACTGTATGTAAAACATGTAAGATTTTTCAATGCCAGTCCATTTCTTATATATTCAAAAGAATGCTTACCTCTCAATAGTTTTAGAAGAAACCGACAGTTTCTGTGGGAAGTGGGAGCAGGGGTAATAATGACCAGGGATCCTAGTTAGGACTCTGCCTTCATGAGGTCAGGCATATAAAACTATACAGTTATGATTACGTGTGTGCTTCCTCAGCCGACTTATTTTGTTAATAATCAAGGTGTTTTTTCAAATTCAAGGATATTCCTTGAATCCAAGGGCCCTTGTGAACCCTGGGTATATGCAGTGTCAGTTAATTTCATATTGGGCAAGTTTTGCTATCACCTAATATGTATATACCACATTTGGTCACTAACAAACTGTGTAAAAGATTCATCTTACTAATTACCTTTTTCTAACACTGAACTAGCAACTGAGATCCATAATAAATGTTGGAATTCTAACTTGTTTAATATGAAGTGGCTACTGTCTACCAAGCTTTTGAAAGATCAATGTACATAGGGGAGATCACTCTAGACTGTCAGCTGTATACAGATTTTGCCTGGCTGTATTTCAATTATATCTAACCTGTTTGTGTCGTTTTAAAAGCAATGAAAATCCCAGATATTTGGAGGAGGTAAGATCCAGTGGAATATGGGTGCATATACCACCACAGCATATAATTTTGCCCAAAGGGAATCAATAAAGAAACACCAATTATCTATTATCAAGTAACATTCCATTTTACATCTCATATTCAGTGACATGTTGCACAGAACAACAAGCTATCTTACAAAACTCTTCTGAAGAAAAGAATAAAATTAGGCAATTATATAGTAAAATAACACATTGGCTCGTGGCAAATCTCTCAGAGCTTTTCAAATATGCCTGTGGAGAAAATGTTGACTGTTTATTTTTTTTTACAATAATTGCAGTGTTGAACAATTTGATTAGATCTATAATAAAAAAAAAATGAAAATTACTAGAGAAAGGCTTTAATTATCATCAATACATGAGAAGAAAAAATTCAAAAGACACAATAGATCCATGAACTGAATCTGAAAGGGTATAATTTGAAACTAAAAATTTCAACATTTCCATGTCTGTTTATTAAAGTAAACATTTGAAGTTTGAGGAGTAAAAATTTTCATCAATAGGAAAGCTGTATAAAGTACAGTCGCTGTGGTCTGGTCATAATCCACGCATGGGCAGTGATGCCCATGAATTCATTCACCAGGTGATAAAAATCATCATCAGCAAAATTTTAATTAATGAAGCACCGGGTACAACCCGGTGCTTCATTAATTAAATTTTTTATGATTATTCCTATAATTAGTATTTGGAATCAAATATTATTGTTTCTGTGGAAATATTGTCCACCCGTGGAAACGGACCAGTCTACGGCGGCCATACTGTTTAAGATGATACCTCACTGATGGTAGAAAAAAATTACACTGGGTTTGGTCCAGTTCACACTAAAGTGTATAATCAGGAATGAAGAATATTACTAGGACTTTAGGTTAGTCTAATTTGGGCACAATGGCAAATATGGATCCACTGTGTTGTGACCTGGAAGGAGAGAAAAGTGCCAGTATTTTTGCTGTTTCAGCATCAGTTTCATGTACTTTTCAAAGTTTACAACCTCTTTTTCTAGGCCTTCACCATTACTACAATACAAGTTATCTCTGCCAACATGTATAGTATATGGAGATTTAATACCTGGATGTCGGTTTTTAAGCACCTAGCCACAAAGGAGATGTTTAAATGAGACATCCAGGTATTAAATCTCCATATACCATACATGTTGGCGGAGATAACATTTCTGTTCCATGTGAAACACAACAGAAACATATTGGAAACAAATCTGTGGACACGTTTCTCATGCTCCGCAATCAATTGGACCAAATAAATTATTAATAATTTATAATAATTATAATTATTTCGTTTTTCCAAATGCAGAAGACAACAGATAGAGTTATATCTCTTTCCCTTAGAAATGCGTAAACACATCAGCTCTTTTGTTGACAGACTTGCTCTTACATTTATTTTTCTCAAGTTGTTTGATTTATTTAATTATTCAACAATTTAATTTTAACAACAAAATATGATAGAATTGTCAGAAAACTGATAATATTTGCCAAAGGGGAATTCACACCAGGAAAAATACAGAATAAATTGTTCTTGTATCATTCTACCACAGCACCATGAATGGCATTGCCAATGAGCTCAGCAATTGCATTCTTTTGCCACCACAAATCATATCTACAGTAATTTTGTGACTTGACACACCTTAACCTTTAAAGGCCAATTTCCAGCTTTTGTGATCTCAAGAGCATGTACCCTTAACATGCCATCACTAAGAGGTCTGGCTGACAATAGACGAATCAACTGGACTTGCCACAAGCAACTGGACATGTGCAGGTTCTAGTCAAGTAGGAATTCAGGACAATTACCTAGGCCTTTAAGGATTAAAACTAAAAGGAAAATCATTAACTTCTTTCATGAAAATGAACATTTAAACTGCTATCAAGCATCAACAAGGCCTTATAAATAGCAGTTGTAGGCAACTTTGAAAATACAGATGGTTTCAGTAGTCAATGATTGGTTTGGTTCAGTTTTTCTATTTCCCCACGATTTCGGTATCGGTTGTTCGGTATATTACCCATCTCCATATTCCAACTACATCATCAAAGCATGCCTTCAATGAAGGTATGCCTTGATGAATATTAGTCAGTCAGGACCTGCACCATCACAGTAGGGACAAATCTGGTTTTACAACCCCCACCCCATCAATTAGACATTTTCATGATTCCCTGCAGTTGAGTCTTTAACTGGTAGAGTGCTGGAAGCCCATATTTGGGCTTTATTCTGATGTGAATGTACAACAATTCAAAGGCTTCATATTCTGTGGGTGTGCTTCATATTATCTTTGAGGTGAAATTATTTCAACTGTATAGATTTGCCTTGTTGCTTTTCGTGGGAGAGTGCCTTTTGGCACTCTCCCATAAAATGCCACAGGCAAAGACCTGTGAATAAACTTTGATGACCATAAATAATTTAGCACTCTACCAGGTAAACCCCAATAAATAACAAATAAATAACCCTCTGCACACTGTTATCAAAAAAACAAATTTTCAAGCAGTAAATTTTTCGCATAATGCAACTTGGAATTCAATCTATTCAATCTTGTTTAGTTTAAATAGCATTTATTCCTATTCAGTGTTGCAGTTGCAAGGTACAACAGATTGCACAATTTATAGGTGTTCAAGGTCACATATGGCTGATCATGACCACAACATGGCTATAAAGTTAAGTCCAGCCAATCGTTTATACCCATAATTTTTTGAGGAATTCCACCCAAGGCATCGATTACCGGGTCCTAGTTTATCAGTAAAACAGAACTTGTTTACTACAGCACTGCTTCACTTCCCATGGTTCCCACTGGGATTTATATTTATTTATTTATTGGTGTTTAAGGTCACATATTTCTGCACAATGGCTAATCATGACCATGACAGTTTTACGGGTGGAGGAAGCTGGAGTACCCAGAGAGAACCACTGAGCAACGGCGCTCAACTGTCAGCTCCCCAACATACTAACTCCACACAAGCAGGGTTAGCATTGGTTGAAGACAAGTGCACCATTGACATGCAGTACGCCTTAGTACACAGCTCCACCATGCCCCACGTGGGCAATGGGGGTGGTGGGGGGTGGCGGGGGTGGGGGTGAAGTATCTTGCCCAAGGACACAATGCAGTTACCACAGATGGGATTCAAACCGAGGACCTTTTCAGCTTGCAGCCTGCACCTCCAGCTACTGAGTCACCCACCCCACCCCCCACGGGGATTAGACTGCAAAAAGAAATCAAGAACAAAAAACTATAATATTAACTGTGATCATAATGCAAAACCAGAGGCTCAAGTTGTCTACAGAGAATAAGGGTATTACTGAGAGATCAGAAAGATGGAGGCAAAAAGGAAGTGTGATTTTGTACATGTGTAACATTGCACACTGCAATGACTGGCACCAAAAAGGCTCTGAAAAATTATGTCTGTTTTTCAATACCCACTCCCTGCACACATCCTATGTTAAGTTCTGATTATGCTGAAAAGCGACAAAAGAGCTTCCCTCAAAAAAGACCACCTTCATTAGTTAAACTTTTGGGTTGAAATGTGGTGAAATATTTAATGTTCTTGAAAGCCATCAGTTGTGTGAAGAAATGGAGTAAAATAGCCGTCAAAAAGGACATGATTGGCACAGGTTTTTTTTCCTTCTTTGGACAAATTAGGACTTTCTGGTTTTGTGTCCTGATTCACTAACAAACAAATGTAATTATAAATGAAATCAGAATATTCAATTGAAAGAAATGCACAGAATGACACAAGTGTGTGAATGGGTTAATTGAGATGGCACGAGTGCCACCCCGGAAGGATAAAACGAGAGACCACAGGCCCCTCGGTTTATCCTTCCACGATGGCACAAGTGCCATATCGATTAACCCATTCACATGCATGTGTCGTTCTGTGTTTATTACATGCCTTCCCATCTATAAAAACAATGAAAGTGTCAATGACACTGTAGCTCAACTTGTCAAGACATGTACATGTATAGTATGTGACACAGCAATGACAAACATCTAGGTAATGACCTGATAACAAAGGTACATATAAAGTATTGTAACAGTCTGTACATAAATACTGACCGTAGCCTGTAACAAATGCATAGGTAAAGTATTGTAAAGGTGGGTGACAGTCAGATGCTAAACTAGAAAAGAAATCTTTGAGTCACAGAGTGGGTTTGACTGAACCCCAAAATATTTGTTCTCAGAGCACAGGGATAACAAAGGCACCCCAAAACACACTCGTTCCTGTCCCAAGCTGAAAACAAAGGTACCCAAGAAGTTTCGTGAAGATCAGTTCATAAATACGAGCTGTATAGAAGTTGTGACAAAAAACTGATTGGACCTAATTTTGGTATAAAATGGCCACTGGCAGCCATCTTGAATTTTGGACCGCACCCAGAAACACTCGTTCTCATCCCAAGGTGATAACAAAGGTATCCAAGAAATTTTGTGAAGATCAGTTCATAAATACAGCCTCTAGCCCGAGCTGTACTGACATGTGCACTTACAGTGTATAAGTAGCACTGAATAAATCAAAGTTCATCTAATTTGCATAATTTCTGCACGAGAAAAAAACCTGTGCTATATGCGATGTATTCCATATTACTAAACATTCATACAAAAATTTATTCAAATCAGAACTTTCATACAGAAGTTCTGTACAAAAGACTGATTGCACTAATTTTAACAAAATGGCTGCTGGTGGCCATCTTGAATTTTAGACCACACCCCAAAACACTCGTTCTCATCCCAAGGTGATAACAAAGGTACCCAAGAAGTTTTGTAAAGATCGGTTCATAAATACAGCCTCTAGCCTGAGCCGTATAGAAGTTGTGTACAAAAAACTGATTAGACCTAATTTCGGTACAAAATGGCCACTGGCAGCCATCTTGAATTTTGGACCACACCCAGAAACACTCGTTCTCATCCCAAGGTGATAACAAAGGTACCCAAGACGTTTCGTGAAGATCGGTTTATAAATACAGACTCTGGCCCGAGCCGTATTGATGTGTACTTTCTGTGTGTAAGTAGCACTGAAAAAATCAAAGTTCATCTAATTTGCATAATTTTTGCACGAGAAAAAACCCCGTATTATATGTGATGTATCCCATGGTACTAAACATTCATACAAAAAAATATTCAAATCAGAGCTTTCATGTGGAAGTTCTGCGCAAAAATCTGATTGCCCCTAATTTTGAACAAAATGGCTGCCAGTGGCCATCTTGAATTTCAGACCGGACCAAAAAACACTTGTTCTCGTCCCACGGTGATAACAAAGGTACCCAAGAAGTTTCGTAAAGATCGGTTCATAAATGCGGCCTTTAGCCTGAGCCATATTGGCATTTGCACTGACAGTGCGGAAAGTAACACTAAATAAATCAAAGTTAGTCTAATTTGCATAATTTAAGCATGAGAAAAAAACCTGTATTATATGTGATGTATCTCATGGTACTAAACTTTCATACAAAAAATTATTCAAATCGGAGCTTTCATATGGAAGTTCTGTACAAAAAACAGATTTCTGCATCGTCGGTACAAAATGGCGGCAGGCAGCCATTTTGAATTTCGGACTGCACCCAAAAACACTCGATCTCGTCCCACAGTCATAACAAAGGTACCCAAGAAGTTTCGTAAAGATCGGTTCATAAATACGGCCTCTAGCCCAAGCCGTATCCAATTGTTGACGTACGGACAGACAGACAGACGGACGACGGGCCATGACAAAAGCTCAAATTTGGCTTCGCCAAAGTTGAGCTAATTATTACAACACTCAATTCTTTTGACAACTATCAACAAAAAGAACACATATTATCGCCAACCAAATTTGTGAGAGGAACCTGTGTTACTATTTCAGTAAAACACAATTCAAATAGTAATTGCGTTGCATGATTTGTAGAAATTTCCAGGAAATTTCGTTCCCATTTAAAATATTTCTGTCAATGATTTCTGTTCCGCAGAGTTTAGTGTTTCTGTAGATGGAGATTACATAGAGATAGGAGATCACATAGAACTGGCATGTAATAAAATTTATTTTCTTACGAAATATCAAAATATTGTGTCTTGTGGATCAAGATGAACAGTCCTCATGTTGCACAAAGTTAACATTTGGTCTCCACAGTGAGCAGAAAGATGAATCCATGAGTTTGATTTGAACATGCTTGAATCTGCCCTCACAAGGATGGCAGATACCAAATATGAAAAGTTCACTACCAGGTGATTTTTAAAGTATCTTCTTCAAAATGCACTAAGCTAAAATTTGGGTTCCCATAAGGAGACCAAATATGAACCCAGGGACATGATTTAAATAAACTTGATTCTGGTCCATATGAGGAAGCCAACTATCAGAAGATTCTAACTGGAAGATCTGAAGATGATTTTAAAGACTATACCCCATATTGCCTCGTATTGCCCAAGGTTAAAATTTGGGCTGCCAAAGGGAGGATAAATATAAACCCATGGACTTGAATTTAACAAACTTGAATCTACCCACCCCCCTCCCCAGCTCCCTCCCCCCTATTTTTAGCTCCAATTTAGTTCAAATTGGCCCATGTATTCAGAAAACAGAAGTTTTGGGCAGGGCCAAATATATTGCCCCAACCAGCAAAGCCAAATATTGTCCGAGAACCTTTCTTTGATTGAATCTTGAGGATATAAGGAATATGAAATTTCAAAGGATTGTGACTGGTGGTTTATGAGAAGATTTTTTAAGAATGTGGGTTTTTTGGGTCACTGAGCTTCGCTACTTCTATTGAATAAACTGAAATGGTTGTCTCCCAAAGAAATTTTATATCAAGTTTAATGGGTTTGGTCCAGTAGTAGTTTGGAAGAAGAGGACTGATAATCAAAGTTATCAAAGTTAATGGATGCTGTATGACGGATGCCAAGTAATGGCAGCTCACTCTGACTCTCAGTTGGGAGCTTAAAAGAAGGAATGAATTCGACATCAAGTTTATAAGCTTATGTAAGTCATCTCATTGAGCTCTGTCAAAGAACTGGTTAAATTCTTATGGGAAATTAGGAAAGTATTGCCAAATGAAAATTTGGTATTTTGACAGCGTGCAGAGGGTTTAATCAACTGTTCATCAAAATTGTAGGTTTGAATTTTGTATAACTGATTATCAGAATTATTTCAAGTGATGTGTTTTGCTAATAACAGTAAACAAACTAACAATTAATGCAATACTCTCCTTAAAATAAATTTATTAACTTTTTCAACACGAGAATCCGCTTTTCCGGTCCAGGAACATGATACGTCATAATTTCATTAAGCAGGATGGCTATGTCAGAGCAAAGCCAGCCTAAATATAGGGGCAGGGGGCCTCATATATAAAGATATTATAAGTTCAAAAGATATTCCGCATCAAGGTGAAAAACCTACGTGAATTGCACTTCTCTGTGAAGCTGAACATGGAAAAAACACACGTGGTGTATATCCAGCTTCAACGCAGGGATCCAGGGGAGAAATGGTATGTTAGATAAGGTCTAATCTCATTTAAGTTATACAGTAGTCGCGAGTCTTACGAGACATAATCGGTTGGTGGCAGGATATCATCACAGCTAATTGAGAAACGAGATTCTAAAAGATAGAAATGTCTGTCGTGTCGTCACCTGATCATTGGTATAGCAATGAGTGGCAGGAACGAATCGGTTCTCTCGACAAGTGAAATCACCGTTAAGTCACACGCGAGATGACTTGTATTGATTCTGCCCCGATATATGTCATCTCCCACCATTTTGGCAGATGGACAGATGAGCGTCTGTCCACCTGACAGTTTAGGGTAAAAAGTATATATACCTTGAAGAGAAGAGCATTAGACACACACTTGGGGTCACACACACGTTGGTGAAGTCCAGGGCAGGCGGACTCTGTTTCCTGGCATAGGGGTACCTTCGATCACAGGACCCTGAAACGACTGGAATCGCCAGACAGGGCATTCCACCATTGATTTAGCTTAAGGTTGAAAGGCGGCTACAGTGCCAAATTCGTTGAGAAGGAAAACCCAAGGTGAAAACTTAAAGTTTAGATTGTCAAGTAGCAGGTATCAGCCTGCAATAGTCAGAAGTGTAGGTTAATTGTATTGTGCGTATTAACCCTTTGAAGCATCAGACTGATTGTGTTGGGAATAGTTTGTTTTGCTGTCGAAGCATTGTAATACCAACTGGAGATCGGTGTGAGTGACAATTTCACCCTAGCACAAAAAAGGGGCATTTGTGAATCGTGAATTCAACCAGGAACAGTGAACATTTCAATAGGACTTTCACGGAGGACTTTCAAAAGGCACATAAGGTATGAGTAGACAATATCTGACCCAAATCAGAAGTACGGTGGCTTTATAGATGACAAACATTGCTGGTCGGAACCCTCCGACAGCCAGAGGTACAGTTACGTGCAGACGTTGACTTTTGAGCCTAAGCGGGTGAAGCTCTTTTGGCGAGCTCACGGTAGTAACATTTCCAGTGTGTAGACTATAATGCCAGTACAGGGCTATAGAATGACTATATGATTGTTGAGAATTATTTAACCCTAGCAACCCATTTTCTGTGGAAAGAATCGAATTGTTGATTGTTGAAATATTGAAACAGCTTTATTTTTATGTGTAAATAAAAGAATCGTTGTTACTTTAAGTCATTCTTTCCATTACACAGCCTGAAGTGATTAGGAATCACAACTAACGGAAATCAAACCTATTTCAGGCCAATTTGGCAGAGAAGGAATCACGGTGTCGGTCTAACTCGGCTCCCAGCACCGAGTTCGCGACACTTGGATTCAAACCCTCCATGTTGGTCTAATTTTCCCGCAATTTCATCAGCGGGACTAAATAACCCCACGTCAGCCCAGGCCTTACGGGGCCTCAGGTGTCCTGACAGGCTACAAAGTGAAAGGGTGTGGTAGAACAATTAATATTTTCAACGTGCAGCCTTCAGGCTGCACTTTTAAAATATTAATTGCTCTACCTCCAAATAATGGATATGGACTCTTCCAATTTCTGCCATTTAACTGGCATGGAAGATACCACCAGTGTTGAAAGGGTTAATGAAGTCTTTTTAGTTGGTATAATAGACAGTATGAAAACAGAAAAAAAACGTTTTTTGATACATCACCTCCCAAAATGATGCAGTATTTATTTATTTATTGGTGTTTAAGGTCACATACTTATGCACAATGGCTAATTGTGACTGTGACAGTTTTATGGGTGGATGAAGTCGGAGTACCTGCAGAGAACCACAGAGGTTCAACGAGCAACTGTCAACTTCTCAACATTGTAAACCTGTTCAAGCACAGCTCAAGCAGGGTTACAGTGGTTGAAGACATGTGCACCTTCAACGTGCAGAACACCTTAGTACACGGCTTCATCATGCCCCCACGAAGGCGACTGGGATAAAATGATACAGTGGAACCCTGTTAATCGAATAGCCACTTTGCCAATGAAAATTATTCAGTTAACATGTACTGACAGATACTCCACTTGTATACTGTAAAAGAATGGCAGTTGCATACACTTGGTGAATGAACAGGTTTGACTAACAGAAAGTTCTTTTCAGTTTAATTTCAAGTTTTGGTGGCATGACGGCAGAACTAAAACTGAAGTGGGGGAGGAGGGGCACATATTAATTTTGGGAATTTGTGCCTGAAAAACAGATCTTTCGACACCTTCAATGGAACAAGCCTCTTGAGACAAAATTTTAATTATTCCTGAAATTTTGGCGATGTGTTGACTGTTCAAGTTAGGAAAATGGTCTAATAATAATAAATGTTGGTGGTTAACCCTTTACCTAACATGAAAAGCAGATGACACTTGCAAACAAAATTCTTGAATAAATAAATTTTTTCAGTTTTTGTGTCAAAAATAACTTATGACCCTCATTGGAATGAGTTCAACAAGCTCGTTCCAATGAGGGGTCATAAGCTATGTTTTTGAGACAGAATATGAAAAAATAAGGAAAACTGAATGGTAATTTTTGTGAATAGTGCTGGCCGGTTTTGGTCGTTATGTTGGGTAAATGGGTAACTTTATGGATAAGGTGATACAAGGATTTCTGAGACCCTTAATCACATGACCTTATGTTTAAAAATGATCAAAGAAACAAAAAGTGACAATTATATAATTAATTCAAACTATTCAAACTGATTACACAACAACTGATGAATAAAGAAATATGATTTCAATTATGTAGATAATACAGTGGAGCCCTCTTAACTGGATATCTCTTAAGTAAATAACTCTTAGGCCTAAAAAAATATAAAATCTGTTTCTCAGGCCCTCCGCATGGTCCTTTTGGCTGCCGCATGCTCTCTTTTTATAACCAATTTAAACTTGAAAAAAATAAAAATTAAATGGTTTATGTCTGATATTTTACCCAAGTTAAAAAAAATTGATGAATTGGTCCCTTGAGTGCAAGAAGGCTTTGCAATGCGTTAGCATTGCAAAGCCTTCTTGCACTCAAGGGATGAAATACACCACCACCCAAGCTATTCTGTAGATTATGAGGCCTAAAACTTGAACCAAGAACATGAACTTTTGATGGCAAAGAAGTAATTACTGAAATAAAATATAAAATAAAAATACGCTTGCACGCATGCAATTTCACAAATAATGGCCTGAGAAACAGAAGATCTACTTTGAGTGGCCTAATTGAATATAATTTACCAACACAAAACCATTTACCACACCTCCAGTACAAATTTGACCTGTCAATTGAATATATGTTGAGCCCAAATATGAACCGAGGGGGTTGATTTGAACACACTTGTATTTGACCATCCTATGGATGCTGTATACCAAATATCAAAAGATTCTGATAAGCGGTTCTGAAGAAATATTTTTTTTCAATTTTTGCTAATATGCTGACTCAGCATTTTTTCAAACGCCACCCCTCCCCCCCCCCCCCCCCCCCACAGAACACCCTAACACAACCGATGGCCATTTTTTTTAAAAATCCATTCTACCAGTCAAAAGGATGCTTCATACCAAATAACAGTTCTCTGTTCCGTGTAGTTTGGAAAATATAGGCATTTGAATTTTTTTTTCTATTTTTAGGCCCTGGGATACCCACGGGGCAACAAAAAAAAAATATTTCGGGCATCAATCAAGTACTTTGGACCCGCTTATGCTACATGCCAAATTTGGTTCAAATCAGCCCATCGGTTCTTGAAATAAAAATTTTGGGTGGAGCTCAAAATGGATATGTGCCCATAGAGAGCCCAAATATTGATCTACCAATTTCTCTTGAACAAACTTTCATCTTCAACACCAAAGAGTATTACATACCATATATCAAAGCAATCTCTCTGGTGGTTCACGAGAAGAAGATTTTTAGGCTTTGGCATCATTGCCGAGAGCTCAAAGAAGGCAGCCGCTCCATTTGAACAAAATAGAAAGGGATGATTTGTGCAATGTATGTTTGAATTTGGCTGAATGGCTGTGGAGAAGCCAGATTTGCAAAAGTTAATGGACGGCAGACGCCAAGTGATGGCAATACCTCACACTGACTTGCAGTCAGGTGAGCTAAAAAATCTTGTAACCTGTCGAGAAATTACCCTGACTCTCCCCAGTTTTCCTTTGTTTATAGACCTATTTGGCCTCAGTACATCCAATACAGGCATTTAATCTATTATATCGAGTACTCATGGAACTCTGTCAAACAAAATATAATAGAATAAATGCTAAGTTTATCTCTGGTATACAGGAAAGTGACACAATCCTGTTATTTGAATATTCGTTAATTGAATAAGTTTCATTGGCATAGTGGTGGCTATTCAATTAACAGGGTTCCATTGTATCATATTGTGAGCAAAATATACACAAGTTGGAACTGGTGGGAGATGGGGGATGAACAAAGTATACAGAGACATTAATACAGAGAGGGAACTGAAGAGGGGGTTGGGGGGTGCAGTAAGCTAAATATACACTGATGCAGAGTGGGAACTGGTAGAGGGATGAACTTAGGGTGCACAGACATAGACTGGGAAGTGGTAGAAGCAGGGAGCATTGAGATATACACTGACAGAGTGGAGATTGATTTGGGTGGAGGTGGGGTGGGGGTGGGGTGGGGCCTAAGTTTTCACTGACATGGAATGTGAACTACTGGCATGTGTGTTGGAGCTAAATACATAGACATCAGGTATGAACTTGTGGTGGTGGGTGGAGTTTGCTAAATATACACTGACAAAGAGTGGGAACAGTTGGGGGAAGAGATAAATACAATGACAGGGTGGAAAAAGATGGGATGGGGGAGCTGAATAAATACTGAAGTACAGTCTGAACAAACGACTGGTGGGGGATGCCCGAGGTAACATGTGTGGCCCTATGTAGTTAGTATGTGTGACCAGTAGTTTAACTAGAGTACAACACATGAGGACCAGCTTACAAATTCAGGCTTACGTCATCTCAAGAAATTTTCATTTAATCTCTCACAAGAGTAGGCCTTGCTTGTTGGCACAAACACAGAAAACTATCTCTTTACTAAACAACTTTCACATTGCATGACAGATTTTTGGCAAGGCACAATGAAACATAAGCCAGCAATGTTTGTGATAAATTAAAAGAAGATTATGTGCTTGATACAAGATGTTTTCTGATCAATGAAATAACCATACAGAGGTTAAAAGTTCCTTCTCTCTCTATACCTGAGTGAATTGATGTATACAAGAACCCAAAGGTGCAGTTATTTCAATGCTCAAGATAAAATGGTAATATTATAATATACATCTATTCAATGACTGACTGAGTGCGGGATACCCACTTATTGGCCTGTTGACTGCTAGATGCCCATAATTCAACTTCAGTGATGACTGCTACATGAACATTTATGGACTCTGTTGTTGAAAATGGGGTGTCATTTATGGGCTCTGTTGATAGCTACTGGATGCCCATTTTTCCACCTCAGTTGATGACTCCTGGATGCCCATTTATGGGTTGTAGTAATGTCTCATGGGTGTCTATTTAAGGACTCTGTTGATTAATGTTGGATGCCCATTTTATTTGTTCTGGTGATGACTGTTGGATGCCTTTTTATGGGTTCTGTTGATGACTTCTGGATGACCATTCTTTGGATGTCTTGATAACCACTAGATGCCCATTTATGGGCCGTGTTGGCAACTCGTTGGCTATTTTTGGCTCTGTTAATGACTGATGGATGCAGGCCTGCAAATAAGCAGTCTGACATTTGCAGAATGAGGTCCCCAGAGGGTGAATTTGATTATGCTATCCCATACAGTGGGCCAATTTATCCTCTGGGTACCTCTTTCTGTTTAGTTTTGATACTCTGATTCAGATTGAGGTTCACAGAGGGTAAATTTAGTGATGCTACCCTGCTGTGCAGGGTAGCATCACTAAATTCACCCTCTGGGGATCTCATTTTGCAGATGACAGTCTGCTTATTTTCTGACTTGGATGGATGTCCATTTTTTTTTTGCTTTGTTGGTGCTTGCTGGATATCTATTTATTGCCACAACTGAAGATTGTGGGTACCTGTTGATGACTCCTGGTAGCCTATTTACTATTGTTGATGATAGCAAGATTCACATTTGTTTGCTCTGTTGATTAGTATTGGATGCCCTTTATGGGATGTGCTGATGACTATTGAGCTCTGCTGATGACCACCAGATGCCAATTTATGAGCTATACTGATGACAGCTGTGTGCCAGTTTATGGACTGTGTTGGTTTCTACTGGATGCTCATTTTTGGCTCTGCTGATAAACTGCTGGATGCTTGTTCATGGGATCTGTTGATGATTGCTTAATACATATATATAGGGCCCTGAGTTTAAAAAAAACAACACTCTACATTAATAATCAAATATCACTCTTAACTTTTATATCAACTGAAGGTGTATATTTGATATTCGAATGCTTCCAATAATTATCCAACAAATAATTTGATTAACTTGGAAGTGTGTTTCACTTAAATTTGTCTGCTTAAAGTATTGTGACAGATTCAAACTGCCATATCATCATCATTTTTTATATTGCTGTATCATCATCTTGTGAGAGATTTATATTGCTGTATCATCATTATCTTGTAACAGATTTACATTGTCATATCATCATCTTGTCACAGACTAACATTGTGCTGTATCATCATTATCTTGTGACATATTTACATTGCTGTATAATCATCTTGTGACAGATTTACATTGTTGTATCATCATTATCTTGTATTGGATTTTCATTGCTGTATCATCATCTTGTTGCAGATTTATATTGCTGTATCATCATCTTGTGACAGATTTACATTGCTGTATCATCATTATCTTGTATTGGATTTGAATTGCTGTATCATCATCTTGTCACAGATTTACATTTCTGTATCATCATTATCTTGTATTGAATTTACATTGCTGTATCATAATCTTGTGACAAATTTACATTGCTGTATCATCATTATTTTGTGACGGATTTACACTGCTGTATCATCACGTTTTTATAACAGATTTACATTGCTGTATCATCATCTTGTGACAAATTTACATTGCTGTATCATCATCTTGTGACAGATTTACATTGCTGTATCACCATTATCTTGTAACAGATTTACATTGCTGTACCATCACAATTTTATAAAAGATTTACATTGTTCTATCATCATATTGTGACAGACTGACAAGGCTGCGTAATTATCTTGTGACAGATTTAAATTTCTGCTTCATCATTATCATGTGATAGATTTACATTTGCATATGTTTCTGCATGTTTGCAAATAACTTTGGTTACCATCAAGAATGAAAAGGTTTCAACTGCACACTAGAAATACACTGTATCTTTGGAGTTCAATCAATTTTACAGGAGTGACATGATTGATCAGCTCTGCAAATCTATTTCAGGATCAATCAGACCCGGCCCAATCAACACATCAACATGGCAATTGCATTGGAAATATCACAGGATGTGACTGATATGCCCAGTAAATCTATTTCCTGAGATGCTTACAGAACCCCACCTGATCAACCCCTTAAAACGAACACTGCATTAGAAATATTGCATGGCAGACTAATATTGATGTTTCTCTTTCCGAATCGAATGAACATGCATGCTGTTGCTACCCTCAATACAGATTTGTATTTTGTCTAGACATTTTTACTTGAATTGGGGTAAATGTGTTTTTCTTGTAAAATAAATATTGGTATACAGTATGTGGAGAGTGTATTGTCACTGAATCACCCACAGAGTGGAGATTCCACCCAACCAATAATTGCAAATTTGTTGCAAAGCATAACAAGCACAAGCAAAGTTCCAGCCAATGGACCTCCGGGTTATACCCGGAGGTCCATTGGCTGAAACATTGCTTATGTTTTTTTGTCTACATGTACAGAATTTGAAAGTGATACTTTGGGTGATAACTCCACTCCCTGGGCGATTTGATTACAATCCGCTCTCCACGTACTGTATGTAAGATCAATTTTTTTAATTATTTCATGGAAAACATTTTTGATTGACATGATTTTCTCTCCCAGAATTGTCCATAATCAGACTCGCCTGATAAGACTTCAACCTCGGCTGATATGATGCCAATCTTGGCAGATACAAAACAAGCCAGAGTTGTGCCCCTTGATGCAATCAATAAAACTGTTATATAAATAACTAGCGGGTGGTTATATCAAAATACCCTCATATATGATCGTTTTCGAAATAGAGGGTCAAGGTCACCAATTTCAAGGTCAAGATCACCCCACACGGGCACCCCGATAAAGTCAAAATGATCGATGGGTCAATGTACCCACCCATATGAAATTTTAGCCCGATCAGCCCAGCCGTTATCGAAATAAAAGGTCAAGGTCATCAATTTCAAAGTCAAGGTTACCCAGCACGGTCATGGCACGCATTTCATGTTACTCGCAGGGACGAATTACCCCCGTGTACAAAATTTTAGATCGATCAGTCATGAAAAGGAGGAGTTCACCCGGAACAAAGATAGAGAGATAGAGAGAGAGATAGAGAGATAGAGATATAGATGCAGACATTCGCATTTATATATTAGATAATGGAGTGGTTTGAAGCAAAGTCTTTGAATGATGAGGAATTAATGATGGCTATGAGTGATGATTGTGTGAGGAAGAGACGAAAGAAGAGAGTTGTACAGAAAATTCAAAGCTAACTTAACCCTTTACCTAACATGAAAAGCAGACGACACTTGCAAAAAAAATTCTTGAATAACTAATTTTTTTCATTTTTTGTCTCAAAAACATAGGTTATGACCCCTCGTTGGAACGAGCTCGACGAGCTCGTTCCAACGAGGGGTCATAACCTATGTTTTTGAGACAAAAAATGAAAATATTTTGAAAATTAATTGGCGATTTTTTAGAATAGCATTGGCCGGTTTTGGCCATTACGTTGGGTAAAGGGTTAAGATTTAGAGTTGAAAGCAGAGATTCAACTCGGTAGAAGAAGAGATAGTTCAGCTATTTGCACATTGTGACTTCCCCATTGGAGAAGCCTAGATGTCTGGACACTGGATAGCTGAACTAGGACAAGAGGAAACTTCAGATGTGTGAAAAGAATGAAAAACAATAACACCATCATAAAACTGTAACAAACTGGACAAACATTTTGTAATTAATTGTTTTGATTTAATAAATAAAGGTAGGCCCCACAAAGTAGATGATCTTCTGTTTCTCAGGCCATTTTTTGTAAAATTGCATGCGGGCGTGTGGTGTTTTATTTTATTTTTGTAATTATTTCTTTGCCATCAAAAGTTCATGTTCTTGGTTTGTTTTATGTTTTAGACCTCATAATCTACAGAATAGCACAGGTCAGATGGTGTATTGCATCCCTTGAGGGCAAGAAGGCTTTGCAATGCAAAAGCATTGCTAAGCATTATTGCACTGAAAGGACAAATTTATCAGTTTTATTAACATGGGTAAAAAAATATCACACATGAACCATTCAATTTTTATTTTTTTCAAGCTTGCAGTGGTTATAAAAAGAGAGTATGCGGCAGCCAAAAGGACCATGTGGGAAGGCCTGAGAAACAGATATTTAACTTTTTAAGGCCTATTATTACTTGGTTAGTTTTGATATCTGCTGAGATACCAGTCCTCGGTAACTTCACATCAGCCTTCGACCATCAGTCTCAGGCTGATATGAAGTTACATTGGGCTGATAGCTCGGCCAATATGAAACTAAACCTCTTAACCCTTTATCCAACGTAACGGCAAAAACCGGCCATCGCTATTTTTAAAAATTGCCAATTAAGTTTAATTATTTTTCCATTTTTTGTCTCAAAAAGATAGGTTATGACCCCTCGTCAAGCTCGTTCCAACGAGGGGTCATAACCTATGTTTTTGAGACATGAAATGAAAAAAAATAATTATTCAAGAATTTTTTTGGCAACTGTCATCTGCTTTTCAGGTGAGGTAAAGGGTTAAGTACTGTCATCTCATAACAGACTTATACAT
This sequence comes from Pictodentalium vernedei, assembly GCA_031216915.1. Lineage (NCBI taxonomy): Eukaryota > Metazoa > Mollusca > Scaphopoda > Dentaliida > Dentaliidae > Pictodentalium > Pictodentalium vernedei. The sequence goes on along the minus strand of CM062289.1, from coordinate 125,236,207 downwards.
CCCATAAAACTTGCAGTGGAATATTGTGATGACACTATGACCAGATGTGGAGGATGTATAGGTCAGTACAATGTACAGGTGTTAATAGAAACTGAAAAATATAAATATACTTGGTACAAAGGTGTTAAACACCACAAACTGTATCAGTTGGAATTTAAAACCTGCATACAAAGATTGGTTATGTGAAATGAATAATTTTTAAGATAAGACGGCAGCATGCCAAAATTGATAAATTAGGATTTGACCATAAACCATAAACCAGGGAGTGATGTGTGTGTGTGTGTGTTTTAACCTTGCAATATCATACATAACTGCTTTATCACCATAATTCCAGTGTAATGTATCTATAATATATAAAACTCTATAATCTCATATCAGTAAATTTACATCTCAGTTAAAGTTCATTCTGTGTGTACAACTAAAGTAGTTTGGCAGGCAGCCCTCATGTTACCATTTTCAGTAAGGATAATCTGGAGTAGAATCATTAACCATCTATCTACTGAATGAATCAACTAAAACCTCTCAATGGAACAGACAAAAATGAAGATTTAACCATCCACCTTCTGAACAACTAATATATGTTGGTGTCTAGACCAACTGCCTACTAAATCATCCAAAATCCATAAAGAGTATGTAAAATGAAAGTGTCAATGACACTGTAGCTTAACCCTTAAGCCCCCATATAGCCCCAAACCGCCACTTTTATATTGCATTGAAGCAGGTGCTCCCTTGTGTAATCTTTTTATTACTCTTGTGTGTAGACTGAATTTTCCCCGGCAGTGGTTCTACATCACTGCTGGCTGCCTGTATAGGCAGCCAGCAGTGATGTAGAACCACTGCCAAGTCATCAATAACTATGTAAGCAGAAAAAGGCCATAAATACTTTAAAATTAATCTAAGGACTTAAGGGTTAACTTGATTTTGTATTGTGTTTGATGAAAAGGATAATGTTCAATCTTTATGAAAGGATTATGAAACACGAAAAGAATTGTGATAATTGAGAATATGTTAATTTCTGTCCCCTGTATGCTATGTTTTCAATAAAAATAATTTGAGGTGTAGACTGTACAAAAGTGAAGGGTGAGTTAACGTGGTTCTCACAGTTAATGTATGTCAACCAAAATTACCAAGTTACAGTGAAATTATTCTAAAACGAGTTATCCTATGTTAGAATGAAATTCCTTCATAAATATGGCCTGTAGACTTTGATAAAGGTTTTTGGGCCTTTGGCCTGTGTAGCTATCATGGTTGACCCATTGCAACCAAAAGGGGACGTCCTCCTCTGGACTGTATGCTGAGTCATCCTACAAAGTTACAATGAAATCCCTTCATAAATACGACCTTTGGTTTTGGGGTTTTGGGCTCGGGTAGCCATCTTAGCTGAATGATCATGACCAAAAGGGGACGTTCTCATCTAGTCATTATATGGAGTCATCCTACCAAGTTACAATGAAATCCCTCTATAAATACGACCTGTAGAGTAGACTGTGCTAAAGGTTTTTGGGTTTTGGGCTCGTGGAGTCATCACGGTTGACAGATTGCGACCAAATGAGGAAGTTCTCATCTGGACATCATACGGAGTCATCCTACCAAGTTACAATGAAATCACTCTGTATTAAATATGACCTGTAGACTACTGTGCTAAAAGTTTTTGGGTTTCAGGCTTGGGCAGCTGTCACGGTTGGCAGATCATGACCAAAAGGGAACGTTCTCATCTAGATATTATACAGAGTCATCCTACCAAGTTACCCTGAAATCCCTTCATAAATACGACCCGTAGGCTGTGCTAAAGGTTTTTAGGCTCGGGCAGCCATCACGGCTGACCGATCGCAACCAAAAGGGGACGTTCTCATTTTTTAGACATGGCCTCAAGCCTCTATATGAAATTTGTGATGATCGGATAAGAACTAAGGGGTGTAGCCTGTGCTAAAGGAAAATGTGAACAGACTCACCGTATTATTATTTATTTATTTATTTATTGGTGGTTAAGGTCACATACTTATGCACAATGGCTAATCGTGACCGTGACAGTTTTACGGGTGGAGGAAGCCGGAGTACCCGGAGAGAACCACCGAGCAACGACGAGCAGCTGTCAGCTCTCCAACATTGTAACTCTGAACTCTGCACCGCAGCACAGGCAGGGTTAGATTGGTTGAAGACATGCGCACCATCGACGTGCAGTACGCCTCAGTACACAGCGTCATCGTGCCCCATGTAGGCAATCGGGGTGTCTTGCCCAAGGACACAATGCGGTTGCCGCAGGTGGGATTCGAACCGAGGACCTCTCGGCTTGCAGCCTGCACCTCTACCAACTGAGCCACCGCGCCCCCCGAACAGACTCACAGACTAACAGACTTCTGCACGCGTGATGGCAATAACTTATCTTGACTTTGTCAAGTTAAGCTAAAAAATAAGCTAAAAAATGAACATTTAACCATTCACCTACTGAATCAACCAAAATCTGTCGATGTACATGCAAAAAAATCACCATTTATATTTAACCACCCACCTTCTGAATCAAGCAAAATCGATTAGTGGTATATACAAGGAAAGTGTCAATGACACTGTAGCTTAACTTGTCTGTGTGTTATGTTTGATGGAAAGGATAATGTTCAATGTTTATGAAAGGATTATGAAATAAGACAAGAATTGTGATAATTGGGAATAAGTTAATTTCTGTTCCCTGCTATGTTTTCGATAAAAATAATATGAGGTGTAGACTGTACTAAAGAATTGAGGGGTGGGTTAATGTGGCCCTCACAGTTAACGTATGTGGCCCTCACAGTCAATGTATATCAACGAAAGTTACCAATTTAGAGTGAAATTATTCCAAAATGAGTCATCCTATCAAGTTACATTGAAATCCCTTCATAAATATGGCCTGCAGACTGTGCTAAAGGTTTTGGGGCTTTGGGCCTGTGTAGCCATCACGGCTGACCAATCGCAACCAAAAGAGGAAGGCCTCATCTAGACATTATACTGAGTCATCTTACCAAGTTACAATGAAATCCCTTCATAAATATGATCTGTAGTCTGTTCTAAAGCTTTTTGGGTTTTGGGCTCTGGCAGCCATCATGGTTGAATGATCGTAACCAAAAGGGAATGTTCTCATCTAGGCATTATCTGGAGTCATCAGACAAAGTTACAATGAAATCCCTTCATAAATAGGACCTGTAGACTGTTCTAAAGGTCTTCGGGCTTCGAGCCCCTGTAGCCATCACAGTTGACCAATCATAACCAAAAGGGGACGTTATTATCTAGACATTATATGGAATCACCCTACCAAGTTACAATGAAATCCCTCCATAAATACGACCTGTAGAATGTGCTAAGAGCTTTCGGGTTTTGAGCTTGAGCAGCTGTCATGGCTAAATGATCGTGACCATAAGGGGACGTTCTCATCTAGACATTATCTGGAGTCATCCTACCAAATTACAATGAAATCCCTTCATAGATATGACCTATAGACTGTGCTAAGGGATTTCGGGCTTCGGGCCCCTGTAGCCATCACAGTTGACCAATCAAGACCATAAGGGGACGTTCTCATCTAGACATAATATGGAGTCAACCTACCAAGTTACAATGAAATCCCTCTATAAATATGACCTATAGACTGTGCTAAAGGTTTTGGGGTTTTGGGCTCGGGCAGTTGTTACAGTTGACAGATCTACATATTATACAGAGGCATCCTACCAAGTTACAATGAAATCCCTTCATAAATACGACGTGTAGACTGTGCTGAAGGTTTTCGGGTTTTGGGCTCGGGCAGCCATCACGATTGACTGATCGCGACCAAAAGGGGATTGTTCTCATCTAGACATACAGAGTCATCCTACCAAGTTACAATGAAATCCCTCCATATTAAAGATGACGTGCAGACTGTGCTAAAAGTTTTTTGGGTTTCGGGCTTGAGCAGCCATCACGGTTGACAGATCATGACCAAAAGGGGCCGTTCTCATCTAGATATTATACAGAGGCATCCTACCAAGTTACAATGAAATCCCGTCATAAATACGACCTGTAGACTGTGCTAAAGGTTTTTCAGGTCTTGGGCTCGGGCAGCCATCACGGTTGACCGATCGCAACCAAAAGGGGATGTTCTCATCTAGACATGACCCCAAACCTGCATATGAAATTTCGTGACGATCGGTTATGAACTACAGGGTGTAGCCTGTGCTAAAGGAAAATGTGAGACTCACAGACTAACAGACTTCTGCACGCGTGATGGCAATAGCTTATCTTGACTTTGTCAAGTTAAGCTAAAAATAAACATTTGACCATCCACCTACTGGGTCAACCAAAATCTGTTGGTGTACATACAAAAATTACCATTCACATTTAACAATCCACCTACTGAATCAACCAAAATCCATTAGTGGTGTATACAATGACAGAGTCAATGACACTGTAGCTTAACTTGTCTGTGTGTTGTGTTTGATGAAAAGGATAATGTTCAATGTTTATGAAAGGATTATGAAATAAGGCAAGAATTGTATTAATTGGGAATATGTTAATTTCTGTTCCCTGTATGCTATGTTTTTAATAAAAATAATATGAGATATAGACTGTACTAAAGAACTGAGGGGGTGGGTTAATGTGGACCTCACTGTTAATGTATGTGGCCCTCACAGTTAACGTATGTCAATAAAAGTCACCAAGTTACAGTGAAATTATTCCAAAACGAGTCATCCTATCGAGAAGTTACATTGAAATCCCTTCATAAATATGGCCTGCAGACTGTGCTCAAGGTTTTCGGGCTTCGGGTCTCTGTAGCCGTCACAGTTGACCAATCATGACCAAAAGGGGATGTAATCATCTAGGCGTTATATGGAGTCAACCTAACAAGTTACAATAAAATCCTTCCATAAATACAACCTATAGACTATGCTAAAGTTTTTGGGTTTTGGGTTCAGACAGCCATCAAGGTTGAATGATGGTGACCAAAAGGGGACCTTCTCATCTAGACATTATTTGTAGTCATCCTACCAAGTTACAGTGAAATTCCTTCATAAATATGACCTGTAGACTGTGCTAATGGTTTTCAGGCTTCGGGCCCTGTAGCCATCACAGTTGCCCAATTGTGTCCAACAGGGGACGTTCTCATCTAGACATTATATGAAGTCAACCTACCAAGTTACAATGAAATCCCTCCATAAATATGACCTGTAGACTGTGCCAAAGGTTTTCGAGTTTTGGGCTCAGGCAGCCATCATGGTTGAATGATCGCGACCAAATGGGGACGTTCTCATCTGGGTATTATCTGGAGTGATCCTACGAAGTTACAATGAAATCCTTTCATAAATATGACCTGTAGACTGTGCTCAAGGTTTTCGGGCTACAGGCCCCTATAGCCATCACAGTTGACCAATCGCGGCCAAAAGGGGATGTCATCATCTAGGCATTATATGGAGTCAACCTAACAAGTTACAATAAAATCCTTCCATAAATACGACCAATAGACTATGCTAATAAAGGTTTTGGGGTTTTGGGCTCAGGCAGCCATCAAGGTTGAATGATCGCGACCAAAAGGGGACGTTCTCATCTAGACATTATTTGGAGTCATCCTACCACATTACAATGAAATCCCTTCATAAATATGACCTGTAGACTGCGCTAAAAGTTTTTGGGCTTCAGGCCCCTGTAGCTGTCACAGTTGCCCAATTGCGTCCAAAAGGGGACGTTCTCATCTAGACATTATATGAAGTCAACCTACCAAGTTACAATGAAATCTCACCATAAATAATGACCTGTAGACTGTGCTAAAGGTTTTGGGGTTTTAGGGCTCAGGCAGTCGTCACGGTTGACAGATCACGACCAAATGGGGAAGTTCTCATCTAGACATCATACGGAGTCATCCTACCAAAGTTACAATGAAATCCCTCCATACTAAATATGACCTGCAGACTGTGCTAAAAGTTTTGGGTTTCGGGCTTGGGCAGCCATCACGGTTGACAGATTATGACCAAAAGTGGACGTTCTCATCTAGACATTATACAGAGGCATCCTACCAAGTTACAATGAAATCCCTTAATAAATACGACCTGTAAACTTTGCTAATGGTTTTTGGATTTGGGGCTCGGGCAGACATACCGGTTGACCAATCGCGACCAAAAGGGGACGTTCTCATCTAGACATGACCCCAAACCTGCATATGAAATTTCATGACGATCAGACAAGAACTACAGGCTGTAGTCTGTGCTAAAGGAAAATGTGAACAGACTAAGAAGGAAAAGGTAAAGCAACATTGATATATGTTTACCAGTTTTAGTGCAAAGTATGACACACTCTAAAATTTATCCAGATTTGTGAGAATTAGTTTTCATTCTTCCAAACTCCTGCTGCGGAATCAATTGTCCATTCCTAAATAATTCAGAATTCAAGAGTACAGTACATAACCCACTGTAAAAAACAAACCTTATATTTATTTATTGCACGCCTATGCTTGTATTTTCATAAAATACAAGCTTTTTCTGCAAAAACCGAAGCGAGCAATAATAGTTTTTGGATTGTCCTTGAACTATGAACTATATGGATCATGTGCGTGGACTATTTAACTATTTCTTTTTTTACGTTTGGGTTATTTTTTGGCAATAATTTGTGCTTTTAATAGTTTTTTAGTAAACTGTATGTGTGCAATAAATACAGAACAGCATACGCATTCGAACTGTCATTTCTTACCGCACAAGATCGATTTTGGCGGAGGGATAATATTGAACAAGCCAAAGGCCTCAAGTTCTAAATTAATCATCTGCCAAAATCGATTAATAAGTTTTTAGTAAACTGTTGGCCTGCAATAAATACAGAACAGCATACATGTTCAAACAGTCATTTTTACTGCACTCGATCAATTTTGGTAGAGGGATAATATTGAACTCAAAGCCTTTGGCTTCTTGTTCAATATTATCCAACCGCCAAAATCGATCTCGTCCAGTAAAAAATTACAGTTCAAATACAAATGCCGTTCTGTCTATATATTTACTAGAGTTTAACCCTTAGGACCTGGTTCAAATTTTGAAGAGTTTCTGTTCTTATATGTACATGTAGACTGCATATTCCAACATAAAGGCTTTTGGTGGTCATGATAGCTTTAGTTACAGAATATTAGCAGTGGTCTCTGGTGAAGTCTTGGCTGACTGTATGGGTGAGCTCATTCCAATGAGGGGTCATAAGCTAAATCTTTGATGAAAAAAATAAAATGAAAGTGTCAATGACACTGTAGCTCAACTTGACAAACTTGAACTTGGTAAGTTATAAGTGAAATGGCAAAATTGAAGATCATTGGTACCAATGTTATTTGGTGAAATTTCAACATAACAGCATTGTGTGTGCACAACGTCAGAGTAATCCATGCATTTTTAAATGTAAACTGTAAGACTGGCTAAAGGAAGAATGTTGATACACAAATGCAGTAAGTTCAGAGGTTAGTGTAAGCGGCATTTTTTTTCACAGAAATTAATGCTAATCAATAGCTCTTATCTAAAGGTCTCACCTAATGAGCACACCAAGTTCAAAAACAATCCTATGATAAATGTGGCCTGTAGGCCATGTCAAAGAAGAATGTTGATTATCAAATGCAATAAATTTAAAGATTGTTGCTAACAGCAACAGTTTTTGATGGAAATGAAAAGAAAATCGATAGCTCCTATCTTTGTCACCCTGTATAAGCAAACAAAGTTCCAAAACAACCTGATAATGAATGCGCCCTCTGAGGCATACCAAAGGAAGATGTTAATGCACAAGTGAACTAAGTTTGAAGATCGTTGCTTGTGGCAATGTTTTTATCTCTCTTTTTTATGGAAATTCATAAATATACCCAGCAGAGAATGCAAAAGGGATAAGGTGCTGCACAAATGCTGTAAGTTCAAAGGCTGGTGATAATGACAATAATTTTTTAAAGGAAATGAAAAATTGCTCACATCTAGAGGTCACCCCGAACACACATACCAAGTTTCAAAGTGATTCGATCATAAATGTGCCCTGAAGGGTGTGCCAAAGGGAAATATTGAAGCCTGACTAAACTAAATTAAAAGGTCATTGCCAGAGGCAACATTTTTTGACAGAAATGGACGAAATTCGATAACTCCCATGTAGATATCACCCCACACAAGCATATCAAGTTTCCAAGTGATCCAATCATAAATGTGCCCTGTAGGGTGTGTCCAAGGGAAATACTGAAGCATAACTGCAGTAAGTTTTTACTAAGTTCATCAGAGATCGTTGCCAATGGCAACTATTTAGATGGAAATGGAAGTAAATTGATGGCTCCCGTCTAGAGGTGACCCCAAACAAGCACAAAAAGTTTCCAAGTGACCTAGTCAAAAATGTGCACTACAGGTTGTGCCAAAGGGTAATATTGATGCATAACTGCATGAAGTTCATCGGTCATTGCCAGCGGCAACATTTTTTTACAGAAATTGAACAAAATCGATAGCTCCCATCTAGAGGTAACACCAAACAAACATACCAAGTTTCAAACCATTCTGATCATAAATGTGCCCTGTAGGGCGTGCCAAAGGAATATATTGTGATGTCTGACTAAACTAAGTTCAAAGGCTGTTGCCAGTGGCAACATTTTTTGACGGAAATGGAAGAAAATCGATAGCTCCCATCTAGACACCCCAAACAAGCATGCCGAGTTTCAAAACAATTCGAACATAAATGTGCCCTGTAGGGGGTGTGCCAAAGGGAAATATTGAGGTCTGACTTAAGAACGTTGCCAGCAGAAACATTTTTTGATGGAAATCGAATAAAACCGACAGCTCCCATCTAGAGGTAACACCAAATAAGCATACAAAGTTTCAAATTGATCTGTTCAAAGGTCGTTGCCAGCGGCAACATTTTTTGATGGAAATGGATGAAAATCAATAGCTCCCATCTAGAGGTCACTCCAAACAAGCTTGTCAGGTTTCAAAGCAATCCGATCATAAATGTGCCCTGTAGGGTGTGCCAAAGGGAAATATTGAGGTTTGACTAAACTAAGTTCTAAGAACGTTGCCAGCGGTAACATTTTTTGACGGAAATGGAAGAAAATTGATAGCTCCCATCTAGAGGTCACCCCAAACAAGCATACCAAGTTTCAAATCGATCCAATAATAAATGTGCCCTGCAGGGTGTGCCAAACGGAAATTTTGATACATAACTGCACTAAGTTCATCAAAGGTTGTTGCCAGCGGCAACATTTCTTGGCGGATATCGAAGAAAATCGACAGCTCCCATCTAGACGTAACCCCAAACAAGCATACAAAGTTTCAAACCTATCTGATCAAAAATGTGCCCTGTACGGAGTGCCAAAGGAATATATTGATGCTTTACTAAACCAAGTTCAAAGGTCGTTGCCAGAGGCAACATTTTTTGATGAAAATGGAAGAAAATCGATAGCTCCCATCTGGAGGTCAACACAAACAAGCATGCCATGTTTCAAAGCAATCCGATCATAAATGTGCCCTGTGCCAAAGGGAAATATTGAGGTCTGACTAAACTAAGTTCTAAGAACGTTGCCATTGGCAACATTTTTTGACGGAAATTGAAGAAAATCGATAGCTCCCATCTAGAGGTCACCCCAAATATGCATACCAAGTTTCAAAGCGATCTGATCATAAATGCAACCTGTGAGGTGTGCCAAAGGAAATTGTGGACGTACGTACATACGTATGTACATACACTCCCAGATGTACGTACAGACGTACGTACGCTGCCGGACGAGAAGTGATGGCAATAGCTCATCTTGACTTTGTCAAGTTGAGCTAAAAGTAATAAAACTTGAATGGCTATTTTTGTAGACAGCTAGCATTGGCCATTATGTCAGATCAAGGGTTAAGTGTATGGGGATGAAAAAAATATTCAAATAAATTTTTTAAAAATCCCAACCAAACGACCCTATTTCTCTATTGCATGTAACCTGAACTTAAACCATTCATTTCTTTTTCACTCTGTTTTCTCAACTTATACATTTCTCCACATTCCTTTTCTCAACTCATAAACCAATTTTCTTCACACACACAATAATTGAAGGCTATGAATGTCAATGGAACAGCCAAAGGCAGTGTAATTATCATAAATCATACCCAACGGTAATAATGAAAATAAACACAAATTTATAAGTTAATTTCTGTCTGGAGACAATAAAAACTAACATACAATGGAGGGAATTGATTAACAATGCAGTTCCGACATGATTAACCCTCTTCACTCTAATGTCAAAATGGCAAAGTTTTCAGCAGCAATTATTTCCCATAATGCAGTTTGATATTTAACGAAATATATTTTGTTTGACAAAGCTCTATTAACCCTTGCACTCTGATGTCAAAAATGGCAAAGTTTTCAGCAGCAAATATTTCCCATAATGGAATTTGATATTTAACCAAATGTACCTTGTTTGACAAAGCTCCATTAATCCTTGCATTCTGATGTCAAAAATGCCCAAGTTTTCAGCAGCAAATATTTCCCATTATGCAGTTTGATATTTAATCAAATATACCTTGTCTGACAGAGTTCTAGTAACCTTCGTCACTCTGATGTCAAAATGGTAAAGTTTTCAGCAGCAAATATTGCCCATAATGCAGTTTGATATTTAACCAAATATACCTTGTTTGACAGAGTTGTATTAAACTTCTGCACTTTGTTGTCAAAATAGCAAAGTTTTCGGCAGAGAATATTTTCCATAATGCAGTTTGATATTTAACTGGTAGAGTGCTAAATTTTATTTGGCCACCAAAATTTTTTCACATGTCTTTGCCTTGTTACAATTTATAGGAGAGTGCCCACAGGCACTCTCCTATAAATTGTAACAAGGCAAATCTTAACAGACTAAATAATATCACTTCAAAGATAATATGATACACAGCCACAGAATTTGAAGCCTTTAAGTTGCAGTACCTGCACTTCAGAATAAAGCCCAAATATGGGCACTCTACCAGTTAACCAAATATACCTTGTGTGTCAGAGCTATTAAAACTCTGCACTCTGATGTCAAAATGGAAAACTTTTCAGCTCAGTGAACTCTGTCAAATAAGATATAATTGGTTAAATTAATAGTTACACAAGAGAAAAACAGAGTGATTGGTGAAAATCATGTTGTACTACTAGAGTGCTAGAGGGAAGGGGGACCTGCGAACCTCTGATTTCAGCTCATACCAAATCTCAAATTGAATCTCTACTAAGGTTTTGAATGCTGATACCAGTCAGCCAGTAGAGGGATACTGTGATAGGTAGATGTACTCCAGTATATGTGTGGCAGTATAAATTAGACGAACCCAAAACTGTTGGAATCGTGGTGAACACCATGAAAATGATGAAATTGCAATGTAATCTGTTGATTTTGCCATCTGAAAGTTCTCTGTTTGAGCCTCCTTGATCCGTGCAGGATAGAAATCACAAGCAATTACATGAACGTTATTTTCTATCATGAAAGAGGTGGGTATTCGGAACGTCTTAATGTTATTCAAGTTGAATTTGATGGACATACACATTTTTTAAATAGAAGTGGGCATGGGATCAAAAATGTCGAACCTTGGTGATTCGAAGAGAATCATAACCGTGGTTTCAAACCGAATCGAATCTTGAACCGTTTGCAGGACCCTAACTGGGGGTTAATAACATATATTGTTTCTGATATCCATTTGTACATACTGGCAGTGATAAATGACAATGATCCAAGTTGCACAAAATAATTTTAAATTTTTGTTCACACTGTCATTCATTACCAATACATTATTCTGTTGACATGTTGATGAATTAAGTGAAAAGATTGATGGTAAATTGATCTGTTTTGACCAGACACCACTTGTCTTAGTGTAATATATGCCATGTGATAAATTCATGTGTCTATCAACATGCCTTTCACAACACCCTTTTTGCGTATGTATATTAAGTGTACAATCTACAAATACAAAACACTTAACACCTATTTCTTAAAAGATTTCACTCTTCAGACAGTTAACCCTTTCCCAAAGCACATGATAGCAAAATTTGTTACTTTAATTTTTTTATTCAAATCTTTTGAATATGTCATCAAACTCATTCCAAGGAGAAAATGGGGTCACATGATATGGTTTGTTTAATTTCTTTTTAAAATCTTCTTTTTTCAACTGTGCAATTTGTAAATTACATGGGCATATTAGTATTTAGTACTGTTATTTATTTAAAACTTAACCAGCTGAGTATTATTTCTATTAGTATTTTACTTAATTTTTTCATGAAATTCAGTCATGGCTGCTGTAAAGTAGCCATGACTGAATTTGATGGAAAATTCAAACAAATGAAGCCCAGCTATCATTCGAGATATGAATGGTCCAATTTACAGTGCTGCATGCATTGAGTTGAACAGAAGCTAAATTGTACCCTTTTTGTTAGCAAGAGTATTGGTTTCCTGGTGGGAATATCTACCTGCCAGCAGCATGCAAAGAGTTGATGCCATGTCATGAATAAAAAAATTCATTAACATCATGAAATAATTACACTATAAGGTGGGAAAAATAAGAAGGGACAGCAACCAAATTCAAGGATTTTCAAGGCCACACTGCCATGAATGATGATATATGATCACTAGTGTACCCAACGATAGAGGATGTTAATTACCCATATCATCGGCACGTTTTTATTTCGCAAAAAATCAAGGATTTTCAAGGCTTCCTTGACAATTTTCCAGGATTTCAAGTACTTGAACCACACTTTGTTGAATTTAAGGCCATTCCTTGAATCCAAGGCCCCACAGGAACCCTGATTTTTTAACTTTGTACGCCGACTTCATGTTCCAAAAGTTCACTATTTAGCAGTAAATAGAGAACATTTTTTTTCCCTTTTTTCCGTTTTATTTCTTTATTTTTTTCTTAGGGGGGATGAAATTTTCCCCTGTTCAAAAATGCATAGTCAGACATCTGCTTCCAGGGAAGATATACGACTACCGGTATACATTTTCAAATTGTTGTAGGTGGAGGGGTGCGGGCAATTCTTGAAGTGGCATCTGACTGAATACCGAATATCACTTCCGGTCACCTCAATATAAAAATCAAACTAAAAAACCTGAAAATAGTAACAAATATTATCAGATTTCTAACAATTCGATCATATTTTGCAGCTATAAATTAAATAGTCGAATAATTAAACGAAACAACTTGAGAAAAATAAAATAAGAGCAAATACCGTCCCCTCAGTACCAATGTGTTCTATTTGCCAGTAGGCACATAGAACACATTGGAACTCATTTGACAATATGTCAACAAAATACTGTTTACTCGTTTCCTTAATGTCCCAAGGGATGTAACTCTATCTCTGTTGTCTTCTGCATTTTATAAAAACAATTTTATAAAAACAAAACAATTATTCACGAATTTGGTCCAAGTGAATGTGGAGCGTGAGAAATGCATCCACAAATTTATTTCCACTATGTCTGTATTGTGTTTCAAATGGGACAAAAAATATGTTATCTCCACCAACATGTATGGTATATGGAGATTAATACCTGGATGTCTCATTTCAACACCTCGCCTGCCGCTCGGTGTTTAAAAACCAACATCCAGATATTAAATCTCCTTATACCATGCATGTTGATGGAGATAACTTATAATATACTTGTTTTGGTATACACACTTAGCTTCACTGATAAATTTCATACAATGTTGAAAACATTCAATGCACCTTGACACTGTGAAAGTATTGTGAAGACATTAATTTTATATTCAGTTTCTTTAGCTGAGGTAACATAAGCATAAAAATTACTTTGTTAACAATGGTATGAAATAGTCTGCATGATAGAGATGGCTACAGATAAAACTACACAAGATTCCCCGAGGGGCTGAAGTTCACACCCGACAAAGCCCCACTGATTCTTCACAAAGATATCTTAAGATTTAAAAAAATTAATCTGCCACTCATTATTCACCAAATAAAAGCTTTTAAACTGCTTATGATTTTTCTTAATGTTTCCCCACTGTTAGAATGTGAAAGGTGATAAAACTAACCCTTTATCTAATGAATCGCCCGCATCTGCCAGTGTATAATACAAATTCAGCAATAGAAAAAAAAAAAAAAAAAAATTTTTTCGCAAAGCCATATCACTGTGTATAATACAAATTCAGCAGTACAAAAAGATTTGTTTTGGCAAAACCATATCATGTGACCCATCATTGGAACAAGCTGTCTGAGCTTGTTTCAATGAGGGGCAGGGGTCACATGATATGATTTTGTTAAAATGTTTTTGAAATTTTTTTTTAAATATTTAAAATCTTTAACTTTGAAACGTTTCAACCATTCACCCAAAGCAAACAATATCAAAGTCTCCTTGGTAGCTACATTTCTATAAACTGGAAAATGATCATTACAAACATATATGTATGATGTGTCCAACATGTAGTTATTTACAATTACACCAGTGGTGTGTTGGAGATGCTTTTTAATGTTTCCTTCAACACCTCAACACCCTGTGTAAAAATCTCTCCTCCAATCTTCATATCCTCAAAGATGACCCCAGGACTTATCTGAACAAACTGGAAAACACATACATCTTATAACAAACCTGAAATGTATTTATTTATTTATTGGTGCTTAATGTAACATCAGCAACTATGGCTATATTGTGGCATTGAAACATTGTGTGTAGTGTAAAAAACGATTTCTTCATAAAGTTAAATATTTGATTAAAAAAATGTACATTATCATGACAGTGAAATAGTGAGAGCAGTGGTGAGTGTTGAATAATGATACCAAAAGCTGAATGAAAGCTATTTATTTTACGATCTGCCTCTTCCCTTCTCCCAGTTTCGAGAAAACCAGGGAATATATTAAACCCTACTGGGGACTTGGTAATCCTCTATTTAAATCAATCCGATGACAGGAATACTTTTAGTATGAGATGTAGTTAAAAGAATAAAAACAACTAAACCTTTTTAAAAAGGTTGATTTCTTTGAGGAACGAGAGAATTTGTTGAGAATGTAGGCAGTAAAATAGTTCTCTCAGAGACGGCAGATTAAAATGTTGTTGTCTGATGTCATTAAAATCATTAAGAAACAAACTGAATGCAATTTTAAGCAGTGCATTGGGAGAAGGTTTTTTGTTTTTTTTAATACACAGCGTTGCAATCTGGGTGCTCCATGACACTTCAAAATATGACTCTAGGAGCTTGTTTTGAACAAACATGTAAATCATCTTTTTAACCCTTTACCCAACGAATCGGCCACATCCGCCAGCGTAATATGCAAATTCAGCAGTTGAATAAATTTTATTTTTCCAAAAGTTTCAACAAAACTATATCATGTGACCCCTCATTGGAACGAGCTCAACGAGCTCGTTCCAATGAGGGGTCACATGATATGGTTTTGTTGAATTTTTTTGAAAAATTAAAAAAAATGATATTTAAAATAATAAATTTTGATATCGTCTGCATTGAGTAAAGGATAAAGGTGTTATATGTCAAATAGAGATGGGTGGTATTTGAATTTTGAGTTTGGTATCTGTTTTGGTATTTTTAAGGGGGTATACCTCGGTATTGGTTCAGCATTCGATATCTGACTTGACTGAGATTTGCGGATAGTACCGAAGAGGAATTCAGGAAAATATAGAATATCATTCTTCCACAGCACCACAAATGTCACTGCCTATGAGCTCAACATTGGCATTCTTATTCCAACATAAATCATATCCACGGCATACCAGAAAATAAGTGGTCAGCCAAGGACAATGTCAGGCACAAGAAGGCCAATGTCTGAGGTTTAAAATCATCAGTCAAAATGTCTGATGCCAAAATTATCAATGAAGTTCAGTGATCAGTACATCATGCATGCTGGAAATCATGTACATAACTAGCAAGCCTAAAATTAATGATTATTGTGATTTCTGGTCCTGGTAAGTTCGGGTAAGTTCGGAAGTGTGAAGAAAGTGACTATACAGCTCAACAGTATTAACAACATGTGAAGGAATACAATTTGATATAGTTATACATGGATCTAAATTATATATGAAGGGTAATTCAGTTACAATTCAGAATGAAACCAATCATATCTTGTTTGGCAGGGCTCATTGAGCCCTGCCAAACAAGGTAGGGTTGGATGAATTGTGAGCAGTTTTAAGAAGGTACATGCACACCCAAAACACATTATTTCGAATATTCAAACTCCATTTTGTAATATGTCAGATATCATTCTTAAATGACAGACATGTTTCATTTGGTGTCTGACATTTTGTCTGGAAGCGCAATGAAAATTATTTTCAGACGTGATCCACGGTAATTTTGTGACTTGTTCTAAACATCCCTTAACCTTTAAAGCTCTATTTCAGGTGCATGTAATCTCAGAACATGTGCCCTGACCATGCCATCTTCAAGAGGTCCTGCTGACAATAGACAAAGCACCTGGGCAGTGATTTCTATACAACTGGCTAGAAATCAGTGCTAACTAAGCAGGTGAACATGTACAAGTTGTAGTTTAGTGAGAATTCAGGACAAATGCCCAGGCCACTGAGGGTTAACAAAACTGAAAAGAAAATCAGCCATTTCTTTCATGAAAATGAACCCTTCAGCTGCTATCAAGCCTCAACAGGGCCTTATAAATAGTGAATATTGGAAAATCTGAACATTCAGTTTCGGTATTCAATGACTGGTTCAGTTTGTTTTTTCAGTATGTCCATGATATCGGTGTCCTGTTCAGTTTTTTAGTATATTGCCCATCACTAATGTCAAATATTGAAGCATCTATCAATAATTAAAGCTTTAGTGTTAGTGCTTTGAGAGAACATTTTTTTTAAGGTTTTTCTACATTACCCACCAGGCCTGGCATTCTGAAAAATGCAGGAGGGCAGAAAATCCCTCTCCTCAATCAGCTTAGGAGAGCAATTAGCTTTACACAGCATTTTAAGTATCCAGTTGAACTAACTCATTGAAACTGAAACCAACAGACTACATCAGTGATTTTATTAACTTTACTAAGGTAAAGCGAAATCTCTTAGACATCTAGATGTCTCACTCAACAACTGAACACACACTTGACAAGACCTGTGTGTGTACCCAGACCTGTTGTCCAAGAAAGTCATACGTCTACCACTACCACCTTCTACCCCTTGTTGTCCAAGAAAGTCATACGTCTACCACTACCACCTTCAACCCCCCTTGGGGGGTTGAAGGTGGTAGTGGCAGACGTATGACTTTCTTGGACAACAGGTCTGCTTGAATCTACAGTCACATCCTGGTGCACGTGCTTCAAGTGACAGGATAGTAGTAATGGTAGTATATTATAGTGTCAATATTCCTTGAATAATTACCCCTCAAACTGTGATGTCAGTTGTTGAACTTGAAAGTGACAGAAATATTGCTGTGACCCATTTTGCTGCAAATGATTGCAACTGTGTTTGGGTATGGTTGCAGCCATTACCTTTTACCATTAAATGACTTTCAAAATGAAATTACGTGATGTTATGTGACTTCGAAGTTAAATTACATTTTTGCTTTACAACAAAAATTTAATGTGAGCATAATACATGTAATTTCAATCATCCCAGACCAAAATATTTAGGAGGGCAATTTTTCGCTCTCCTTAATTCTTTCAGGAGGGCAGTAAGGAGAGCTAAAAAATCCCTCTCCTGAAATTGCCAAGCCTGACCCACAGTGTTAAAATCTGAGAACCCATGACACATCCCTAATGAAAGTGTCAATGACACTGCAGCTTAACTTGACCGTGTGTTGTGTTTGATGAAAAGGATAATGTTCAATGTTTATGAAAGGATCATGAATTACAACAAGAATTGTGATAATTGAGAATATGTTAATTTCTGTTCCCTGAATGCTATGAATTCAATAAAAATAATCTGAGGTGTAGACTGTACTAAAGAATTGAGTGGTGGGCTAATGTGGTCGTCACAGTTAATAATGTATGTCAACCAAAGTTACCAAGTTTCAGTGAAATTATTCCAAAACGAGTCAAATCATCCCATCAAGTTACAATGAAATCCCGTCATAAATATAACTCGTAGACTTTGCTAAAGGAATCTTGGTCAAATGATGGCTCGGCAGTCAGGGTTGACCGATCATGACCAAATTAGGACAGTCTCATCTAGATATCATACCAAGTTATCCTACCAAGTTACAAAGTCCCTTTATAAAAAGAACCTTTAGACAGTATTAAATGAATCCAAGTCGTATGACAAGGAGGCAGTAATGGCTGACTGACCATGACCAAAATAGGAAAGACACACACACATCATATCGAGTTATCCTCCCAAGTTACAATGAAATCACTTCCTAAATATGAACTGTAGACTGTGCTAAACAAATCTAGGTCACAGGCCTGTGCGGCCATCATGGTTGACCGATCATGGCCAAAAATAGAACCTTCTCATCTAGACATTATACTGAGTCATCCTGCCAAGTTACAATGAAATCCCTTCATAAATATGACCTGTAGACTGTGCTAAAGGTTTTCAGGTTTCGCGCTCAGGCAGCCATCACAGTTGATAGATTGCGACCAAAAGGGGAAGTTCTCATCTAGACATTATATGGAGTCATCCTACCAAGTTATAATGAAATCTGCTCATAAATGCAACCTGTAGACCGTGCTAAAGATTTTCGGGCTTCGGGCCCCTGTAGCCATCACAGTTGACCGATCATGACTGAAAGAGGAAGTTCTCATCTAGACATTATACCGAGTCATTGTACCAAGTTACAATGAAATCCCTTCATAAATACGGCCTGTAGACTGTGCTAAAGATTTTCAGGCTTCAGGCCTGTGTAGTCATCATGGTTGACCAATCGCAACCAAAAGGGGTCATTCTCATCTAGACATTATACTAAGTCATCCTACCAAGTTACACTGAAATAAATACGACATGTAGTCTGTGCTGAATGTTTTTTGGTTTTGGGCTTGAGCATCCATCATGGTTGAGCGATCGCGTCCAAAAGGGGAAGTTCTCATCTAGGCATTATCTGGACTCATCCTACCAAGTTACAATGAAATCTCTTCATAAATACGACCTGTAGACTGTGCTGAAGGTTTTCTGGCTTCAGGCCCTGTAGCCATCACAGTTGACTGATCGCGACCAAAAGGAGACGTTCTCATCTGGATACTATATGGAGTCATCCTACCAAGTTACAATGAAATCCCTCCATAAATACAACCTGTAGACTGTGCTAATGGTTTTCGAGTTTTTAGCTCAGGCAGCCATCACGGTTGACAGATTGTGACCAAATGGGGAAGTTTTCATCTAGACATCATACGGAGTCATCCTAGGAGTCATTCCACCAAGTTACAATGAAATCCCTCCATATCAAATATGACCTGCAGACTGTGCTAAACGTTTTTTGGGCTTCAGGCTTCTATCTATCTGCATTTTGTGATAAAATGACGATCAAATAAAAAATTTGAATTTGGGGAATATGAGAATAGAGATAATAATAATAATAAAAAAACCTTATGTAAGAGCAAGGGTATCCCATTAAATCCTGTGTGGTATAAACATCAGCCACAGAATGTATGTCACCAACTAGGGGCTCTAAAGAGCCTGTAATCGCTCACCTGGAACTACACATAAAAATGTGAATTCCAATAGGCTTTCCATGTCAACTTTGAGCTGCAAATGTGGCCATGTTTGCAACATTACATCAACAGTACATGAGGATCATTGGTAAAAGGTGTCCCAGACCTCAATCATGTGAAGTTTCAAAACATTTGACTTTGTAATTGCAGAGGGGAAGAAGATTTTTGCAAAATCCATCAATCAGAATCAGAGAATGTCTCTGGTGGCCATATTTTCCAACCGACGGGAACAAAAAGAGAACTGTTTATAGAGGCCTCCTATGAGCCATCCCTGCGAAGTTTGGTTCATGTCGGCTCAGTAGATCCAGAGAAGAAGATGAGGAGTGTTTGTCGAAGACCTGCCATAGACTATCCCTATCAGGTTTGGTTCACATCAGCTCAGTAGTTCCAGAAAAGAAGATGAAAATGTGATTTCCCATAGGGTTTCTATAGTAACTATAAGCCACAATTGCAGCCATGTTTGCAATCCGATCAACATTACATGAGTATCGTTGATAGAGGGAGTCTCAGTCATCAACCATGCAAAGTTTCAAAACATTTGGCCCTGTGGTTTCAGAGGAGATTTGTTCAAAATTCACCAATTAGAAAAAGAATGCCTCTGGCAGCCATGTTTTCAAAGCCATGGGATCAGTCAGAATGAGGATCGTTTGTAGAGGACCTCACATAGACTATCCCTGCTAGGTTTGTTTCACGTCAGCTCAGTAGTTCCAGAGAAGATGAAAATGTGATTACCCATAGAGTTTCTATAATAAATATAAGCTGCAATTGAAGCCATGTTTGCAACCCGATCAACATTAAATGAGGACTGTTGGTAGAGGGGTTCCCTGTCATCATTTATGCGAAGTATCAAAACATTTGGCCTGGCAGTTTCAGAGGAGAAGATTTTTGAAAACCCACCAACCAGAATCAAAGAATGCCTCTGGAAGCCAGGTTTTTCATCAGACGGGAAGAAAATGAGGATCGTTTGTAGGGGAGCTCCCGTAGACCATCCTTGCCAAGTTTGGTTCACACCTGCTCAGCGGTTACTGAGAAGATGAAAATGTGAAAAATTTACGGACCCCGTACAACGACGGACGACAAGTGAAAGCAAAAGCTCACATGGCCTTTTAGGCCAGGTGAGATAAAAATGATTCAACAAAACTATATCATGTCACCAATCAATGGAATGCGCTCGATCGGGCATGTGATGTTGGTTTGTATAATTTTTAAAAAAAATTTCAACTGCACAATTTGTTTTTTAACCCTTTACCTAATATAGCTTCAAACACGAAAGGAAAATTAACTAGCATAAGCCTAGCACAGCCTGACATAACTCAAAAGTTTCTCAATAAAACCGTACAAATATGGATATCCTTGGAACCAGCTCATCGAGCTGGTTCTAATGATATCCACATTTGTATTGTTTTATTGAATAATTTGAAATTTGATTTCAAAACATGTGAAATTTAATTCATTTTTAAAAAATACTGTGTTAGGTAAAGGGTTAAGCAGCAGATGCAGCCGATTCATTAGGTAAGGGTTAATCGCTTGTAAGGTGGAAACAAGGCACACTTTTTATCTGCTTGCAAACAGTAAAAACTGCAGGTGCCATGGCAATCAATGCAAGAATGACAGCATGCCTAAAACAAATCTAAAAACTGTATGCCAAGAGGTGAAAACTATGTTTATGATGTACCAAAAGGGAAGAAAACATTAAACCTTCACAGATATGTTTTGTAAATTTCCATCCTAAAAATATTTTATCCCATAAATGGAAGCTTATTCTAACAATAAAAGTCTTGGATAAATTTTTGCTTTCTTCACCTAGTAGCAGCTGCTAGTAGGGTGATAAATTTTCCCCGTAGATTTAACACTGAAAGAATTTATTCCTGTAGTAGAGGTGGATTTGTTGACCTCTGACCTCTCAACCACATTCTGTTGTCATAACCTGTTTTATTTGTAGAATAAATTTTTTATTTGAAAACACTATACGTTTTTTCTATATTTCCTGAAATGGAAATGAGATGGGTAGCCCTTTACCTAAGTCTGCTGCATCTGCTTAGTGTAATTTACAAAATTTGCCAGTAAAAAAAAAAATTCACAAAATTTTGATGAAACCATATTATGTGACCCCTCATCAGAATGAGCCTGTTAAAATTTTGAGAAAATTAAAATAAAAAAATAATTAAAATAACAAATTTGGATATCGTGTGTGCTGGGTGAACGGTTAAAGTTAGCTGGCCTGCATATTATTCAGCAAGTCACAGTAGGTCGGTCATGGTTTATTTGTTGAAGTGTTGAGGTCCCCACTGTCATAAACATTGTAAACACCTTGTAATCCTTCAACAACAATACTTTAAATTCTCATCACACAAAAGGTGACTTGAAGTTGAAAACAAGTTCCTCTTCATACAGTTACACTGTCCCCATGGAACAATGAGTATAAATTACTGGGATGAAACATCACTATTGTTTACATATTCAAAGATGGGACATGACCCATCTGTATACCATCTCCTGTTTTTGTTTAAGCATCTAAAGATGGGTTACAATAAGCTATATCAGTATAGCATGTCCCTTTGTTACCACACTACCATGTGAAACCAAAAACACTCATGTCTGTTCAACAAATCCAACTAAATACCACAAACAACAGTCACGCACGTTCATCAAATTCCACTAAACACTTCTCAGGCATCTTATTTCAACTTTTTACAAAACACGCTTTCTCATGAAGATACATCAACTTTAACACTAAGAATATAGTAGAACATTTTTATGCCATGTTGAACAACATACTATTGTTGAAAACCAGATGCAAAAGTGAACCTCAGAATCTCAACTGTGAACAGGTTGTCTGACAGTAACATACAATTTGAATCTGATTTAACAATTATCGTGTGAATCCAGACAGGAATGGGTGCTTGTTGCAGTAAATTTTTATTAATTGGTGTTAAACAGGGTTCACATACATTTTTCAAAGTGAAATCATGTTGAATAGGAACAATACCATATTCGTTAAAAAAATTTAGGGCATGCAGCAGGTTACCGTTGAAGCTGTATATCGTTGCATACATCGTAACATGCACGACAGCAATGAAAAAAAGAGGCCGGGTTATTCCACAAAGACAAGTTAAATGTCTGAAAGAATGAAAGCAGGGGATAGCAACATTGTCTTATGGACAGATTAAAGCAATTATAGCAGCACTTGACTTCTGTTTTCACTTTTGTAGAAGGTCATCTCCATAATGTTAATTAGGAAATGTTTTTTAGAAAAATGAAGCTTTATTATGTTTAAATATTAGGATTAAATATACTAAAACAAAACTTTAACAGTTGTGATAATGAACAGATACTCACAGCCAACTTACTTAATGCTTTGCACACTGATGTCAAATTGACAAGTTTTCAGCAGCAAACATTTCCCATAATGCAGTTTGATATTTAACCAAATATACCTTGTTTGACAGAGCTCACAGAGCTCTGTCAAACAAGATATAATTGGTTAAATTCATAGTGAAACAACAGAAAATGAGAGCAAAAAAAATGAGAGCAGGCCTTTAAATTCATTTATTTTGGGCACACCCTTTTGCTCTAATTTGGGCACATTATCTTGTTATGTTTTATTGCCATGTCTTTCTTTGTGTTTCTATGGCCATATTATGATGGAAGTTATTCTCAAATGTAGAAGAGGCAGAGAGAGAATTTATATATTTCTCTTGATGTCTTCACACCTTCTCTAATTTGGGCACACCTGTAAATGGTATGAAATTGGGGTAATCTAAAGGCCTGAATGAGAGTGATTGGAGAAAATTCTGCTGCACAATCAGAGTGCTAGGAGTTTTAGTTACTATTTCTAGGTCAGTGTGCTGGACTTTTATTCCTGACCAATTCAATCAACTGATTATATCCCTCTAGTGGTAATTCACTCTGGACAAATGTACTCTAGCAACTATTTATAAGAAATGCATAGCTTTTTCAAGAACATGCAACACTGAATGGTTTAGTTTACACACACATAATGGTTAATTATTTCATTTGATTCTGAGAAATTTGCATAAATTTGGGTTAAACTAGGTTGCACTATTTCAATTTGAGTGAGGTTAGGTTGAACAAAATTAAAGTGTTTTCAAATTTTGATACAATTATATTGTCACTAATCAGCGATAACAATAACTGCAGGCTTGTGAGTCATTTGAGGATCTTACATTTTGGGAATTGACCAATTTGCGCAGGCGTTGAAATGCTAGGCCTGACTATAAAAGCAGCACACCTGAGTTAATTATAAGTGCTGCTATTTTCGCACCTTCATTTTTCAAAATAGAAGGTCTGAGAATTTTATTGTCAAAACAAAAGTTATTCAGGGGGGTTTTGTCTTTGGTGGATTTGTCTTGAGGGCTTTTTGTCCACCTTTGTAAATTTTCTTGAAGAGTTTTGTCCATATCCCTTGTAGGTCACAACCTGTAGTTGATTTTCATTTGGTTACAGTTAAGTAGATATTTTCTGCAGTACAGAGTCTATAGTTAATTTCATTTTGTTACAGAAGTGGATATTTTCTGTAGTACACTTCTATAGCTCATTTTCATTTTGTTACAGGGAAATAGATGTTTTCTGTAGTGCACAGTCTATAGTTGATTTTCATTTGGCTACAGAGAAGTAGATATTTTCTGCAGTACACAGTCTACAGTTAATTTCATTTTATTACAAAGAAGTGGATATTTTCTGTAGTACAGTTCTATAGTTCATTTTCATTTAGTTAAAGAGAAGTGGATGTTTTATGTAGTACACAGACTATAGTTGATTTTCATTTGGTTACAGAGAGTAGATATTTTCTGTAGTACACAGTCTATAATTAATTTTCATTTCATTACAGTGAAGTGGATAATTTCTGTAGTACACTTCTATAGTTCATTTTCTTTTGGGAGAAGTGGATGCTTTCTGCAGTACACAGCCTATAGTTGATTTCTATTTGGTTACAGTGAAGTAGATGATTTCTGTAGTACACACTTTATAGTCAATTTCATTTCATTTATTTATTTGTTGTTGTTTATTTATTGGTATTTAAGGTCACATACTTCTGCACAATGGCTAATCATGACCACAGAGATAAAGTCAAGATCAGATAGTCAATCGTTTATACTCCATGTTATCTATTTTAGAGGGGGCGCGGTGGCGTCGCGGTAACTGGTTCTCATCAGCTCACTGAAGTTAAGCAACGTCGAGCGCGGTTAGTAGTTGGATGGGTGACCATTGCAGCAACTGATTCGTGTTCCTGCGTTGTGTCCTTAGGAAAGGCACTTCACCCCAATTGCCTACATGGGGGCACGATGATAAAGTGTACTAAGGCGTACTGCACATCGAAGGTACGCATGTCTTCAACCAATCCAGGCACTCTGGCTTGCTCCATCCGTAAAACTATCTCCGACATGATATGACCCTGGCTGTTTATGTGCCATTAAACCCTAATAAAAAAAAAATCTATTTTAAAGGACTCGCACCCCAAGCAAAGTGAAAGTGAATGTGTCCTATTTTACCGGTGAAACAGAGCTTGTTTACTGTGCTACTTCACTTCCTCGGGTTTCCGAGAGGGATTCCAGTTCATTACTGAAGTGGATATTTTCTGTAGTACACTTCTGCAGTTCATTCTCATTTGGTTACAGAGAAGCGGATGTTTTCTGTAGTACATAGTCTCTAGTTTATTTTTATTTGGTTACAAAAAAGTTGATTTTATCTGCAGTACACACAGTCTGTGATAGTAAACTGAAATCAGATGGTTTGGATGTGTATTGGTGTTAACTCATTACCTAACGAATTGCCCACATCCGCCCACATAATTTGCAAAACTGAGCAGTTGAAAAAAATAAATGTTTAAAAATATTTCAACAAAACCATATCATGTGGCTCCTCATTGGAATGAGCTCATCAAGCTCATTCCAATGAGGGGTCACATAATATAGTTTTGTTGAAGCTGTTTTGAAAAATTAAAAAAAATACTAATTAAAATAATAAATTTTGATATTTTCTGCATTGGGTAAAGTGTTAAAAGTCACAATTGAGCATCTTGGGCTATTTCAGTATTGAAAATCACATGGAACTGGGTGAGTCGAAAGAGTCATTTATTTACTGTGATTTAACTAGTAGACTGCTGGAAGCTTATATATCTGGGCTTTACTCAGAAGTACATGTACCAAAACTTAAATAAAGGCTTCATGGCCACAACTGGGCTTCTTGGGTTATTTCAGGACTGAACATCAGATGGAACTGAGTGAGTTAAAAACGTTATTTATGTACTAGCCTGTGTGGACTGGTCACTTTCCACAGGTGGGCAATATCATTTCCATGGACGCAATAACATTAGATTCCAACCATTAATTAAAGGAATAATCATCAAAAACTTAATTAATGAAGTACCTGGTACAACCCGGTGCTTCATTAATTAAAATTTTGCTGATAATTTTTATTACCTGGTAAACACATGCGTGGACATCACTGCCAATGCATGGATTACGACCAGTCCACTGTGGCTGTACTGTAGACTGCTGTACTGAACAAAAAGGTGTGGCACGCGGTGGCGCAGTGGTTGACTATTGGACTTCTATGATAGAGGTCTCGAGTTCGATCCCCATCCGGGACGACCTGCGTTATGTCCTTGGGCAAGGCACTTTATCCTGTGTACTGAGGCATACTGCACGTCGATGGTGCATGTCTTCAACCGCTCTAACCCTGCTTGAGTGGAGCTTGAACAGAGTTAGAATGTTGGGGAGCTGACAGTTGCTCATCGATGCTCGGTGGTTCTCTCCTGGTACTCTGGCTTCATCCACCTGAAAAACTGTCACAGTCATGATTAGCCATTGTGCATAAGTATGTGACCTTAAAACACCAATAAATAAATAAATGTACAACCCGGTGCTTCATTAATTAAACTTTTGCTGATAATGATTTTTATTACCTGGTAAATGCATGCATGCACATTATTGCCAATGCATGGATTATGACCAGTCCACGGCGGCTGTACTTTAGAATGCTGGAAGCCCATATTTGGGCTTCACTCAGAAGTGCAGGTACCAAAGCTTAACCCCTTGCACACTGATGTCAAAATATCCAGATTTGAAGTAACCATTTTTCCCATAATGCAACTGGGAATTTAACCAATTCAATCTTGTTTGACAGAGCTCATTGAGCTCTGTCAAACAAGATTGCAGACAGTGTTTTCCAATATCTTTCTTTCTCTCTCTTTTTAACTCCCTTCACTCTGATGTCAAAATATCCAAATTTCAAGTAGCCATTTTTCCCATAAAGCAACTGGGAATTTAACCAATTCAATCTTGTTTGACAGAGCTCAATGAGCTCTGTCAAACAAGATTCAATTGGTTGAATTTCTAGTTGCATTATGGGAAATATTTGCACCCTGAACTTTAGATATTTCGACATCAGTGTGCAGGGGGTTAAAAAGGCTTCATATTCAGTGTATATGCTTTATTTTATATCTTAAATAAACTGTTTAAAAAAATTTATACATTACTGCATCATTCAGCATCAGTTACAGTACAGAAAATTGTGAAAAATCTGTCTGTGGATGAAGCGGTGTTAATTCATAAGATAAGAGTTCGGTTAGAGGCCATGCCCAGTAAACTGTTGATGTCTGCCTTGTACAATTCTTAGCTTTCATGCCAAGGTAGATTGAAGATAAAAATACACAACATATCTTGTACCAAATGTACTCAAGAAATCTTGTACTAAGCAAAAATAGCAGCATCAATGGATTACATAACAGTTTGTAATTTATTCACATATCATAACCACACTTATCTATACTATATAAATACAAGTATTCAGTGGTATTTAACATCTTATGTGCTACTGGTGGATATTCCTGCCCAGGAAAGATTTCTCTTGCCACTGAAATATGTATAATTTGGGTATATTTATTTCAATTTTAACCCTGTAAATTGAATGGATTTTTTCACCAATGATTTCTTGAGTTATTTATTCATTGGGGTTTAACAACACTTTCAACAGCCAGGGTCACCTCATGTCGGACAGTTTTACAGGTGTAGGAAGCTGGAATACCCAGAGAGAACCACCAAGCAATGGCAAACAACTGTCATCAAAAGACAATACAGAATACTGCTAGGTTTTAATGTATGATAACTTTAACTGATACACAAAGCAACGTTGAGCCCGGTTAGTCCTCGGATGGGTGACCGTCTGAGCGACTGATTCGGTCTCCCATGTTGTATCCCTGGGAAAGGCACTTAACTCCGAATATCCACATGGCGGCACGATGATGCAGTGTACTGAGGTATACTGCTCGTCGATGGTGCGCATGTCTTCAACCAATCTAACCCAGCCTGTGCTGCAGTGCGGTGTTACGATGTTGAAGAGATGGCAGCTGCTCGTCATTGCTCGGTGGTTCTCTCCGGATACTCCGGCTTTCTCCACCCGTAAAACTGTCATGGTCATGATTAGCCATTGTGCATAAGTATGTGACCTTAAACACCAATAAATAAACATAAATATATAAATATATAAATAAAATATAAAAAATAAAAAATAAATATAAATAAACATAAAAAACTGATGCACACCTGTAAAAAAAAATAACACAAAGAAATATGCCATTTGAACACGCATTGCATTTTGTCATTCATCCTGTACTGCTGAAATTTGGTTTACGGACATCATCAAAAGAATTAGAGGCTTCGAAAGAAGAACAAACAAAACAGGCAGAGAGGTAGCAAGATACTTACAACACTTGAGATTATTATTATGGGTATCTGGGTGGGATGGGGAAATCTCACACGAGGGGCAAGATATTTGAGTCAGACACGAGGCTTGCCGAGTAGAGAGTGAGATTTACCCATCCTATGCAGATACCCATTGGGGATGATCAAGCCAGAAAATAAGCAGCCTGTCATCTTCAAAATGAGGTCCCCAGAGGGTGAATTTAGTGATGCTACCCTGCATAGCAGGGTAGCATCACTGAATTTACCCTCTGTGAACCTCAATCTGAATTAGGGTCTCAAAACTAAACAGAAAGAGGTTCCCAGAGGATAAATTGGCTCACTGTATGGGATAGCATCACCGAATTCACCCTCTGGGAACCTCATTTTGCAAATGTCAGACTGCTTATTTTCAGGCCTGGGGATGATTTTTCACCCACCATTTTCGAGATGCCACACCATTAATTAGAAAATACCATATTTTCCATGAAAAATTAATTCTAAGTGCATTCCTTCTAGGAGAAAACCAATAAGATATACAGAAAGCTTATTGAGAAGTGTGGTATATACGAAAGGTATATACTTCCGAGCATGCAGACTAGCATGGCATGTTGAGCGTTAATGCATCGAAGCGACCTGAAATGAAATTGGCATGCCTGCACACATCATTTCCAGACTTGTACTTCAATTTGACAGGGTGCAATGATATCAGATGTATATTTCTCTCCAATAAACTGATAGAGCAATTTGAGGTGTGCTAAACTTTTTTTTTGAGTGTTCTGGTTTCGATTTTCATCTATAAAGTCAGTCGTATTTCCAGAAGCAAAACACCCTTCCATTTTGTTTGTTTATACATGTGCAGATGTAATTTGTAATGATTAAATAGTTCCGGTGCCAATTAAATATGCAAATAGGTTAGTCATGTAGGTTGGGCGAGATACTTGTCAAGTGGGTGGGGTGAGACAGGCATATCTCTCCCAGCTATCCCACACAACTTTATATATATCTTAGTAACTTTGTGGTGGGAGAAATATCAATAAGAACAATGTCAGTCTATATGTTCTGAAAAGCAACTTGATGTCCAAGGAATACAGGTCAATGGTTGGGTGATACAAAACAAATGAAACAGTTCCTACTTTCAACATCCATCACTGATAAACTTCAAAAGCACAATACTCATGCATAAAACTGCCCAGAGATGCTAAAGCAGAAGAAATTTTTACTGGCAAAGAGGTCTTCTCAAGAGCTGATACCGTTAATTTATGTGGAGTTCTAAGTATTACTTCAAATTCGCATAAATGAACAGCTCAAAATGATAAAGTCACAAGGCCCACAGGCGATTTTTTGTAAAATTGCATGTGGGCGGGTGTTTTTTCATTTTATTTTTTACTTTTGTAATTATTTCTTTGCCATCAAAAGCTCATGTTTTTGGTTTCTTTTAAGTTTTAGGCCTCATAATCTACAGAATAGCATGGGTGGTGTTGTATTTCATCCCTAGAGTGCTAGAAGGCTTTGCAATGCTAAAGCATTGCAAAGCCTTGTTGCACTCAAGGAATAAATTCATCAATTTTATAAACATGGGTAAAATATTAGACATAAACGATTGAATATTTTATTAGCTCACCTGAATGAAAGTCAGGGGGAGCTTAAGTGATCACTTTCCATCCGTTGTCCGTTGTGAACTTTACATTATCGAGTTCTCCTCATAAACTACTGGACCAAATTGAACCAAATTTGATATGTATGTTCCTTATCATATGTCAATTCAAGTTTGTTAAAGTAAAGTTGCCACACCACAGGGGACTGCACAAGGTGCATGACTCTGTTATCTTACTTTTGTTTTCCAAAATTAAAAAAAACCCAGAACTATCAGTTAGAATATTCTGATATTTGGTATACAAGATCTCTAGGGGGGAGGGGGGGGTGGGGGGGGGGGGGGCCTGGGTTAGTATTTGGGCTCCCAAATTTTAACTTAGTGCAAGCGCAATATGAGGAAATGTCTTTAAAAATCTTCTTCTTCAGATCCACCAGTCAGAATCCTTTCATATTTGGTATACAGCATCTCTAAGGAGTCAGATTCAAGTTTGATCAAATCGAGTCCCTGGGTTTATATTTGGGCGAGGTGGGTCAGTTTCAGGTTTGTTCAAATCGGTTACCTGGGTAGATATTTGGGCTCCCTATGGGAGCCCAAATATCAATTTAGTGGGATATGAGGAATTTTAAAAAAATCTTCTTCTTTAGACCCTGCAGTCAGAATACTTTCATATTTGGTATACAACATCTCTAGAAGGGTAAGATTCAAGTTTGTTCAAATTGGATCCCTGGGTTGATATTTGGGCTCCCTACGGGAGCCCGAAATTTTAATTTAGTGAAATATGAGGAAATTTCTTTAAAATTCTTCTTCTTCTGATCCACCAGTCCTTTCATTTTTGGTATACAACATTTATAGGGGAGTCTGATTCATATTTGATCAAATTGAGCGCCTGGTTTATTAATCTGGGCTACCCATGGGAGCCTGAATTTTAACTTAGTGCAATATGAGGGAATTTTTTTAAAAAATCTTCTTCAGATCCACCAGCCACAATCCTTTCATATTTGGTATACAGTATCTCTATGTAGGTCAGATTCAAGTTTGTTCAGATTGGAATTGGATCCGTGGGTTAATATTTTGGCTCTCAATTGGAGCCCAAAGTTTAACTTAGTGCAATGTGAGGATATTTCTTTAAAAACCACCTTCTTCAGATCCACCAGTCAGAATTCTTTCATATTTGGTACATAACATATCTCAAGGCTGATCAGATTCACGTTTGTTCAATCTGAGTCCCTGGCTTAATATTTGGGCCCTCTGATGGGGGGAGGGGAGGGGAGGGAGCAGGCAGGGAGCAAATATTTCTTTGAACCACTTTGTCAGGTAAGCGACTGAGGTCGTTTGGGGCCTCTTGTTATGTTTTTGCATTGGTTATAAAGAGAGAGCAAGCAGCATGTAAAAGGACCATGCAGCAAGGCTTGAGAAACAGATTTTTTAACTTTTTTCGCCCGAATTAAACATTTCTTTGCATCAGAAGCTCACTCATCTCAGTTCAATGATCACAGAGCATGAGGAACATACAGGCTCATCCAATCAGTGTCAATACTTGCAACCTTTCTCTACAGCTTTACAAAGCACAGGGAGAGTATTGACAAAATTTCATTTTGCCACACATTGCATCCTGAGAGAGGAAGATTCTTTATAAATCTACCTGAATGTGAACACCTGATGTTTAGTGTGAGGAGATAGTCAATGAGAATTATTTTCTTCCCCACTATAAACTGCACAATGATGAGTGCATAAAACTTGCAGCAAATTGTGGGATTAGAGAGGATGCATTTCACAGCAAAACAAATTGGTAAGATTCCAGGTTATGGATGGAATGTGTTGATACTGGGTTCATCAATGCCATCATTTACTATATATATACATTGTTCTAAATTGTAAGGGGCTATGAAAACCTCAAGTGATAATGGATCACTTTTAGAAAAGTCCATTCTGTTCAAGCCAAATGGTTGTAACATTTTTAAAGTGGAGATCCAATGGGCTTCACACAGTCTGCACTGTTCAGTAGTGTAAGGTCCCTCTGGGTTGGAGTGTTGTACCTGTATGTTACGATAGTGGATGTCGGATATTAAATGATTAATTCCATTAAAGTGGATAGCAATGGGAGAGTCCTGTTTGTATTTAACATCCACTAAATGGTTTGGATGTTGCAGTAAGTGGGCTTATAATCTTTATTGATGAAGGTACTTCGTGACGTATGGCATCTCTTTGCTTGCCGCTTATCTGTATCCAACATTATTTATTTATTTATTTATTTATTTATTTATTTATTTATTTATTTATTTATTTATTTATTTATTTATTTATTGGTGTTTAACCTTTTACCCAACAAATCAGCTGCATCTGCCCGCGTAATATGCAAATTCAGCAGTTGAAAAAATATTATTTTTCAAAAAATTTCAACAAGACCATATCATCGAGCTTGTTCCAACGTGAGGTCACATGATATGGTTTTGTTGAAATTCTTTGAAAAATTTCAAAAAATTATATTTAAAATAATAAATTTTGATATCATCTGCATTGGGTAAAGGGTTAAGGTCACATATTTTTGCACAATGACTAAGCAAGACCACAACATGAGTATCAACTCAAGACCAAGGGTGAGTGTTAATAAGCCATGTTGTCCATTTTAGAAGGGGTTTACACCTCCCAAGCATTGGTGACTGGGTCCTATTTTACCAGTAAAACAGAGCCTGTTTACTGCAGTGAACAGGCACTGCTTCACTTCCTGTGGTTCCTGCGGTGAAGTATCCAACATTAAAATGGTTGTTGTGCTGGTACTCGACCCTAAACTTAGGTCACTGATAGAGGCTGTAGCTGGTTCTTGTTCTTCTATAAACTTTAGCAACAGGTCTAATGTATGAAACTAGGAATAGTTCAACTCAACAGAGGCCTCTGACGAAGTTCACATAAGAATGAAAACGGTTAGTCTGACAACCCAGACACTATAAATGGCCGTGATACTAAAGCACGGGTCCCCTCGAACTCTATTGGGTTAATCTATTCCTAGAAACCCGACATAAGATAAACAAGGCCTTATCAAGCTGTATCACTGTAAACTGACAGATGCCACTCTAAACACCAAAAACATGTTTAAAATGGATAACACACAGGCACCCAAATCTTCTTTAAGATGGAAGACAATCTGACACCCAAAGCTTGTATGAGATGGATACCTTGACACTGGAAAGTTTGTTTGGGATGGATACCACAATTATACCCTAAGTTTGTTTGAGGTGGATGCCACTCTGACATACAAAGATTGTTTGGGATGGACACTACCCTGACACTCAAAGCTTATCTTAGATGGATACCATGAACTCTGGCACTCACAAGATGGTTTGAGAAAGATACCACTCTGACACCTACAGCTTGAGTTGGATACCATTCTTACAGTACAGTCACACATGCATTTACCAGGTAATAAAAATCATCATCAGCAAAATTTCAATTAATGAAGCACTGGGTTGTATCCAGTGCTTCATTAATTAAATTTTTGATGATTATTTCGAAAATTAGTGTTTGGAATGTAATATTCTCGAGTCCCGTGGAAATATTGCCACCCATGAAAAGTGACCAGTCCACGGCAGCTGTACTTTACACCTGAAGGTTGAATGAGATATTTATTTATTGGTGCTTAAGGTCACATACTTCTGCACAATGGCTAATAATGACCACAACATGACAATAAAGTCAAGGTCAGTCAATCGTTTATACCCCATGTTGCCTAGTTTAGAGGACTCGCACCCCAAGCATTAGTGACTGGGTCCTATTTTACCAGTAAAACAGAGCTTGTTTACCACAGTAAACAAGTACTGCTTCACCTCCCAGGGTTCCGGGGGGAGGGGGAGGGGGGGGGGGGGTGTTGATTGAGATAGATACCACTAAAGCACTCCGAGGTGGTTTGATATTGATACAACTTTGTCACTCTGAACTGATTTGATATGGATAAACTACTATGACACTCAAAGCTTGTTTGAGATGGCTATGATGGGTGCTTGAAGACTGCTTGAAAAAAGGGATTCATCAAAGTTACATTTGAATACTTGTAATTAAAACACCCAAATGCCTAAAACATGTGGTAATATTGATCTTAACCTAGTGGGTAATACATGCCACTTACAGGGAGATATTCTCTCATATCTAGTGTGACAAAAGATATTTAGAGGTTATTACTTGCTCAGTTCATATCTGCCAAGATACCAGCCTGTGGTAACTTCATATTAGCCTGAAACCAAAGGTCGAAGGTGGATGTGAAGTTAACGCAGATGGATATCTCGGCCAATAGTCCCCCACGGTTGGATGTGCCACCAAATTGTGGACTATAATCCATATTCCTCAAATGGATGTAGGGTGTTACTCCATGCCTAACAGTATAGACAGGGTTGAAGCTTGTCAAGAAAATCTTATATACCAAAATTGGACCAAATCTGTTAATATTTGTTCAAGCTTTCATACTAAAGAGGTTAAAATGACCAAAAATTAACTAATTGCCATAACTCTGTTCAGTTTTATTGAGCCTCAAAGGTTTTTGAATTAATTCAAGACATTATTGAGAAAGTCACACCAAATCCATTGATATTTGATCAAGTTATTGTACTAAAACTCGACCAAAAATTTGAAACACCAACATCCAAGCATCTCAGAGATACTAGTGGTAAAGTATAAAAGTATGAAACAAATACGAAAAAAATTACAACAAAAATGGCAGCTTTCAGCCATTTTAATTTTTTTTCTACAACATTTAATGTGCATCATATTTTCATATTGTCTGATTAATGCTAAAAATTTGAAACACCAAATTTGAACAATCGAAGAACAAACAGGTGGTAACAGGACATGGACTGACAAACAGGTGGTAACAGGACATGGACTGACAGATGGACAGGCAGAGTGCTGAGAATGAGAGAGCCCAAATATGGACCCAGGGAATTGATTTCAACAAATATGTGAGTCATCAGTCTTCCAAAGATATTATATGTGAGATATGAAAGCTTTTGGAGCAGTAGTTTGGGAGAATAAGATTCTTTAATGTTTATCCCATTACCCCTAAGTGTTAAATCAAAGTGTCAGTGACCCTGTAGCTAACTTGGTGAGTTATAAGTGAAATGGCAAAATTGAAGATCATTGGTACCAATGTTATTTGGTGAAATTTAAACATAACAGCATTGTGTGGGCACAACATCAGAGTAATCCATGCATTTTTAAATGTAAACTGTAAGGCTGGCTAAAGGAAGAATGCTGATGCATAAATGCAGTAAGTTCAGAGGTTATTGTAAACAGCAACTTTTTTCACAGAAATGAACAAGCAGAGCAAGTTTCAAACCTATCTGATCATAAAGATGCCCTGTAGAGCATGCCAAAGGAATATATTGATGCCTAACTTAACTAAGTTCAAAGGTCATTGAAGAAAATTGATAACTCCACTGTTTCAATGCCATCCAATCATAAATGTTCCCTGTAGGGTATGTCAAATGGAAATATTGAGGTCTGACTAAACTAAGTTCAAAGGTCATTGCCAGCTGCAATATTTTGTGACGGGAAAAGAAGAAAATTAATAGCTCCCATCTAGAGGTCACCCCAAACAAGCACACCAAGTTTCAAGGCGATCTGGTCAAAAATGTGCACTGCAGGGTGTACAAAAGGGAAAAATTAATGTATAACTGCACTAAATTCATCGAACGTCATTGCCATTGGCAATAATTTTTGACAGAAAATTGAAGAAAATCAATAGCTCCCATCAAGGGGTAACCCCAAACAAGCATAGCAAGTTTCAAACCTATCTGATCATAAATGTGCCCTGTAGGGTGTGCCAAAGGAATATATTGATGCCTGACTAAACTAAGATCAAAGGTCATTGACAGTAGTAGACTTTTTTGACTGAAATGGAAGAAAATCGATAGCTCTCATCTACAGGTCACCCCAAACAAGCATGTCTGGTTTCAAAGCAATCCGATCATAAATGATCCCTGTAGGATGTGCCAAAGTGAAATACTGAGGTCTGACCTAAGTTCTAGGAACGTTTTTTAACAGAAATGGAAGACATAGCTTCCATCTAGAGGTGACCACAAAAAAGCATGCCCAGTTTCAAAGCAATCTGATCATAAATGTGCCCTGAAGGGTATGCCAAAGGGAAATATTGAGGCCTGACTAAACTAATTTCTAAGAATGTTGCCAGCGGCAATAATTTTTTATGGAAATAGAAGAAAATCGAAAGCTCCCATCTAGAGGTCACCCCAAACAAGCATAACAAGTTTCAAAGCGATCCAGTCAAAAATGTGCACTGCAGGGTGTTCCAAAGGGAAATATTGATGCATAACTGCACTAAGTTCATCAAAGGTCGTTGCCAGTGGCAACATTTTTTGATGGAAATCGACGAAATTCAATAGCTCCCATCTAGAGGTAACCCCATACAAGCAGACCAAGTTTCAAACCGATCTGATCATAAATGTGCCCTGTAGGGCGTGCCAAAGGAATATATTGACACCTGACTAAACCAAGTTCAATGGTTGTTGCCAGCGGCAACATTTTTTGACAGACATGGAAGAAAATCGATAGCTCCCATCTAGAGGTCACCCCAAACAAGCAGATCTGGTTTCAAAGCAATCTGATGATAAATGTGCCCTGTATGGTGTGCCAAAGGGAAATATTGAGGTCTGACTAAACTGAGTTCAAAGAACGTTGCCAGCGGCAACATTTTTTGATGGAAATGGAAGAAAATTGATAGCTCCCATCATCACCCTAGACAAGCATACCAAGTTTCAAAGCGATTTATCATAAATGCGACCTGTGTGGTGCGCCATAGGAAATACGAGCATATGACGGACGAGAAGTGATGGCAATAGCTCAGCTTGACTTTGTCAAGTTGAGCTAAAAATGATGACTCAGCATTTTTTCAAAGTCCCGAAAAAATACCCTATGATGAAACCAATGGCAATTTCTTTTTACCATTCTTCTGGTCCTGAGGAAGCTTCACACCAAATAAAAATTCTCAGTGCCACGCAATTTTGGAGATATGGGCAGTTTAAATTTTTTCTATTTTTAGTTCTGGTTCCCATAGGGGCGACAGAAAATGTTTTTTTTGATAAATCAAGTACTTATGACCCAAAAAGCCCTCATTTCAAATTTGGTTCAAATCTGCCTCTCAGTTTGGAAAATTGAAATTTTGGCGGGGCCAATATTTTTTGCCCCTCCCATAACAATGGCAAATATAGCCCTCGAACTTCTCTTGAACAAATCTGAGTCTACACCTCAAAAGGAAGCTGCACACCAAATATCAAGTCTCTGCTGGTTCATTTTTGATGATGATTTTTTAAGATATAGGCACACTTTTTGGGTGTGGCTCTACCCAGAGGTGGGACAACTTGATTTGGACAAAATCAAAATGCAATGCCACAATAAACAACCATCTCAAATTTCACTTAAATCGGTTCAGTGGTTTTGGAGAAGTCGCTAACACCATCTTCACGGACGACAACGAAGAGTGATCACTAAAGCTCACCCTGACTGAAAGTCAGGTGAGCTAAAACTTTCTTGGTACTGCCAAGAAACAACAATCTAATTCAAAAAGTGTAAAGGCACTAAAGTGGCTTTCAGCACTTTTTTAACCCTTTAACCAATGAATCGCCTGCATCCGTCCACATGATATGCAAATTCAGCAGTTGAAAAAATATTATTTTTCAAAAAATTTCAACAAAACCATATCATGTGACCCCTCGTTGGAATGAGCTTGCCAAGCTCATTCCAACGAGGGGTCACATGATATGGTTTTGTTGAAACTTTTTGAAAAATTTCAAAAAATGATATTTAAAGTAATAAATTTTGATATCGTCTGCGTTGGGTAAAGGGTTAATAGAGCCATGATAGTGTCTTCTAGCACTCAACTAGTTAAGCTGACATGGAAGATGACATCAGGGGTTAACCCCTAGCACTCTGGAGATGCAACAAAATTTTCTCCAATCACTCTAGTTTTTCTTTTGTTTAACTATGAATCAAACCAATTATATCACCTGCGGCAACCGCGTTGTGTCCTTGGGCAAGTCACTTCACCCCAATTGCCTACATGGGGGCACGATGACGCTGTGTACTGAGGCATACTGCACGTCGATGGTGCGCATGTCTTCAACCAATCTAACCCTGCCTGTGCTGTGGTGCAGAGTTCAGAGTTACGATGTTGGAGAGCTGACAACTGCTCGTCGTTGCTCAGTGGTTCTCTCCGGCTTCCTCCACCCGTAAAACTGTCACGGTCACGATTAGCCATTGTGCAAAAGTATGTGACCTTAAACACCAATAAATAATAAATAATAATAATAATAACCAATTATATCTTGTTGGACAAAGCTCCCTGGATATTTGGAAAAATATCAAACTGCATTATGGGAAATAGTTGCTGCTGAAAACTTGGCCATTTTGTCATTAGAGTGCAGAGGGTTAAATGGTAAACAAAAATCACAACATGAACTTTCTAATAATTCTTTTTTTTTAATTTTTCAAGCTTACAACAATAGTTTATAAAGCCAGCCTATCAGACATGTTATCAGCAGCTGTTAAAACAATAATTATTCAATCAGTTGCAGAACATGTTGTTGCCATTGAACAATTTTTATACATCATTAATTTTAATGGATGGTGACTGTAGGTTCCCAAGCTAGTGTGAGATTTATGATAGCAGAAATAATTATACTGAAATACAGTAAGAAATGTATAGACAAGTGTTTGACAAAAAAACATGAACAGTGAAAAACCCACAGTATAGTGGGCAAGTTGCCAATATAACTTATGTTCCCTCAGCATTTCTCAATTTGGAGATCAAGCATTTCCATGGAAACTTGAGCTAATAAACTATCGAGGTTTTTTAGTGTACTGTTTAACAGTATAATCCACTTATTTATTATGGTTTAATGACACTTTCAACGGTCAGTATTGAGTACCACAAGTGAACCATGGAGCAGCAGCAAGTATCTGTCAGACTTCCAAATATACTAACCTGACACAAGCAGGGTTAGAATTGGTAAGTGCACCATTGGCATGTTTCATACCTTAGTACACAGTGATGCCGTGCCTCCACGTAGGCTGTTTTTTGCACAGGAAGAATAGGCCTGTTAACTCTTAGAAGACAGGAGTCGAGTTTTCTTGCCTGTGATGTAATACGGCAGGTAATCTGGCTGTGATGGTTTGGCTATCTTTGGGCTTGGGGAGAATTAAACACTGAGCAGGTGCTTCTAGTCAAGTGCCGTCTGCCTGAATAATATTTGATTTCAAATGCTAATTATAGGAATAATCATCAAAAATTTAGAGGTGTGAATGAATAAATGGTGGCTGAATGAAGTTGGAAACTATAAATAACTGCAAAGGGAAGTAACCTGCAGTAAAGATTTGGAGATGGACATGACCCAAAGGCAAAATCCAAAGATGTTAAGATTTTTTGCATCATCATAATTAATTAACAACAATCATTAAAATATTTGGACTTGTTTATGTTCATATGCAATAGTCATTGGATTCAATAGCTCCCATCTAGAGGTGACACTCTTAATGGAAAGTTTCAAAGCAATCTATTCATAAATATAGAGTGTGCCAAATAAAAAAAATGCAACAAGTTCAAAGGCTGTTGCATTTTTTGATGAATTTGATCCAAGTTTCAAAGCAATCCATTCATAAATGTAGGGCTTGCCAAAGGACAATGTTGATGCACAAATACAATGAGTTCAAAGGTCATTGCTAATGGCAATATTCAGCAACATTTTTCAAGAGAAATGATAGAAATTAAAGCTCACGTGTAGAGGTCGCTCCAAACAAGCACCCCATGTTTCAAAGCAATTCAATGATAAATGTGAACTGTATTGAGTTCCAAAGAAAATTGTTGACAGATAAACCATCAAAATTGAAGGTCATTGCTGTGGACCTGAAAGTTTTATTTTTCATGAGCGCATGCGCAAGTGAAAAATAATACTTTCAGATCCACACAAATGGGATAATTCCCAATATTCACTAAAATAGCGTAGATTTTCTTTTTATTATATGCTACATGGCATTTTACTATGCAATATTGCCCTGCAAAAAGTTTCAAGACAATAACAAAGATCTGCTAATCATTCCTTCAAGGCAACATTCTAGGTAACGTCATGCGCCAAAATGGGATGTCATTTGGAAGCTACTGAGGGATATTCACAGGCTAGCATGTAATAAAAATTAATATGTTGACTGCAGTGCAGTCAATATATAGCCTTAGGATAATCTGTTTGTGTACTTGTCCCTATCAGGGGTTTTGAAGGGCTGCAGGTGTGTAGCAAAACTAATTCCAACCCCCACCCCTCAAAATTCAAATTGCCACTTATGATTTCCAACCACCTCACCTTCATTGTCATACTCAAAATGAGAGGAATGTCCCATGCCTTCTTTACAAGTTTGACAAGCTTATCACAATATACATGACCACTTTCCCTTGAGAACACAGGTAGTGACTCAGAGCTTGTTTACTGTGGTAAATAAGCTCTGTTTTACTGGTTAAATAGGATTCAGTCACCAATGCTTGGGTGGAAGTCCTCTAAAATGGGCAATGTGGGATAAATGATTGCCTGAATTTAGCTTTATCTCCATGTTGTGGTTATGATAAGCCATTGTACAGAAGTGTGTGTCCTTAAAAAGAGAGAGAAAGAAAGATATTTGAAAACACTGATCACATTAGTCTGAAAAGTTAGGTGTTTATCACTATGTCATGGTCTTGATGAGCAGTTGTGTAGAAATATGTGTCCCTAAACAGCAATAAATAAATAAATAAATAAATAAATAAATAAATGTGACCATTCATTACAGTAATGTGACCATTCATTGGATTGAGCTGATTACTGTGATGTGACCACTTATTGGATTGAACTCACCACAGTGATCTGACCATTCATTGGATTGAGCTCATTACAATAATGTGGCCACTGACTGGAGTGAACTAATTTGATTGAACTCACTGCAGTAATGAGCCTATTCAGTGGATGGAGCTCAGTAAATAATGTAACCACTCATTAGCTTGAGCTCATTACAGTAATGAGAGCGTTCATTCAATTGGACTTCCAACAAATAATGTGAAAACTTTTTTGAATGAACTGACCTTGTAATGTGACCACTCATTGGAATGAGCCCATTAAAATAATGTGGCCACTTATTAGAATGAACTTGATGCAGTTATCTGATCACTCATTGCAGTGAGTGTATTACTGTAATTTGGTCACTCATTGAAGTGAGTGTATTACAGTAATTCGATCATTTATTGAAGTGAGTGTTTTTCAGTAATTTGATTTCTCATTGAAGTGAATATATCAGAGTAATTAATTTGATCATTCATTGACTTGAGTGTATTACAGTAATTGGATCACTCATTGAAGTGGGTATATTACAGTAATTTGACCACTCTGTGAAATTAGTGTATTCCAATATTTTGTTCACCCACTAAAGTGAATGTATTCCAATAATTTGATTTTCCATTGAAGTAAATGTATTCCAGTAATTTGATCACCCATTGAGTGAATTATTGTAATTTGATCACTCATTTAAGTTAGTGTTTTACAGTAATTTGATCACTCATGGAAATGAGTGTATTCCAGTAATTCGCTCATTTATTGAAGTGAATGAATGTATTACACTAATTTGACCACTCGATGAAGTGAGTGTATTACAGTAATTTGATCACTCATTGAAGTGAGTAGATTACAGTAAATTGGTCACTTATTGAAGTGAACATATTCCAATAATTTGTTCACCCATTTATTAAAGTGAGTGTATTATAGTAATTTAATCACTCATTGATGAAGTGAATACATCCTGTAATACACCCACTTTAATGGGTGATCAGATTACTGAAATACATTCACTAACTTAATGGGTGAACTAAAACAGCATAGATATCCACTATATATAATAATGTGTGATAGAATATATTGGGAAATATGACGAAGTTATAGGATGGCAAGTTTTTAACTCTCAGAAGCTGGGAGTCGAGTATTCTTTCCTGTGATGTAATAATATGGCAGGTAATCTGGCTGTGACGGTTCGGCTATCTTTGGGCTGGAGAAGATGTAAACACTCAGCAGGTGCTTCTTGTCAAGTGTCATCATCTGCCTAATCAGGCAGATGACACTTGACTAGAAGCACATGCTTACTGTAAGTTTTCCGTGGTATGTCATGTTCAATAAATTCACTCTGATTCCCCGGCTTCTAAGAGTTAATTTAGGATAATTCCCATCAAATTTTTGGAATTAAACACTGTCTCCAACATTTCAAAGATGTCCCCAAATCACCTGTCAACGCCACAGGCTAGATGTCACTTTTCATTCCCCAATATGGAAAAATGGTACCTGAAAATTCTAAAACGTATCTCCACGGTGACGGAAACATGGAGGTAACAAATTTTGACCACCTCTTTATCTCTGAATGGGTACATTACTCTGGGAGAGTTGGCTAATAAGAATCATATTCACAACAAATGATGAAAAAAATGCTGTTTTCATCTGTTTCTCTTGCTCAGGTTAACCCTTTACCTAACGAATTACCCGCAATAAAAAAAATTTAAAATTTAAAAAAATAATAATTAAAATAATAAATTTTGATATCGTCTGCATTGGGTAAAAAGTTAACCGTTTACCTACTAACACGAAAGGAATACAACACTTGCAAACAAAATTCTTGAATAAGCAATTTTTTTTCAATTTTGCCTCAAAAAATATAGTTTCTGACCCCTCATTGGAGTGAGCCAATTAGCTTGTTCCAATAAGGGGTCATGAGCTATGTTTTGAAGACAAAAAATAAAAAAAATAATGAAAATTGAATTGTTATTTTTGTGAATAGCGCTGGCCGGTTTGGGCCGATAGGATGGATAAAGGGTTAAGATAAAAACTGAATTCCTAATTTTGTGTAGTTACTGATAAGATTTAACAGTGACTTGGTGTGATTGGACCATCATTACTTGTAACAGCTGGAATGCTTTAATAGTCAGGTCAGTGTCCCCAAATTAGACTAATCTTCAGCACTTGACAGGTTCATTTATTCACTCCAGGAGAGTGAATTAAGTAGAGCCATAATTATGGCTCTCCTGTGGTGATTTAAGGTGGACATATGGCCAGACCTGTATTCATGATGTAAAAATGGTAAAAAGATATGGAACCAAAACACCTAAATTTTCACTGACTAAATTCTAGCACTCAGGCAACGTAATGTGAGCAGATAGTGTTTTCCAATATCTTTCTTTCTCTCTCTTTTTAACTCCCTTCACTCTGATGTCAAAGTATCCAAATTTCAAGTAGCCATTTTTCCCATAATGCAACTGGGAATTTAACCAATTCAATCTTGTTTGACAGAGCTCAATGAGCTCTGTCAAACAAGATTCAATTGGTTAAATTTCTAGTTGCATTATGGGAAAAATTTGCACCTTCAACTTTAGATATTTCGACATCAATGTGCAGGGGGTTAAGGTCAGATATTTCTGCACAAAGGCTATTCGTGACAGCAATGTGGATATAAAATCAAGTTCAGTCAATCATTTATACACATGTTGCTCATTTTAGAGGACTTTCACCTCAGGCATTGGTAACCAGGTCTTATTTTACCATAAAACACTGCTTCACTTCCCAGGGTTCCCATGGGGGGAGTGATAAAAAATCACACAACACGTGAAGTGTCAG
Source organism: Pictodentalium vernedei (assembly GCA_031216915.1). Lineage (NCBI taxonomy): Eukaryota > Metazoa > Mollusca > Scaphopoda > Dentaliida > Dentaliidae > Pictodentalium > Pictodentalium vernedei. The sequence goes on along the minus strand of CM062289.1, from coordinate 125,192,726 downwards.
TTCTCATTGGTTTGATGAATTACAAAGGAAATACGTGGATTTATAGTTCAGCTGTTCTGGTTTTAACGTGTAATAATTACACATTGAAAAAAAATTATGCTTTAAAATACACACACCCTGTTATCTAAACACCATACCTATATGAAGATTGCAAAACCAGAGAAACATTCTCTGTTTAACTTACAAAAAGAATTCTTACACTTCCCAGGAAAAAGAATTTCATACTTTTTCAAGACTTGTTGGCCCATTTGCCATACAGTACAGTCGCTGTGTGTGTGAGCAGTACTGTCCACAAATATGTTTATTAGGCAATAAAAATCATCAGTAAAATTTTAATTAATGAAGCAATGGGTTGTTTAATTTCATTAATTAAATTTTTGATGATTGTTCCTATAATTAGTGTTTGGAATCTAACATTATTCCTTCTGTGAAAATATTGGGAATTGGTCATTTCCCCACGGTCCAATTCCCCACGGCAAAAAAGTGACCATTTCACCACGGCACGTTTTGCAAAGGGGACCAGTTCCCCACCGTCAGTGTCGGGTCTTTCATCTGATCCTGTGTCAATAACCTGTGGCTTCAAAACTGCTATTCACAACGCCATAAGAACTATGTTTGAATTTACGGTAAACATTCAGGCATGTTTTTATCACCTGACTCAGAGTACCTGGCGGCGTGTCCAGGAGGAGGGTTTATCAGTACAATATCACGAAGATGACAAGATTAAACATGCAATAGGTATGTTGGATGGTCTGGCCTTCCTACCAAAGGTTAAGGTGAAAGATGGGCTTAAGTATGTGAAAGATGTTGCTCCAGATGCAGTGTTAGATGTTGTGGACTATTTTGACAGGAATTATGTGAGTGGCACATTTCGTGCCACTAGAGCAACAAATGGAAATATTGTGATGAAGAGAACAAATGCCCCGAGGTTCCCCGTTGATGTGTGGAACGTTCATGATGCAACAGTGAATGATAGATCGCGTACTAACAATGTATGCGAATCATGGAATAATGGACACAGTCATCTTGTGGGCCATGACAAACCAGGACTGTGGCACTCAATAAGTTGCATACAAAAGGATCAAACATCAGCATTGACTGAAATTGAGTGCCTCAAAATAGGAGACCCTGCCAGGAAGCGCGTACAGAGAGAGCATGTGAACATGCAAAAGAGACTTAACCCTTTACCTAACGAATCGCCCGCATCCGCCCGCGTAATATGCAATTTGAGCAGCTGAAAAAATAAATTTTTCAAAATAATATCAACAAAACCTTATCATGTGACCCCTCATTGGAACGATCTCAATGAGCTCGTTCCAATGAGGGGTCACATGATATGGTTTTGTTGAAATTTTTTGAAAAATTTAAAAAAATGATATTTAAAATAATAAATTTTGATATCGTCTGCATTGGGTAAAGGGTTAAGAATTTATGCATGCAGGTTGGAAAGGGTGAGAAAGAGGTTCCTGAGTTTATGGACACTGTTGGACACTTCATTCATGCAAAAAGCTTCTGATTTTCCTTAGTTTACTGTGTAAATGCATAAATGTCGCAAAAACATAGCTTATGACCCCATGTTGGAATAATCTCCAGCTTTAGCTCCAGGAGCTCATTCCAGTGAGTGGCCATAATATATGGGAAGTGTAATTAAATAATTAATATATTCCGGGTTGGTAAAGGTAGATGTTTGTACTTTATTGTATTTTATATTTTCATGTTATTTGCAGGCCACATCTTATTTCGTCTTAATAAAAAACATATCATAATTTAAATGCACTTCCTTTTTTATATTAACAAACAGAACTTCATATAACATTATTTTTATGCATTGGCTATAATAGCAATACAGGTCCAAAATCTTAGTCTGTTCTGGTCCTTGTTTCTCAGGATCACGGACCATAATACTGTGCAACAAGCCTCAGAAATAGACTAAGATTACGGATCCTTATTGCTATCCACAGCCGCAAAAATGCTTAGAGTTTTCTTTTCTAGCCGCCAAATTTAACGCCGGGGGGGTTGTGAATTTAGTGCCGTGGGGAAAATTGGACCATTGTGAATTTAGCGGCCATGGGGAAATGGTCACTTTTCTAATCAAGAGGCTGTGGGGAAATGGTCCCGTGGGGAAATGACCTACAATCGAAAATATTGCCCACATGTGGATAGTGACCAATCCACGACGGCTGTACTGTGCCATTCAAGTACTTAAAAGTGATGAAAATCTGACTGTGGTAAGATTTTTATGAAAACAGTAGCGTGAGGTAACATTTTTGTGCTTCAAAAAACATTTTCAAGAATGTCATTTCTTCATACTCACGTGGTTCAGCAAAGCTACTAGTTCCAGTAGTCAGACATAAATTATGAGAAATTTTAATGCCGCTTTTTTTTCATTTCAAATGATTTAACCCTCCCCACAATGATGCCAAAATAAGAAATTTTCAAGCAAAATAATTACTCACAATGCAAGTAGGAAATTAACCAATTCAGTCTTGTTTGGCAGAGCTCAATGAGCTCTGCCAAACAAGACTGAATTGGTTTAAATTCCTGGCTGCTTTATGGGAAAAATTTGCAGGTTGAAATTTTGTATTTCAACATCATTGGGGAGAGGGTAAAAGTTTGTTAAAAAAAAAAATGTTCATACTTTTTGGGGAGAGGGTAAAAGTTTGTTAAAAAAAAATATTTTTCATACTTTTTTAATACCCTCAAGGATTAACTGACATTTTTTTCATTGTTTTCAAGAATTTCAAAACGGCACGAGAACCCATGAAGTTGGCAAAGCACCACATGATTCTTATGGGTGTGCGGACAAAAATGCCAATGGACAAAATGCCAACGGACAAAATGCCAATCAGACAAAATGCCAATGGACAAAGTATAAAATGGACAAAATGCCAGAATAAAATATGATTTAAAAAGTGTTGTTATTGTTGAATTTTGGTCAATAAGGGGTTCAGTCCCAAATTACTTTTTTGCGAGCGCCCTCTTCCAAAAGTCAGTTATAACCCCTGGCATTTTGTCGTCGCGGCATTTTGTCACCATGGCATTTTGTCGCTGTGGCATTTTGTTGCTGTGGCAAAATGACGTGTGGCAAAGTGTCGCGCTGCATAATGTCGTGTGGCAAAATGTCGGGGAACCGCTGTCAGTATTCAGATAGCTTTTTTTTCTTTCTAAATTGTTGTAAAAATTCCAATTTTTGTTTTGCATGTTTACAGGTAATCAGCATTGTTCGATTTAATGAAGTGTAACCACTTACGTTTGCGCACAAGTGTCTTTCATGGATACTGATTTAATAGTCGTCTGAATGTGACAAAATACGAAAAGTAATATTTGATAGAAAGTCAGGAAATACTTGTCAAATGCTGGTGTAAGAGAATCGGTCACTTGATTAAAATCCCATAAAAACGGTGAGTCCCAGAACATGATGAATCAGTTTGGCTGATTCTGCAGTGTGTGCTGGGTCAGCAGACCTCGAGCACTGACAAGGTCACGTGCCCTTGCAGCCACTGCAGAATAATGAATTTTACCATAAAAACACTCGCCTGGAACTGTCGGGTCGATTTTGCGATTTTGGCTTTTTGTCGATTTGTGAATTTCTGTTCAAGCTTTCAAAGCTCCTGCCTTCACAGGGACCATTGACTCAGCATTTATTAGGACTTGGACACGTTTGGTGAGCATTTAGTTCTGGCAGAAAATACTTTTATAATTTGCATTTTTGTGAGCTCTTTCCAGTAAAGTGTACCAAAAATATTTTTCAAATTATACCTTATGAGTTCTTTCACTTAAAAGTTGTGATTTGACTAAAAGTGATATTTTTTCATCTGAGGTAATTTGCATTTTTGTGAGCTCTTTCTAGTAAAGTGTACCGAAAGTATTTTTCAAATTACACCTGATGAGTTCTTTCACTCAATTGTTGTGATTCAACTAGAGTGATTATTTAGAGAGATTGTATTTCTGTTGATTGTACCTAAAGGCTAAATATTAGGAAAAGGGGGAAAGAAGTTTTGTATTTGTTGCATAGAGGTTTTACTTGTGGGGAAAATACAGGCAGAAATATTTATTGTCTGATAAGTTTGTTCAGACTAAATTCTGGAAAGTCCTGAGATTGTTGCTTTGGAAGAATTTAGATGTTGTAAAACGCTTTACTTGGGAGTTTAGTGATAATTCATGCCTGGGGCAAGGATATATCCGCCTATTCAGGAATTGGTTCAAGAGAAACCCACTGAATTAGTTGACGAGTTGAAACGTGAATGTAGCTGGACAAGAGTTGTACTTGATGGTTAAAGAAAGAAGTTTATGTACCCAAAAATTCTTTAATGTACAAAGATTAGTTGTCTGTAGTAATAAATAATTGTTATTATAAATTGAGTGGTTTATTCATTAGGTTACCTTACTGCTTGTGATATCCTTAAGGGTAAGTTTTGGAAGGAAGTTAGCCCAGATTGTCTGTGCCCATGGTTGAGCCCGGATTACCTGATCTATGTTGCTTGAGCATTGACACAGGAAGTCTGAGTAAGTTTTAGGCATTGTAATTTGTAAATTGTATGTTTGCCCACAACATAAATTGGGCTGGTGTTGCTATCCTGACAAATAGAGGTGTTGATTACCCCTGGGATTGAGGTAATCATCCCCCACCTATAGCATGAAGGTGCCCCTCCCTCCTCTTTCGTGTTTTTTGTAGACAACTGGGTAGATAGCAGGTGTGTTGGGGAGATAGGGAGTGCTTTCCCGTTACAATAGCACTGGCCGGTTTTGGCCATTACGTTAGGTAAAGGGTTAAATAATATAATTATCATTAATAATGAAAAGTAATAAACAGACTAATCACTTGACTGGACTGGTTACGTGAAAAAATTCATTCGAGGTGAGGAACTATATTGTAAAACACTCGTGTGCATTTGCGCCCTTGTGTTTGTACAACGTCCCTCACCTCTCATGAATTATTTCATGTAACTAGTCCAGTCAAGTGATTACTCTCTATGTAATTAGTTCAGTTATTACAGGTGTACATGTGAGAAATTCGTCATTTTGCATTTGCAAAGTTTGTTTCAGTGACATAATTATACACCCACCTCCTGCCCACATCATCCACCGGTTCATTCCCACTAGACCAATTCCCTTTAGACCAACTCCCACGAGGCCAATTCCCAAAAGACTAATTCCCCTTAGACCAACTGGTGTGTTCTACTTTAAAAATAATTCTATATCAATAATTTGATATATTTATAAATATTTATAAATGTATTTAATGTTATTGATATTCAAGTCTGAAAATAAGCAGTCTGTCATTTGCTGAATGAGGTCCCCAGAGGGTGAATTTGCTGATGCTATTCCATACAGTGGGCCAGTTTATTCTCTAGGTACCTCTTTCTGTTTATGTTTGAGACCTTGATTCAGGCTGAGGTTCACCACATTCACCCTCTGGGGACCTCATTTTTCAGATGATAGTCTGCTCATTTTCTGGCTTGTCGATATTTTATATATGTTGGGCAGATTTTTATAAATAAATGTTTTCCTAATTATCCTTAATCAACCCTTAATCAATAACACTATGTAGTTGGTCTTTTGGGAATTGGTCTTTTGGGAATTGGCCTAAAGGGAATTGGTCTAAAGGGAACTGGTCTAGTGGAAAGACATCCATCCACCCTAAGGGGTACTATTTTGCTTATCACCATATCATTGTTGCTTATCTGGTTTGTGTATGAACTTATATATTAAGACATGTGCAAGATGCTTTCCTGTAATACACTGATCAGGTGTCATGGCCTTGGACATTATCCTAGAGCATACCTAGACTTTTTATTGGCTTGGGTTTCTAGTCGGTATACAAATATGTGTCGTGTGCTTTCTTCTGCATGAGGGACAACACGTTAAAGGACACAACTCAGATAGACTTTCAGTAATAGCTAGTTTCTCTAGCTGGTAGATTTTATATTACATGTACATTTATATTAATGCTTTGTTAATTTTTAGCCTGGGCTACACTGCATTTTATCACTTATGCCAATAAACAGAGCGGTGTAACCTGAATCAATCAAACATACTGCGTTTTTCATTCTCCCGGTCCAAGTTTCACAAAGTACTTTCTACAATTCACAAGACAATTTTACTGACAGTAGCTACCATTCAACAAAATTTTTCCCACCTTAACCCTTTACCTAACGTAACGGCCAAAACCGGCCAGCGCTATTCTCAAAAATCGCCTATTAATTTTCATTATTTTTTTCATTTTTTGTCTCAAAAACATAGGTTATGAAACCTCGTTGGAACGAACTCGTCGAGCTCGTTCCAATGAGGGGTCATAACCTATGTTTTTGAGACAAAAAATGAAAAAAAAATAGTTATTCAAGAATTATTTTTGCAAGTGTCGTCTGCTTTTCATGTTAGGTAAAGGGTTAAATAAAAAATAACATTGCAAAAAGTTCAGAGGAACAGCTTTCAAAGTCTACCAAGGGTTATAACTCTGGTAAGCATGCATGAACAGAACCCACAATATGTTGAGATCCTTTCCCAAATACTAGTTTATCACAAAAGCAAAGGCCACCAAAACTGTCAGCACCAATGCTAAATTGAACTATAATGCAAAACTTTAATAGGGACAGTTTTTCAAGTATAACAAAATACATAACTCTGGTTAGTATGTAAGGACAAAACCCACAATATATGGATATCCTTTCCCCCATACTGGTCTCTGGCCATACTAAAGGACATCAAATTCTAACAAATTATGCTAGAGTTCTACTACAAATTGTGCCTGAACAAGTATGGATTTACAGACATATATATATTACTGAGAGCTACAGGCTGTGTTAATGCCCCTCTGGAGGTGATTTCAGTGGGCATATAGTAAAGGGCTCTAACAGTCTGTAACCCCTCAATGACATAACATAGACTGTGACCTCCTTTCCCCTCTCCCCATAACATCAAATAGCCTGTAAGTGCCTCAATAACATAACATACTGTGTAATGGCCTGCATACCATAGCATTAACCCACTCAGTAACATAACAAAACCTTACATAGCCTTACCCTCCAATAACATAACATAACATAACATAGCCCACCCATATGCCTTCATTAACATAACCCCCTCAATAAACATAATATAGCCTGTAACCCCTTCAATAACCTAACAGCCTGTGACTTCCTCAACAACATAACATAGCTGTGACCTCCTCAATAACATAACATAGCCTGAAACTCCCTCAATTTATTTATTTATTTATTGGTGTAAAGGATCACATACTTATGCACAATGGCTAATCATGACCATGACAGTTTTACGGGTGGAGGAAGCTGGAGTACCCGGAGAGAACCACCGAGCAGCGATGAGCAACTGTCAGCTCCTCAACATTCTAACTCTGTTCAAGCTCCCCTCAAGCAGGGTTACGGCAGTTGAGAACAAGTGCACCATTGACATGCAGTATGCCTTAGTACACGGCGTCGTCAGCTCAGAGTTAGAATGTTGAGGAGCTGACAGTTGTGTGTCGGTGCTTGGTGGTTCTCTCCAGGTACTCCGGCTTCCTCCACCCATAAAACTGTCACAGTCACGATTAGCTATTGTGCACAAATATGTGACCTTAGACTTCAATAAATAAATAAATAAATCCCTCAGTAACATAAGATAGCCCACAACTCCCCCAATATCTTGTAAAATAGCCTGTAATCCCCTCAATAAAATGAAGGCATTTAGATTGTCCTAATGCATTCATAACATTTGTAAGGGAGTTTTCAATTTTGACAAGTGGTTCAGAGAATGTGTTCATTTTGCAAATGATGGTTAAACTACAATGGAAAATACCAGTATTACAAGATTTGAAATAATAAAAAAAAGCCGCAAGACAGATGTAGCCTAATGAGAATTAGTTACAAGACGTGCCATAGATTACAAAGAAATATAATTAAGTATAATAAAACAGAATGTTTGACAACATGTTTACTTAATTCACAGCAAAATACTTTGTGGGAGTCTGTCCAAATTAGATTTCACAAATAACCCATCATTACATACTGGAAACATTTATGGAATTTCCAATTACCAAATAGAAAGTGATTATGTCTCTAATAAAATAAATATTTTTGACTGAATATTCTGCAATACCCCTGTTTTAGCATGCTGAGATGTCAAAAACAAATTAAATTTACTGTTAAACACATTTGGTCGAGCTTCTATCTGTAAGAGAACAGTACAGTCACCATGGACTAGTCGTAGTCCACCTATGGGCAGTGATATCCAGCATAGGTTGATTTACCAGGTGATAAAAATCGTCATCAGCAAAATTTTAATTAACTCTTTAATTGCTGCTGGCAGATATTCCACCCAGCACAGGGTTTCTCTTGTTACTGAAATAAGTATATGTTGGGCACATTTAATCATATTTGCCCCGTGTAAATTGAATGGATTTTTTCACCAATGATTACTTGTGTTAGACTTATATTAATTTGTCATCAAATCTAGTCATGGCTGCTTTAAAGCAGCCATTACTAGATTTGATGAAAAATATCTGGAAAATACTCAGCAGGTTAAGTTTTAATGAAGCACCGGTTTGTACCCAGTGCTTCATTAATTAAATTTTTGATAATTATTCCTATAATTAGTGTTTGGGATCTAATGTTATTGCATCCATGGAAATATTGCCCACCCGTGGAAAGTGACAAGTCCATGGCGGCTGTACTGTAACTCTCGAAACATTCTGTATGAATACTAAATTTTATTATATGTAGAGCCAAATGAAGAACCTTCAGACCTGTACTGAACTGGCTTTAAGGTCACTTTCATCATCTATAACTATATCAAGACCGCAACTGAAGTATGAAGTCAAGTTTAGGCAATCCTTCATAATTATGTTGCTGACTTTATAGGACTTACACCCCAAGGGTGCAGTCACATCAGGGTGGATATGGATAGGCAATAGAGATGAGCTGCATAAACTGATCACCCCATCCCCAGAACAGATACCCTCATGGCTGCTGGATGCCGCTCATGGCTTGATCCTGCCCCGACCGATTCATATAAGCTCACTACATTTGTGCAGTCTCCAACAACATCAACTCCAGAACAGCTACAAACTCACATAAGCAGTCACACCAGAGTGGATATGGATAGGCAGTAGTGATGAGCAGAATAAACTCTGTTCATCATGCACCATCCCCTCCTCCCCAGTCCCAGAACTGATGACAGCATTGGTTGCTGGGTGCTGTTCTTGGCTTCTCCCAGCCCCAAACTGACTGACAAAACATTAATAATCACAACAGACTGTATTCTTTCACCATGTGGGGGGGATTTCAGGCCATAAAATTATTATTATAAGGCCTAAAAAATAAAAAAGTTGTTCCTCAGGCCCTCCCACATAGTCCTTTTGGTTGCCGCATACTCTCTTTTCAACCAATGTAAACTTTAAATGAAAGTGTCAATGACACTGTAGCTTAGCTTGACAAACTTGAACTTGGTAAGTTATAAATGAAATGGCAAAATTGAAGATCATTGGTACCAATGTTATTTGATGAAATTTCAACATAACAGCATTGTGTGTGCACAACCTCAGAGTTATCCATGCATTTTTAAATGTAAACTGTAAGACTGGCTAAAGGAAGAATGTTGATACACAAATGCAGCATATTCAGAGGTTATTTTAAATGGCAACTTTTTTCACAGAAATGAATGCTTATCAACAGCTCTTATCTAAAGTTCTTGCCTAATGAGCACACTAAGTTCAAAAACAATCCTATGATAAATGTGGCCTGTAGGCATGTCAAAGAATGTTGATGCACAAATGCAATAAATTCAAAGATTGTTGCTAACAGCAACAGTTTTTGATGGAAATGAAAAGAAAATCAATAGCTCCTATCTTTGTCACCCTGCATAAGCATACAAAGTTTCAAAACAACCTGATAAGGAATGTGTCCTCTGAGGCATGCCATAGGACAATGTTAATGCACAAATGCACTAAGTAGAAGGTCATTGCTTGTGGAAATGTTTTTTTTTTTATGGAAATTCATAATTATACCCTGCTGAGAGTGCAAAAGGAATAAGTTGATGCACAAATGCAGTAAGTTCAAAGGTTGGTGATAACGACAATAAATTTTTATGGAAATGAAAAAAAGCAGTAGCTCACATCTAGAGGTCACACGGAACACACATACCAAGTTTCAAAGTGATCCGATCATAAATGTGCCCTGAAGGCCATGTTAAAAGGAAATATTGAGGTCTGACTAAGTTCAAAGGTCAGCAGCAACATTTTTTGACAGAAATGGAAGAAAATCAACAGCTCCCATATAGAAGTCACCCCACACAAGCTCACCAAGTTTGCAAGTGATCCAATCATAAATGTGCCCTGCAGGGTGTGTCAAAGGGAAATATTGATGCTTAACTGCACTAAGTTTTTACCAAGTTCATTGAAGGTCATTGCCAGTGGCAACATTTTTTGATGGAAATCAAAGAAAATCGATAGCTCCCATCTAGAGGTAACCCCAAACAAGCATGCCAGGTTTCAAAGCAATCTGATCATAAATGTGCCCTGTAGGGTGTGCCAAAGGGAAATATTGAGGTCTGACTAAACTAAGTTCTAAGAACGTTGGCTGCAGCAACATATTTTGACGGTAATTGAAGAAAATCGATAGCTCCCATCTAGAGATCACCCCAAACAAGCATGCCAGGTATGTACGTATGCCGACGGACGAGAAGTGATGGCGATAGCTCAGCTTGACTTTGTCAAGTTGAGCTAAAAAAATAAAAATTAAACTGTTTATGTTTGATATTTTACCCAAGTTAAGAAAATTGATAAATTTGTCCTCTGAGTGAAAGAAAGCTTTGCAATGCTAAAGCATTGCAAAGCCTTATTGCACTCAAGGGAAGAAATACACCACCACCCTTGCTATTCTGTAGATTATGAGGCCTAAAACATAAACCAAGAACATGAACTTTTAATGGCAAAGAAATAATTGCAGAAACTAGTGCGCACTGTCAGTGCCAAAGCTGCGACGATTCGTGTAACGCCAATGATGTTTTAAAACTTGTTGGTCAAAAAAACTCGCTGATGACAAGTCCATAAATGTGACAGAAATTATCCGAATGACATGCACTATTGAGAGGGTGTAGACATCGTGAAGATACACTTGCATACCAAGTATGGTGTCATTCCATCAAGTGTTTTAGGGGTTATGGTGTTTTTTAAACTTGTTGGTGACAGACCGACCAACATACCAACAGATCAACAAACAGACAGACAGACCAACATTGCCACATATAGAGCTGCTCGTCGCAGCTAATAAAAAATAAAATAAAACACCACTCGCCCGCATTCAATTTTACAAATAATGGCCTAAGAAACAGAAGAACTAATTTGTGTGGTCTTATCAAGGCCTTTTATTTATTTATTGGTGTTTAAGTTCACTTTCAGCATCTTTGGCTATATCATTACCACAACATAGGGGTAGGATGTAAAGTTTAGCCAATCGTTTATATCTATGCTGCCCACTTTAGAAAGATTCCACTCAAGGCATTGGTTACCAGAACCTATTTTACCAGTGAAACAGAACTTGTTTACTGCAGTAAACAAGCACTGCTCCAGGTCTTATATTACCAGAAGAACAGTAAACAACTACTACTCTACTTCCCAGACTCCCCACATGGGGTAATATGAACTACTTTTTCAATTTGTGAGTAGAAAACCTTTAGAGTGAACTCATTTAGTTGTAAATGTCAAACATATATCTTCTCTCTCTTCTGCAAAGGATGTTGATTGTTGAAGCAATGTGTGTGCTATTTGACTCGATTAATCCTTATAAGAACATTCCAGTTGTTACACAGTCCTATTGGTGGGTGTAACATATGGAGAGTGTTGTTAAGAATCAGGTGTATCGTAAACATGCAAGATTTGCCCCGACTGTGATGGTTCAAGTCACTGCCGACAAATATTCCCACTACATCACCAATGCATGTCTTCAACAAAGGTATGCATCGATGATGTAGTTGGAATATCAAGAAAGTAGGGATTTGGGCTAAAAAAAAAAACAAGAGGCCCCACGGGGCCTGAGGGCGCTCACCTGATACTGGCCGAGTCATATCACCAAAATAGCAAGGGATTCTGCCTTGTGGTTATTATCAGTTTTTCAACATAAAAGTGTTTTCTCTACTTAGTAACCCAGAGTGTTCATATGTTAGATCCCCATATTGGGTACTCAATAATTTATCTATTTATTTATTGGAATTTAAGGTCACTTTCTAAGGCTACATCATTACAGAGGCATAATTATAATATCAGGTTTGGTCAATCGTTTATGCCTATTACTGCCCACTTTACAGGGCTTTCAACGCAGGAATTGGTTACTGGGCCCAATTTTATCAATAAACCAGAACTTGAACAAATTTCAATTTGCCGCTTCTAAGAAAACTAAAAATCAAATATCAAAAGATTCTGAGAGGAGTATCAGAAAAAAAAGATTTTTTAAGAATATTTCTCATACTGAATTAAGTTATACATTGGGCTCCCATAGGGAACCCAAAAACAAAAGCTTCTGAAGCAGTGGTTTGGGAGAAGAAGATTATTCAACGTTATTCCCATTTAAGGTCACTTTCAGCATCTAAGGCTACATCTTACAGAGGCGTAATTATAATATCAAGTTTGGTCAATCGTTTATGCCTATCACTGCCCACTTTACAGGGCTTTCAATGCAGGAATTGGTTACTACTGGGCCCAATTTTATCAATAAAGCAGAACTTGAACAAACTTCAATTTGCCACTTCTAAGAAAATCAAAAATCAAATATCAAAAGATTCTGACAGGAGTAACAGAAAAAAAAGATTTTTTAAGAATATTTCTCATACTGAACTAAGTTATACATGGGCTCCCATAGGGAGCCCAAAAATAAAAGCTTCTGAAGCAGTGTTTTGGGAGAAGAAGATTCTTCAACGTTATTCCCATTAGCTACACTGTTAAAAAATGATGACTCGGCACTTTTAGTCCTAGAAAAGAACCTTATGATAAAATTTTTACCATTTTTTTCTTCCGGTCCTAAGGAAGCTTCACACCATATAAAAATTCTCAGTGCCATGTAGTTCTGGAGATATGGGCATTTAAAAAGAAAAAAATTTTTTAGCTCCTGCAGTTCCCGTGGGGGACAGGAAAACAATTTTCGGCATAAATTAGGTACTTATGACCCAATAAGCCCTCATATCAAATTTGGTTCAAATCGACTTTTTGGTTTGGAAAATAAAAATTTTGGTATAATTTGGGCTCCCACAGTGAGCCCAAATATGAACCCAGGTACTTGGCTTTACCAAACTTCACTCTCAGCCCCTAAGAATGCTGTGTACATCAAATATCAAAACATTTTGACTGGTGGATCTGAAAAAAAAATTTTTTTTAAAGAATATTCCTCATATTGAACTAAGTTATAATTTGGGCTCCCACAGGGAGACCAAATATGAGCCGAAGGACTTGACTTGAACAAACTTGAATCTCACCTCCCTAAGCATACTGTATACCAAATATCAAAAGATTCTGACCGGTGGATGCGAAGAAGAAGATTTTAAAAGAATATACCTCGTATTGCACTAAGTTACAATTTGGGTTCCCAAAGGGAGTCCAAATATGAACTCAGGGACTTGGCTTGAACAAACATCAATCTCACCCCCCTAAGGATGATGCATAGCAAATATCAAAAGATTCTGATTTGTGGATCCGAAGAAGAAGATTTTTAAAATATATCCCTCATATTGCACTAATTTGAACATTTGGGTTCCCATAGGGAACCCAAATATGGACCGAGGAATTTGATTTCTACAAATATGTGAATCAATGTTCCAAAGATGTTATATGTAAAATATGAAAGCTTTTAGAGCAGTGGTTTGGAAGAAAACAATTCTTTATTTTTTTCCCATTGCCTACTGTGTTAAAAAATACTGACTCAGCACTTTTTCAGAGTCCCGAAAAAGTACCCTATGATAAAACCGATAGCAATTTTTTTTTACCAATCCTTTCTGTTGGACCCAAGAAAGCTTCACACCAAATAAAAATTCTCACTGCCGTGCAGTTTTTGAGATATAGGCATTTTAATTTTTTTCTATTTTTAGCTCCTGTGGTTCCCACGGGGCTACAGGAAAAAAAATTTCTGCATAAATTAGGTACTTATGACCCAATAAGCCCTCACATAAAATTTGGTTCAAATTGGCCTCTCGGTTTAAAAAATAGAAATTTGGGGTGGGGCCAAAATTTTTGCTCCTCCCATAACATCGCCAAGTATAGACCTACAAACTTCTCTTGAACAAACTTGAGTCTACACCTCAAAAGGAAGCTGCATACCAAATATCAAGTCTCTGCTATTGCTGGTTCTTGAGAAGAAGATTTTTTAAGAATTGGAGCATTTTTGCCCCACCCCTCTGCTCAATATGAGCCGAAACCTAATTTGCCCAAAAATCAAAATGCCGCTATATAACCCCTACTCACATGAAATTTCATTAACATGCGGCCAGTGGTTTGGAAGAAAAAGACCCAAACACCACCTTCACGCCGGACGACGGACGCCGGACGACGGACGCCGGACGACGGACGAAAAGTGATCAGAAAAGCTCACCCTGACTTTCAGTCAGGTGAGCTAAAAACCCGCAAAACTTCTTTGTTTATTTGTAGCTAAAAAAATAATATTGTACAGTACAGCCACCGTGGACTGGTTAGTTTCGATGCGTGGGCAATATTTCGATGGAAACAATAATATTAGATTCCAAACACTAATTATATGAATAATCATAAAAATTTAATTAATGAAGCACTGGGAACAACCCGGTGCTTCATTAATTAAAATTTTGCTGATGATGATTTTATTACATGCATGAGTGGATATCACTGCCCATGCGTCCAAGGTAACTGTACTATAGCGATCATGATACAACATCTTATTTAATTAACATGTATTGTACAGTTAAAACTAAAAGTCCTGTCCTGAAATGCGCACAAATAGCACGTCGATATGCACGTTAATCTACGCGATATGACCGTAGTAAGGCTATCAAATTCTGTAAATATGGCCTGTGCACAAGCAATGTTTCAGCCAATGGACCTCCGGGTAACCCGGAGGTCCATTGGTAGAAACATAGCCCGTGTTTGCTATAAGTAACCGGGAGAACCTGTCGTGCTTTGGATGCCATTCGATATGGCAATTGCGTGAATTTATACGCACAATTAAGCCTAGATAAGCACGCAGTTCGTGACAGGACTTCTAGTTTTAACTGTACTGGTACCCCAGATTGCAGGAATGCACAAACTGAAAAGTTAAGATAACCCCACAAAGCTTATGCAAAGAAATTTTCATAACCCTTTTGAGCAAGATAACCCCACTCTCTTGTCAGTATATTTATTTTTAAGTGGTCGAGTGCTGATTTATTTTTGGTCATCAAAATTTGCTCACTTGTCACTGACTTGTTACAATTTATGGGAGAGTGCCTGGAGGCACTCTCCCGTAAATTGTGACAAGGCATATCCACACAGACTTAAATAATTTCACTTCAAAGATAATATAAACCACATCCACAGAATATGAAGCCTTTAAGTTTAGGCACCTGCACTTCAGAATATAGATCAAATATGGGCTTCCTGCATATTACCAGTTAACTGGTTGAGTACCAGAAGCCACTATCAGGGCTTTCAGAAAAATGATGGTAGCAGGGCAAAAGCCAACATTTTTCTGGCTAATGGTTTCATATTCAGCCAAACGCACATAATATTTTGTTTATATAAATTTGTTTTATTACAAGATATTGGAGAGTGCCTCTGGGCATTTTCCAAGAATTTGTAATAAAACAAATTTCGAATAGCAATTTTAGGCCACTAAAATAATATAGCCCTTATCCAGTTAATGAAAAATAAAATGTCTATCTTCAGCATTGTTCAGTTGATCATCCTTCCATGAGTACATTGTGATGTCTCCACCACCTACCCCTTCAACCTGCAGATGATTTTAGAGGTGTGAGAAACGTTTTTCTCCCCCACTATACCTGAAACATACGCGTGTCCCGGGTGAGACAGCAGGGTGGGATATTTCTATCCCACCCACCCCATGTGACATACTCATTTCAGTCATTTGCATATTTTATTAGGTCGCCGGAGCTATTTCATCATCGTCTGCACAATTGTAAATAAACTGTAAATTGTGTTCATTTATTACCTATTTATCTGTTCCTTGTTGATATAGGCTCAATATTTAATTATTATTCAAATATTAAACTTGATTTGTTTCAACCCCATGTTTCTCTGCAGATTTAATAATATCACTGCGCAAATTTATCGATCGATCAATAATCTCACAATGCCCTTTACATTAGAGTTTGACACGCGCAAATTCATTTACCCTTTAACGGACAGTGTTACAAATAAATTTTTTAGTATATACTTATGGTATATACCTAACTTTTGTACGATCTTTCCGATAAAATTGTTCGTTTTTCGAAAGGACTACGACTTAATAAATTGGGTATGTCAGCATGTGACCGCCAATTATCTATAATGACGTAATCCTCGTGTGTGGGGAGAAAAATCATCTTCGATGAGTCTGAAGGTGGGAATGGGGAAATCTTGCCCCTCGGGTGAGATTTTCCCATTCCACCTCCAGACTCATCGGGGATCATAATAATCCTAGAAAATTTTTGTTAACCTTTGGAAGAATGTACAGCAGGGTTATCCAATTAGTGCATTCCTGAGATTTGTAATGCTGTGTCTCCAACAGCCCGAATCATGTGTTACAGACCTTCACTTGAATGACCAATCATGTGTGTGACATAACTCCAATTAACAAATTTAGTCAATCAAACAAAGTGCATGATTGCAAGCAAGAGCGAATCAATCTAAGAATACAGTGCCGATGAAAGAGTCCCAAATGAAAAGATTGAGAGGGGGTGGGGGGGGAGGAAGACAGCAAGATACTCCTGAGATCTGGACACAACATGGGGTTAGTGTAAGCTCTCCCATTTACCCAGAGATAGGGACTTCACAAGGCACCAGGAAGCCTTAAGTTGTCTTTGCCAAAACATGCATTTACCCGATAATAAAAATCATAATCAACAAAATTTTAATTAATGAAGCACCAGGTTGTACCCTGTACTTCATAAATTAATTTTTTATGATTATTCCTATAATTAGTGTTTGGAATCTAATATTATTATGTCTATGGAAATACTGCACACCTGTGGAAAGCGACCAGTCCAGGGCAGCTGTACTGTAGATAGAGCTCTTATCATAGCAAGAATGTAGTACTTTAACTCTGAACTCTCTGACACCTAACTGTTGGGATAATACCTGGGGTGCAGAGAAGCCTCTCTTTTTATTAATTTAGCCCTGGATGGAGTATAAGACCCTTGCTAGAACGTCTGCAGGACATATTGCAGCACCCATAACATTGGAAGGATGCGAGGAGGCATGGGAAGGTACTCAAGGTTCATATAATCGATGGCGACTAAAAGTCAAGAACTTTGGAAAAGCCTGAGGAACCAGATTCTCCTTTAGCTTGGCCCCCAAACAACCTAATTTACCAACCTCAAAATGAGGACAACCATGTTCCACACAGCCCACATTGTTGAGGTAAAGCATCCATTGCACAAAACACACTGAGAATGTGTATTGTCAATGTGTTTTGGCAATGAACAGTTCAAACTAGGTTCGAACAAATAATAGTTCTAGGCATGAATAAGGTGAACCGTAAATGATGAAGGAGGAGCAAAAACTTTAAACAAAATCCAGGGACCGACCTGGGCATGCGCCAGTGCGTATTTGGTTCTGAAACATCAGGACCTGGCTCTTAAATCTCAGAAATAGGCTTCTCAGTTGGCGCGTAACTTCTCAGATCATATTTTGATATTCTTTTGATGAATAATCGAGAGAGACACTCTTACAGGTATTATATATATGATTATCATTGTTGTAGAGTGCTTAAGTTAATACTTCAAGTCTTAATTACCAAGCATTAATCTTCACTGTGGTTTCTGATCAAGTCTTGGCTGCCTATTTAGGCAGCCAAGACTTGATCAGAAACCACAGTGAAGATTAATGTTTGCTATAGTGTACTAAATGAAAATGATGAGAGCTATTACATACTTGCAGTGTGTGTTACAAACAGCAGTGTGACTCCGTAAATTGAAATCTGGCGCATGAATTGAAAAAATAGGCTCCTAGGCTAGAGCGTATTTTAAATAGTCCTGATCGGTCCCTGAAAATCCCTGTGTGTAAGGAAGGGGCCAGAAAGGGGAACAATCCCAAGATCAAGTACAACCCAAAGAGGAGGAAGTGAATACACCCTACCAAAAGGATTAACAACCAGAACTTAAGAAATTACAAAGTTTTGCTGAGCACAGAGATAATGAATACTGGAAGCAACTAGGAAATTTTCGAGTGAATTAGTCGCCAGTCGAATAGTTGTTTCCCTGTACAATCAGAATGAAACTTCTCGTATTAATTTACAGTGCCTCCATTTCTGGGGTTATCAGACATGTTAACAATTGTGGGTGGAATGGCCGAGATCATATCGGAATCCCACCTGGAATGAGATGAGTTTAAGCTAAAAAATCACCGAAAATCTAACAAACTTTTTTTGAGGAATTTGAGTGTAGGAATGTATGGAACTTACTTCGGGACTGCATTATCAGGGGATTGGGGGGGGAGGGGGGGGGGGGGGGGGTCATAAAATGTGATTTCCAGCAATTTTGAAAAAAATGCACTCAATGATCTCTGGGTGACCTCAGCGATGTTGACCAATATTTTGAATCTCCACTGAAGTTCAACAAATGTGGTGTTGGTCCCAGGTCCATAGGTCATACCATACTTCGAGATATGTGCTTGCACCCACTTTCAAAACTTTTTGTTTTTTCTCTGCCCACTTTTTAGTGCAGAAACAATGCATGAACTTTGGGAATGTATTTTATGTAATAAAATGTGATTTCCTGCAATTCTGAAAAAAATGCACTCCAAGTCCCTGGGTGACCTTGACCCATATTTCTGAACAGTCATTGAATTTCGAAGTATTTGGTGTTGGTCCCAGGACCATGCTTAATTTTTTTTTTGCTATGCCACTTTTTAGAGTGATGAAATACACCTGCTCACTTTTTCGAGTGTAGAAATATGATGTATGAACTTCTCTATGAACTTAGAGGGTCATAAATAGGACTTCCAGAAATTCTGAAAAAATTCACTCAACAATCACTGTACACATCAGTGACCTTGACCTACATTTTGAACCTCCACTGATTTTGATTTTGGTGCCAAGTCCATAGGTCATGCCATGTCTGCATTATGAGTGTGATCTACCTTCAGAACACCCGTAGGGGCACCCCCAATGCCCCATGAGCCTGAAAAACATACATGGCCGATTACTAAATGACTGTCTGTCAGTGTGCCAAAAAGCATAGAAGAAGAAGTGTGTTTCATACAGACTGCCCCAATTGCAAGTGGGTATGTTAGGAATGGTTTAAAAGTCTGTCTTTATGTAAATTGTTTGAATGTTAAATGTCAGCATTTTCTTGATGAATTAGCTAAAATCAGTTAGCTTGTAAAGTTCCTCATCAGGACAAGTCTGATTTAATGTATTCTTATGTACCGTGGAGCCCACTTAATTTGATATCTCTTAACTGAATTACCCTGTTAACTGAATATAATTTCCCAGCACAAAACCATTTAACATACCTCCAGTACAAATTCGACCTGTTAATTGAATATAGGTTAAAGAGTAAACTCCTGTTAATTAAATAAAACATCTTGTAACCTGTCGAGAAATTACTCTGACTCTCCCCAGTTTTCCTTTGTTTATAGACCTATTTGGTCTCAGTTCATCCAATACAGGCATTTAATCTATTGTATCTTGTTTGACAGAGCTCATGGAGCTCTGTCAAACAAGATATAATAGAATAAATGCTAAGTTTATCTATAAAATACAGAAAAGTGACACAATCCCTGTTAATTGAATACTCCTGTTAATTGAATAAATTTCATTGGCAAAGTGGCTATTCAATTAACAGGGTTCGTTCCACTGTATTCATACAACTGTGAGGAAAAGTAAATCAATTTTCAGGTCTATGAAGGCTTCCTAGAATGTAATAGATTTAATCTCTCTCTATCAAGGTCAAGTGGAGACAATGTTGTGATAATGAGAAACATGCACTAAAAGCTTGCTCTCATGTCTATCTTGAAATAAATATGTGACAAGCAGCAACTACTGAGTGTTTCTGTCATATCTTATTACCATTGTCACTGGTGACTGCAGTACAACAGATACTAAACTAACTTAACACCACATATGTAAATCATGTGTGGTCTTCATTACCATATCAACACTTCACTTATCTACAAATAAAGTCTGATTTTGTTAATACATTTTTTAGAATAAAATCTTTCACCTGCCTGATATAATTTATATACGCAGTTTCCTGACAATTTACTGCAACAAAAATTATGAATTAATGCCAAGGTGAAGCTGAATCCCCATCTGTATAGCACAAAAACTGACTTTGATTGTTCTTGATAACAGTAAAGAACAGCCAACTGACAACATCAGACATATGGAAACAGATGAATCTGGTGGCCTGAGAGTTCAACTTGGCCATCAATACCTTCTTCATTGGAAATCAATGAATCTTAGATGGCTTTAGCCATGATATCCAACATGGCTACCAACACTAGTTTCACTGAAAATATATGAATCTCAGCTGGCTTTACCGGGATTACACAAGTTCCTTCAAGCCCATCCAGGACTTCACAAGTTCAGGTAACAACAGTCTCTGTAACATTCTGCCCCAACTAGGACTACAAGGATTCCTACAAGCTGCATCTAGGACCACATGGGTTCCTATGAGCCACATCCAGGATTACATGTGTTCCTACAAGCCCCATTCACTATTACTTGGGTTTCCTTGAGCTCCATCCAGGATTACAATGGTTCCTTCAAGCCCATAAAGAACTACACAGGTTCCTTCAAGGCCATCCAGGATTACATGGGTTGCTATAGGACACATGCAGCACTACATGGGCTCCTTTGAGCCCAGGTAGGCCTGGGTGAGGCAGTGTCTAACAAAGATTCATCATATTAACTGGTTGAGTACCAGAAGCCTCTATCATGGCTCTACTGAAAAGTCTTGGAAGCCACTTTAGTGGTTTTACACTATGCATTAGCTTGATGTTCACTCAGTAGTAGAACAAGAAGCCCCAGGGGACCACTGACATGGTAGCCTAAATATCCACCCAGTGAATTGATTTGAACAAGTTGCATCTGCCCCTCCTAAGAAAAGCTTATACCAAATATCAAAAGATTCTGATCGGTGGATCTGAAAATTTTAAAGAATATTCCTCATATTGAATGAAGTTATAATTTGGGCTCCCACAGGGAGTCCAAATATGAAACCAGGGACTTGGTTTGAACAAACTTGAATCTCACCCCCCACTAAGGATGCTGCATACCAAATATCAAAAGATTCTGATTGGTGGAACGGAAGAAGAAGATTTTTAAAGAATATTACTCATATTGCACTAATCTGAACATCTTGGTTCCCATAATGAGCCCAAATATGGACCAGGAATTTGATTTCAACAAACATGAGAATGAATCTTCCAAAGATGTTACATGTGTAATATGAAAGCCTTTGGAGCAGTGGTATGGGAGAAGAAGATTCTTTAATGCTTTTCCCATTATCCAGTGTTAAAAAATGATGCCTCAGCACTTTTTCAAAAGTACCCTATGATAAAGCGATGGCAATTTTTTTTGGAACATTCCTTTCTGCTGGTCCTAAGGAAGCTTCACGCCAAAGAAAAATTCTCAGTGCTGTGTAGTTTTGGAGATATGGGCATTTTAATTTTTTCTATTTTTAGCTCCTGCGGTTCCCATGGGACGACAGGAAAATTTTTTTGGCATAAATTATGTACTTATGACCCAATAAGCCCTCATATCAAATTTGGTTCAAATCAGCCTCTCGGTTTGGAAAATAGAAATTTTGGGTGGGGCCAAAATTCTTGCCCTTCCCATAACAACAGCAAATATAGCCCCTTGAACTTCTCTTGAACAAATCTGAGTCTACACCTCAAAAGGAAACTGCACACCAAATATCAAGTCTCTGCTGCTGCTAGTTCATGAGAAGAAGATTTTTTAAGATTTAAGCACACTTTTTGAGCATGGCCCTACCCAGGGGCAGGGCAACTTAATTTGAACAAAATGCGATGTCATAACAAATAAGCATCTAAAATTTCACTAAAATTGGTTCAGTTGTTTTGGAGGAGAAGTCGCAAACACCATGTTGACGGACAACAGACGGATGACAGACGAAGAGTGATCACTAAAGCTCACCCTGACTTTCAGTCAGGTGAGCTAAAAATTTGTTATATAAACTTGTTTGGTTGCAATTTATTGAAGAATGATATTGGCACTCTCCAATAAATTGTGTAACCAAACAATTTAATGAACAAAATCTTGTTAAACTAAGAATATACTCTTGCTGGTAGTATGGTATCTTTGAAAAAAAATACACATCTTTCAAATCACCTTTAAAAAATAATTTAGCACTCAACCACTTAATGTAATGTGTTGAGGTTGTATACACCCATCTCAGTAATCGCGATAAGGTCTGGTGGCTTTTCAACTGTCACTTTAGGACACTTTTTATCTGATATTTTTTTCAACAGGGATCACAGTAATCACTCCGCTCACCTGACGATGCCTAGAAAAATATCCCCCACCCACGTGTATAAGTGCAGGTGTGTATGGGTGTGTGCGGAGTGTGTGTGTGTGGTTGAGGGTGTGTGTGTGTGGATGTGTATGTGTGTGAAGAAAGGTGTGTACAGGAAATTTCTCCTTTGATTTATTTGTAGCATATTACAACTTATAAGTATCTCTGCATTATGTGCCATACCCAATAATGTTGTGATTGTGCAATAAAATTGATCTTATCTTATCTTATCTATTAAAATTACACTATAATGGAAGTTGCAGCATGCATAGTTTTTCCATGATCCATCAACATATAAATAGGACAGCAATATCATTCTAATTAACTGATAGAGTGATCCATTATTTGTTCACATATCTTTACTACGTTGTTATACTTTAAGAGAGACTACCTTGTTACTAATTATGAGAAAGTGCCTTTATAAACTCTCCTATAAATTGTCTCCAGACTAATACAAGAAAAAATTGATGCAGGCATCAGCACGCAAAAATTACAATTTTTCATTAAAATTTATCCAGAATATTTCAATGAAATGCATGCAGTAATCACGGATTTAATGCAGTAACATGATTTGTCAAGGCCCTCTAACGAGGAGGCCTATATTAACCCAGTGCCTCGCTGAGGTATATTTCTCTCCCACTCTCTCTCCTAATATGCCAGCATTCAGTCAAAAACTCTTTCAGAATTCCCCCAATGGCGCCTTGTCGATCTCCCCAACTATAACATTTGACCCTTTTACTTGTGTCATTCTTTATCCACTTATCCTTCATATTTTCATCCCATTTTTCCATTAGTTTCCCAAGGAGTCTTGTTCTACTAGGGGACATTCTACAATGAAATGTTCCAGGATTTCCGTTACACCTAAGTAACACATTTTGCACACTCTTTCCTCGCCCTTTCCCGATTCTCCTCCTCAACTCCAGTGACTTGGATCTCACTTTGAACAACAGTGACCTGCCCAAACGATCCATCCAGACTCCGGGTTGTGGTAACCGGTTCTCGTCGATCACCGAAGTTAAGCAATGTCAAGCCTGGTTAGTCCTAGGATGGGTGACTGTCTGAGTGATTGATTCCGACTCCTTGGCAAGGCACTTAACCCCAATTGTCCACATGGGAGCATGATGCCATGTCCTAAGGCGTACTACATGTTGATGGTGCGCATGTCTTCAACCAATCTAACCCTGCCTGTGCTGCAGTGCGGAATTACGATGTTGAGGAGCTGGCAGCTGCTCGTCGTTGCTTGGTGGTTCTCTCCGGATACTCCGGTTTCCTCCACCCATAAAACTGTTATAGTTTTGATTAGCCATTGTGCAGAAATATGTGACCTTAACTGGTAGAGTGCTGGAAGCCCATTTTTGGGCTTTATCCTGAAGTGCAGGTACCACAGCTTAAAGGCTTGATATTCTGTGGATGTGCTTCAATTAATTCTTCATGTGATATTATTTAGTCTGGATGGAATTGCGCTGCTACAATTTATGGGAGAGTGCCTGTAGGCACTCTCCCATAAATTGTAGCAAAGCAATAACATGTGAACAAAATTTTAACACCTCAAAAAACTTAGCACTCTACCAGTTAAACACCAATAAATAAATACATAAACATCCAGACTCCTCAAAAGCTAGTGCATCCTTTTTATATAACCCGCCTAAAGAACTCTTGGTCCTAATTCCAGCTTGCCAGTTTCTATTACAATCCTCAAGCACCCTTTCCCCTATAAAGCAGAGCTCCTCCCCTTCTGCAGTTCTCCTTCTAGATCTTCAGTCTCTATAGAGTAGTTCTCCATTAGCTCCCTTGCTTACTGTATCCATCCTGTTTGAATGTTATAGTTTCATACATGGTTAAATGTCATTTAACACCATCTGCTGTTTGGAAGGTTCACTAGGTAATTTAGGTGGCATAATTTTCCCATATCTATTCTGTCTTTAACCAGCATCCACCCGAGTTCCCCTCTGACTGCTTCCAGTGCAGCTGTGTTACTTACTTGATCCGGTTATCCACCTACCGCATCATTCTGTAGAATCCAGGCCTGGCATTCTGAAAAATACAGGAGGGCAAAAAATCGCTCTCCTCAATCAGCTTAGGAGAGCAATTAGCTTTACACAGCATTTTAAGTATCCAGTTGAAGGAACTCATTGAAACTGAAACCAACAGACTACATCAGTGATTTTATTAACCTTACTAAGGTAAAGCGAAATCTCTTAGACATCTAGATGTCTCACTCAACAACCGAACACACACTTGACAAGACCTGTGTGTGTACTCTCTCCAACACTGTAACTCTGAACTCTGCACCGCGGCACAGGCAGGGTTAGATTGGTTGAAGACATGCGCACCATCGATGTGCAGTACGCCTTAGTACACAGCGTCATCATGCCCCAATGTAGGCAATCGGGGTGAAGTGCCTTGCCCAAGGACACAACACGGGAGCACGAATCAGTCGCTGAAATGGTCACCCATCCAACCACTAACCGCGCTCGATGTTGCTTAACTTCGGTGATCTGATGAGGACCGGTTACCGCGACGCCACTGCGCCCCCTCATGTTTCTCTAATATGTTAATAAATAAATGATGTTTCTATTATGTGAAGGGCACTTTTCCTCCCCCCCCCTCATTTTTATTGCAGGGCAGTTTTACAGAAGGGCCGACTTCCAAAGGCCAACATTCTGGAAGGGCAATTTTCTTGAAGGGCACTTTTCTGGGATTCAGAATTTACCCACCCTCCACCTTCGCGACTCATTTATCTTACGGCCCACAGGTATAACCTTGCACAACTTGAAATGTGTGTACATTGTTTGTCACTTTTCCAGTACTTTCCTGAAAATACGATTCTACTGTATATATATATAACCAAAGAACCTTAATTTTAATTGGTTTGATTGCATACTTGATTCTTTTGCTATCCATTTGAAAGTATATTACACTGATTCATCAACCATGATAACACAAAGATTTTTTATTAGGGTTTAATGACACTTTTGACAGCCAGGGTCATATCATGGCGGTGACAGTTTTATGGGCAGAGGAAGCCGGAGTACATGGAGAGAACCACCAAGCAGCTGTCAGCTCTCCAACACCGTAACTCTGAATTCTGCACCACGGCAGGTAGGGTTAGATTGGTTGAAGACATGCTCACCATCGGCGTGCAGTACGCCTTAGTACACAGCGTCATTGTGCCCCCATGTAGACAATCGGGGTGAAGTGCCTTGCCCAAGGACACAACGTGGGAGCGTGAATTAGTCGCTGATACTTGATTCTTTTGCTATCCATTTGAAAGTATATTACAATGATCCATCAACCATGATAACACAAAGATAAAATAGAATGAAATTAAATGCAGCAAGAGGACTTCCGCCAACAGGTGCTTGTGTATTGGGTCAGTCTACAGTATTACACCATAAAGAAGCACACATGATAATTGTATCAAATTCCTGGCTTTTGTACACAGAGAGAAATGGTTTATAATGAAAGTAAAGAAAATATGTAAATATGAAAATTATATTTATGATAATGTTAATAAAAATAAACAAAATTACAAAAATTTACTTTTTCAGGTTCAAAAATAAAAATAAAAAACATTTCCAAACTAGAAATAACAATCTTTATGAAAAACCAGACATGTTCAACTAATCAAGAGGCATGAAAAAAATAGACAAAACTCCCAGTGTGATCATAGGAACTTGACTAGAACAGACTTAAACAAACATTACATTCTCTGAGGATGCAAGAAACCCAAAATATACATTTTGTATACCGGTACTGCAGAGCTTGAGCATATTTAAAGGATTTTGTTTTATCCTCTTTTACAATCCTAAACTCGGTGAGGCTGACCTATATGGACCCCACCACCTCCCCCCCACCCCCACCAAAGAAAAAATGTCCATTTGGTTAACAGAAGTCAATTTTATAAGACTCTCACTGGGCTCGAGACAGATAACATGATGTGCCATATAGTTCTGAGGTTTTTCAATCACAATATAATACAAGAGGCCCCAGGGGGCCTGAGGGCACTCACCTGACATGGTAGCCTAAATATCAACCCAGAGATTTGATTTCAACAAGTTACATCTGCTCCCCCTAAGAAAAGCTTATACCAAATATCCAAAGATTCTGACCAGGGGATCTAAAAAAAAATTTTTTTTAAAGAATATTCCTCATATTGAACTAAGTTATAATTCGGGCTCCCACAGGGAGCCCATATATGAACCCAGGGTCTTGGCTTTAACAAACTTGAATCTCCCCCCCCCCCCCCCCCCCCCCCCCCCCTTAAGGATGCTGCACACCAAATATCAAAACATTCCGACTGCTGGATCTGAAGAAGAAGATTTTTAAAGAAAATTCCTCATTTTGAACTAAGTTATCATTCAGGCTACCACAGTGAGCTCAAATATGAACCCAGGGACTTGGCTTGAACAAACTTGAATCTCACCCCCCTAAGAATGGTGCAATCCCAATATCAAAAGATTCTGCCTTCTGGATCTGGTGAAGAAGATTTTTTAAGAAATTTGCCTGAAATGCACTAAGTTCGAAATCAGGCTCCTATTCTGAGCCCAAATATTAACCCAGGGGGGCGATTTGAACAAACTTGAATCAGATCCACCCCACAATGTTGCATATCAAATATCAAAAGATTCTGCCTGCTGGATCTGGAGAAGAAGATTTTTTAATGTTTTTCCCATTGCCTACAGTGTTAAAAAGTGCTGACTCAGCACTTTTTCAAAGTCCTGAAAAAAGTACCTGGTGATCAAACCAATAGGGATTTTTTTTAACCATTCTATTATACTGGATAAAAGTAAGCTTTATACAAAATAAGAATTCTCTGTGCCGTGTAGTTTTGGAGATATGGCAGGTTTAAGGTTTTTCCTATTTTTAGCTCCCGAGGTTCCCACGGGGCAATGAGAACAATTTTTTTGGCATCAATCAACTACTTATGACCCATTATCATCTCATATCAAATTTGGTTTAAATCGACCTCACGGTTCTGAAAATAGAAATTTTAGATGTGGCCAAAATTTTTGCCCCTCCCATAACGAAGGCATATAATGCCCCACTAACTTCTCTTGAACAAACTTGATTCTAAACCTCAAAAGGACTCTGTATACTACATACAAAGTCTCTGCTACTGGTGGTTCATTAGAAGAAGATTTTCAAAAAATAAGGCCATTTTTTCCACACCCCTCTGCTCAATAAGAGCCGAAACCTAATTTGCATAAAAATCAAAATGCTCCTATATAACCACTACTTACCTGAAATTTAATTAAAATGTGGCCAATGGTTTAGGAGAAAGTGGCTCAAACACCACCTTTACGCAGGATGACGGACGACAGACGACGGATGTCAGACAATGGACGATGGACGTACGAAGAGTGATAAGAAAAGCTCACCCTGACTTTCAGTCAGGTGAGCTAACAAGAAAATGTTTTGTGTAAGCACAAGCGCATGCAAGAAAAAAGCCCATTAAACACACTTATTTTGCGCATAAATCATGCAACCTCTCCTTATTAGAACAAAAAACAAGAAACATTCTGTGAACAAAGTTGAATCTCTCAATAAAAGGAGGTGAATACCACATCTAAAAGCATTGTGACTGTTGATTCACAAAGAATTAGTTTAAAATAAGTTCAAGTATAATGGACAGGGTTCCAAGTTATGGGATGGGGATTAATATCTTCCTTCGAAAACACTTGAAAAGGCATCCCTCCCCCCCCCCCCCCCCATAGCAGGGTAGCATCACTAAATTTACCCTCTGTGAACCTCAATCCGAATCAGGGTCTCAAAACTAAACAGAAAGAAGTACCCAGAGGGTAAATTGGCCCACTGTATGGGATAGCATCATCAAATTCACCCTCTGGGGACCTCATTCTGTAAATGTCAGACTGCTTATTTTCAGGCCTGAAAGTATTCATAATCTATCTGACATGTCAAAAAAGTTGGGGAAATGAGCAAAAAAACATTCAAGATACCATATCAGCTCTTCCATACTTATTTATAACTACGAGGGTAATACTAAGGGCATCGCAAAGATGACTGATTGAGGGGGGGGGGGGGGGGGGGGCGGGGTAAACTGGATTTGTCCAGACTTGGAAGGCTGAAGTCTTGACTGATCAAATTTTCCGACTACATCATCAAGGCATGCCTTGATGATGTAGTTGGAATATTTTTGTCAGTTGGGATTATAGTTACAGTTGGAACTAGAAGTCCTGTCACTGTGTTGTGCACTATTTTGAACTAATAGCACAATGAGTAAGTGCACTTTTGTCCCTGTCAAACTGCACCATTAGCATACAGTTGAAACTAGAAGTCCTGTCCCGAATTGTGCGCTTATCTAGGCTTAATTGTGCGTAGGAATTGCACGCAATTGCCATATCGAATGGCATCCAAAGCACGGCAGGTTCTCCTGATTACTCATAGTAAACACAGGCAATGTTTCTGCCAATGGACCTCCGGATTACCCGGAGGTCCATTGGCTGAAACATTGCTTGTGCACAGGTCATATGTACAGAATTTGACAGCCTTACTATGGTCATAACGCGTAGATTAACGCGCAGATCGACGTGCTATTTGTGCGCATTTCATGACAGGACTTCTAGTTTTAACTGTAACTCAATTCCTGTAGAAAAACAGTGTGACCAACGTTGTACAATTCTATACTAGTAAACAGAAATCATTAACATCATTCCTAACCTCTGCAAGGATACATATACATGTAATAACATAAATAGATATTAAAATTTTACTGCATATACAGAATGAAGAGAGTGGTAATCACAGCGCCATATATTCTCCACTCCAAAAATATTTATAACTGTTCATAACAGCAGAAGAAACACTCGCAAACTTGCGAACTTTCATAACATGGACCACCGGGTACAACCTGATGGTCCATGTGATGGAAGTTTACAAGTGCTTCTTATGTTTTGTCTTCAGAAATTGTAAATAATAACTAAGTGAAAAATCAATCCCAAAGCGATTTAGTAGTAATCCACCCTCCACATACTGCAGTCTCAATATTTTCTTTCTGATTGATCGGTTCAGTTCATGATTTCACTACCAACCTCACTACCAACCTCACTAATATCGCATTATTTATTTATTGGTGTTTAATGACACTTTTGACAGCCAGTTTCACCTCGTGTCAGACAGTTTTACGGGTGGAGGAATCTGGGGAATACCCGGAGAGAACCACCGAGCAATGGTGGGCAACTGTCGGGCTCCCCAACATACTAACACCACACAAGCAGGGTTAGCATTGGTTGAAGACAAGTGCACCATCGAAGTGCAGTACGCCTTAGTACACAAAGCCACCTTGCCCCCACGTGGGCAACGGTGGTGAAGTGTCTTGCCCAAGGACACAACGTGGTTGCCACAGGTGGGATTCGAATAGAGGACCTTGCGTATTTTAAATATCATTTTTTAAATCCAATGAGGGGTCACATGATATGGTTTTGTTAAAATTTTTGGAAACATATTTTTTCAGCTACTGAATTTGCATATTAAGCTGGCGGATGTGGGCGATTCGTTGGGTAAAGGGTTAACACGTACCATACCGGTACTCCAAATTGATAATGCTTGGCCTCAACATCCCGAATCGGGTACAAAAGATCTCCATTTGCATGACCGACTGTGTGGGTGTCAAAAGTGCAAATGTCAAATCTGGTATCCCAAGAAATTATATTATTACAGTGGAACCCTGTTAATTGAATTGCCACTTTGCCAATGAAAATTATTCAATTAACAGGAGTATTCAATTAACAGGGATTGTGTCACTTTCCAGTATTCTAGAGATAAACTTAGCATTTATTCTATTAAATCTTGTTTGACAGAGTTCCATGAGCTCTGTCAAACAAGATATAATAGATTAAATGCCTGTATTGGATGTACTGAAGCCAAATAGGTCTATAAACAAAGGAAAACTGGGGAGTCAGGGTAATTTCTCGACAGGTTGCAAGATTTTTTATTCAGTGAACAGGAGTTTACTCTTTTACATATATTCAATTAACAGGTCGAATTTGTACTGGAGGTATGGTAAATGGTATTGTGTTGGGAAATTATATTCAATTAACAGGGTTATTCAGTTAAAAGATATCCAGTTAAGTGGGCTCCACTGTACTAGCATGAGTGATTCAATATTGACGATGCCAATCCTGCTGGAAATGTCCTCTCTGGAAAAATTATTGGCGGTGTCACTCCCCTAAACCTCCCTTAGCGACGTCCCTGATCGGAAAAGTATATTAAGGAAAGGGATAAACAGAAATATAACAAGATCTAGAGATATGAGCAGAATTTCTGTTACTCACCACTATAAGAGATAAATCTGAAGTCTGATGGAATCCTGTTGGTTTCTTCATGGTCTGAACTGGCCACACAGAAATGTAAATATCCAAATAGAAACAATGTCGCAAACACCTGTCTTCTGTTCTTCATTGTTGACAATTGTTCAATAACAAAAATATTCCATTCAACTGTAATACTGACAGCATATAACTGAAAATAGAAAAAAAAATTTTTATTAAATAATTACAATGAAAGAGTCCATCAAAGAAATATCATCTAATAAACATGGGATGTAACCTTGTTAGTAAGTTGATTTCAGAAGTAGGTTTTAATTAATTCTATCGGTTTTTGAAGTAGTTTATTTCATTAACTGTTAACCTAACAACGACTGGCAGACATCTGCAAAAACTTTTTCCTGAATAACAAAAAAATTCAGAGTTTGTCTTTATAACATAGCTGATGACCCCTCAATAGACCAAGCTAAAAGGGCTCATTCCAACTAGGATCCATAATCATCTATTTGAAGCAAAAAAGGCATAGTGCAACACAATGGGATGGCCAATAATCTGCAACTGCTAAGTCCAACAAGGGGAATAACTATCAAAGAAATACTTGGACACAGCTGTTTTCAGGATATTTTTACCAATACATTACACATTAAATTTGGAAAAATTTCTTGAACATTCGTTATAATGTGATGACTTGAAATAGTAATATGATCATAGGAATTATTTTTTAAGTTCAACAAGGGCAATAACTCTTGAAGAAATAATTGGACGCAGGTGGTTCGCAGTTCCATTCACCAAAAAAGCTAGCTATTTTATATTCGGGCCGTAGGATTAAATTATTACTGATGTTCCTTGTATATACCCAATAAGGCTACAGAATTAAATTATTACTCATGCACCTTATACAAGGACACCCTATAGGGTTACATAATATAATTATTACTAACCCACCTTGTATACATCCTATAAGGCTGTAGTAGAATTAAGTTATTACTCTTGCACTTTATATAAGTACACCCTTTAGGGTTGTAGAATACATTTATTACTAACTTACCTTGTATACACCCTATAAGGTTGTTGGATTAACCCTTTACCCAATGCAGACGATATCAAAATGTATTATTTTAAATATCATTTTTCAAAAATTTTCATAAAATATCAACCAAACCATATCATGTGACCCCTCACTGGAACGAGCTCGATGAGCTTGTTCCAAAGAGGGGTCACATGATATGGTTTTGTTGAAATTGTTTGAAAAATAAATTTTTTTCAGCAGCTGAATTTGCATATTATGCATTTGAATGTGGCCAATCCATTGGGTAAAGGGTTAAATTGTTACTGATCCACCTTGTTTACACCCTACAGGGCTGCAGGATTAAATTATTACTGAACAACCTTATGTACACCCAAAAGGGCTGTTGGATTAATTGTTACTTATCCACCTTATATACAATCTACAGGGCTGTTGGATTAATTATTATTGATCCACCTTGTGTACACCCTATAAGGCTGTTGGATTAAATTGTTACTGATCCACCTTGTATACACCCTACAGGGCTGTGGGATTAAATTATTACTGACCCACCTTATGTACACCCTATAGGGCTGTTGGATTAATTGTTACTGATCCAACTTGTGCGGAATAAAATTATTACTAACCCACCTTGTATACACCCTATAGGGCTGTTGGATTAAATAATTACTGATCCACCTTGAAAAATAATATTTTGTCAGCAGCTGAATTTGCATATTATGCAGGCGGATGTGGCCGATTCGTTAGGTAAAGGGTTAAATTGTTACTGATCCACCTTGTATACATCCTATAGAGCTGTAGGATTAAATTATTACTGACCAACCTTATATACACCCTATAGGGCTATTGATTAAATTATTACTGATCCACCTTGTCTACACCCTATAGGGCTGCAGGATTAAATTATTATTGACCCACCTTATGTACACCCTATAGGGCTATTAATTAAATTATTACTAACCCACTCTGTACACACCCTATTGGGCTGTTGGATTGAATTGTTAGTGATCCACCTTGTTTACACCCTATAGAGCTGTAGGATTAAATTATTACTGACCAACCTTATGTACACCCTATAGGGCTATTAATTAAATTATTACTGATCCACCATGTGTACACCCTGTAGGGCTGCAGGATTAAATTATTACTGATTGCCCTAATGTACCCTATAACCTGGAGGATTAAATTAATATTTTATTGTCTGAACACTGAATGGCAGATTCGCATTCCCACAAAATTTATGAATTCCATTAATTACAAAGGTATAAACCTGGTGATAAAATCTAACAAGTACTTACACACTTGATACTACACCAATAAATCCTTTAATAGCTCATTCAAATATCTTAACCAAATGTATCAGTAAAGGTGAAGTGGACAGACAGACAGTAGTCTCAGCATGAGACAGGAGGTTAATGTATTGTCTGTGACCTCTTCACTCTCATGTCAGTACATTAAATGACCCCTGCAAGTCAAATAACATGTGTCACTTCTCAAATTTAACTCTATTAATTTATCACACTCTCCAAAATTATTCTACTGACAGTGAAAAAAATGAAAAAAATGTTAAATAGTGATAAAACTGTCCTCACTTCTTTTACAAAGTCTTGGAGTTCAATAACAGGTACCTGTATACAAAGGTACAGTTAATGTCAAAAATGTGTGCACAATTACCACTTCATCTTAATAAAAATAATAATTTGTTGGTCTTCCGTTGATTTGTCGCAGTCCTCTTACAAGGAAGCCTACATTAACCCAGTCCCCTGCCAGGCTATTTTTCATCCCATTTTTCCATTAGTTTTCTAAGGAGTCTTGTTCTACTGGACAAATATTTGGGGCATTCTAAAATTATATGTTCCAGGGTCTCCGCAACTCCTTCCTAAATTACACATTTAGCACACTCTTTCCTCATTTGGCACACTTTTAGTAAAAAATGATTCCAAGCTTCATATTAAAGGGGAACTAAAGAAAACTAAATTTTGGTGCATTGAAGCTACTTTTAATGAAGGTATTGAATACTGTTCCAAAACTGAGGTGTTTGGTCAGAAAAATACCAGTACATGTATTGGTACCGAACAAAACATTTCAATAGGCCCATCTCTAGCCCAAATTAATCCGATCTGAAGTCCTACTGAATGGATGATCATCAGTGGCAATAAAGCACTGTTCCACTTCTGGCATTCCTGCAGGCAAAAATCACATGCATAATGCAAATAGTGAATTTCGATATTTATTTATTTATTGGCGTTTAAGGTCACATATCTAGAGGACTTCCAATGCAGACATTGGTGACTGTATCATATTTTAACAGAAAACAGAGCTTGTTTACCACAGAAGTACTGCTTCACTTCCCAGAGGCTCCAAGGTTGTAATATGCATGAGGTACTGAAAAATGTACTGCAATAAATAAAAACAAGGATTACATATCGCTGATGCTGGGTTGCGTATTTTGTCAGTTATAAGGCTTATCATTGTGGAATATCATATCCATTGATATTTGTTCAAGTCATCTCAATAACGAACTGAAAAAAGGTAAAAATTAACTGATTAAGGGTGATTTCTCTGCTCAGTATGGCCGAACCGAACCAGTTTTCGAACTCATTCAAGATATTGTTAACCCTTTACCCAATGAATCGGCCTCATCCGCCCGCATAATTTGCAAACTCAGCAGTTGAAAAAATATTATTTTTCAAAAAATTTCAACAAAACCATATCATGTGACCCCTCATTGGAACGAACTCGTCGAGCTCGTTCCAACGAGGGGTCACATGATGAGGTTTTGTTGAAATTTTTTGAAAAATTTGAAAAAATGATCTTTAAAATAATAAATTTTGATGTCGTCTGCGTTGGGTAAAGGGTTAAGAAAGTCTCATATACCAATTATTGACCAAAGCCATTGATATTTGTTCAAGTTATCGGGCTAATGAGAAAGGTTATGCCCATCCAAAAGGCCACAGGACCACCCACCCACCCGCTGACTTCATCAAATTATAGGTCGATGTTTGTCTCGACCAAAAATGTACACTGAGGGTGTCAAAGTCATCACCATATATTCTATGTAAATTTCACACTAGGATGTATATTTCTGACTCTAAATCAGGAGGATCAGCTTTTGTGCAAATGAAAGTTTTATATACATTGGCATGGCGGGGGTTCGAACCCATGCCGAGAGAGTTTCCTTCAGCATAAACCACCTAGCGAAACTATACTGAACCACGCACACCACTCGGCCACCGACAGACCCGGGTCTGTCGGTGGCCGAGTAGTGTGCGTGGTTCAGTATAGTTTCGCTAGGCGGTTGGTGCCGAAGGAAACTCTCTTGGTGTGGGTTCGAACCCCCGCCATGCCAATGTAAACAAAACCAGCGTCCTTTCTTAATTCTATGGCATCCGAGAAATTTGAAAAAGACAAGTACTGTCGCTGATTTCTTCTGAGGTGCAGTTCGTAGAATTAAGTGCTTAGATGCAACTATCTGATGAATAATTAAATAATTGAGTATTCCGTGTGTTCTGTACTGGCCTCGTATATGCTTGGTTAACTAGCATTCCCTTTGGGTCTGTCTGTGGCCGATTGGTGTGCGTGGTTCAATATAGTTTCGCTAGGCGGTTGGTGCCGAAGGAAACTCTCTCGGCGTGGGTTTGAACCCCCGCCATGCCAATGTAAACAAAAACAGCATCCTTTCTTAATTCTATGGCATCCGAGAAATTTGAAAAAGACAAGTACTGTCGCTGATTTCTTCTGAGGTGCAGTTCGTACAATTAAGTGCTTAGATGCAACTATCTGATGAATAATTAGAA
Source organism: Pictodentalium vernedei (assembly GCA_031216915.1). Lineage (NCBI taxonomy): Eukaryota > Metazoa > Mollusca > Scaphopoda > Dentaliida > Dentaliidae > Pictodentalium > Pictodentalium vernedei. The sequence goes on along the minus strand of CM062289.1, from coordinate 125,156,934 downwards.
AGTTTTATAGTTTTTAAGAAAGATAATAAATAAAAACTCAGGCTGATAAACACAATCCCCAATATGATAGGGGAGGACTAGTGTGTATGACTAGAGCTGAAACAGTTAAGGGGTTTTCTTGATTTCTTGGATTATTAACCTTGGCTAACCGATTAATCACGTGTCCAAATAGATATCTGAATAATTGCCATACTGTTGATGATTTACATCATGAATCCTTCCTTCCCAATGTAACAAACAAAACTGACTAGGCCTATATACAAACATCTCCATTAAAATTTATTATGTTTTCAATTTTTGTCTCAAAAACATAGCTTATGATCCCTCACTGGAACGAGCTTGTTGAGCTCGTTCCAATGAGGGGTCATAAGCTATGTTTTCGAGACAAAAATTGAAAATTTTTAGAAATTCATGAATTTATTTGGCAAGTATCGTCTGCTAAACGCAATGTGTAAAGGGTTAAGAATGACCATTTCCAGCTACTAATACAGTATGATGATCATGCAAGTAAACAAGTATGTCAGCAAGTAACTTGTATGCTTTACTCTCTCTCATATAATTGATATGAGTCAGTGTGACAATGAAGCAAATTTGTTCCTTTGTTAACCCATATAATACAGTAGTTCAAAAGTAACGGTTAATCAATCAATTACTTTTTGGATCAACCAAGATGTTGATCATTGATTAATCGGTTAACCATTTCAGCTCCATGTATGACCCAAGTGAATACTAATATCTAAATTAAATTATCAGAATCATAAATGAATTTGGCCTTGCAGAAATTGAACATCAACCACTTTTCAATGAATCATTACAAAGAGTTGTCTTGGTGTAACAGGTGCATGAACTTCAACAGCTTCTAAGCCTAGCTGGTGCATTTACAGTTCAACTGAAACATTACATATGCCTATGATTTTAAAACCCTTTAAACCCTGGTGGTATCTTCTGTGTCACCTTGGTGTGTTCTCAAAACGTCGAAAAACAATAATTCACACCTCGGTAAGTTTGTTTTGATAGTAATTATAGTTTATATCTAATTAGTGGTCAGTCGTGAGATGTTTCTGCATTCAGAGATCAATCAGAGATACAGTCAGTGGGATTTCTGTATTCGGTGAACAGAGTTTACTGAGTTGTGTAAGATATATACAGGATGTGGAGAGTGGATTGTAACTAAATCACCGGCGGGTACAGTTATCACCAAAAGTATCAATTTCAAATTCTCTACATGTGGACAAAAAATACCAGCAATGTTTCAGCCAATGGACCTCCGGGTATTACCCGGAGGTCCATTGGCTGGAACTTTGCTTGTGCTTGTAATGCTTTGAAACAACTTTGCAATTATTGCTTGGGAGGAATCCCCACTCTGCAGGTGATTTAGTGATAATATGTTTTCCATGTACTGTATATACGTACAAGTCATTGGTATCTATATCAATTTTTTCAAGATAATCAGAGGTAAAAACTGGGGAGCAAACAAAGATACGCTTCTCAAGCTTTACAAATTATTCAAAAGTCAATGAGAATTACACAACAGACACCCATGGTTATTCCCCATGGTTATAGACCCTTCCCGCAAAATACCCGATCCTAATTAGATATAGACTATAGCCTTAATCCTATTGTTCTCTTGTGTAAACACACCAGTACAGATTTTCATTTTATCAACGTTTTGAGATACAGCTGTCAGCTCAATGGCAGCAATTGGAAAAGTCCATATTCATTACTTGGGGGTACACCAATTAATATTTTCAATGTGCAGCCTTGGGGATGTACAGTACGTGGAGAGTGGATTGTAACTAAAACACCCACGGAGTAAAAAACACAAGCAAAGTTTCAGCCAATGGACCTCCGGGTTTAACCCAGAGGTCCATTGGCTGGAACTTTGCTTGTGATGGTTATGCTTTGCAACCAATTTGCAATTATTGCTCAGGTGGAATCTCCACTCTGCGGGTGATTTGATGATAATACACTCTCCACGTACTGTATGTTGAAAATATTGATTATCTACTCAATACAAACACTTAGGGAGACAACCAATTTAGTGACATTATGACTTATCATGTTCCTGAACTGGAAAAAAAGTTGTCTTTTCTAAGGGTTAAAAGACAGATCAGAGAAGAATGCAAAAAAATTCCAAGAATAGGAGAAACATTCACCGATTTATAAAAAAATCTTCTCTACCAATCATATTATGCACGCACATTGGCTATAATTTAAGAAAATTAAAAATAACTGAGTTATTTAAGTACATATTTCCAATTACCACTCATTGCGAAGTACAAGTATACTCATTTTTAATTATCAATCACAATTAATTTAGCAATGTTACAGTTAAAAAATACTAACAAAAAATCCAAATCAAGTTTTGTTGCAGTCCTTTGTCATTTTCAACAATCTGTGGCTGCCTGCCACAGACAATGTCCTTGTTCTGGTGAAATATATATGCGAATCCATCAATGGATTTCCAAATATGTGACACAACTCTGTCATTCCACAATACATAACCTGTCATCCTGTCAGTTATCATAATGAAATAACAATTTTATTTTAAAAAATCCTTTGTTCCTCTGGTTACCAGCCAATGGATTTTTTTTTTCACTTGAATAAAATTTTTCTAGTTTATACAGGGGCTGAACATTAGTTAAATCAAGCCATGATTAACCCTTTACCAACATAACGGCCAAAACTGGCCAGCGCTATTCACACAATTCATCAATTAATTTTCATTATGTTTTTCAAAGCATCGAGCTCATTCCAAAGAGGGGTCATACTATGGTTTTGAGATAAAAAATGAAAAAAATTAGTTATTCAAGAATTTTGTTTGCAAGTGTCGTCTGCTTTTCATGCTAGGTAAAGGGTTAACATGATTTCTATATCCTGGACAGACTTAAAACTCAATGTTAACTCTATCCACGCTTCTTCCCACACCAAAGCAATCTCTAGTAAGGCCTAAAAAAATAAAAATTTGTTTCTCAGGCCCTCCCGCATGGTCCTTTTGGCTGCTGCATGCTCTCTTTTTATAACCTATTCAAACTTGAAAAAATCAAAATCAAATGGATTATGTCTGATATTTTACCCAAGTTAATAAAATTTTCCCTTGAGTGCAAGAAGGCTTTGCAATGCTTTAGCATTGCAAAGCCTTCTTGCACTCAAGGGATGTAATACACCACCACCCATGCTATTATGTAGATTATGGGGCCTAAAACATAAAACAAACCAAGAACATGAACTTTTTAATGGCAAAGAAATAATTACAAAAATAAAATAAAAAAACGCCCGCATGCATGCAATTTTACAAAAAATGGCATGAGAAACAGAGGGTCTACTTTGTGAGGCTTAACCATGTTGTACTTGACATATTCACTCTCTTGATACTCAAAAATACAGAATGGCAAGAAAAATGAGCAACATGAAGCTTTGCACATACCCCATCCTGCCATACCATGTATACCACATGCTGCTCATTTGGGCATTTCACACAGGTTCGTAATTTGAATAAAAATACCCGTCCTATCTCTTGTTTCCTTCTGCATTAAAACTACAACTGACCAACACTGCTGGGCGTACTATTTTTTTATTTTTTCGAAGTTTGGTAAAAATTGCTCTCAGTTCACGAGGTGTTAAATTTGTATCATAAGAAGTTTTATGCATGTATATATATATATATACATATGTTCAATATGAATGTATTCCATCTTGTGAAAATATGATAAGCGTGATATATTCATACCAGATTACTATTGATCCCAGAACTCAGTACCTACCAATCATCGTCAAGTGTTTTATTACAAACAGCAAATGAGACACAGTTTGAAAAGTAATAAAATGTCTTTTAAAATTAATGAATAAAAATAATGGCAGGCAGTGCACTGGCTGAGCAAACTATCAAACATTATGAAGATCTGTTGATGCATGATGGGAGTAGTCAAGTGTTTGTTGATAAGTTATCTAAATTTCTTGATCTATAAGCTTAAGATTTCAAATAAATTAGTTTAAATATAAAATAAAATACTTAAATTACCTGGAGAAAATCAAGACCAAATTACAAATGTGTGTTCCTACACAGAAGATGAGTACCAACATAAACAAGACATTCAGTTATAACTTGTGTTACCCAGTTATACTCAAATACAGTTATAATCAAAACAAAATTTCCTATTTAACCCTCAAATCCTCAGATTAATAACTCAGGGCCAGTGGAACCGGGGGGTGGGGGGGGATTCAGCCCCCCGCCACACTTTTTTTGCAAGGCCCTGTTTTTTTGTACGCATATATTTAAACACAACCAATGACTGGTGAAACAAGGGGCGGATCCACAGCCTCTCCCATATTTTCGCCAGCTATGTTTCTATCGTACTGGTTCAGTTTCGATGAATTTCGGATCATTTTTTGCAGTAAGTGGCAGTAAATGCTAAAATGTAAACAATGTAAACAGTCTGTTAAAAAATCGGTTAACTGAAATAGATCAGAATCTTACAGACACACAAATCCATCCCCAAACAAGATAATCCACAGACAGTATAATTGCTGTCAATGTCTGGTAAAGCATACAGGTGAGGTCTATTTATCAGCTTTGGTCGTTACGACCAAAGCTGATAAATAGACCTCACCTGTATGCTTTACCAACATTTTTTAATGGCTTTCAAATACATCTCCTGAAAAATCTCAAAATATCTGCTCAGAGGCATGGAAATGGGGGTTTTGGGAACACGGAATTTAAAATTTTCGTACAACGGACCGAACCATTTGAAAATCTTTCCGCCGCCCCTGTAACTATCATACATATATGTTCATAACTGCAGATGACTTAACAGTGTTTCTACATTATTGTTGGCTGTCTGTAATGTAAAAACACTTGTGAGAAATGTATCCTACCAGTACAGTTCACAAGGAAGAATCTACTTGGGACAATGTTTTTAGAGTAATATACTACACAAAATTTGCTAAGGATTACCTACTGGTACCTACCCATCTACTGGTATCTAAAGGTATCTACCTACCTACTGGTAAATTGCCACACCTTTTAAAGTGCTAGTTTAGTCATTTCAATGATCGACAGTCACAGCGATAGAATACAATTCTAAGAATTACAATTATATCAGTTTTGTAGGATTGGCTGCAGGTTAACCACAGTTGACGAGGCAGATCCATACTTTCCCTAGTATGTACCATACATCACACCAGATTAAACACAGTTTAACACAGTTTTCTTTGTAGCATACATCACGCCAGGTTAAATATAGAATATCCCCATAGTAGCTTGGTGTACAAAATGTTCACCACGAGTGGTGAAGTGGTGTTAACCACGAGCCTTTGGTGCACGGTTAACATCACTTTGCTACGAATGAACATTTAGTACACCAAGCTACTATGGGTATATTTTATTTTTCCATGATCGTCAGATTAATAAGAATTTAGATGTTAAATAAATCAATATTCACACGTGCGAATCTGTTTTTGTTTACATGAGCACCGGTGGACGGTACTTCCTCTGGCAATTTTATCACCGAAACGAAATAGAAAACGAAATGCACAAATTATGGTGCATTTTTTCATTTTAATAACATACTATTTCGAGTTATGGAAGCTTTATTAACATGAGACAACACATGTTTGTTAATATTTAGTGTCTTATGAGGTAAACCTATTTAAAAATGTAATAAATAATTGCTGGTTTCAATTCACTCTTCACAAAGCGATGAGTGATAAATTTAGACAAGTTTGCATTCAGGTTAAGGTCATCAATGGTCACTTGAATTTAGTTCCACTGCAGGTGTAAATTTTAACTACTGAAATCCAATTGCCTACGTGTTCACCACAGTTGGTGTGTAAAGCTAAAATTTATGTCATAGGTTTTTTTATATATAGTAGAATAAATAGGTAATCATGGTATAAACACAGTTAAACACATAGTTTCCTTTGTAGCATACATCACACCAGGTTAACCCTTTACCTAACAAATCGCCCGCATCCGCCCGCATAATTTGCAAATTGAGCAGTTGATATCACATGATATGGTTTTGTTGAAATTTTTTGAAAATCTTTTAAAAATAGTAATTAAAATAATAAATTTTGATATTCTCTGCATTGGATAAAGGGTTAAACACAGCTGATGAGGCATATCCATAGCTTCCTTTGTAGCATTCATAGTATTAGGCCAAACACAACTGATGAGGAATATCCCCCTAGTTTCCTTTGTAGCATACATACCATTAGGCTAAACACAGCTGATGAGCAGTGTTCATGCTGCACCAGAACTGTGTGGTGCTAACTTTTTCAGCCAACCTGAATATTTTAGTGCCAATCAGAATGTGTTGGTGCCAAACAGATGGGTGCTACAGCAGCATTCTGAATATTACATACACATTTATTTATTATTTATTAAGGTTTAATGTCAATTTAACAGCCAAGGTCATATTGTGTCTGTGACAGTTTTATGGGTGGAGGAAGCAGGAGTACTAGGAGAGAACCACCAAGCAACGACGAGCAGCTGCCAGCTCCCAAACATCGTAACTCCGCACTGCAGCACAGGCAGGGTTAGATTGGTTGAAGACATGGGCACATCGACATGCAGTATGCCTTAGTACATGGCGCCATCATGCCCCCAACCGGGGTTAAGTGCTTTGCACAAGGACACAACGTGGGAATCCGAGTCGATCACTCAGACGGTTACCCATCCAAAGACTAACCAGGCTTGACGTTGCTTAACTTCGGTGATCTGATGAGAACCAGTTACTGCAATGCCACCACACCCCCTCTTACTTACATACAATTACAAAGCTTTTTGAGAGTACAGTGGAGCCCACTTAGTTGGATATCTCTTAATTGTATATCCCTGTTAATTGAATATAATTTTCAAACACAAAACCATTTATCATACCTTCAGTACAAATTTGATCTGTTAATTGCATATGGGTTGTAGAATAAACTCCTGTTAATTGTATATAAATCTTTGTAATATGTCGAAGAAATTACTGTGACACGCACCAAATTCCCCTTATTTATCAACCATTTTGGCCTCACTACATCCAATGCAGACATTTATTCTATTATATCTTGTTTGACAGAGCTCTGTCAAACAAGATATAATAGAATAAATGCTCAGTTTACCTCCAGAACACAGGAAACTAACCAAATCCCTGTTAATTGTATACTCCTGTTAAATGAATAATTTTCACTGGCAAAATGGATATTCAATTAAGAGGATTCTACTGTACTTGTGAAGCTAGATAGAAATGTGTGCAGAAAGTCAGAGTATGAAGATAGATTCAATCACCTGGTAATAATAAGCATCTACTGCCAGGTGTTTAAACTTATGAATAGGGCACTTTGGGTTTTGAGTACAGGTGGCATCAGTTTAGTACTGTGCCAATGTGGTTTTCTGTGATTTTAAAAAATGGGTGTTCAAAAGGTTCAAGTTGATTCTAATATCTTACAATTAGGCCTAAAAAAATAAAAATATGTTTCTCAGGCCCTCCCGCATGGTCCTTATGGCTGCAGCATGCTCTCTTTTTTTAACCAATGTAAACTTAAAAAAATAAAAATTGAATGGTTCATGTATGATATTTTATCAAAGTTATATTTTTTATAAAAAAATTGATAAATTTGCAATGCTTTAGCATTGCAAAGCCTTCTTGCTCTCAAGGGCTGAAATACACCACCACCCATGCTATTCTGTTGATTATGAGGCCTAAAACCTAAACCAAGAACATGAACTTTTGATGGCAAAGAAATAATTACAGAAATAAAAAATAAAATAAAAAACACTCACTTGCCCGCATGCAATTTTACATATAATGGCCTGATAAACAGGAGGGGAGGGGGGGGGGGGGGGTAGTTAGTGGTGGAGTCATCCCTCCACTTTTTATCACTGTCAATTGCTCAATGCCTCAAACTAAATTGTAGGAACTGCTTTCTAAAATTTATCTTACCCACTGCTGCATGGACTTGAAATCAAGGTATATAATCTTACTTGTCATTGCAAAAGCACAGGGTTGAAAAAATTTTGATGTGACATTGTCCCATAAAATAGAATACATCAGAAACATGACCCAGAGCCCATGTGATATCACATTCTTTATTCATCTGAACCACCCCTCCCCCCCCACCTCCCTCTACCCCTCCCAAGGATGATGCATACCAAATATCAAAAGATTCTAATTGTTGGTTCTGGAAAAGAAGATTTTTAAAATGTTTTAAACAAATTTTGTGGGTGGCCCAGTGGGTGTGGAAACTTGAATTGACAATATAATAAGGTACATTCATATCAAATTTGATTGAATTCAGTCCAGTAGTTTTTGAGAAGTTGTTAATGTAAAGTTTATGCCAGACCTACGACCAGAGGAAAGTGATCAGTAAAGCTCCCCCTGTTTTTTGGATAATGACCCCTTGTGCATTTGACAGGTGATGGACGCCACAGACACTTTTCAATGAATTTGTCCAAAACAATCATTCATTTTAACTGATAATTGGAAAACAAATTTGTTCAGAATACTTATTTATTTCCTCAATAAATATTTTAAAAGTATTTTATTTTGTATGTACAGTACGTGGAGAGTGGATTGTAACTAAATCACCCACGGAGTGGAGTTATCACCCGAGCTATAACTTTCAAATTTTGTACATATCGACAATCAACACAAGCAAAGTTTCAGCCAATGAACCTCCGGGTTGAACCCGGAGGTCCATTGGCTGAAACTTTGCTTGTGCTGGTTATGCTTTGCTACAAATTTGGAATTATTGCTTGGGTGGAATCTCCACTCGGCGGGTGATTTAGTGATAATACACTCTCCACGTACTGTAATGTTATCCTTGAATGCAAAAAAAAGAGAAAAGGATAAAGCTGTTGAATTAAATGATGCTTTGAGAAGCGTGGAAACCTGAGATATGTAAGATTATCACAACATGGAAGCCAAACATATTAAACTAAAAGGCTCAATCAACAACACATTTATGATATGTATATGATAAATAGTGAAAGTTGAACTAATAATAACCTCATAATTTGTGACACCATAGAGCCCTCCTCCTGTTACTGGTACACATCTTGTCTGACAAGAGTTTCCTACTGGTAATTTGTAAACTTAACCTACAGCAGACTGTCTGTAAGATCAATCCAATTAACTTCTGTTATTCTGTAAATCTCAGTTGGTCTGTCTTTGTACAAAAAGTTGACGAGTTACATTTATATCTTAATCAAACTCATTAATCCAGTTTTCAAAGAGCAAATCTGAACATTTACATGTACTGACCAGCTGTTAATTAGGCTTAACTTGCAGAAGCTTTGGAAAAAGCAGTGAATTTATTGAACCTCAAAATATAGAGGCATCTTTTAGCAGTGTGTGTTTCCAGTTGGGAGAGTGCGGTGGCTCAGTAGGTAGAGGTGCAGGCTGCAAGCCGAGAGGTTCGCGGTTCGAATCCCACCTGTGGCAACCGCATTGTGTCCTTGGGCAAGACACTTCATCTCCATTGCCTGAGTGGGGGCACGATGACGCCGTGTACTAAGGCGTACTGCACATCGATGGTACGCATGTCTTCAATCAATCTAACCCTGCCTGTGCTGCAGTGCGGAGTTACGATGTTGGGGAGCTGGCAGCTGCTCGTTGTTGCTCGGTGGTTCTCTCCGGGTACTCCGGCTTCCTCCACCCGTAAAACTGTCACGATCATGATTAGCCATTGTGCATAAATATGTGACCTTAAACATCAATAAATAAATAATAAATAAATATGTGTTTCCAGTCAAATGGCCTCTACCTCCTCATGCAGACAACACTTGGACCAGAAACTGCTCGGGTACATGAGCTTTTCTTCTCACATTATCCACACTGTCAATATCAAATTACCTGCTCTACTCACAATGATCCATGTGCACCATCAACATCAAAGTCCATGCTATACTCACCATTATCCAAAACATCAACATCAAAGTACCGGTATCTGTTATTATCACATCTAAGTACCTGCTATACTCACCATCAAAATACCTGCAATACTCACCGGTATTCAATAGTGCCCTGCAAATCAGGGGCAGGCCTGAAAATAAGCAGTCTTACATTTGCAAAATGAGGTCCTCCGAAGGTGAATTTGATGATGATATCCCATACAGTGGGCCAATTTATCCTCTGGGTAGCTCTTTCTGTTTAGTTTTGAGACCCTGATTCAGATTGAGGTTCACAGAGGGTAAATTTAGTGATGCTACCCTGCACAGCAGGGTAGCATCACTAAATTCACCCTCTGGGGACCTCATTTTGCAGATGAGTCTGCTTATTTTATGGCTTGATCAGGGTTTTTAGCTCTCGAGCCGAATCAGCTTCATGGTATCAAATTGAGCCCAATCTTGAACATTGATACCGATAAAACAAGCATGTTCTGACCTGTTAGTGTTATTAATAAACAAATCACCTAAGCTTACCCAGTCAGCTTTGTTCGCAAAGAAACGCTGGTTGTGAGTAATGTATTACATCAATTGTACAGACCAAAATCGGTTATAACAGCCCGTCGCTTCTCATCGTTAGGACCTGAAATGGCTGAATCGGGAGAGTCTGTCTTGATTTTCCTCTTGACATCATATTTGTTTACCATTTCTTTAACCTTGCAATGAAGTTTTTTATGCTTTCTCTGCAAATGGCGCCAAAGATATGACGTGATACCTGTTCTTTGTACTGCCAAGACTGATGTGCAAGATTTACAGATATATTTCTCCTGGTTCAAATTGAAATATTTCTTTATTTCCGCCATTTTAACTCATGCAAATTGACGCAATGTTTATAGTTAACGTCACAAGGCACGTGCAATGTCACTGTCATGCACTAACTTGCCACTAAGCCATTCTACAGGCTACAGAAGCCAAGTTGTTACTTTATTCAAATTGAATTTAGTTTATTGTGACTTCGGATATAAGCATATAACTTTAAGCATTCGCTCTTTGTCATGTGGAAATAACTTCTTGATTTTACTTTTTAAGGAAACCCCTCCCCCCCCCCCCCCCCCCCCCCCCCCCCGACCCCCTCCAGGTTAAAAAAAAATCTTGATTCCACGTCAAAGGTTTCGAGTCGAGCCAAACCTTGGTTTCGAATAAAGTCGGAGCTCGAATGGTTCGCAGGGTCCTAGTATCTATACTATCAATACTGAAGTACCTGCTTTTTACTCACCATTATCCACACCATCGATATCAAAGCACCTGCTGTTCTCACCATTATCAAAACTATCAATATCGAAGTAACTGCTTTACTAAGCATTATCCATACATCAACATCACAGCACCTACTGTACTCACCATTATCTCAAGCATCAACATCAAAGTATCCGTTATACTCGGAAATGGGACCCTTGGTCCCTACAAACTGGGGACCATTGGTCCTACAAATTGGAAATACTTAATTACAGGGGAGAAATAATTGAGAAGTTGGATAAATTGTAAAGTGCTACCTTCATTTACTTCCCCTGATGACTAGTTATCAAGAGTGCTTAACCCTTTCCCCAATGCAGACAATATCAAAATTTATTATTTTAAATATTATTTTTTTCAAAACACTAAAAAGAAAACCATATCATGTAAACCCTCAATGGACCAAGCTAAACACGCTTGTTCCAATGGGGGGTCACATGATATGTTTTTGTTGAAATTTTTTTTGAAAAATAATCTTTTTTCAACTGTTGAATATGCATGATTCCAATGAATGTGTCCGATTCATTAGGTAAAGGGTTAATGTTCATTTCAAAGTGGGAAATCAGGAATTAGTGACCTGCAATTGGGGAAAATAGTACATTAACTCACTCTGGGAAGGACTCCTATAACTAACTAGTTACTGTAGACAGCTGCCAAAATCTGTCACAACATCCGAGGCAAGTCAACTTCACTTTACATTTTTAACCCCTTACTTAACACGAAAAGCAGACGACACTTGCAAACAAAATTCTTGAATAACTAAATATTTTCATATTTTGTCTAAAAAAATATAGCTTTTGACCCCTCATTGGAATGAGCTCAGCGAGCTCATTTCAATGAACGGCCATCAGCTATGTTTTTGAGACAAAAAATGAAAAAAATAATGAAAATTGTATGGTGACTTTTGTTAATAGCGCCGACCAGTTTTGGCCGTTATGTTGGGTAAAGGGTTAAACATGAAGCCAATGTTTTATGTTAAGATGAAATCTGTTGGAAAGGAAAGCTAAAATTGGTGTTTCCAAAAATTGTTTTTCAATAATGACCAATGTGCCACATTTACTTTACATCTTTGTGTATTGAATCTTGGGTAATTGAACTGTTTTTTTATGAAATGCACTGATAGAATGAGTTCAATGAGATCCTTCCAACACTGTACCACATAATAGCATATTAGTTCAATGAAAGAAACACTGGGGTCTCTCTAAAATAATTCGTGCTATAGTAAAGTGATCACAAAAGGAAAAAGAGAATTTTGAAAGGATTGGGTTACAATCGAGTCAAAATTATTTTTCTGTTCTATGCCCAACAGCACTGCTGATTCTCACCCAGTGGAAAGAAAGAAGTGTGTGAACATTAAAATTGTAATGTTATTTTCATTTTTATTTTTTATGATTCGTTGGTGATTTCAGAATATACCCATAGTAGCTTGGTGTACCAAATGTTCACCACGAGTGGTGAAGTGGTGTTAACTGCGAGCCTTTACACTGAGCTACTTTGGGTATATTTTATTTATGCCATGCTTGTCAGGTTATTAATAAGAGTTTAAATGTTAACCCTTTACCCAACGTAACGGCCATAACCGGCCAGCGCTATTCTCAAAAATTGCCAATTAATTTTCATTATTTTTTCATTTTTTGTCTCAAAAACATAGGTTACGACCCCTCGTTGGAACGAGCTCGTTCCAACGAGGGGTCATAACCTATGTTTTTGAGACAAAAAATGAAAAAAATTAGTTATTCAAGAATTTTTTTGGCAAATGTCGTCTGCTTTTCAGGTTAGGTAAAGGGTTAAATAAATCAATATTCACACATGTGAATCTGTTTTTGTTGACATGAACATTGGTGGGCAGAACTTCCGCTGGTGAATTTTATTGCCGAAACGAAATAGAAAATGAAACGTGCAAATTACAGGTCCTTTTTCATTTTAATAACATATTATTTTGAGTTATGGATGCTTTATTATCATGAGACAACATATGTTTGTTAATTTTTGGTATCTTACGAGGTAAACTTATTTAAAAACGTAATAAATAATTGCCGGTTTCATTTCACTCTTCACGGAGCGATGAGTGTTAAATTTAGACAAATTTGCATTCAAGGCGAGGTCACCAAAGGCAACTTGGATGTAGTTCCACTCTAGGTGTAAATTTTAACTACTGAAATCCCATTGCTGGCGTGTTCACCACGATTGGTGTGTAAAGCTAAAATTTATATCATAGGCTTTTTATATATAGTAGAATAGGTAATCATGGTATAAAATTGCATTGCAACCCAACTGCAAACCTATCAAGAAAAAATACCACTTTTTAAATCACAATACTGTAATTTGGTCTGAAGTTAGTTGGGTGGTGTGGTCCGTCTCTCCCCCAACCCCCAAGAACATGCTGCTAATTTGAAAGTAGATGTGGCCTGCACCAATTTGGGACCAAGAATGTCCCCCCTCACCCCCCTCCCCCCACCCCTTTTGTAGACAGGCATTTCAACCTTATTCGTGACATACCCTCTGGTGTTGGGCAACATTAATACTGAGTATGATGGATATTCTTCAAGTCCATCAAAAGTTCTGAGCCAGACACGACTTGTGCAGACAGATGGACAGACAGACAGACAGATGGACAGATAAAGTTATCTATATACCCTTCTGAACTTTGTTCGCAAGGGGTATAAAAAAAATGACCAATCTGGGCCAACTGGAAAAAACAATTTTTAATATGCAAAAATACCCTTGTGTTTCAGGTATTTTTGGTATGAAAGTACTTGTTATAAGTACATGTTTGAGAATCCAGTTGTTATCAATGTCATGTACAGGAAACAATTTCATGTAGTATTATTATTTTAAAGAATTACTTTCATTAAACAAGAGCAATTGTTTAAAATAGTAATAATAAACGCACATTTACAAACTGTTTTGTTTTTTATTCTTTTAACTGGTAAAGTTCTGGAAGCCATTATCAAGGCTGTATTGATAATTGCTGGAAGCCACTTTAGTTACTTTGACCTGTATGCATTAGCTTGATGTTTGCTCAGCTCAGAAGTAGAAGAAAAGTTTCTTAGTAGAAAAAAATATCTTATGTAAAATTCTTTGGTTGCATTTTATTGGAGAATGCCTATTGGCACTCTCCAATAAATTGTAACCAAACAATTATTTATGAACAAAATCTTATTAAACTAAGGCTACTCTTGCTCGTAGCATAGTATCTAAAAAAAAACAAACATATTTCAAATCAGCTTTGAAAAATAAGTTAGAGCTCAATCAGTTAAAGAAAATTTAATATATTGAGTTACATGTCGGTTTCCAGTTGCTACTGACAGTCAAAGTCCATGACCTGGGAAAACTGTCATAATTTATTTATTTATTGGGGTGTAACGACACTTTTGACAGCCAGGGTCACCTAGTGATACTCACCAAGGGTAACTGCATTGTATCCATCGACAAGGCACTTAATCTTAATTGCCCATGCGGGGGCACACTGGTGCTGTGTACTAAGACATACTGATGGTGAACTTGTCTTCAACCAATGTTAACCCTGTTTGTTTGGAGTTAGTCTTGACAGTTGCTCACCATTGCTCAGTGGTTCTCTCCAGGTACTCTGGCTTCCTCCACCTGTAAAACTTCCAAAATGAGGTAACCTTGGGTGTCAAAAGTGTTGTTAACACCAATAAATAAATAAATAAATAAATAAATAAATAAATAAATAAATAAATAAATAAGGGTCACCTCGTGTCGGACAGTTTTACAAGTGGAGGAAGCTGGAGTACCTGGAGAGAACCACCAAATAATGGTGAGCAACTGCCAAACTCCCCAGCATACTAACTTCACACAAGCAGACTTTGCATTTCACTGTCATAAAATTTTGACTCTCAGATCCTGACTTCAGGCCTGACAGTAATTTTTTCACAAGATCAAAAATTAAGGTGAAGTTATTATACAGAAGTTGTTGACGTACGTTTTCATTGGTGCTTTTCTTGATTGCACTGACTCAACCACCTGTAAAAGCAGATCAACCAATTTTCTGTTACTGATTGATGTTCTGTTGATGAATTTAGCCCAATTTGACTCCATCACAGGTGATGATAAAAATAGTTTTTTGTGCGCAGGGTGTGCAGAAATGTTTTTTTGGAATAGGAACCCTTCAGGCACCTGATAATGTTTCTTAGGATTTAGAGTGGATCATGTCACCCAAGGCAGGAAACAAAGAGGCCAAGAAAGACCACTTATCTCAGTCACTCATTCATTCAACCCCTCAAGGGTAAACCACATATTTTCTACTACAGCTGCACATCCAATATATTACATTACTGAAATGTGTAATGTACCTGTGATATCTCAACCCATTACTTTACAGATTGTTTCCACTCATTAGACTATCTTAATGATGCTAAATGACCCATGTCAAGTCACATTAATAGGATAACATTAACTGTACTTTAGCAACTTCTCAGTAAACTATGGCTCAATTTACCCACCAAAACCCCCATCAGATACTGTTAACACAGTAATGGGAGCACAGTGGCTTAGTAGTCAATGCACTGGACTTCAAACCAACAGGTCTACACTTCGATCCCACCGGGGTAACTCTGTTGTATCCTTGTGAAAGGCACATAATCCCAACTGCCTATGTGGGGGCATAGCGTGCTGTGTACTTGGGCTATTACACATCGATAATGCACTTGACTTCAGCCAATGCTAACCTTGCTTGTGCGGAGTTAGTATGCTGGAGAGTCTGAAAGCTGCTCGCCACTGCTCGGTGGTTCTCTCCAGGTACTCTGGCATCACCCATCTGTAAACCTGTCCAACATGAGGTCACCCTGACTGTTGAAAGTATCATTAGTTCCCGCTAGGTCAAAAACTAAGAGGCTGTTTCAGAGATGAAAAAGCAAGAGCATCTCCATTACCATGGCTTGCAAAAGAGAGTACTATTATGGAATGTGCCCAGGATAACTTAGTTCTCTCACACAAGGGACATTTTTAAACTGTTTATCAACAGATGCCCTCATCATTCTTGAGAGTCTGTATCAGTTGGCTCCTCTCACGGAATAAAATCATCTCTCTGTGTTCTTCCCTGGCTACCATATCAGGAAATCTTGAGCTTTCTCTTGCGGAACCACTAGGTATTAATACGTCTTCCCGGTGCCATCGGGAAGGTGTATTAATACTACTACAATTTCTCTGTGTGCCTCTAGAAAACAATAGCCAATACTAAATTAAAAACCAGTCTTGTTATAAGTAAGTTATAAAGTAAGCGGACCTTCTGCCTCCCTGGCGTAACCCCTGATTAAACTCCAATGAAAAATGAAAGTGTCAATGACACTGTAGCTCAACTTGTCAAGACAAAGACATGCACATGTATAGTATGTGACACAGCAATGACAAACATCTAGGTAATGACCTGATAACAAAGGTACATATGAAGTATTGTAACGGTCTGTACATAAATACTGACCGTTGCCTGTAACAAATGTATAGGTAAAGTATTGTAAAGGTGGGTGACAGTCATATGCTAAACTAGAAAAGAAATCTTGGAGTCCCAGAGTGGGTCTGACTGAACCCCAAAATATTTGTTCACATAGCACAGTGATAACAAAGGCACCCCAAAACACACTCGTTCCTGTCCCAAGGTGAAAACAAAGGTACCCAAGAAGTTTTGTGAAGATCATTTCATAAATACGAGCTGTATAGAACTTGTGACAAAAAACTGATTGGACCTAATTTTGGTACAAAATGGCCACTGGCAGCCATCTTGAATTTTGGACCGTACCCAGAAACACTCATTCTCGTCCCAAGGTGATAACAAAGGTACCCAAGAAGTTTTGTGAAGATCGGTTCATAAATACAGCCTCTACCCTGAGCCGTATTGACATGTGTGCTCACATTGTGTAAGTAGCGCTGAATAAATCAAAGTTCATCTAATTTGCATAATTTCTGCACGAAAAAAAACCCCTTATAATATGTGATGTATTCCATGTTACTAAACATTCATACAAAAATTTATTCAAATCAGAACTTTCATACAGAAGTTCTGTACAAAAGACCGATTGCACTAATTTTGGTACAAAATGGCTGCTGGTGGCCATCTTGAATTTTGGACCACACCCAAAACACTCGCTCTCATCCCACGGTGATAACAAAGGTACCCAAGAAGTTTCGTAAAGATTGGTTCATAAATATGGCCTCTAGTCTGAGCTGTATAGAAGTTGTGTACAAAAAACTGATTAGACCTAATTTCGGTACAAAATGGCCACTGGCAGCCATCTTGAATTTTAGACCGCACCCAGAAACACTCGTTCTCATCCCAAGGTGATAACAAAGGTACCCAAGACATTTCGTGAAGATCAGTTCATAAATACAGACTCTAGTCTGAGCTGTATTGACATGTGTACTTACTGTGTGCAAGTCGCACTGAAAAAATCAAAGTTCATCTAATTTGCATAATTTCTGCACAAGAAAAAAACCTGTATTATATGTGATGTATCCCATGGTACTAAACATTCACACAAAAAATTATTCAAATCAGCGCTTTCATATGGAAGTTCTGTGCAAAAATCTGATTGCACCTAATTTTGTACAAAATGGCTGCCATCGGCCATCTTGAATTTTGGACTGGACCCCAAAACACTCGTTCTCGTCCCACGGTGATACCAAAGGTACCAGAGAAGTTTTGTAAAGATCGGTTCATAAATATGGCCTCTAGCCCGAGCCGTATTGGCATTTGCACTTACAGTGCTGAAAGTAACACCAAAAAACATCAAAATTAGTCTAATTTGCACAATTTACGCATGAGAAAAAAACCTGTATTATATGTGATGTATCCCATGGTACTAAACATTCATACAAAAAATTATTCAAATCAGAGTTTTCATATGGAAGTTCTGTACAAAAACCAGATTTCTGCATTGTCGGTACAAAATGGCGGCTGGCAGCCATCTTGAATTTCGGACCGCACCCAAGAACACTCGTTCTTGTCCCACGGTCATAACAAAGGTACCCAAGAAGTTTTGTAAAGATCGGTTCATAAATACGGCCTCTAGCCCGAGCCGTATCCAATTGTTGACATACGGACAGACGGACAGATGGACAGACGAACGACAGGCCATGACAAAAGCTCAAATTTGGCTTTGCCAAAGTTGAGCTAATAACAACACAGTAACACCTTTCTGGTATAAGACTACAGTGGAGCCCACTTAATTTATTGGTGTTTAAGGTCACATATTTCTAAACAATGGCTAATCATCGTGACCGCAACACGAATATAAAGCCATTTCCAGCCAATCGTTTATACCTGTCTTGCCCATTTTATGGAGTTCCATCCCAGGCTTTGGTGACCTGGTCCTATTTTACAAGTAAAGCAAAGATTGTTGATCACAGTAAACAAGTACTGCTTTACTTCCCAGGGTTCCCACGTGGGTTCTTAATAGAATAACACTGTTAAATGAATTTAACCTCCACATACAAAACCGTTTGCAATACCTACAGGATGATATAAGTTGTAGGCACCTTCAGACAAAAGAGATTAGTCATCATTATTCATAAGTGATCAGTCACTTTTAGGCAAAAGATTCAGGGCTAAAATTTTGGAAATTGCACAACCTGTTTTGGGGTCAGTTAACCCATATTTCCTTCTTGTCATATTAGGTTGAGTAACCATTTGTTTACCTAACAGGATACATAATGTGGTTACCCATTCATTATCCAGGAAAGGTAAGCTTTTGAGACCACAGGTGGTGTGGACTCTATGCAGTCACTATCAATTTGTATTGAGGCTGAAATGGTTGGCTCATTTTCACAACCGACAAACCAAGAGCTAAAATCAGATATCTGGTTATCCGCGGGCATTTTGTCACCGAATATGGGATCAAAACTTTTGGAATTGGAAAGCAGTATTCACAGAAACTATTCAGTTGTGTCCAAACAAACGAATGTCGTTGAGCACATACTACGGAATAGTTTCTGTGATTACTCAGTATTCACAGAAACTGCGGATCATTAATGAGATGTCTTGAATGCCAAAGTCGATTATTTCTTAATATATACAACATGGCTTCAAAGTGTAATCTAGCCCAAAGGTGAAGTGGCACATTTCCTCTTTGAGGTAATAAAAAAAATCATCTTCAGCAAACTTTTAATTGATGAAGCACTGGGTTGTACCCGGTGCTTCATTAATTAAGTTTTTGATGATTATTCCTTTAATTCGTGGTTGAAATCTAATGTATTGCATCTGTGGAAATAATATTGCCCACCCGTGGAAAGTGACCAGTCCACAGAGGCCGCCCGTACTGTACCAGTTAAATCATAGTACATAAATAACATAAAAGACAATATGAAGCACAGCACGTTGCAGTACCTGTATTTCAGAATAAAGCCCAAATATGGGCTT
Source organism: Pictodentalium vernedei (assembly GCA_031216915.1). Taxonomy (NCBI): domain Eukaryota; kingdom Metazoa; phylum Mollusca; class Scaphopoda; order Dentaliida; family Dentaliidae; genus Pictodentalium; species Pictodentalium vernedei. Next base: position 125,137,393 of record CM062289.1, on the reverse strand, counting down.
CCAGCACTTTACTCAGAAGTGCAGGTACCAAAACTTGACTGGTAAAGCCCAAATATAGGCTTCCAGTAGTCTACCAGTTAAATCACAGTAAATAAATAACTCTTTTGACTCACCCAGTTCCATCTGATTTTCAGTCCTGAAATAGCCCTGACTGAAAGTCAGGGGGAGCTTAAGTGATCACTGTTGTCTGTCGTCCGTGCGGTGTGAACATTACATTATCGATTTCTTCTCATAAACCACATGGCCCGATTGAACCAAATTTGATGTGCATGTTCCTTATCATATGTCAATTCAAATTTATTCAAATAAAAATAAAGTTGCAACACCTACAGGGAGCACCACAAGGGCATTCCTCTGATAGCACCCATAAATTGTTTTCCAAAATAAAAAAAATCTTCTTCTCCAGAACCATCAGTTACTCGGTGCTTGTTTAATTAATTTTTTGATGATTATTCCTATAATTAAGTGTTTGGAATCTAATATTATTGCGTCCATGGAAATATTGCCCAGCTGTGGAAAGTGACCAGTCCATGGAAGCTGTACTGTGCAACATGACGAACAATTGACATGTTGACTGTCCTGGAATGCTCAGAAAAATCATGGAAATTGTCTAATAAATCAAATTGGGCCATAATTCTTGGAAAATGAGTTATATTCACTTTCATCTAAGGTTTGTGGCCGAAGTGAATTATGAGTATCTGAGTGAAATTAGGTGACTTGATATCTTTATTTTTAAAATTCTTCCTTCATTTAAATCATGTTTCCTGATTAAAAAAATTTACGAAAAGGAATTAAACAATATATATATAATTTTATTTATTTAATTTCCATATTGGTTTGTTTTCTCATTCATTTCTCCAATCGATGCATAACCCAGCAGCTTAAAAATAAGCAAGAATTTGTCCAGTCAATTTGCAATCTGCCATTGCTTCTGTAAGATGCCGAAAATTTATGACTGAAAATCACAGTACACCAGGGACGTATTTGCAAATAGTTGCTAACACTATTATCTTTCCGTTCTGCAGATTCATCATTGGGACATTGCTTACCATTACTTCCAATCTGGGGAATGAGTTTTAGTTCACATCTTCTTTAGTTTAGGTAACCATCAAAAATAAATGAATGACCGTTTGCCTCAAATTTCCAGGACTGGAGATTAGTCATAATTAATGAATAATGGAGGTGTGAGTCCCATACTGGGGGGGGGGGGGGGGGGGGGGGGGGGGGGGGGAGGGGGGCACGGTGGCTCAGTTGGTAGGGGTGTAGGCTGCAAGCCGAGAGGGCCTCGGTTCGAATCCCACATGCGGCAATCGCGTTGTGTCCTTGGGCAAGACACTTCACCCCCATTGCCCACGTAGGGGCACGGTGACGCTGTGTACTAAGGCGTACGTTGGTGGTGCACCTGTCTTCAACCAATGCTAACCCTGCTTGTGTGGAGTTGGTATGTTGGGGAGCTGACAGTTGCTTGCCATTGATCGGTGGTTCTCTCTGGATACTCCAGCTTCCTCCACCCGTAAAACTGTCATGGTCATGGTTAGCCATTGTGCAGAAATATGTGACCTTAAACACCAATAAATAAATAAATAAATAGTCCCATACTGCCTGGCAATTTTCTGATGAAATGAGTCCTCAGAAGGTTATATAAGGGTGTCGCACCTACACACACCAATGAAATTTAGGCCCCCAACTGCTACTTTTACTGGACAGTAATACAGTACAGTCAGAGTGGATTGGTCGTAATCCACGCATGGGTAGTGATGTCCATGCATGCATTTACCAGGTACAGTGGAGCCCACTTAATTGGATATCTCTTAATTGTATATCCCTGTTAATTGAATATAATTTTCAAACACAAAACCATTTACCATACCATCAGTACAAATTTGATCTGTTAATTGCATATGGGTTGTAGAGTAAGCTCCTGTTAATTGTTTTCTAAATTTTTGTAATATGTCGAAAAAATTACTGTGACATGCACCAAATTCCCTTTATTTATCAACCTTTTTGGCCTCACTACATCCAATACAGGCATTTCTTCTATTATATCTTGTTTGACAGAACTCTATGAGCTCTGTCAAACAAGATATAATAGAATAAATGCTCAGTTTACCTCCAGAACACAGGAAACTGACCAAATCCCTGTTAATTGTATACTCCTGTTAATTGAATAATTTTCACTGGCAAAATGGATATTCAATTAAGAGGATTCTACTGTAATAAAAATCATCAGCAGCAAAATTTTAATAAATGAAGCTTCATTAATTAACTTTTTGATGATTATTCCTATAATTACTGTTTGGAATCTATTATTGCGTCCGTGGAAATATTGCCCACTTGTGGAAAGTGACTGGTCCATGGTGACCACACTGTATCATTTATAGCAAGTGAAAACAGGAGCAATCATTGCCTGAATGTAGCCAACATTTGTGGTTTCTTTTGTATAACTGAAAACATGCACTACTTCAATAATGAATCAAAGTGAATAATAGTGAGAAACAACTTGCTGCGATCATTGTCAGTATACACTTGAATTATGACTTCATGATTTTCTCCATTCAATAAGCACTTAGAATTTATTGCCTTTATGATCAAATGTACATTAGACCCATAAAAACGTTCCTCATTCAATTGACGTGTCAAACATGGGTGTCCGTGCCTAGAGCAGTGAGAGCCACCTGTGTGATTACTGGGTAATACACAATGAAAAAATTGAGATCACTGCCGGATATGAAATTACCTATTTCAGAAACTATGATTGAAAAGTGATAAAAATGGACTGCTTTTGTAGTCAGGCAAATTATATACTGTAAAAGTCTAGTGCAGTCTTTGATTATAGATTTATTGAAAAGAATTCCACCCGGTCACGAATAGAACAGGTATATTTGAACAGTATTTTGTCTAAGTGAGAGGTGTAAAATGATAGTTAATTATAAAAATATATTTTTCAATGATAATTATGACATTTATTTTGTCACCTGGGGATGCAGGCAATTTTCAATACACCGATGTCTGGAAGATTCACCTTGAATGGTGTTTTAATCAAAATAACCTGTATTTTTTATCAGGATGCCTTATAAAATGTAAATAACCTTAACCCCCTACATGCTGATGTGCAAATATAAAAATTTAACCCTTTGAACTCAAGATGGACTTTTTCCATCCCAACAACATGTGATATGCCATACCTTAACTCTTTATATCTGAAATGCATTTTGTAGGGCCCAGGAACATGATTTATTATTTATTGGTGTTTAAGGTCACATATTTTCGCACAATGGCTAATCATGACCACAATATGAGTATCAACTCAAGACCAGGGGTGAGCATTAATAAGCCATGTTGCCCATTTTAGAGAGGGTTTGCACTTCCCAAGCATTGGTGACTGGGTCCTATTTTACCAGTAAAACAGAGCCTGTTTACCGCAGTGAACAGGCGCTGCTTCACATCCCGGGGTTCCCGCTGGGAGAGGAACATGATATGTCATAATTTCATTAAGCAGGATGGCAGCTAAATGAATGTGTGGGGACGCGGTGGCTCAGTAAGTAGAGGTGCAGGCTGCAAGCCGAGAGGTCCTCGGTTCGAATCCCACCTGTGGCAATCACGTTGTGTCCTTGGGCAAAACACTTCACCCCCATTGCCCATGTGGGGGCACGGTGATGCTGTGTACTAAGGCATACTGCACGTCGATGGTGCACCTGTCTCCAACCAATGCTAACCCTGCTTGTGTGGAGTTAGTATGTTGCGGAACTGACAGTTGCTCGCCGTTGCTCGGTGGTTCTCTCCAGGTACTCCGGCTTCCTCCACCCGTAAAACTGCCGAGGTCATGATTAGCCATTGTGCAGAAATATGTGACCTTAAAAACACCAATAAATAAATAAATAAATTAAATGAATGTGTGGAGTAGACCAATCAATATTTTCAATGTGCAGCCCCAAGAATGAACGCGGAAAATATTAATTGGACTACCAAATAATTCAAATAATGAATATGGACACTTCCAATTGCTGCCATTGAACTGACATGGAAGAAACCACCAGGGTTTAACCCTTTACCTAACAAGATAGAAAGACGACACTTGCAAATAAAAGTCTTGAATAATTAAATTTGTTCATTTTTTGCCTCAAAAACATAGCATATGACCTCTCCTTGGAACAAGCTCATCGAGCTCGTTCCAATGAGGGGTCATACACTATGTTTTTTGAGACACAAAATGAAAAAAATGATGAAAACAGAATGGTGATTTTTGTGAATAGCGCTGGTCAGTTTTGGCTGTTATGTGGGTAAGGGGGTTAAAGGAATAAGAAATTTTTTCCCAAAATGCAGCAAGAATTTAATCAAATCAGTCTCTAGTATGACAAAGAAAGACATTATTCTTCGGTAATTTCTGGTAAGATGACACTTGACAACTGCTTGGCCTTAAGTTTTGACAATTTTTTTCTATTCAAGAAAGTTGTACAAGTGAGCTTCCCTCTCAACAAATTAGTTACACATGTGAATTGTGATCAAATTATTTTGTTTTATAACTTCTCCCAAAACACAGATTTTGACTCCTCCCTAGAATTTCTTAACTAATTTACATACTGGGGTTTAATGTTATTTCCAGCATCTATACAAGCAAAATTAGCCAATATTTAGTTATTATTATTTTGCTTTAGTAGTGTGGGGAAATGTCACCTGATGGGTGTCGACTATCTGAGTTGAATATCTTTCCCCAACCGTGAGATTTCCCCATCCCACCCCCAAATCACATAGGGATGATATTTCTCCAACACACTCAACATGATGTCATCAAAATTCAAATACTGCTCGTGCAAGGAACATTTAGTGTTCTACAGATTGGTCACAGAGAAAAATTAATTGTATATTTGGAAAGACCATCAAAATGTTTTGCATATACGAAAGGTATATACAACAGAAACAAGCGGAAACTCATGACAGGGATGGGTTAAGATATTGAATTAAGCTAAAACAGCTTTTATTTTATTTTCATTCATTTTTCTTCCCCCAAAACAAATTGTATTCCCACCCTCACACGCCAAAAATGGTATTTCACTCCCAGCATCGTATTCCACTCTCAGCGATGATGGACTAGGTTTTTTTTTTTTAATTGTTTACAAACAGTTGAGTTAAATCAATTGTAAAGGGTTGTTTTGGGAAAACAAACAAGAGGCCTGCATCGCAAAGCACTGCTAATGCCCACCGACCACAAAAAAAAGTCAAAAGAGTGAAAGAGGGCCATAACTCTGGAAAAAATGTGTGGAAGAAACTCACGCTACACAGGTATCATTCCCCCATGATGGTCTATCATAACACCAAATATCACTCAAATTGGAGTAGCTGTGGCTTGAGATACAGGGGAAAATGTTGGTATGGATGGACAGATGGACGGAGGGCTCCATTAGATACCCCTTCAACTTTTCAAGTCAAGGGCATAATAAGGAGAATATGAAATAAATACGAAAGCTCACTGCTTGGATTCGAGTACGATTTTATTCTCTTGTAGGCCGTGTGGTTTATTTCACTCAGCTAAAGCCTCGGGAAATAAGCCTCAGGGCACCCCACCCAAGAATAAAAGTCCTACTCAAATCCAAGCACTGAACTACTAATGTCAATATATTCTGGTAACGTCTCTTTTGAAATTATTGATTTGGATGACATCATGAGGCACAAAATTCTTTCTCAAATGGTTGGATAAAGTAGCTGTGGCTATTGAAACAAAGTAGGACAGTTTGTTTTTTAACCCTTTACCCAACGCAGATGATTTCAAAATTTATTATTTTAAATATCATTTTTTAAATTTTTTTCAAAAAATTTCAACAAAACCATATCATGTGACCCCTCTTTGGAACGAGCTCAACAAGCTCGTTCCAAAGAGGGGTCACATGATATGGTTTTGTTGAAATTTTTCGAATAATAATATTTTTTCAGCTGCTGAATTTGCATATTACGTGGGCAGATGCGGGCGATTCGTTGGGTAAAGGGTTAAAAAATGTGGATAATCACAAAATAGTCTGGCAATCTCATTAGATGGTAGAGTGCTGAATTATTTTTGGTTGTCAAACTTTTTGACATGTCTTTGCCTATAGGCACTCTTCAATAAATTGTATGTAACAAGGCATTAATCTCCAACATTCAGATAATTTCACTACAAAGATATATATTACCGTATTTACTCTATGTATTGGGACAGCTAAAAATAAATATTTTCACAGATGTCCCACATCTTAGAAAATGGGGAAAAAACACAACCTGGTCTTATTTTGATGCTGAATCAAGTTGTGTGTGATTCGTTTTCCATCACTATATACGAAAATCTCCATCCAATTTTTTTTTAGATTTTCATTTTTTGCTTCCAAAACATAGCTTATGCCCCTCATTGGAACAAGCGCATTGTGCTCGTTCTAATGAGGGGTCATAAGCTATATTTTGGAAGCAAAAAATGAAAATTTTTAGTTACACAAGAATTCTTTTTATGAGTGTCATCTGCCACTAGAGTTCAGTAAAGGGTTGAAGACTGTCACAGTGTAATATTAAAAAGTCCTCATGTCAGTCCGGACTGTAAATATTAAAACTTAGGAACAGATTTAAATAAAAACAACACAAATCAGTATGTATTATCAATTTTTTATTGTTTAAAAAGGAAAATTAAACACAAACTTAGCTTTAATATTGAGCATTTTGCACCGTCTTCAGGTGACTGGGCCAACTGGAGACAAGTCTCCTGAGTGTCCCAAACATTGGAGCATAAAAAAAAATATTTTTCTGGAAAAAATGTGTGTCCCAAATTATAGAGTGGCCAAATATATAGAGTGAATACAGTAAGTACATCCACACAAAATGAAGCCTTTATGTGGAGGTACCAGCACTTTATAAAAAAGCCCAAATATGGCCTTCCAGCACTCTACCAGTTAAATATTCAAATTAGAGTGGTCATGTGGGGTGGGTATGATACACCAGTCTCACCCAAGAAACTTGCCCGGAACATGCATCTGTCAATGGGCAGCCAGTGGTGGAAAATTATGTTACCTTAACTTTGGAGGACTCGCAAACCAAGCATTGGTTACCAGATCACATTATACCAGTAAAACAGAACATTTCTAACACATCAATTAAGCCTTGCTGTGCTTCTGAGAGTTCTCCGTAAGGGACCTCTCCCTGAAATTACTTTGTTGAGCTTCTTTATTTGGAAAAAAAGTATGTTCTGGTAACAAGGGTTAGGTGACTTTTGGGTGGGAGATGTTAGGCATTCAATGTCTGAGTGCTGTACATCTAAGCATTTGAGTGTTGTACATTTAGGCATAATGACATCTAGATTATGGGTGTAGAATTCAGATACACTTAATTATAATACATATAAAAGCAAGGCCACAGCCTTGTCAAATTTCAAGTCAGTGCAAAATGATTTATACATGCCATAGACATTGATGTGAAAATTATAATGGAGATTAAGTCACAATTTTCTAACTTCATGCTTTTATGTAAAAATATGTTCTGGTTGTGTGCAGGTATTAATTTACAGTCAGTATTTAAAAAATTGCTGCAAATGTGACCTTTTCTCTGCAGTGGTGCAGATGACCTTTGTCTTCAGTTATAAAGTTAACTTATTTTGTACAGATGTGAGGACTTTTTCTCTGGTGGGGAGTTGCCACCATGAAATTCTGACATAGTAACCTAGAGAAGCTTTGCATCATCAATTTCTGCAGGCCTGGCAGTCTTAAAAATGAAGGAGGGCTAAAAATTGCTTCCCTCGCATGGACTAGGAGAGCGATTAGCTCTCCTCATGCTCACAGAAGCTGAAAGTAACAAAAGGAAATTTTACTATTACTGGCTTCTGCCTTAAGGACTTTGTACATTTTATTTGGTGCTGCTATCAAAGTAGTTTATGTGAGACGACTACACTGCCCCTCCCACACATGCCTGGACCTCAGCAAGGCCCGGAGGTGCAGTGTGGCCATATTACAGAGAGTCTACTAACATAATAGAGATTTGAAAAGGTGTGGGTTTAATCTGGTAATCATTATCTGCTAAGGCGAGGAGGGCTAGTTTTTGCTCCCCTTAATTTTTTTTAGGCGAGCAAATAAATCGTTTTCCTGAAAATGCCAGGCCTGTTACTGGGATTTTTTTTTTATTGAGGCTTAATGGCACTTTTGACAGCCAGAGTCACGCCGTGTTTATAGATGTAGGAAGCAACCAGAGTACTCAGAGAGAACCACGGAGTGAGTAGCAGTGAACAGCTGTCAGACTTCCCAACATACTAACTCTGTACAAGGGTGGTTAGCACTGGTTGAAGACAAGTGCACCACTGACATGCAGTATACCTTAGTACACTGCACCACTGTGCCTCTCCCAGAGGCTTTCCTGATGTAGTGCCTTGCCCAAGGACACAACGTAGTTACCATCTACGGTAGCAGGGATCAAACCATAGACCTTTCGGTTTCAAATCCAATGTTGTAACCACTGAGCCACTGCACTCCCTCTAATTTCTGTTAGAAGTGTGTCCTCTTTATTAAGCCCTTTACTTTGGCATAATATATAATCTATTATCTAATATACTGAAAGAATATACATTTATTTTTCTTACTCAACATTTGTCCACATTTGCTGGGTACATAAACACACCAGAGAGCCTTTTTTATCCTAAATGGTTCCATGTGTGGAAAAGTAAATTTTGAAGTTTGGTGGAATGTGCCTATGCCGAGTAGCACCCTGTGATATTGCCCAGTACTGTAATTTACCACACCTGGACGGATTCAGACAAGTTTCAGAGATTCCATCCAGCAAATATTTTCGATGATTGCACTCTCAAGATCCAAAAAATAATCTGCAATGAATTAATAATTATATTAACAACCTGAATGTTTAGCCTAGATTTCAAAAATAAACAATAAAAATTTCCTTGTACTTGCCTTTTTGCCTTTACAATAAGTAGTACAGCAATCCGAACATGATGATTCATCAGCCACTACATTCAGATTGCTAAACTAATTTGCCCTGTCCTATCTTGGGAACCCTGTCCAGCATTCATTTTAAAATAGGCACATCCCTGCCAAATATCTAACGAAGTGTTTTAAATTTTCCGGTGAAATTAACAAAAATTTGAGTAAATTCTGATGATAGTTGCATCTAAGTACTTAATTCTACGAACTGCACCTCAGAAGAAATCAGCGACACTTAGTCTTTTTCAAAATTGGCATGGCGGGGGTTCGAACCCACTCAAAGTTTCCTTTGGCACCAACCGCCTAGCGAAACTATACTGAACCACGCACACCACTTGGCCACCAACAGACCACCCACGCCGAGAGAGTTTCCTTCGGCACCAAGCGCCTGGCAAAACTATACTGAACCATGCACACTACTTGGCCACTGACAGACCACCCATGCCGAGAGAGTTTCCTTCGGCACCAACTGCCTAGCGAAACTATACTGAACCACACACACCACTTGGCCACCAACGAAACTATACTGAACCACACACACCACTCGACCACCGACAGACCCCTGTCAGTGGCTGAGTGGTGTGCGTGGTTCAGTATAGTTTTGCTAGGTGGTTGGTGCCGAAGGAAACTCTCTTGACGTGGGTTCAGACCCCCGCCATGCCAATGTAAATTCTGATGTATTCTATTTTATGAGAGAATGTGACATCACATCGGCCTCTGGGTCATGTTTCAGGCCAACTACATTTTACTATTTTGGTGAGTATTTAACTTTTGTCACGTTCGAATCTCAGAATCAAGAATAACTTCCTCTTCAAAATGATTACTGTATGCAAAATCAACTATAAATTAATAACATAAAAGAAACTTGCAGGTAGGTAAGTTACAATCAATTTTAATAGCTTTGCAGAGATACAGTGGAGCCCACTTAATTGGATATCTCTTAATTGTATATCCCTGTTAATTGAATATAATTTTCAAACACAAAACCATTTGCCATAGCTTCAGTACAAATTTGATCTGTTAATTGCATATGGGTTGTAGAGTAAACTCCTGTTAATTGTATATAACTTTTTGTAATATGTCAAAAAAATTACTGTGACACTCACCAAATTCCCCTTATTTATCAACCTTTTTGGCCTCACTATATCCAATACAGGAATTTATTCTATTATATCTTGTTTGACAGAGCTCTATGAGCTCTGTCAAACAAGATATAATAGGATAAATGCTCAGTTTACCTCCAGAACACAGGAAACTGACCAAATCCCTGTTAATTGTATACTCCTGTTAATTAAATAATTTTCACTGGCAAAATGGATATTCAATTAAGAGGATTCTACTGTACCAAAGTTAAGCTATCGTAACTTTCTTTTTAGTTCATTCCAGGAAGCAGGATGTCTCAGTGGTTACAAATTTGAACTTCAAACCGAAAGGTCCATGGTTCAATCCTTGCCACGGTTAACTGTGTTGTGTCCTTGGGCAAGGCACTTAATCCCAAGAGCCCACATAGGGGCACGGTTGTGCTGTGTACTAAGACATACTGCACATTGAAGGTGTACCTGTCTTTACCCAATGCTAACCCTGCTTTTGTGGAGTTAGTACGTTGGGGAGTCTGGAGGTTGCTTAGCATAGCTTGGTGATTTGGCTTCCTCCACCCATAAAACTGTCAGACATGCAATGACCCTGGCTGTCAAAAGTGTCATTAAATCCCAATAAATAAATAAATTAGTTTATTCCAGATTATGTACATACACTATTACATGTACAATTCTGCCGTCAATTTACAAATTAATGGAAAAGGATTCAGCATCAACCGCATAGTTTATGTAAGTTGGTTCCTTGAAACAAATTACATGGTGAAAAATAAGGTAAAATATTCAGTCTGGATCTTTGTATTATAAAAAACAGGGTAAATGAGTAGCTGAGAAGAAGAGGAGTAAAATGAAGACAGATCGGCAACCAGTAGGCCTGGATATGATAAAACTCTTAACTAACCATCAGAGCTGAGAGAATATCAGGACTTATATTTCATCTAAATTTGTGAGAATCTACATGTGTATTTGGATTCTCGCGAAAATGATTGAGTACCTGCTATGACTGTCCCAGGAGGCAACCCCTGTTGAACCGATAACACATGTTACCTTTACCCAACACAGCTTAAAACAAACATCAACTGAATTTTTAACAGGTAGAGTGCTAAATTACTTTTCAATGGTCATTTGTAATGAGAGGAGTTTTTTTTAAAGGTATCACATTACCAGCAAAAGGTGCCTTAGTTTCTTAAGATACTGCTCATAAATGTTTTGTTGCAATTTATTGGAGAGTGCCAGTTAGCACTCTCCAATAAATTGTAACAAAATAATTTTATATTAATATTTTTCTTCAATTGCTGAGCCAACAACAGATTAGCGCAAACAGTGGCTATAGCGGCTTTCAGAATTTTTCAATGGAGCCCTGATACTGGCTTCTTGCACTCAACCAGGTAAAAAAATAAACAATATTTACCAATAAAACCTTACAAATATGGATGTCATTGAAACCAGCTCATCGAGCTGGTTTCAATGAAAGTCAAAGTCGTTCAATTTTACTGGCAAAGTGTAAGGTTATATCAGGTTATATTAGCTTTGTATTGATTGGTTAATTTGCTGTGGCAATTTTTGTAAAGGGTTAAACTGACTCAAATCTTTTCACGTGAATCATAGCAGAGGTGCAGCAAAAATGTACCTGGATTTTCACTGGTTTTGTTGTGCAAATGTTTGTGTGAATCGATTCTTGAATTCTCATCAAAATATAAGTCCTGAATATCCTCAGGCAGATTTAAAACTGACAGCCGTCATGCTTGAGACCTGTTAACAGTTCAAGCTTAATTAACATATATGCCCTTGATACTTCCACCTATTTCCTTATCCACTCCATTTTTGCAATTTTCATCACTGCCGATTCATTATTGGCATTTTTGACACTAACAAATTAGGAGTCTCCAGCTTCCAGGGTTAAAATTCTCAAATATGTCACACCTCAAAGTGAGTAATAGCAACCAAAATATAAAACAATCTCTTTTCCCTTTTAATATTCACTCTTTGACAGTCTTGATATGGGATGATTATTACAAAAATAAATTGCAAGCCAAGATGTTAATTTAGGGAGTGCGATGGCTTAGACTGTTGGACTTCTATGCTAGAGGTCATGAGTTCGATCCCCGTCTGGGCCGACCTGCATTGTGTCCTTAGGCAAGGCACTTTATCCCGGTGGCCTGCATGCGGGCATAATGATGCCATGTAGTAAGATGTACTGCTCATCGATGGTGCACATGTCTTCAACCGCTCTAACCCTGCTTGAGCGGAGCTGACAAGGGCTCGCCGATGCTCGTGGTTCTCTCTGGCTTCCTCCACCCGTAAAACTGTCATGGTCACGATTAGCCATTGTGCATAAGTATGTGACATTAAACACCAATAAATAAATAAATAAATAAATAAATAAATAAATAAATAAATAAGATGTTAATTTTGGGGGTTCCCCTTAACCCTTTACCTAACGAATCGCCCGCATCCACCTGCGTAATATGCAAATTGAGTGGTTGGAAAGATTTTTTCAAAAATATTTCAACAAAACCATATCATGTGACCCCTCATTGGAACGAGCTCATCCAGGGGTCACATGAAATGGTTTTGTTGAAATTTTTTGAAAAAATGATATTTAAAATATATCAAGAAATGGCCTTGAATAGCCTTGAATTTTATCAGTCCATGCGGGAGTGTTGTGGCTCAGTGGTAAACTGTTGGACTTCTATGCTAGAGGTCCCGAGTTTCATCCCTGTCCGAAACGACCTGCATTGTATCCTTGGGCAAGGCACGTTATCCCAGTTGCCTACATGGGGGCACGATGATGTTGTGTACTAAACTGTACTGCATGTCAATGGTACGCATGTCTTCGACCAATCTAACCCTGTCTGTGCTGCAGTACAGGGTTGCGATGTTGGGGAGTTGCTCGGTGGTTCTCTCCGGGTACTCTGGCTTCCTCCACCCACAAAACCGTCACAGTCAGGATTAGCCATTGTGCATAAGTATATGACCTTAAACACCAATAAATAAATAATAAATAAACAACCTTTCATTTACTTATTCCTGTGCTTGCACAGGTTTTATTCTAGTTAATTAATTTTTATTCTAGCTAATTAATAAATACCTATTTATTTATTGATCGCTTAAGGTCACATATTTCTGCACAGTGGCTAATCATGACCGCAACATGGATATAAAGTCAAGTCCAGCCAATCGTTTATACCCATGTTGCCCTTTTGGAGGTGACCTTTTGGCAGTGGTGACCGTGTCCTATTTTACAAAAAAACGGAGCTTGTTTACTTACCACAGTAAACAAGCTCTGCTTCAGTTCTCAGAGTTCCCACAGGGAAATTAATTAATAAATATTATTAACTTAAATAAGGAAATAATATTGTATTGAAATCTATATTGTAATTATGACCTACAATGCAGTCGCTGTGGACTGGTCTTAATCAACATGTTGTACCCATTGCTTCATCAATTTAATTTTTTAGGATTATTCCTGTTTGGAATATTATTACATCCGTTGAAATATTGTAGTGATAAATTTTCAGAACCGCACATACGTTTGAATGGGTTAAGAATTCAATTGTCGCACAATAAAAATGCTTTGGCCCAGGATATCATGGGAACCGAATGCTTGAGTGATATCCTTGGCTAAAGCAATCAAGTGTGATAATTCTTAACCCATTCAAATGGATATGTACAGTTTTGTATTTATCACACACGTCCCATGTAACAACGTAACAAACACTCTACACAGAAATTGAACTAAAAGCACTTTTCAACTGGATAATTGCTATGTTTCCTTCGTTGTTATGATACATCACTGTTAGGTAGCAACCCTAATTTGCTTTTTAATTTTTACGGCATTCAATTGGTCGAACCAATTGACGCCGATTAGTGTCATGGTCACATGATCATCAAACTTCAAATATTGACAAAACTGCAGGGAATAACACAACAAAAACTTTTTAAATAGCTAATAAGTTTAGGACACTCCATCATTAAATGACTGGTTCTGGAAAGTATTTGTCAAGAAACAAGCAGTGAGAATGTTATTTTTATTTCGTAGGTTTTTGACTCGAATCTGATTGTTTAAATACCCGGGTAAACAAATCTAAAAGAGAACTTGGAATTTCCAAGCGATCTCGACTCTGGTGCATTCGACCAATGATGATGTGATTTATTTAAACAGGTTCCTTCTATGTTTACGAGGCAAAATCGAACATGTTTTGTGTCAGCACAAATTTTCATCATACAGACAGAACAGTGGAAAACCCCAGTTTTACATTAATACAGTACGTGGACAGTGGATTGTAACTAAATCACCCGTGGAGTGGAGTTATCACCCAAGCTATATATAACTTTCAAATTTTGAACATATCGACAAAAAACACAAGCAATGTTTCAGCCAATGAACCTCCGGGTTTAACCCGGAGGTCCATTGGCTGAAATTTTGCTTGTGATGGTTATGCATTGCAACAAATTTGCAATTATTGCTTGGGTGGAATCTCCACTCTGTGGGTGATTTAGTGATAATACACGCTCCACCTACTGTATGTGTGTGATAAAGTGGATGGCTGCTTAGAGAATGTGTATGGTAGACCAATTAATATTTTCAACGTGCAGTCCCAAGGTTGCACAATGAAAATATGAATTGGTCTACCCAAATAATGAATATGGAATCTTCTAACTGAACAGGTCTGAAAATGAACAGTCTGACATTTGCAAAATGAGGTCCCAAGAGGGTGAATTTGATGCTATGCAGGGTAGCATCACTAAATTCAACCTCTGCGGACCTCATTTTGCAGATGACAGTCTGCTTATTTTCTGGCTTGTAACTGAAGTCATTGAACTGACATAGAAAGTACCATCAGGGTTCAAAGGGTTAATTTATTCACAGTGTTTACATATTCAGAGAGCAGAAGATGCAGAATCATGTTCTATAAGAAATGATGATTGCCAAAATCAATTAGTGGGGAAGGACTGGTATGGTGTGCATCATTGCAGGAGAGCTAGAAAAACAGATGTCCCCCTCTCAGTGTTGTGGGTCGGAGCCACCCCTGGGAATATTTTGAATTTCAGTACTAAAAAATCACCTTGTTGTTGATTTTCTGCAGTGAATTTCACGACTTTGATTGCCTGAAAAATTAGGACATTTATATATTTTTTTTGGACCAATTCACATGAGAAAGCTTGTACTGGTCTGTAACCATGCTGTGTTCAAAAGCTCTCTAATATGTGGACCTGTCCTTTAGAAAGATATAAATATCCTTATTGTTCAGACTATCTAAATAACTGAACATTACCGGTCGATTTGGAGAACTTTGATGATTAACCAAAAATTATGAGTCTTTGTGAAGTCCACGGCAAGTGCCAGAGTTTGAGCTTGAATTTCTTCAGTTTTATATTCTGACTTTGTATCATGGTATAAGCAAACAGCATACACACATACCAGAAAATATGTGGTCAGACAAGGACAATGTCAGGTACAAAAAGGTCACTTTCTGACTGAAGTTTAAAATCATCAGTCAAAATGTCTGACGCCAAAATTATCAATGAAGTTCAGTGATCAGAACACCATGCATGCTGCAAATCACGTACATAACTAGCAAGCCTAAAATTAATGATTACTGTAATTTCTGGTCCTGGCAAGTTGGAAAGTGTGAAGTTCATCAGTATTAACAGCATGTGGAGGAATACAATTTGAAGGGTAATTCAGTTCCAATTCAGAATGAAACCAATTATACCTTGTTTGGCAGGGCTCATTGAGCCCTGCCAAACAAGGTATGGTTGGATGAATTCTAAGCAGTTATAAGATGACGGTATATGTACACCCAAAACACATTATTTTGAATACTCAAACTCCATTTTGTAATATGTAAGATATCATTCTTAAATGACAGACATAATTCATTTGGTGTCTGACATTTTGTCTGGGAGAGCAATGAAAATTATTTTCAGGCTTGCATACACACAGCTAAAATAAGTGCTCCCGTGTTGTATATTCGTGAAGATGAAGCTTTTCTAAGCTTTAAAATTGTGGTGGTACACATTCCCCCTCCATAAAAAACAATTGGGGACTGAGGATCCCCCCACATTTCCCTAGGGAAGCATCATTGCCTGCAAGGTTTTTTAATATGTAAATTTAAGCTTATTTCTTTCACAAAGATCGGCGAGCAAGTTATGCAACTTATATTAATGCCTTCCCTTGGCCCGATGGCCTTGTGGGCCTCGCTTTTCTCGAACACTACATGTACAAAGTGATCTTTAGCCTACACGAAGTGTGTCTCTTTTCGCACTGAGGACATCCATTTTACGGCCCCACTTGATAGGACAGTGCGCAGTAACAGCATCAATCCCACATTTGATGCTGACAAGCATGCTCATACACCTCAATTATGAATAACTTTCCCTGATCAAGGATTGATCCCGGGACCTCTGACATGAGAGACCAGAACACTTATCCATTCGATCACCACTCTTTGTAAATCAGCATGCTGCTGTTATTTTGGAATACAACTTTTAACTCCACTCCTAGCACTCTGGTGATACTTTAAAATTTCCACCACTGACTTAATATTGTTCGTGCAGAATGAAAAATGTGACAAAATATATCTTGTTTGACAGAGCTCAATGAGCTCTGGCAAACAAGATATAATTTATTAAATTCTAAGTTGCATTATGGGAAAAATTTTCTGCAGAAAACTTTGGTATTTTTACATCAGTGTGCAGAAGGTTAAAAGAAAAGAGAATTCATATAGAGGATTAGGCACATACATGTAATTATAAATGAAGATATATACCTCTTTATCCACTGGTTATGCAAATTTCAATATTAGAATTCCATTTTTATACTGATAATCTTCTCTGTAGTTTCCAAAGGCTGGTTCTGCTCAATACGATATGTATCAACATGAGGATAGTTAACTACTGGTCTGACCATATCATACAATAGCGTGGGTGTAATCACTACTGGTAAGACTATTCTGAAAAAATCTGTTTAATTGAACAGCGAAGTACATAAAGCAACAAGTTCTGATGAGATTTCAACAACTTCCCTCCATGCCATTAAGTACTTCATCCACTTCGGTTTGAGGTGTTTTACCCCATACTATCCAAAGTAAGATTGTCAAATGAGTACATAGCCGCATTTAATCACAATCCTACAATTACTCCACATTAAATTATCAATCAGTGTTAAGTGCTTACATAACCCCTTGACAAAGTGTCAAATCATGGAGATTTGTCAGAGAGTGCTTGCTTTTAACAAACTGTCAGGACAAAACAGTATAATCTCAATAAACTAACAGTGACAAAGAATTAACAAACAGATTAAACAATAAAAACTATTTCAATTTACATGTCCTCAGTAGGCATGCTGGTAGCCTTCACCAGTCTCACTGGTGATAGCAGACCTGGGGAGGGTTGGGTCTGAGAAGACTGGGGGTGGCCCTGGCACTTACATACACCGGGATGGTTTTAGGTGCGCTGGTAGCCTTCACCAGTCTCACTGGAGCTAGCAGACTGTGTAAACATGACACCCACACAGACCGTGCATACACAACAACTACTCTCTCCATGCAACAATATCCAATAACTGGCAATGAACAAAAGTGGACGAGTAATACCAAACCTAATAGAGTGACTGCAAGCCATCACACATTTCATAGACAACCAAGGGGTACTGAAAGGCAGCCACGTCTAGCGGCCTCAAACCTTTTCACAGGCACCTGCGATGCCCCAAAACAACATATCATCAAGAGGGGTTGCTTTTCCAGCCCACGAACATGATACCTCATAATTTCATTAAATAGGATGGCTGATAAACAATATTTTCAACACGCAACCCCAAGGCTGCCTGTTGGGGATAATAATTGGTCTACCCCCAAATAATGAATATGGAATCTTCCAACTGCTTCCGTTTAACTTACCTGGAAAATACCACCAGAATTCAAAGTGTTGAAGAGCCACAATAGCTTCAAACTTCTCGATTATTTTGTGAGATAATCTATTTTTTGGTTTGAATGTTTTATTCCATGTGTTTTCTTCCTTGTGTAAGGCATTCAAAATATCATAATCTAACTGTCAAGAGTCGAAAGGGACTATTCTGACCCAGTACCATCCCTGTGTGCCTTTGACACACGCAAACCATTCTTTCAAAACTAAGCAGGCTGATTGTAGGCCGGATCTCTCAGCCTCATGGAAACCAGTCCGTTTGTGTGCTGAAGGTACTGGGTTTTGTACCTAGAGTCAAGCACTTTTTTGGGGGTCGTCTTGAAGTTCTGACGGCTATTGTTTTCAAAGGTAGGGCAAGAAGGTGTGATTAATCCTCTACATCAAAGGGAAGGAGATTGATTATAGTTTATTTCTAATTTATAGGAGAGATTTCGGCAATAACAAGAAATATTTTTATAAATCAAGAACTGATACTTATGGACGAGGGAGAACATAAACAGAATTTTTGATTGATAAAATATTTTTCGCAACAAATGAATAGCGGTTTTCGATCTATAAAATATACAGGAAAATATTTAATAAATCAGAAAAAAATGAAATATTTTTCCGAAAAAAAATATTTAATAAACCAGAAAAGCTCGTTTTGAGCACCAAAATTGAACATTTTTTTTTCTATTTGATGACAAAATTTTCTGTTACACACATACATACATACATATAGTTAATTAGTACCCTGTACTTTTTGACACAGCATGTGGATAGTCCAATATATGCATCTGACCTTCATTGAATAATCGTTTATAATGATGGATCATGCTGTCTATTCGCCTATATTTTCTCTTTCGCGGTGCCAATTTTTCACCCGCACAGATGACCGTGTCTTTGGGAGAGGTGACCTGGTCTTTGCACGAGATCGATATAAAGCCGATCTTACACTATAATACGTGGGAACTTTTTCAACAACACTTGAATCGATTTGGTCATTTCTGAGTGAAGATACTAGATCATGATATATAGAAACCACAGGCTTAGTGTCACAACTCACAATTTTTTTCAAAAAAATATTTGTCAAACACATATCAACTTTAATCTGGTCAACCAAGCATCGACGAGCAACTGTCAGCTTCTCAACATACTAACTCTGTTCAAGCTCCGCTCAAGCAGGGTTGCAGCGGTTGAAGACATGTGCACCATCGACGTGCAGTATGCCTTAGTACACAAAGGTTCAGCTTAAATGACACTGGAGGTACAGTTGGTAACGTTGAATAGAAAATAAAGTTGAAAAACATACAAAGATGACTGCCAGCCATAGCTTGAACCATGTTGGAGGGAGGGGTGGTAACATAAAATAGAGAAAAAAGCTTAAAAAACACAACCAAAATGGCCGCCATTCCACCATCTTGGATTTTGAAAAAAAAATATTGAGCATGCATAATCCCCTCACAACCTTTTATCCATATAACATATATGAAAGGTACAGCTTGAACCATGTTGGAGGGAGGGGTGGTAACATAAAATAGAGAAATGAAAGTGTCAATGACACTATAGCTCAACTTGACAAACTTGAACTTGGTAAGTTTTAAATGAAATGGCAAAATTGAAGATCATTGGTACCAATGTTATTTGATGACATTTCAACATAACAGCATTGTGTGTGCACAACGTCAGAGTAATCCATGCATTTTTAAATGTAAACTGTAAGGCTGCACAAATGCACTGCATTAAGTAGAAGGTCATTGCTTGTGGCAATGTTTTTTTTTTTTTGTTTTTTTTATGGAAATTCATAAATATACCCTGCAGAGAGTGCAAAAGGGATAAGTTGATGCACAAATGCAGTAAGTTCAAAGGCTGGTGATAACGACAATAATTTTCTATGGAAATGAAAAAAAGCAATAGCTCACATCTAGAGGTCACCCCAAACACATTTACCAAGTTTCAAAGTGATCCGATCAAAAATGTGCCCTGAAGGGTGTGTTAAAGGGAAATATTGAGGTCTAACTAAACTAAGTTCAAAGCTCAGCGGCCACATTTTTTGACAAAAACGGAAGAAAATCGACAGCTCCCATATAGATGTCACCCCACACAGCAAGCACACCAAGTTTACAAGCAATCCAATCATAAATGTGTCCTGCAAGGTGTGTCAAAGGGAAATATTGATGCTTAACTGCACTACGTTTTTACTAAGTTTATGCCAGTGGCAACATTTTTTGACAGAAATCAAAGAAAATCGATAGCTCCCATCTAGAGGTAACCCCAAACAAGCATACAAAGTTTCAAACCGCTCTGATCATAAATGTATCCTGTAGGCCATGCCAAAGGAATATATTGATGGCTGTCTAAAGTAAGTTCAAAGATTGTTGCCGGCGGCAACATTTTTTGACGGACGGAAATTGAAGAAAATTATTAGCTCCCATCTAGAGGTCACCCCAAACAAACATCCATGTTTCAAAGCAATCCGATCATAAATGTGCCCTGTTGGGTGTGCCAAAGGGAAATATTGAGGTTTGACTAAATTAAGTTCTAAGAACGTTGGCCGCGGCAACATTTTTTGACGGAAATTGAAGAAAATCAATAGCTCCCATTTAGAGGTCACCCCAAACAAGCATACCAAGTTTCAACGCAATCTGATCATAAATGCGACCTGTGAGGTGTGCCAAATGAAATTGTGGACGTACGTAGTAACGTACTAACATACTAATGTACTAACGTACGTATGTATGCCGACGGACGAGAAGTGATGGCAATAGCTCAGCTTGACTTTGTCAAGTTGAGCTAAAAATGGCTGCCATGGTGCCATCTTGAATTTGGAAAAAAAAATATTGAACGTGCATCATCCCATCACAACATTCTATACATGTGCCAAATATGAAAAGTGAAGCTTGAACCATGTTGGAGTGAGGGGTGGTAACATAAAATAGAGAAAAAAGCTTAAAAAACACAACAAAAATGGCCGCCATGCCGGCATCTTGGATTTTGAAAAAAATATTGAACGTGCATCATCCCCTCCCAATCCTCTATCCATGTGCCAAATTTTGCAAAGTGTAGTTTGAACCATGTTGGATGGAGGGGTGGTAACATGAAAATAGAGAAAAAAAGCTTAAAAACACAACAAAAATGGCCGCCATCTTAGATTTTGAAAAAAAAATTTTGAGCGTGCATCATCCCCTCAGAACCGTTTATCCATGAACCAAATATGAACCAAATGCTTAACCCTTTACCCAACGTAACGGCCAAAACCGGCCAGCGCTATTCTCAAAAATCGCCAATTAATTTTCAAAATATTTTCATTTTTTGTCTCAAAAACATAGGTTATGACCCCTCATTGGAACGAGCTCGTCGAGCTCGTTCCAACGAGGGGTCATAACCTATGTTTTTGAGACAAAAAATGAAAAAAATTAATTATTCAAGAAATTTTTTTGCAAGTGTCGTCTGCTTTTCATGTTAGGTAAAGGGTTAAAGCATGTTGGAGGAGGGAGAAGTGGTAATATAAAAGCAGGAAGGCAGGCAGGCAGGCAGGCAGGCAGGCAGGCAGGCAAAGCAGACGGAGTGCAACCCTATAGTCCTCTTACGTCTCACGTAGGGGACTAATAATGAAAAATGAATGGTGATTATTATAAATAGCACCGAGCGTTCTTGGCCGTTAAGTTGGGTAATGGGTTAAATGGTAGCGTGCTAAATTATTTTTGTTTGTCAAATTTTGTTAATGTGTCTTTTTTGCCTTGTTCCCCTAGAGGAAACAGTTTCACATCAAAGATAATATGAAGCACATCCACAGAATATGAACTCCTTAAGTTCTGATACCTGTATTTCAGAATAAAGATCAAAAATGGACTTCCAGCACTCTACCAGTTAAACAACAATAAATAAATGCACACGAACTGCACAAATGATTTTATTAGGGTTTATTAACACTTTAACAGCCAAGGTCATATCATGTTGGTGACAGTTTTATTGGTGGAGGAAGGGAGAGAACCTGGAGAGAACCACCGAGAAACAACAAGCAGCTGCCATCTCCCCAACTCCGTAATGCAGCACAGGCTGGGTTAGATTGGCTGGAGACATGTGTACCATCAACATGTAGTATGTTTTAGTACACGGCTTGATTGTGCCCCAATGTGGACAATTGGGGTGAACCACCTTGCCCGAGGACACAGTGCGGGAGTCTGAATCGATCACTCAGATGGTCACCCATCCACGAAATAACCGGCCTCAATGTTGCTTATGGTAACATAAAAATTAACTTTGGTGATCTGACGAGAACCGGTTACTGCAATGCCACTGCACCCCCAACATGTACATGCAAGAAATATTACCTTACTGTGTGAAAGTATAGTGGTAAAACCTCAACAACCTGACTGGGGGCGCGGTGGAGTCGTGGTAACTGATTTTCGTCAGATCACCAAAGTTAAGCAACGTCAAGCTCAGTTAGTAGTTGGATGGGTGACCATTCCAGCGACTGATTCGTGCTCCCGCGTTGTGTCCTTGGGCAAGGCACCTAACCCTGATTGCCCACATGCGGGCTCGATGACGCTGTGTACTAAGGCGTACTGCACATCGATGGTGCACATGTCTTCAACCAATCTAACCTTGCCTGTGACACGGTGCAGAGTTCAGAGCTACGATGTTGAAGAGCTGACAGCTGCTCATCGTTGCTCGGTAGTTCTCTCCGGGTACTCCGGCTTCCTCCACCCGTAACACTGTCACTGACATGATATGACCCTGGCCGTTAATGTGTTGTTAAACCCTAATAAAAAAAACAAAAAAAAAACAACCTGACTGTTAACTCTAACCCACATAGTATTTTGGATATATTTTTCATTAAAACTAGTCATGGCTGCTGACAAGCAGCCATGACTAGATTTGATAAAAAATTGTCAAAATTTAACTCAAGCAATCATTGGTCAAAAGGCCTCTGATTTTAAAGGGGGGAAATTTGGTTTAATGTGACTAAATTATACTTATTTCAGTGGCAAGAGAAATCCTGTCCTGGGCAGGAATACCAGCCAGCGGCATGCAAGGAGTTAATTGACAGTATTGAATGGAGTGTGATGGCTTAATGGTTTGAGCAATGGATTTAAAACCAAAAGGTTGGTGGTACGATCCTTAATCCTTTACCCAACGCAGACGATATCAAAATTTATAAATTTTAAATATTTATTTATTTATTAGTGTTTAAGGTCACATACTTATGCACAATGGCTAATCATGACCATGACAGTTTTACAGGTGGAGGAAGCCAGAGTACCTGAAGAGAACCAGCAAGCAACGAAGAGCAGCTGCCGGCTCCCCAACATTGTAATTCCACACTGCAGCACAGGCAGGGTTAGATTGGTTGAAGACATGTACACCGTTGATGTGCAGTATGCCTTAGTACATGGCGTCATTGTGCCACCATGTGGACAATCAGGGTTAAGTGCCTTGCCCAAGGACACAACGTGGGAGTCTGAATCGATTGCTCAGATGGTCACTCATACGAGGACTAACCGGGTGCAACGTTGCTTAACTTCGGTGATTGGACGAGGACCGGTTACCGCAACGCCACCATGCCCACCTATTATTTTAAATATCATTTTTAGAAATTTTTCAACAATACCATGTCATGTGATCGATCCCTCAGTGGAATGAGCTCAAAGTGCACATTTCAAAGAGGGGTCATATGAGATGGTTCTGTTGAAAGTTTGTGAAAAATAATATTTTTTCAGCTGCTGAATTTGCATATTACGCAGGTAGATGTGGCTGATTCATTGGGTAAAGGGTTAATCCTGATTGCCCACACATGTCACTGTGTACTATGATGTAATATGTCAAGGGTGCACTTGCTTTCAACTGCTTGGCTTGTGCAGAGTTAGTAAGTTGTGCCTAACATTTGCTTGTTGCTACTCGGTGGTTCTCTCTCCACCTCTAAAACTATCCGACATGATGAGAACCTGGCTGTTACACTTCAATAAAGAAACAAACAAAATGGTATTGAATTGACTTCATGGCAATCTTATTGAATTAACTCACATGAAAATTGAATTTTGCCACATTCTTAATGAATTCAATCTTTACCCCAGAGTTAGCAAACTTCATCATTGATGAATATAAATAAAATGTGCATACTGTGTCAACTATCTCCACCTTCTTGTCTAAAACTATACTCCAAGTTGCCTGTAGCCATGTTTAGTGCAATGTGAGGTCACACCTTTGTTTTAACATGATAGCTTAGGGATATTGTAAACTTGGATTATCAGATGTTTGTATGAAATTTTGTGTTCTGAAAGGTTATTAACCCTTTACCTAACGAATCGCCCACATCCGCCCGCGTAATTTGCAAATTCTGCAGTTGAAAGAAAGAAATTTTTCAAAATATTTCAACAAAACCATATCATGTGACCCCCTCATTGGAACGAGCTCATCGAGGTCGTTTCAATGAGGGGTCACATGATATGGTTTTGTTGAAATTTTTTTTTTAAATATTTAAAAAATTGTAATTAAAATAAATTTTCATATCGTCTGCGTTGGGTAAAGGGTTAATTCCTTTCACTCAAGTTTTTAAAAGAATCAGTTGACTTTGGAAAATGACCTACATGTACTATACCTTGTTTGACAGAGCCATTACCCTCGGCCTCAGCAGTGTCGGAAATATGATGACAAGCATTAAACCTTGTTTGACAAAGGATTAACCTCAGGAGTGTAAGAGACATGACTTACATATATTATATTTTGTGTGATTGAGCCTTTTACATGTACATCATCGGTGTTAGAAACATGACTTACATACAGTACCTGGAGAGTGTATTATCACTAAATCACCTGTAGAGTGGAGATTCCACCCAAGTAATAATTGCAGATTTGTTGAAAAGCATAACAAGCACAAGCAAAGTTTCAGCCAATGGTTCTCCGGGTTAAACCCGGAGGTCCATTGGCTGAAACATTGCCTGTGTTTTTAGTCGATATATACTACATTTGAAAGTTATAGTTTGGGTGATAACTCCACTCCATGGGTGATTTAGTGACAATCCACTCTCCACGTACTGTATATCATATCCCAGGTGGATTGAGCCTTTAACCCTTTACCCAACGAATCGCCCACATCAACCCACATAATATGCAAATTCAGCAGCTGAGAAATTATTATTTTTCAAAAAACTTCAACAAAAACATATCATGTGACCCATCTTTTGAACGAGCTCTTTGAGCTCGTTCCAATGAGGGGTCACATGACATGGTTTTGTTGAAATTTGGTGAAAAATTTAAAAAAATTATATTTAAAATAATAAATTTGATATCGTCTGCATTAAAATATGGCCAACATGTATTAAAAAGTTTATTTGGCAGAGAGACAGAGCCTTTAATCTCAGCAGTGTTTGGAATCTGACTAAAAAGCATGAAGCATGGTTTGACCATTTGACAAGGACTTTAACTGCAGCAGTATTGGGAATATGACTAAAAGAATAAAACTTTATTGTTTGACAGATCCTTTAACTTTTGAATGCTAGGAGCCACTATTATGGCTCTACTGAAAAGTGCTGAAACCCACTTTAGTGGCTTTATACTGTTTGCTTAGACTTCTTCTTTTCTTAGCAGTAGAAAATGTTTCTATAAAATGTTGTTACAAGGCATGCTCCAATAAATTGTGACAAAATAATTAGGAACAAAATCTTGCTAAACTAAGGCTTCCCAAGTTAGCTGCATATATCTTTGAAAAAAAAATACACACGTTTCAAATCACCTTTAAAAAAAATAATTTTGCACTCAACCAGTTAAACTGAGCAGTGCTAGGAACATGACTTAAGAAGCATAAAACCTTGTTTGACAGAGCCTTTAATCTCAGTGGTGTTAGGCATATAACTAACATGCATAAAACCTGGTCTGACAGCCTTTAATCTCAGTGGTGTTAGGAATATAACTAACATGCATAAAACCTTTTTGACAGAGCCTTCAATCTCAGTGGTTTTAAGAATATAATTAACATGCATAAAACCTTGTCTGACAGAGCCTTCAATCTCAGTGGTGTTAGGAATATAACTAACATGCATAAAACCTTGTTTAACACAGAGCCTTAAATTTCAGCAGTGTTAGGAATATAACTAACATGCATAAAACCATGTTTGACAGAGCTTTTAACCTCAGCAGTGTTTGGAATATGATTGTTTAACACACATAAAATCTTCTTTTGACAGAGTTAGTACATTGGGGAGTCTGACAGTTGCTTGCCAATGGTTTGTGGTTCTCCACCCATAAAATTGTCTGACACAAGATGACCCTGGTTGGCGAAAGTGTCATTAAAACTTCAATAAATAACTAAATAAATTTTAAGCACTAATCAGGAAAATCAGTTTGTAATTGTTTGAGTTACATGAACTGAACAGGGTTTTTACAGGCAAGGACTGATAAAATTCAAGGCTATTCAAGGCCGTTTCTGGCATGTATTTCACCATTTTTCAAGGCCCAACAATAGCCAAATTCAAGGTGTTTCAAGGCTCTGCCTTCACTAGTCCTAACAAGAGCAACGCGAAGCGTGGCATATGCCCCCTACTGCAATACCATATATAGCATTATGCCATCAAAAGCATGACATGTGCCTGCAGCAATCTGTACTAATATAAACAAGCATGGCAAAATTTATTTCAATCCAACGTATGATGACAGAGCTAGAGCAGCAAATATGTTGGACGGACACATTTTTCAACCATCCCCTAAGTTAAACAAGGGCAAATAACACTGTAAATGCTCAAGCAAAGATGTTAATTCTACTGTAGGATTCATTCCCCTTTGTTGACGGACAAGCATGGCAAAATGTATTTGAATCTGACAAATAATGATCGTGCTAGAGCAGCAAATATGTTGGGCGGACACATTTGCATTACACACGAATGTACGCAGATCTCCACTAGTTACCCCCTCCGACCAAGTCAGGGGCATAACTAGGACCTCCAGTCATTACCCCCTCCTCCCACTTCCCTATAAGGGAAGTGGGAGGATGGGGTAATGACAGGAGGGCCCTATTTAGGACTACGCCTTCACAAAGTCTGGCATATAAAACTGTATAGTGATGATTACGTGCTTCGTCAATAGTTTTACTTTGTGAATATTCAATGCTTCCTGGCACATTTTCCAGGATTTCAAGGCGCTGAATGACCCTATGTTAAATTCAAGATTGTTTCTTTAAACCAAGGCCCCATGATACTTTATCCATTGACAGCCAACAACCAATGAAGGACTGACTGACTGAAATCGATAAATGATAGTCTGACAAAGAATACATGGACAATTGGGACTGTGACATTATGTGAACCATACATAAAAATGGAGCATATATACACTGAGATTGAACATAAATCGTCCAAGAGAATTACAAAAATCTTAGTTTGATGATAATGAGAAAAATATCTTTGCACCAAGGAAGAGAACAAATATGCCCACAACTTAAAAGAAATTGAATTCATGTTAAAATAATCCCTCATACGTGCACATTGAAGAGAGATCTAGTGAATACAACTAACTAACAGAGAACCTTTGAATGGAGTAAATCCACTCTCATATCAAATATAAAAATGATAGGTAAACAATATTCCACATATTTTCCATTACAAAAGGAAATTTGCACTTAATACAGAAAGCAGTTACAGATGGTCAAATTATACTCAGGAGGAAAAAGAAGGAAAAAATATTACAAGCGAACAGCTGCTCTAGTAATGTTTTATGAATGGATTGTTTTTGATATAGAATGCAATGGAACTATAAAGTGCGGCGGCTCAGTAGGTAGAGGCACAGGCTGCAAGCCGAGAGGCCCTCGGTTCGAATCCCACCTGCAGCAACCATGTTGTGTCCTTGGGCAAGACACCTCACCTCCATTGACCACGTGGGGGCACGGTGGCATTTTGTACTAAGGTGTACTGCACGTCAATGGTGCACTTGTCCCTCAACCAATGCTAACCCTGCTTGTGTGGAGTTAGTATGCTGGGGGACTGACAGTTGCTTGCCATTGCTCAGTGGTTCTCTCTGGGTACTCTGGCTTTCTCCACTTGTAAAACTGTCATGGTCATGAGTAGCCATTTTGCAGAAATATGTGACCTTAAACACCAAAAAATAATAATTATGGAAATACAATATCTTATTTTAGTGAAAAAAGCCTTTTTTGATAAGATAGTCGACTACTAAATCTGGAGGCCTTATAAAATATTATGATCCCATCATCTTGATTAAAATAAACCCCTGTTAACTGGTTGAGAGCTAGATTATTTTGGGTGGTATGAAATTGCTATTCAAAATTTATTTTATTACAACTTATTGGAGAGAGCCCACAGGCACTCTCCAAGAAGTTGTAATAAAACAAATTTATCTGAACAAAATATTATTTGCGTTTGAATATGAAAAATGAAGATCAAAAATAGCGGCTTTTGCTCTGGTACCCTCATTTTTTTTTAAAGCTCTGATAGTGAGTTCTAGCACTCAACCAGTTAAAGATATGTTATGTGTCAAATATAAATTCTTTTGGAGCAATGGTATTGGACAAAAGATTTTTACATTTTTTTCTCTTCACCCAGTGTAAAATATGGGGCCCTATAACAGCCCTAAATATGTCCTGCCCCCTCCTCCCACCCCAAGGGGATGGTGGGTTGGTTTGAGCAAACTAGAAAACCATGCCAACAATGATCATATACACCTGATGTGGAGTTAAAGGCTATTTCCATCTTTTACAACCTCCAAATAGGTGCCCTTTAACATGCCATCATGAGGGGGTTCTGCTGACAATAGACAAATCTGGGCAGTGGTTTCTAGTTAGTCTTCTCAGCCTGTTAAGTGCCAATCCATCACAACTGTGCTCTATTACAAAGAGTACCAGTGCCAATCCATGACAACTGTGCTATGTATTACAAAGAGTATCAATGCCAATCTAGAACAACTGACATTACTTGTACACTCCATATAAAACCGCACTTCGCGTACCCACTTTTTGTGTAGAAAAGTGGGGTACCCAAGTGCAGTTAGGAGAAAAGCATTACATAATCAATTAGTGCTCGACGAGAAATTTCTTCCAGAGTCTGAACCTGATTAGCAATATTAGTCTTCAGTCAGTGAATTTCTAAAACCTGCATTTCATAAAATAATGACATAAAAATACTATATCTGTTTTTTTCCAGATTATTGCATCCCGGAATAATGTCCTAATTTAAACAATTCGCCCAGTATTTTTCGAGATATTGAACTTGTTTCCGTATTAAAATAAAATGTTTTCCCCCCTGTATAATTAAAGGTAAGTTTGTCGCCATCGAACATGATCTTGCCCACCTTCATTCTCGAAACAGTTTGTCGAGAAATTTTTAAATGGCTGGAAACTGGGTAGACTGATAACATTTTGGCCAGATGCTGTCGTCTGTATGTTGGTGTTTTGGTAATAATAATTCTCCCCAGTCAGCATGGGTTTCTGTTCAATAGATGCATCAAATGCTTTGGCCCTTTGACAGATTAATAAGTAAATTAGCCTTAGAAAAGGTGTTGAAGACATGACATACCAGTATACAATTAAGCTCAATTTGTTACTTCTGTTCAGTGACGTGTTAAATTAAATCCTTTGTTTGTTGTTAATCACGAAGAAAATGTTAAAAGAAACAAAACACTTGCTATGTATAATCATATCACATCCCCCAAATATAAAAATATTCACAGGGAAATATTTTTAAAATCTCCCGAAATTTTGTGCTTGCGCGGTCTCGAGTCCAATGTTATTAGCCACAAATACGAGACTTCATTAGTTGAAACCTTAGATATTTGGTGCTTATCACGATGTCAAATCACAAAACGTGAATTATTGGACCGATTTTCACATTTAAAGGATTTTTTTGATAGAGAACTTATTATGTAAATTGCGAGGTGTTTTCCCAATCAACACTGATTAGTCAGTAAATACCTGCTGTTATATAATCATACATAACACACTCAGTCGATATTGGGATAATTTTTTTATATGGAGTGTACACGTAAGGGAGGTATATTGTAGAGTAGCAGTGCCAATCCATGACAACTGTGCTCTATTATAAAGAGTACCAGTGCAGTCCTAATCCATGACAACTGTTCTATATTACAATAATTCACAATCATGGACAGCAGAATGAGTCTGAGCTGAGTCTACGATTCAACTTTCTTTTTTTTTTTAACACAACACAGCAGTTATGTATATGGGGACCTATGACTCAGCATTTTTCTTTGATTTACCTGTTAATACCATGAAATGGAAATGTCATGAAATTTGAGGAACGGTTTTATTGTATCACTTGTAAAATACATTGATACCTTCTGCTTAAAAGTGTTTTTAAACCCCAACAAACAAACACCATGTATTAGCATTTACAAACCAGCGACCAGCCTGGAGAGGGGGGGGGGGGGGGGGTCGGGAGAGTGAGGGAGAGGTCAACTCTCCCTCTACAGATTTTAGACAGAATTCAAATGAAAACAGGGAGAAGTGAGACAGGAGAGGCATAATTAGCTTTTTTTGTGATTGCTTCATTATATATTTTTATTACACAGAAATAACTTAATAAAGCTAAGAAAGTACATTTTTATTCAAGTAATTAATATACAAAGTAATGACTTCTGCAGCAATTTCATCAGGTACATGTGCATAATTTTTGTCAATACAGTTGTTTTTCATTCCTCACATGAGAAATAAAGTGAAATTTTCACCCAAAAGTGTTGTTTCTGGAAAAAAAACTCTTTTAGGATTCTCAGTATGAAAAAATAGTGGTTTTGAAAGATTGTTCGAGCACAAAATCACATTGTTTTTTCCAGTTCAACGTTGTCACCTACAGTACAAGTCAAACTAAGTTGTAGAATAACCGCAGTAAACTCCCAGCTTCAATCCCCGTCTGGGAAATCTGCGTTGAGTCCTTGAGCAAGGCACTTTATCCCAGTTGCCTACAAGAGGGGACGATGACACTGTGCACTAAGGCATACTGCACGTTGATGGTGCAAATGTCTTCAATCGCTGTAACCCTGCATGGGTGGAGCATGAAAAGAGTAAGAATGTTGAAGAGCTGGCAGTTGCTCGTTAATGCTTGGTGGTTCTCACAGAGTATTCTGGCTTCCTCCACCTATAAAACTTTCACAGTTTTATAGGTGGAGGAAGCCAGAGTACTCTGTGAGAACCATTGTGCATAAAAGTATGTGGCTTTAAACACCAATAAATAAATAACTGCAATAAACTAAGTGTACTGTTGCTCCTGAGATCAGAATCTGACATTTTCTGGAAAGCTCTCGGTAAGAGTTTTCCAGAAAATCATGTAAGGTTCTGTCTTTTCAGTGTAGGAAGAGAAAGAAATATAGTTTATAGTGGTTATCCTACAACTTATTTTGACTTATACTGTATTTTCACTGTAAGCAAATGACATGTTAGGTTTGAATTATTCAATCATATGACAACTTTTTTTTTTTATTCTATTGTTAATTAATATGAAAAAGAGTCCAAACACCAGTTAATACTTCTAATAAAACCCCTGTTAGGTATCTTTTCCCCAAAGTTTTACGTGAAATCACCTCATTTCAAGGAAGTCTGAATTTTAACAAAGTAACTTTAGTAGCTTTTCATTGAAGGCAGGGCGAATTTGGACAGTCCAAGGAAACTTCTTCATCCAAGTGGCCTGTTCAGCAGGTATGTTACAAAATATCCATGGCCATGTTATATTTGGAACAAACCGTTGGTTATAAATCACGTTTTAGTGTTCTTCTTGCAAAAAGTAACAGATATCTAAATAGATATTTACATATTAATAAACAGATTTCTAAGTACATGCGGGGGAGGACAAACTTTAACAGATGAAGATAATGAAATGAGGATTATGTGTTATTTTCAGAAAACACATGCCAAATACCTATATCATCAAACAGTTTGACAGATGGCAAAACAAACAAAATCTACATGAATATAGATATAAAAAAAACACATAGAATTAGGTAAAATCTCTTAGGGATAAAATAAGTAACTGTGATAAGAAAGATATTAAGATGCACTCATTCACTACATTCTAGTTTGTTTGTAATTTGCATCTGTTCAGCAGTGCAGAATTAGAAACCACAATAATCAATCGACCTCCTTAACCTTACAAATTGGCCGCATCCACCCACGTAATAAACAAATTCATCAGTTGGAAACAATTTATTTTGCTATAAATTTTAACAAAACCATATCATGTGATCCCTCACTGGAACTAGTTCACCAAGTTTATTCACATGAGAGGTATCATGATATGGATTTTAAGAATTTGTTTTAAACAATTTGAAAAAAGTAATATTTAAAATATCAAATTCAGATATTGTCGACATTGGGTAAAGGGTTAAAATACTAAAGAACTTGCATGACCTTGACTCTTTCTTTCTCCTCGGTTCTCAGGTATACCAAGTAAATTTCCTGAATTAATTGGCCCTCACCCTCATTCTATCCCTCTCTCAGATAGGATACCAATGGAACCAGTCAGTCCGGGAAGGGGGCATGGGGAGCCAGGTTCAGCTCTCTCATCTTCATGTCAAACTATGTTCAAAATACTTGAAAACAGAAAAGGATGAGTTTCGACAACACTCATATTATTATCCTAGCTGATGTCTCATCATGTGTCTATACACTTAACTGGTCGAGTGCTAAATTATTTTTGGTCATCCAAATTTGTCCATGTCTCTTTGCCTTGTTACATTTTATGGGAGAGTGCCAAGTGGCACTCTCCCATGAATTGTAACAAGGCAAATCCTCACAGACTAAATAATTTCAATTCAAAAATTATATGACACACATCCATAGAATATGAAGCCATTAAGTTGCAGCACCTGCATTTCAGAATAAAGCCCAAATATGGGCTTCCAGCACTCTACCAGTTAAACATTCGTTATTCAATTTGTCATCGTAATACTAAACAAGAAAATGTTTTGTGCCAGCATAAGCGTGCAAGAAATTGCCCATGAAATACTCTTATTCTGAGCATTCATATATATCATCTCTTCATATTAGAACATAAACAAGAAACATAATGTGAACAAAGTTGAATCTCTCTAAATAAAAGAAGGTGAATATCACATCTAAAAGCATTGTGACTGGTGATTCACAAGAAATAAGTTAAAAATAATTTCAAGTTTATTGTACAGGGTTCCAGGCTATAGAAGTTAATTTAATTGTTTATTTACTGGTGTTTAAGGTCACATATTTCTGCACAATGGCTAATCGTAACCAAAACATGGAGATAAAGCCAAGTTTAGTGAATAGTTTATACCCATGTTGCCCATTTTAAAGGACTTCCATCCCAAGAATTGGTGACTGGGTCCTATTTTACCAGTAAAACAGAGCTTGTTTACCACAGTAAACAAGCACTGTTTCACTTCCCAGGGTTCCCATGGGGAAAGGACGTTAATATTTTCCTCCAAAAACACTTGAAAGGGCACACCTCCCACACACAAACACCCCTCCCCCAAAGCCAAAGATCAGCTTTTTTGGATGAATTGTCCCAGCATGAGAGGAAATGTCCCAACACCATCTCCAAGTACTGTCAGTGGTGGTTCTCAAAAATTATTTTTAAAGAATTTGAAGCTTATTAGACAGGGGGGGGGGGGGGGGGGGGGGGGGGGGTTCTACACTTTAGGGTTTAAGATCTCCATTCGAAAAAAAAATTAGAAAACCACTCCACCCCTCCACATAAAACAAAGCAGTATGCTTAAATGCAGGCTACAGACATATCGCGAATTGTAGGAAATATTCACGCAGACATCTCATCTAATATAATCAAGGGTGGATGTATCATAAAACAAGAGGCAGCAATGCCTAGATAGCTCTCCCAAGGGTCACTGCTTTTAGGGGAAGCTGAATACAAGACAAGAATCTAGGTGTTACTGCTTGTGACCTTAACCTTCAAGATATATATAACAATGGGTCAAAGTCATGAGGTTAGGTTATGGGTAACAATGGTGTAAAGTATGAAAAAGATCTGTCACACATATTCAATTATACAGACCAGTCTTGTTGTCTGTGACCTTAACCTTGATGGTATGAGTTGGATCAAAGTCACGAAACACTTTTGTGTCATGAGAAATAATTGTACCAATGATGAATAAGATCTGTCAATCATACAAAGTTATATGAACCAAACAAGGGCTGTATAAGAATATAAGTGTTGCTGCCTGTGACCTCAATCTTGATGATATGACCTTGAATCAAAGACATGACACACCTTTGAGTGTTGAGTAATAATTGTACCAACTTTTAATAAGATCTGTCAATCGCACCAAGTTATATGGCCCAGACAAGGGCTGAATAATAATATGCAAGTTTTGCTTCTAACTTGACCTTGATGATATGACCTTGGATCAATGTCAAGTCACAAGCAATAATTGTACCAAGTATGAACAAGATCTGCCAATTAGATCAAATTATATGGACCGGACAAACAAAGTGTCGATGACGGATGGACAGGCAATGTATAGCTGGGTGGACGACAGATGATGGGACAACTTACCATTAGAAAAGCTTCACTGACATTCTCTCATGTGGAGCTAATATTCTGTGCTTAAGAAATTATGGCCCAGACAAACATATGTCAAGTTTTTCAAAGTGTCACCTTATCATAGGGGCTGTGACCTTGACCTTGAGGGCTGCATACCACATAATAATTCATGACACACTGTATTCTGATATTACATATTAAAGTTGCATTAAAAAATATTCAGCGTTTAAACAGATGTCAAAGTTTTTCTAAGTGTCACCTTATCATAGAGCCTGCGACCTTGACTGGCACATACCTTATTATTTGTGACACAATGTCTTTTGATATTAAATATTGGATAAAAGTTTCATTAAAAAATATTTAGCGGTTAAGAAATTATGACCCGGACAAACAAATGTCAAAGTTTTTCTCTAAGTGATATCTTATAGGGCCTGTGACCTAGACCTTGAGGAGTACATACCATATTATAATACATATTAGTACAAAGTTTCATTAAAAAAATATTCAGCGGTTAAGAAATTACTCAAATAGCATGACATATCACAAAATGTACATGTACATCTATGGCGCGACATAGACAGATTTAATTAATTAATGGTCGAGCAGGACCAGATCAGTGCTGCTAGTCCACTGATGCCCTAAATTCTCCCAGAACACTTCTTACATGTAGGTCACATATTTTTACATGCTTATGCCAACTATTAAAGATAAAAGACCAGTTGGAATACAGTATGTGGAGAGTGTATTATCACTAAATCACCCGCAGAGTGGAGATTCCACCCAAGCAATAATTGTAAATTTGTTGCAAAGTATACCCAGCAGCAACAAAGTTTCAGCCAATGGACCTCCAGGTTAAACCCGGAGGTCTATTGCCTGAAACATTGCTTGTTTTTTGTCGATACATATAAAATTTGAAAGTTATAGCTTGGGTTATAGCTTGGTTGATAACTCCACTCCACGGGTGATTTAGTTACAATCCACTCTCTACATACTGTAGGTTACAGGCTAACCCTGGGTTTGTACCCAGTGCTTCATTAATAAAATTTATGATGATTATTCCTCTAATTAGTGTTTGGAATCTAATATTGTTGTGTCCGTGGAAATATTGCTCACCCATGAACAGTGACAAGACCACAGTGGCTGCATACCAGAAAATAAGTGGTCAGACAAGGATAATGTCAGGTACAAAAAAGGCCAATGTCTGACTGAGGTTTAAAATCATCAGACAAAATGTCTGATGCCAAAATTATCAATGAAGTTCAGCGATCAGAACATCATGCATGCTGGAAATCATGTACATAACTAGCAAGCGTAAAATTAATGATTATTGTGATTTCTGGTCCTGGCAAGTTGGTTAGTGTGAAGAAAGTGACTGTACAGCTCATCAGTATTAAAAGCATGTGAAGGGATACGATTTGATATAGCCATACATGTATCTAAATTATGTCTGAAGGGTAATTCAGTTCCAATTCAGAATGAAACCAATCATACCTTGTTTGGCAGGGCTCATTGAGCCCTGCCAAACAAGGTATGATTGGATGAATTCTGGGCAGTTTTTAAGATGAAGGTACATGTACACCTAAAACACATTATTTCAAATACTCAAACTACATTTTGTAATATGTCAGATATGATTCTTAAATGACAGACATGATTGATTTGGTGTCTGACATTTTGTCTTGAAGTGCAATGAAAATTATTTTCAGGCCTGAGTGGCTGTACTGTAGGAAATACGAAAAGTATTGTGATACTTTTCCAGTTTCTTTCTTGTTACTATGCCAGCCATGTTGTTTACTTTTTAACAGAATATCTCAAAATAAATACGAACATCCCATAGCACCACCTTGCCAAAGTGAGATTGCATGCTACCCGTTGCTGTATATTTTGGTGGAAATTATGTTTATATGTACAGTATATGCCACTCAACTCATATGTGAATGCAAAGCACAACCTCTGTTACTTCTGAAGGATTGTCAAATCTGACTGGCAAAGCAGGTGGGATTAGAAATCTATGTTGTGTACTACTAAAAAAAAGTAGGGAATATTTGATAAAAGTGAGATATATGAAGAAATATATTTATATTTTCATTAAAAAGACAGTTGAGGCATTGCACTGTGACATCTGGTGAATGATTTCAGTGACAGCTGGGTGTCCGACAAGCACACATTCCACACACTGAGCTGTAGAAGACAAGGATGGTCAGTCCAAGAATTTACCACATTCAGTCCAAGACCTCAATACCTTGTAAATCCTCCTCGGTTCACGAGACAAGTGTAGATCCAATGTAGCATACTCCTCACCAAACGTCCAATATCAGCTTGACTGATGTTATTCCATTCTTCCTGCAGTGCAGCGGCGAGTTCCTGGACATTGGTAGGGAGCTGTTGGAGTTGTCATAGGTGCCTGCCAAGCATATCCCAGACATGCTCGATTGGTGAAAGGTATGTACTTACTGCTGGCCTAGGCAGTGTAGTGATGTTCTGCTCCTGGAGGAACTCTGTAGCGACACAGACCCTGTGTGCTCTTGCTTTGTCATCTTGGAAAATGAATCGACAGCCATAACATCGCACAAATGGCACCCACATGAGCTGCTAACATGTTGACACAGTAGTACTGCCCTGTCACACGCCCTTGGATGACATGTAATGCTGTTCTGCTCATCATGGTTATGCTTCCCCACACCATAACCGATCCACCACCAAAATGATCATGCTGCCTAACGGTTACGTCATGGTATCGTTCGATCCGCCACATCTACACTGTTTCGCCTGTCGTGGAAGTAGAGAGTGAACCTTGATTCATCAAAAACATGACATTGCTCCACCAATGAATATCCCAGTGTGTCGTGCTCCACCCCAATTAAGCCTTGCTGCAATGTGACGTTCAGTCAAACATGGAATTATTCGAGGTCGTTGAGCGTACAAATTCTAGCTGTGTAGGCAATTTCAGATAGTCTGATCACTGACTAGTACACTTGTCGCTCGGTGCATCTGCTGTCCAATTTCTGAGGCACTTTGGTGGCAATTACGTAATGCTGTGGTTTGGATGAAATGATGCTGGTTAGTAGCTGTCTCCCTAGGACTACCTGACTGACGTCTATCATCGACATTGTACGTCTGACGGTAGCGTGACCACAACCTGCTAATCACTGATTGAGTAACATTGATAATTTGAGCCACTGCAGTCTGTCTGTTGCCAGCTTACAACATGCCAATGGCACATAAACACTCGACATGTGTCAGACTTTGCACACCTCAAATGTTACGTTTCAACCAGAAACTATTCATGAACGAGTTTATACCAAGAAAATAATGATGAAACCTCCGAAAAAACCTTCCCGTTTCAAATGAAAATTTCAAAACGTCCCCCACAGACATTAACGTAGCGCTCGTGCAAAAAACCTGCACAAAGTTTTTGTGGGCCGGTGACATTCATGATCCACACTAAACTTGGTAACATACTGATGTATCTAATAATGCGCATCCAATACCATTTTACAAAAACATCAACATCAGTTTCGATATCCCCTACTCTTTTTGAATGGTATCTTATATTGTCATAACCAGTAGGTCGTTTGCATATTTTACGACTTAAGTAGGGCCATGTAGCCTAATCGATCATTTTCAGGTTATTTCCAGGCTTGTAATAAATATTTTCTACTTACAGTACAGTTACAATGAACTGTCATAATCCACAGGTGGGCAGTTATGTCCACACATACATTTAACAGGTAATAAAAATCGCCATCAGCAAAATTTTAATTAATGAAGCACCGGGTTGTACCTGGTGCTTCATTAATTAAATTTTTGATGACTATTCCCATAATTAGTGTTTGGAATCTAATATTATTGCATCAGTTGAAATATTGCCAACCAGTGGAAAGTGACCAGTCCACGGCAGTCGTAATGTACTTTATCAATATATAAAAGACATAAGAGGCAGTTCTGTTTTACAAATAATCTTTTGCCTAAACCAATAAGCTGACATAAGCCAGGGTGGACATGGTCAAAAAAAACAGTGCTATGTGCAAAACTGAACAACAGCAGAGTCACATACAATTCTTTTTAGTGGAGCTATTTTATCACAAGCTACCTTTTATCAGTGTCTCACTCTGGTGAACTAAAATGGTCATAAACAATTTCAAAATAAAACATGAGAAGTGATACAGAGACATTTTCTAGTTTGATGTCCCAATTCCATTCCCTACCATTTATTTCATCTCATTCAAACCACAGATTTTTTCCATCTTACATCTGTATTTATTCACTTACTTACACCAACTGGTATTTCTAAAGAAAGCTCATAAAAACCTGGAATCAGGCTAATATACAACTTGCACTGCAGGTACAAATGTATACTTCCAACTACTAATATCCTACTGTAACCTTGCAGAAATCTGTTTTCTGGCTAAAATCCAAATCTTAGTATGCCTGGCACAACCTGCTCTCTCTCTCTCTCCCATCTCACCCCTCTCTAAAAACTTCATCCCCCAGCACATGGAAACAAATTGATTTATAACATATAGTACAGTGTGCCCCACTGTCTGGCACAAAATTGATCTCAAAGACTGTTGTTATTTTGAATGAAACATTTCAATAGAAAAAAGTTTGGTTTTCTTGTGAATTATTTCAACCAAACGCAAACAAACTATAAGTGTATTGAGAAAGTACATTACGACCACCGTGGACTGGTGGTCACTTTCCACAGGTGGGCAATATTTCCACAGACACAATAATATTAGGTTCCAAACACCAATTATAGGAATAATCATCAAAATTTAATTAATGAAGCACTCGCTGGGTAGAACCCAGCACTTCATTAATTAAAATTTAGCCGATGATGATTTTAATTACCTGGTAAACGTATGTGTGGACAAGCATGGATTACGACCAGTCCATGGCATCTTTACTGTACATGCAGGGGTGTGGTGGAGAAACAAAATATTTTTCTGCTACCACTGGCAGCATAAAAATACCCCCCCCCCCCCCACAACCATCAATTCATTTAATCTGATGATGGCTTAAATAGATGAATGTCCAGAGTAATCCCTGAGGCACAAGAATTAACATTTCATACCAAATGGCTCCCTGAGTACTTTTTTTTAAAGTACCTTATTTATTGGAGTTTGAGGTCACTTTCAGATGAAAACTTGGGCAGTGTGGGCATACATGTTACAAATTCAAATGTACATCATTTGCCTGTTATATACATATCTTTCAGCCCTTAACCCTTTACCCAACGCAGACGGTATCAAAATGTATTATTTTAAATAAATATTATTTTTTAAAATATTTCAAAAAATTTCAACAAAACCATATCATGTGACCCCTCGTTGGAATGAGCTTGATGAGCTCGTTCCAACGAGGGGTCACATGATATGGTTTTGTTGAAATTTTTTTAAAAATAATATTTTTTCAACTGCTGAATTTGCATATTACGCGGGTTGATGCAGGCGATTCGTTGGGTAAAGGGTTAAGTCCTCTGATTAATTTTACATAGATAACTACCGTATATACAATTACACAATTGCAGAAGACTTTACGGTGTTTCTACGTTATTGTTGGCTGCCTGTACAGGCAGCCAACAATAAGGTGAAAACACTCAAGATAAATGGCTGCCTTGAGAACTGTATCCTTCCAGAAAAGTTCTCAAGGCAACCAACATTTGAGATAATTTTTTCAGATTAATATAAAAACGGGCTGTTTCTGTGGCTGTCTGGGTAAACAAGCCCTCATCAACACCCAGACCATATGTTTATTAGTGATATTAACCGATAAGGATTTGTGACCGTCATCTGATTGCCGATTAGTTGAGCACACAATCTGCCGATTGTCAGTGCCGACTGTCAGATAGTAACAACCAAAAGGAGTAGTATGTTTAAGAATGCACAGAACAGAGTTAATTTTACAGTACAGTCAGACTGATTGGTTTGTTGACCTCAAGAGGATGTCAGTGTGTGCATTAAAATAAAACTACAACATCAGTGGAAACAATTTAATAGTGCAGCATCTGTGATCAATGATCAAAGACGCTGCGCTGTTAACTTGTTTACACTGTTGTCGCAT
The DNA here is from genome assembly GCA_031216915.1 of Pictodentalium vernedei. NCBI lineage: Eukaryota > Metazoa > Mollusca > Scaphopoda > Dentaliida > Dentaliidae > Pictodentalium > Pictodentalium vernedei. Next base: position 125,096,905 of record CM062289.1, on the reverse strand, counting down.
TTCATTGAGTCATCACACAACACGTGGCATGTGTGTCATGAGTAGCAATCAAGGGGAAGATGAGACCATTCAATGAGATTAGGCCAATCTTGAATCCAGCCAATCATTGTGGTTGTTTATTAAGTTTGTTACTGCTTGTATGAGATTGTTAATCAAACGTAAATACAAACAATTTTGATCCAGTGGTGTTATGTGTGACCATCGGCATGGACAAATGATCAAACACCTCTACCGATGGTCAACCGATGGCTTAAAATCAGCCGATGTCAGATGTGATTGCCAAACATTGGTTAATCACAAATGTTTATAAAATGATTTGAAGTCATTATATAAAATGTTATGCACCCATGTATTTCTTACATGGACTACTTTTCCAAAAAGGCAAATAATAACTGAATGTGATAGTTTTTAAAGATGTTCGTTCTGGAGAATGCCCACACTTGCTTCAAAGCCTGCGATTATGGCTATAAACTTTGTCCCACCATTAAGGCAAACCAATGAACTTTGGTACAGAAGTGTGTCCATACACGTACAATAAACTTGTCAGTGGAATAAATCAATTTGAGCGTGTCACTTCGCTGATCACACAATGCTGCAGCCCCTCCCCTTCAGATCTAAGTAGTATTTATCTGTCTTATTCTATGAAGCTACTGTACCTGCTGTGGTAGATCTATATCTCCAACATTGAAGTCATCGTATGCATGATTACTGATGGATTGTATTCTCTTCCATCAATGTTGTCAATTTTCAATGATCTCTCTATGTAATTTTACTTAACAATCAGATATTTTGAGGATGTTGTTGAAGGTCCAGGGTTTTCCCTGCGACACAAAAATTAACTTTTCATGCTTCTCATGCCAAATGGACCTCCCGGAGGACATTTTGTTTAAAGTACCCTATTTATTGGAGTTTGAGGACACTTTCAGGCAAAAACATGGGCAGTGGGGGCATACATTCTAGAAATTCAAATATACATCATTCGTCTGTTATACGCATATTTTTCAACCCTTTAGTCCTCAGATTAATTTAACGTGAATAACTACTGTTTATACATGTACAATCACACAATTGCAGATGACTTTACAGTGTTTCTACATTATTGTTGGCTGCCTGTTCAGGCAGCGAACAATGATGTAAAAACACTGTCAAGATAAATGCATCCTATAAGAAGAGTTCTCAGGACTGCCAACATTTGGGACATCTTTTTCAGATCAGTATAAAAGGGGCTGTTTGTGGCTGCCTGGGGAATTAAGGATAAACAAGCCCTCATCAACACCCATACAGTATGTTTCTAAAATGATTTGAAGTCATTATAAAATGTTAAACATCCTGTTTTTCTTGCATGTACTATTTTTTCCAAAAAGGCAACAAATAATAATTGAATTGATAGTTTTTAAAGATTTCCATTCTGGAGAATGCCCACACTGCCTCAATGCCTGTGATTATGGCTAGAATCTTTGTCACCACCATTAAGTCAAACCAATGAACTTTGGTACAGAAGTGTGTCCATACACATACAATAAACTTGTCAGTGGAATAAATCAATTTGAGCGTGTCACTTCACTGATCACACAATGCTGCAGCCCCTCCCCTTCAGATCTAAGTAGTATTTATCTGTCTTATTCTATGAAGCTACTGTACCTGCTGTGGTAGATGTATATCTCCAACATTGAAGTCATCGTATGCATGATTACTGATGGATTGTATTCTCTTCCATCAATGTTGTCAATTTTCAACAATCTCTCTATGTAATTTTACTTAACAATCAGATATTTTGAGGATGTTGTTGAAGGTCCAGGGTTTTCCCTGCGGCACAAAAATTAACTTTTCATGCTTCTCATGCCAAATGGACCTCCCAGAGTACTTTTTGTTTAAAGTAGCCTATTTATTGGAGTCTGATGACATTTTAATGCGAAAACATTGGCAGTGGCGGCATACATTCTAGAAATTCAAATATACATCATTCGTCTGTTATACGCATATTTTTCAACCCTTTAGTCCTCAGATTAATTTAACGTGAATAACTACTGTTTATACATCTACAATTACACAATTGCAGATGACTTTACAGTGTTTCTACATTATTGTTGGCTGCCTGCACAGGCAGCCAACAATGATGTAAAAACACTGTCACGATAAATGTATCCTATAAGAAGAGTTCTCAGGACTGCCAACATTTGGGACAACTTTTTCAGATCAGTATAAAAGGGGCTGTTTGTGGCTGTCTGGGGAATTAAGGATAAACAAGCCCTCATCAACACCCATACAATATGTTTCTAAAATGATTTGAAGTCATTATAAAATGTTAAACATCCTGTTTTTCTTGCATGTACTATTTTTCCAAAAAGGCAACAAATCATAATTGAATGTGATAGTTTTTAAAGATTTTCGTTCTGGAGAATGCCCACACTGCCTCAATGCCTGTGATTATGGCCCGAATCTTTGTCACCACCATTAAGTTAAACCAATGAACTTTGGTACAGAAGTGTGTCCATACACATACAATAAACTTGTCAGTGGAATAAATCAATTTGAGCGTGTCACTTCACTGATCACACAATGCTGCAGCCCCTCCCCTTCAGATCTAAGTAGTATTTATCTGTCTTATTCTATGAAGCTACTGTACCTGCTGTGGTAGATGTATATCTCCAACACTGAAGTCATCGTATGCATGATTACTGATGGATTGTATTCTCTTCCATCAATGTTGTCAATTTTCAACAATCTCTCTATGTAATTTTACTTAACAATCACAGATATTTTGAGGATGTTTTAACACGATGGCAGACTGTTATACTGTCCAGTAAGAAAACAGACAGAAGCTTTCAACTTCATTAATTTCTTTCATTTCTTTAATGCTCCATAATGATAGGTAAATATGAGGTGTATATACACACAACACCAGGTTAGAAATATGCTGGTTTATATTGTAACAGCAGATAGCAGTTTACTGTGACTTTGTTAAATCAATTGCAGCATGTTGGGACAGAACAAACTCCCTGTTGTTTGAGAACATCACAGTTTGATGGGATTTGTCTATTTGCTGTTAAAATATTCTCTCCCCCTTTTTCTAACCAATGTTTATTTATACAGCCGCTACTGAATTTCTGTTGTATATAATGATTTATGTCAAAAGGAAGTCAGCAGTGTTAGTTGGAATAAACATAAAATGTAATGTTTCAGTGTTAAATTATCAATGTTAATTGGCCTAATGTCTCACAATGGTCCATTGTTAACCCTTTATCTAACGAATCGGCTGCACCCTCCCTATGTTTACAAATTCAGCAGTTAAAAAAAAATACAGAACACAAACAGTCAAATACAAAAACCGTATCATGTGACCACTTATTGGAACGCACCCATTGAGCACATTCCAATGAGGGGGCCACATGGTATGGTTATTTTGAGATTTTTTTTAAATTTAAGAAAAATAAAATTTCAAATTATAAATTTTGATATCGTCTGTATTGGGTAAAGGGTTAATTTATTTATTTATTGTTGTTTATGGTCACATACTTCTGCACAATGGCTATCCATGACCACAACATGGAGATAAAGTCAAGGTCAGTCAATCGTTTATACCCCATGTTGCCTATTTTAGAGGACTCGCACCCCAAGCATTAGTGACTGGGTCCTATTTTACCAGTGAAACAGAGCTTGTTTACCACAGTAAACAAGCACTGCTTCACTTCCCGGGGTTCCCACGGGGGTGGTAAAGGGTCAATAATCGCTATAGAATTCTTTAATGGGTTGAATGTGGAAGACTATAGTTGGGCTCAAGCCTGAATATAAGCAACCAGTTATTTGCAAATGGGGTCCCAAGAGGGTGAATTTGGTGATGCTATACCATACAGTTGGCCAATTTATCCTCTAAGTACATCTTTCTGTTTTGGCTTGAGACCTTGATTCAGACTGAGGTTCACAGAGGGTAAATTTTGTGATGCTACCCTGCTATGCAGGGTAGCATCACCGAATTCACCCTCTGGGGACCTCATTTTGCAGATGACAGTCTGCTTATTTTCAGGCTCATTTGGGCTCCATTCTAAAGTGCAGGAACCAAAACCTGAAGACTTCAAATTCTGAGGATGCTTCATATTATCTTTGAAGTGAAAGTATTTGATTGTATGGTTTTGCTTTGCTACAATTTACATGTATGGGAGAGTGACTGTATGCAGTCTCCAATAAATTGTAACAAGACAAAAACATTTTAATAAATTTTGATGACTGAAAATAATTTAGCACTCTAAAAGTTAACTTTTTAGCCAACACAACTGAAGGATGACACTTCCAACAAAATTTCATTTTAAAAAGTTTTACAGTAGAGCCCACTTAATTAGATATGTCTTAATTGCATAACCCTGCTACAGTATAGTCCAAGTATCAGTATTTCAGACGTCAATGGAACCGAAAAATCGTTTCCGTGGTTTAAGAGACACGGAACCCACCGGTAACGAAATTTAGGTACTGTCTGTGAGCAGTTATGGGAACCTTTTTGAAGTTTTTTCCGAAATGAGGGAATTTTATATCATTCGTAGCTTTTTAGATTTCAGACACATTTCCCTCCTAGATAAAACTGCCTGCATACATTGATATATTTGTAAGTTATATGTGAAATGATATTGGGACGTTTCGACCCTGAGACATTTCGACCTCGTATATTAACAGTCCAGAGTGAAGGGAATTACCCGCGGCACGATAGATACCAAACAGAGGTTATTGGGATGTTGATTTTTTAATATATAATTATTGTTTTAGATATTATAACGCCAGTAAACCTGTGCATGATACCTTTGTTCCAAAAACTGCTTTTCAGTTTTCAACATATATTGAACACAGGCGCTTGTTATTTTATCATTCTTATAACAATTCTCAGACACACAATGAAATTACTTGTGATAATGTTACTGACGAAAAAAACGTCAAGATGTTTACAGAATGAGCCAATCACATTCACTTCAGCAAAAGGGTCCCGCACTTTACTCATTCCGAGAATGTTATTGATTGAAATGTCTAACGTGTGCAAATGGTACACACGTGTTTTTCCCACTTCAACTTGTTTCTGTATTCGATGTGAACAGCATTTCGTTTCTATCACAGTGATGATTGTTCACCAACGAGCAGCTCTTAAGAGCATTTCTTTCAACAACAAATGTTTCAATGTCTTTAGTGACAGATTGAGTGGGTAACGATATTTCGGTTCCATCATTTTGTGACCACGGTACCGACACGCTACCGGTAACGATCGTTACCGTGAAATCCTGACACTTGATAGTCGTCATGGACTGGTCGTAATCAATGCGTGGGGCGCGTTGTCCATGCATGTTATTTATTTATTTATTTATTTATTTATTAAGGTTTAACGACACATTAACAGATAAGGTCATATCGTGTCGGTGACAGTTTTATGGGTGGAGGAAGCTGGAGTACCCGGAAACAACCACCGAGCAACGGTAAGCAGCTGCCAGCTCCCAAACATTTATCTCCACACTGCAGCACAGGCAGGGTATGACTGGTTGAAGAAATGCGCACCATCAGCATTCAGTATGCCTTCGTACACCGTGTCATCATGCCCCCATGCGGACAATTGGGGTTAAGTGCCTTGCCCAAGGACACAACACAGGAGTCCGAATCGATCACTCAGACAGTGACCCATCCAAGGACTAATCGGGCTTGACGTTGCTTAACTTCGGTGATCTAATGAGAACTGGTTACCACAATGCCACCATGCCCCCCGTCCATGCATGTGTTTACCAGATAATAAAAATCATCATCAGAAAAATTTTAATTAATAAAGCACCAGGTTGTACCCGGTGCTTCATTAATTAAATTTTTTATCATTACTCCTATAATTAGTGTGGGAATCTAATATTATCGCATCCATGGAAATATTGACCACCTGTAGAAAGTCACAAGTCCATGGCGGTTGTACTGTAATTGAAAACAACTTCCAAACACAAAATCATTTATATTGACTTAGTTACTGGGGTTTAATGACATTTTCAACAGCCAGGGTCACCTCATGCCACACAGTTTTACGGGTGGAGGAAGTCAGAGTACCCAGAGAGAACCACCAAACAATAGCAAGCAACTACAAGACTTCCCAACATTCTAACTCCACACAAGCAAGGTTAGCATTGGCTGAAGACAAGTGCCCTATCGATGTGCAATATGCCTTTGTACACAGGGTCACAATGCCCTCACACTAGCAATCAGGATGAAGTGCCTTTTCCAAGGACATAATTCAGTCACTTACTTACCCCTTGCAGGGATCGAACCAAGAACCTTTCGGTTTGAAGTCCAATACCGTAACCACTGAGTCACCATGCTGCAACACAAAATCATTTACCATGTCTTCAACTCAAATTTTACTTCTTAACTGCATATAAGTATTACCGGTATAGTAAACTCCTATTAACGGAATAAAAAATATGCAGAGAAATTTTCGTAACAAACACCAAATTCCTCTTGTTTTTAGAATTGTTTGTCCATAATACGTCTACATCTATTTATTTATTTACATATTTATTTATTTATTTATTTATATTTATTTAGTTATTGTAATGAATGTTGAATTTGGAGGTGAAAACAGTCTTGGTTTATCTTCAGTACTTACACAATTTAACCATGCGTGAGCTATTATTTCTGAATGCAGTCAGAAACCTGAATACCTATTCAAAGGTTTCGGAGTTAACGAGTAGCCCTGGGACTTTTATAATCTCCCAATTGTACACTGAAAATGATACAACTGTGGCAAGACCAATGTCCTAGTGTTTCAGAACCCCTTTGCACTCTGTAAGTTGCCATACTAACCAAGTTTGCAGGCCAACTCCTAAAGCCTTGCTATGATAAATTCAGCATAATCCCAACAAAACGAGGGCTTATATTTCATCTAAATTTGGGAGAATCCATTTGGCTTCTCGCAAAAATGGTTGCGAGAATCCATACGGGCTGTGAGTGTCCCAGGATCCAATGAGGCCATCATTGTAGAACCCATGTTGTATACTGATAACATGTTAACCCTTCACTCAACACAGCCTTTTAATTTTGAAAAGACAAACTGAATTTGATAATATTTTAAAAAATAAAAAATATTTACCTGTTAAACCTTACAAATATGGTTGTCATTGGAACTACAGTTAAAACTAGAAGTCCAGTCACGAATTGTGCGCTTATCTAGGCTAAATTGCACATAGGAATTGCGTGCAATTGCCATATTGAATGGCATCCAGAGCATGACAGGTTCTCCTGGTTACTCATAGCAAACACAGGCAATGTTTCTGCCAATGGTCCTACGGGTTACCCGGAGGTCCATTGGCAGAAACATTGCTTGTGCACAGGCCACATGTACAGAATTTGATAGCCCTACTATGGTCATAATATGTAGATTAACACGCAGATCGATGGACTATTTGTGCGCATTTCAAGACAGGACTTCTAGTTTTAACTGTAGTTCACTGATCCGGTTCCAATGACAGCCAAATTTGACTAATTTTGTTGACAAAGTATAATCAGGATATTTTAAGTCATGTTAGCTTTGTACTGATTGGTTAATTTGCTTCTGCTATGTTAGATAAAGGATTAAACTGACTCAATTCTCTTCACACGAAACCTAGCAGAGGTGCAGTGAGAATCTACATGGATTCTCGTTGATTTTGTTGCTCAAATGTTTGCGTAAATCGATTCTCAGATTCTCGTCGAAATATAAACCCGACAAAAAGTAAAAAATCCAATGCACTAAAATTTTTCACATGATATTTTACAAAATCTTTACATTTTACAGAAATTATTTCTGAAATGAAAAAAATTACATCATTTTTGCCCCTTCAATTCATCTCTCATATTCTTTTGATTTTCTAGTTGACAACGCACCTGGAAATTGTCATATAATGATAAGTTTTGGACAAATACAGTCTATTAATGCTTAATATACATGTAGATGAATTAACATTCCAAAGCTATTGTGTGTCCTCTTTCTGTCAATTTAATACTTTGATGAGAAAGTTACATGAATGGTATTTGGAGGAGAGTTCAGACAAATAAAAAGAGTAGTGTGGCATTAAAGCAGAGCTGCCATAGTACCTGTACAGTAATGTTTGAAAATGTCTCCATTGTGGCAACATATCTCACCACTATCGTGGTCCGAGATGACCTGCATTGTGTCGTTGGGCAAGGCACTTTATCCTGGTTGCCTACATGGGGGCACGATGATGCCGTGTACTAAGGCATACTGCACGTCGATGGTGCACATGTCTTCAACCGCTGTAACCTTGCTTGAGCAGAGCTTAAACAGAGTTAGAATGTTGAGGAGCTGACAGTTGCTTGTTGATGCTCAGTGGTTCTCTCCACGTACTCCAGCTTCCTCCACCTGTAAAACTGTCACGGTCATGATTAGCCATTGTGCATAAGCACGTGTCCTTAATCACCAATAACTGAATAAATAATCTCACCGCTAACATGAGAACAGACACATCTGAACAGTCAACTTTCTGAAATTACTTCGTACTTTTTGGTTGGGATGACGATGAACCACCTTGTAAGATTGCATAGGAGATGAATTTACTTTACTGCCCAAATTGTATGACTGCAGTCATGTTCTGAGAACCCACATGTATTAACTCTTTACCCAACTAAGACGATATCATAATTTATTGCTCTTTACCCAACGTAACGGCCAAAACCGGCCAGCGCTATTCTCAAAATTCGCCAATTAATTTTCAAAATATTTTCATTTTTTGTCTCAAAAACATAGGTTATGACCCCTTGTTGGAACGAGCTCATCGAGCTCGTTCCAACGAGGGGTCATAACCTATGTTTTTGAGACAAAAAATGAAAAAAATTAGTTATTCAAGAATTTTTTTTGCAAGTGTCGTCTGCTTTTCATGTTAGGTAAAGGGTTAAAAAAATTTTCAAAATTTTTCGAGCTTGTTTTGCGAAGTCATATATGTTTTTGTTGAAATGCTTTGAAATTTTTTTTTAACTGTCGAGTTTGTAAATTACACAAGCAGATGCTGCTGAATCATTATGTAAAGGGTAAACCCTTTACCTAACACGAAATGCAGATGACGCTTGCAAATAAAATTCTTGAATAACTAATTTTTTGTGTCAAAAACATAGCCTATGACCCCTCATTGGAACAAGCTCGTTCCAATGAGGGGTCATAAGCTATGTTTTTGAGACAAAAAGTGAAAAAAAAGAATAAAAATTGGATGGTGATTTTTGTGAATAGAGCTGGCCGATTTTGGCCGTTGGGTGAAGGGTTAAGCAGTATAGCAAACTACTGGCGGCCTGACATTTTGCTGCACAAGATTATGCAGCAGGACACTTTGCCGGAGTCCATTTTGCCAGAGCGACAAAATGACACAATGGTAGACAAGGATTGTGTGGATCAAAGAAAATGGGTGGGTCACATATTTTTTTTTTATGGTCATAAGCCTTGCTTAAGGCCAAAAAGGAAATGTTATTGTTAATGTTAGATACTAGTCAGATGAACATAGAAGGGAACACTCACTATTGATAAACAAATATCAAAAGCTCTAATAGAGAATCAAGTAAAACTAGGAAAAGCATCATGATTAAGTCATTTGTGAACATGAAAATTGAAATAACCATAATCATTTCCACATAATCGGTGTGCTTTTTATAATTTCTTTTTATGGTCGGAGGTGCTTGTGTTTTTATAACAATCTACTCAATGTACATTTCAAATGTCACAGTTTAGGTGTTATTAAGAAACATGCAAGAAAATTGCCTTACGTTTCAATATACAAACTGGTCGTAATCCATGTGTAGGCAGTGATGTCCACGCATGCGTTTACCAGGTAATATAAAAATCATGATCAGCAAAATTTTAATTAATGAAGCACCGGATTGTACCTGATGCTTCATTAATTAAATTTTTGATGATAATTCCTATAATTAGTGTTTGGAATCTAACATTACTGCGTCTGACGAAAATATTCCCCACCCAATGAAAATGACCAATCCACAGTGGCCGTACTGTACATTACAACATACAAACTTTATAAACCATACAAAAATTCTAGAATATACATGTATAACATATCTTTAAACTTTTAAAAAAAAAATGTGGCATTTTGTCATGCAGCATGTTGTCACATGGCAATTTGTGACTGCGGCAAAATGTCCTGCAGCATAATGTCATGCTGCATGATGTCGTACACCAAAATGTCATGGAATCCTAAATACCATAGGGCATGGTTGTCCCTACATGTCACAGGGGTTGTTCCCTACAGGTCACGGGGGTTGGTCCCTTCAAAATCAACTTTTTCTGATTAATTTCATCTAGAGTGCTGCGATTTACCTCATTTTTAGTGAATGCAGTATGATCTAGAACTTGCAAAAAACAAAACTGAATTAATCGGGAGCATGATAATACATTTTTATGGCAAAATCGACAAGACAGTGCAAAAAAAAAAAATTAGGTCTGCAGTAGTCGCCATGGACTTGTCGTAATCCACATGTGAGCAGTAATGTCCACGCATTCGTTTTCCAGGTTACAAAAATCACCATCAGCAAAATTTTAATTAATGATGCACTGGGTTGTACCCAGTGCTTCATTAATTAAATTTTTGTTGATTATTCCTATAATTAGTGTTTGGAATTTAATATTATTGCGTCCCTGGAAATATTGCCCATCCGTGGAAAGTGGCCCGTCCATGCCGACCGTACTGTAATACTGATTTTCCACAATGTACAATGTCATAAAAAAACTCATAAGTATTCCCTCTGGATACTCACAAATGTTACAGCACAAGCTGAAATAAGTTGTAAGATTGTAACTAGAAAATTTGTAATATATTTCCTTTTATTCTATTTTCACGATTTGATGCTTTACCCCATAGAACCCCATTGATACCCCTTAGGACTTCATGGGAACCACATAAATACCCATAAAACATTTCATAGTAAATTATCGGACCCTCCATGGGCCGAATGTGTCTTCATAAATTATTTCCCCAGGCATTTACTCGTTGCCAGAAATGGTGTTGGTGGAAATGAACCAGAAATTGAAACAGACTGTATACATATAATGAAAACTAGCTTGTATATAGTAAATCCAACCTGAATTTACCCAACAGATACTGGTTGTTATCCGGGAGGACATGTCCAATTCTGCAATAGTAGGAAATATCTAGACCTATTTCCCCATGTTTAACACCAGTTACATGTACACAAAAGAACCGTTGGCCCAAAAGACTTTGCAGCCCCCTCCCCCCACCCTGCCTCTCCTCCTACTACCATTTTTAACTCCCCATATGTCGGAATAATTGGTAGGAATTTGTTACTGTCAGTGATGACGGTTTGGACAACAACCATCACGATTAGGATGATGCTGATGATGGTTATATGATTTATACCCCATAGATATTCGCTATATTAACAGGTAACCGATACACCACAGGTAACCGATACATGCATGCCCCAGAGAAAACTGTGAGGCTTTAGCCGCTGAAGATTATTTTGTTGTAAAAGTACATGTACATGTATATATCTGTATTCATCTTTTAATGTTTGAAGTTGTAATTCTTTCATTTGTCTTGATTTTGTTTCTTTTTTTCTATCACATGATTTCAAATAAACCATTACTTAACACAAGCCAGTTTTCATTATATGTATACATGTTTCATCTTCCTTTTCATTTCCACAAACACCATTTCCAGGAACAAGCGATGCCTGGTGCAATAATTTATGAAGTCAAATTCGGCCCATGGAGGGTCGATAATTTATGGTGTATCGTTGGGGTATCAGTGATGTTTTATGGGGTTCTATGGGGCTCTGTGGGGTATCTATGGGGATTCTAAATGTATGGGGTAAATTGTTGAATTCCAACCCAAGATCTCATTTCTTGGGGAACTTAAAAAAAATGATATAAACATCTCGAGGAAAGCTTCCCAAGGAATGATATACATCACTTGAGGAGCGCTTCCCAAGAAATGGTATAAACCTCTTTGAGGAAAGTTTGCCAACACATGATATACACTACAGTCACCATGGACTGGTCGTAATCCGTGCGTGGGCAGTGATGTCCACGCATGCATTTACCAGGTAATAGAAATTATCATCAGCAAAATTTTAATTAATGAAGCACCGGGTACAACCCGGTGCTTCATTAATTAAATTTTTTATGCTTATTCTTATAATTAGTGGTTGGAATCTAATATTTAATTTATTACCCACTCGTGGAAAGTAACCAATCCATGACGGCCGTACTGTACATCTCTTGGGGAGAGCTTCCTAAGAAATTATATAGAACTCTTTAGGAGAGCTTTCTAAGAAATAATGTAAAGTTTTGAATTTATCAAAAAAGGAAAAATGAAATGCAAATTCTCTTACAATTATCCTTCAACTTATTTCAACTGGCTCTGTACATTATTCTTCAGGTTGTTTTTAAATGCTCTTCAAACATTAAAGATATGAATAATACAATACTTACCTAGACCGAAATAAAAATCCCACAAACTGAACAAATGCACAATCTGTAAAGACTCTCAAGGTACATTGAATTAGGATGCACACTATACCTCAACAAACTAAAAAGACTCACATCAAAGTAGCCAGCACAAATTTTACTTCACGATTCATTAATTCCACAATTCAATGCTTTTCTTTCTGTTTCTCAGCTCCTTACATTACAAGGTAATGTCACTCCTCCCATTCAGGAGGCATTTTATCAACTAAAAGTTATCAAAAATTACCAGAAATAACTTCCTGTAGTAGTGGTAGTGTGCCAACTTCACTCAGCTCAAAGTTAATATACCAGAGAGATAAGATCTCCTTGAACATTGTTGTGCTGTCTTGTGGGATAGAGGATCAAGCAGCTTATAACAGGCAAGCTGATCCACTTTGTTTTGTAGACCAAATCAGTTAATAAGAGAGCATAGATTACTGTGAACTGACAGGCAATGGTTGGCTCTATACAATTGTAGTATGCAGGCTGTGTAACACTGTGCACTATGGTATTACAGCTGTATACAGAATTATGAGAATGGCTGTAACACTGCCTACTATTGTTACACAGACGTAGACAGAATTATTAGAATGATGTAACACTGAGTAGGGTGGTATTAGAGACAAGACAGAAGGATTTAAATGTTGTACTATACACTATAGTGTTACAGCTTTAGACAGAATTATTATCTGAATGGTGTAATATTAACCCTAAACCTGCCGAGTAATTTCCAGGTTAGGGGGTGCAGTGGCATTGCGGTAACCTGTTCTTGTCAGATCACCAAAGTTAAGCAACATTGAGCTCAATTAGTCCTTGGATGGGTGACAGGCTGAGCGATCGATTTGGACTCCCACATTGTGTCCTTGGACAAGGTATTTAACCCTGATTGTCCACATGGGGATACGATGACGCCATGTACTAAGGTGTACTGCACATTGATGGTGCGCATGTCTTCAACCAGTCTAACCCTGCCTGTGCTGGGGTGTGGAATTACGATGTTGGGGAGCTGGCAGCTGCTCGTCATTGCTCGGTGGTTCTCCCCAGGTACTCTGGCTTCCTCCAACCATAAAACTGTCACCAACACGATATGACCTTGGCTGTTACAGTGTCGTTAAACCTTAAAAAATAAATAAATTTCCAGGTATTTTTCATTAAATTTGGTAGATCTGATGAAACATTCATATAAATTTAACTCAAGAAATCATTGGTGAAAAAATCCATTCAATTTACAGGGAGAAATTTTGATTAAATATGCTCAAATTATATATACTGCAGTGGCAAGAGAAATTCTGTCCTGGTAGGAATATCTGCCATCAGCATGTTAGGAAGTAAACCTGGGTATTAGAGATGTATACAGATTTATCAGGGGCCTAAGCTGTGCAGATATTTTTACAGGAGTAGACAGGATTATCTGAATGGTCTAACACTGCACTGTGTGACATTACAAATAGAGACAAAATTTATCAGCGGTTTATACTGTGCACTACGGTATTACATCTTGAGAGGAATTATCAGGTTTAACTCCTTGAATTCTGCTGGAAGTTAAAAATAAATAAAATTTGAGCATGTTTAACCCTTTACAATTCGCCCGCATCCGCCCGCGTAACATGCAAATTCAGCAGCTGAAAAAATATTATTTTTCGAAATATTTCAACAAAACCATATCATATGACCCCTCTTTGGAACGAGCTCATTGAGCTCGTTCCAAAGAGGGGTCACATGATATGGTTTTGTTAATTTTGAAATCGTCTGCGTTGGGTAAAGGGTCAACAATATTTTCCTCTGAAAATTGTATAGACTTTTTGACCAATGATTTCTTGAGTTGAAATTTCCTGAATTTTTCATGAAATATAGTCATGGCTGCTTCAAAGCAGCCATGACTAGATTTCCTGAATTTTAAAAAATTACTCAGCAGGTTAAGAATTAATTATAGCATGGTGCCCTATAGTATTATAGTTATTATAGTTATTGACATGGTTATGGCATTGAACTTCAAACCGAAATGGCCATGGTTTGGCCCCCCCGCAAAAGGTAACTGCATTGTGTTCCTGGGCAAGGCACTTAATCCCAATTGCCTTTGTGGGGACACGGTGGCGCTGTGTACTAAGGTGTACTGCATGTTGATGGTGCACTTGTCTTCAAACAATGTTAACCCTGCTTGTGTGGAGTTAGTTTGTTGGGGGGTCTGACTGCTGCTCGGCGGTTCTCTCTGGATACCCTGGCTTCCTCCACCCCAAAAATTGTCAAACATGAGGTGACCCTGGCTGTCTAAAATGTTATTAAACCCCCCAAAATAAATAAATAAAAGAATGGTGTTAATTTCGACCAAACAAAGTTTTAGTTTAATTCGTTTCCCTTTGAAGCTACCATGACAAGATTTGATGAATTTTTTTTTTAAAATTACTCAGCTGGTTAACCCTTTACCCAACGCAGACGATATCAAAATTTATTATTTTAAATATCATTATTTACAATTTTTCAAAAAATTTCAACAAAACCATATCACGTGACCCCCTCTTTGGAACGAGCTCGATGCTCGAGCTCGTTCCAATGAGGGGTCACATGATATGGTTTTGTTGAAATTTTTTTAAAAATAATATTTTTTTAGCTACTGAATTTGCATATTACGCGGGCGGATGTGGCCGATTCGTTGGGTAAAGGGTTAAGAGTTAATTATAGCATGATGCACTAAAGTATTATACTTGTTGACAGAAATAACAAAATGTTGTTTTTTCTCCACCCAACTAAAGTTTTAGTTTAATTTCTTTACTGATGTTAACCTTATACCTAACAAATCAGCCACATCTGCCCATGTAATTTACAAATAAGCAGTTAAAAAAACTCCAAAATTTCAACAAAACCATAACTTGTGACCCCTTATTGGAACAAGCTTGTTATAACCCTTTACCTAATGAATCGCCTGCATCCACCCGCGTAATATACAAATTCAGCAGTTGAAAAAATATTACTTTTCAAAAAATTTCAACAAAACCATATCATGTGACCCCTTGTTAGAATGAGCTCATTCCAATCAGGGGTCACATGATATGGTTTTGTTGAAATTTTTTGAAAAATTTGAAAAAATTATATTTAAAATAATAAATTTTGATATTGTCTGCATAGGGTAAAGGGTTAAAGAATATGCTATATATTCTAGAATTTTAGTATAAATTGTCGAGTCTGTATTTTAAAATGTGAGGAAAATATTTTTGCTGGTTTAATTAGTTGTAACTAAACTGTGACATGTGAAACATACATTGAGAAGGCTGCTATAAAAACACAAGAGGACCCAAGGGGCCTTGATTGCTTATCTGAAAAAATAGTTTAAAGAAGGATCTGAGGTCATATTCATGTTGATCCAATTTACCTTGGGGAGTGCGGGAGTGTGAGGGGTAGGTCTTTTGGTTAATTTTTTTGCGAAAAAAACACTCAAAACCCTTCAAAACCCATTTTATACCAAAGAAAATAAACAGCTGCACCATGAGTGCATGATATGCCCGTTATTAATTACAAGAAGGGAAGCACACAATTCCTTCCATCAACATATACTTGCCACCAAAAAATCATGAAAATTGCTCAAAGCATTTTCAAGTTATTGTCCGACATGTGGAAAATTGCCTATATTTTAAGTTATTGTGATGAATTGACGAAAACATGGTTGGAGGTTTATGGCTGGGAGCTTTTATTCAACCGAGGTGCATATGTATATGTTTCAATAAGACCCTACGCATAGCCCAAAATTCACATCATAAAATGAACAAGTCAGTTGAATGAATAAGGAAACTTTAATGGTAACAAATTTAATAAATAAACCACTTGTGTACCCCATTATGTCATTGGACAACAAAAAATCAATAACCCAGATAAAGTTCAAAGTTACTCCATCTCAGTTCAAATCATGAACAAGTTCATAATTTGAACTGAGACAGAGTAATCTCGACCTTTTTATAAGTGGGTTGTGGGTATACATTCATAGAAAAATAGGATTTTGTAAGCAGTATGCACTTTGAATCTCGTCCCATTGTTATTATCTTTCCAAATATTTCATTTGGTGATGTCAGTTCGTAACATATGCAACTGGAGCTATAAACATGGAAAAAAACTAAATGAGCTCACATTCAATCAGAGGGTGAGGATTTTAGTCTTATTTGAACTTTGAAAGTTTAGCAAGTGAATGAAGTATGGGATTATGCTGGCCATTTCCTGCGCCCAGAGATGTTTCCTTGAATCTAGACTTTCCAACAGCACAGCACAGGCTTAATTTTAGTAAATTTTTAGCATGTTGGACCAGGGTAAACATTGCAGATTTATTTCTGGGTCAGAGGGGAGCTTTGATACAAAATCCACAAAAAAGAGTATTTGAAATCTGATAAGAATATTTCACCTCACACTGTCAGATAGACTGCTTTATTTGGGTGAAAAGCATGAAATGTTTATATTCAGTGAACCTGTATGATTTGAACATTCAATGAATTAAGAACATTAAAGGGATACAACTTATCACTAACCTATTTAATGGGATATTATTTATCACTGACATAGTACATCCAATATTATTTATCAATGACCATGTTTATGGGATATCATTATAATGGAATATTAAAAACGTGGTGAGTGATTGATATCCCAATAACTGACCAAGTTAAAGGGATATCAATCACTGACCAGGATTTTTATCACTGATGTAGTTAGAGGGATATTATTTATTACTGACCTAAATAATGTAATACTATTAATCAGCAACCTACATTTTAATTGGATAGTATTTACCAGCAACCTGTTATTTATGACTAACCTAATTAAGAATATTATTTATCATGCGCCTAGAGGGAAGAATATTATTTATCGCGGGCCTAGAGGGAAGAATATTATTTATCACTGACCTACTAAAAAAGAATATTACTTGGACCTAAAAAAGTTAAAAATCTGTTTCTCAGGCCCTCGCACATGGTCCTTTTTAGCTCATTTTATAACCAATGCAAACTTAAACAAGATGCCTTAATCGCTCACCTGCCAAAGTGGTTCAAAGACGTATCTTGGGTCACATTCAGCTAGTCATGGCTCATCAAAACTACAGAGGAATGACATCATAAAATTATTCATAATTCAGGTGTCAATGTCAGATGATTATTATAGGTCCTGCTGACTGGGTCCAATTCTACCAGCTATAGACAAGCACTACAATACTTCCAAGGGTTGTTATGCCACTGTAGTTTGAAATGCATAATTGATGATGGTCATAGGGGTAAATTTTGTTGTTGTTGCATAAAAACATTCTAAATCCTTCAAAACACATTTTAGATCGAAAAACATTTTTAACCTAATTTACCCCCGAGAGGGAGGTGTAGAGGGTCATAGGGGTAAAATTTTCACTGGGGTATCTGAAGAAGATTTTTATTTAAAGAATATTCCTCACAGTGTACAGAGTTAAAGTTTGGGTGCCAATGGGGAGCCCAAATATACAACCAGAGATTTGATTAACAAACTTGAATCTGACCCCTAAGGTATGTTATATACCAAACATGAAATAATTCTTCAACAGAGTGCCCAAATATTAACTCAGGGACCCAATTTGAACAAATCTGAATCTGACACCCCTTGAGATGTTGAATACCAAATAAGAAAAGATTCTGACTGGTGGATCTGAAGAAGATGTTTAAAGAACATTCCTCATACTGCACTAAGTTAATTTTTGGGCTCCAGTAGGGAGCCCAAATATTAACCCAGGTGCCCAATTTGAACAAACTTGAATCTGGCCCCTCCTAGGGATGATGTATATCAAATACCAAAAGATTTCAACTGGTGGATTTCAACTGATTTTTAAAGAACATTCCTCATATTGCACTAAGTTAAAAGTTGCGCTCCAATAGGGAGCCCAAATAGTAACTCAAGGACCCAATTTGAACAAATCTGAATCTGACCCCACTGGAGATGTTGAATACAAAATAAGAAAAGATTCTGACTGATGGATCTGAAGAAGAAGATTTTTAAAGAATATTCCATATATTGCACTAAGTTAAAATTCAGGCTCCAATAGAGAGCCCAAATATTAAACCAGGGACTCGATTTGACAAAACTTAAATCTGACCCCTGTAGAGATGTTGTATACCAAATATGAAAAGATTCTGACTGATGGATCTGAAGAAGAAGATTTTCAAAGAAATTTCTTCATATTGCACTAAGTTAAAATTTGGGCTCCAATAGGGAGCCCAAATATTAACCCAGGGACCCGATGTGAACAAACTTGAATGTGATCCCCCCTAGAGATATTGTATACCAAATATGAAAGGATTCTGATTGGTGGATCTGAAGAAGATTTTCAATGAAATTTCCTCATATAGCACTAAGTTAAACTTTGGGATTCAATAGAGAGCCCAAATATTAACTCAGGGACCCGATTTGAACAAACTTGAATCTGTCTCCCCTAGAGATGGTGTATACCAAATATGAAATGATTCTGACTGGTGGATCTGAAGAAGATTTTTAAAGAGCATTCCAATAGGAAGCCCAAATATTAACCCAGGGACCTGATCTGAACAAAATGAAATCTGAACCCTTTAGAGATGTTGTATACCAAATATGAAAGGATTCTGATTGGTGGATCTGAAAAAGAAGATTTTTAATGAAATTTCCTCATATTGCTCTAAGTTAAAATTTGAGCTCCAATAAAGAGCCCAATCATCTAACCAGTATTAACCCAGGTACCAGATTTGAATCTGACACCCCTGGAGATGTTGTATACCAAATATGAAAGGATTAGGACTGGTGGATCTGAAGATGATTTTTTAAGAAATTTCATCATCATATTACACTAAGTTAAAGTTTTGGGTCCAATAGAGAGCCCAAATATCAACCCAGGGATCTGATTTGAACAAAACTGAATCTGATGCCCCTAGAGATGTTCGATACCAAATATGAAAAGATTCTGACTGGTGGATCTGAAGAAGATTTTTAAAGAATATTCCACATATTGAACTCAATTAAAATTTGGGCTCCCATAGGAAGCCCAAATATTAGCATAGGAAGTAGATTTGAACAAACCTGAATCTGACCCCCCTAGAGATGTTGTATATCAAATATGAAAAGATTCTGACTGGTGGATCTGAAGAAGATTTTTTTGAATTTTGGAAAGAAATTTATGGGAGCTATCAGAGTTATGCCCCCTGTGGGCATGGCAACTTTATTTGAACAAACTTTAATTGACATTGATAAGGAACATGCACAGCAAATTTTGTTGAATTTGGTCCAGTAGTTCATTAGGAGAAGTTGATAATGTAAAGTTAACTCCGGATGGACGACAAGGGACAGAAAGTGATTAGTAAAGCTCCCCCTTGAGCTTCGCTCAGGTGAGCTAAAAAAAATAAAAATTAAATGGTTTATGTCTGATATCTTACCCAAGTTAATAAACTTGATATAATTGTCCCTTGAGTGCAAAAACACATTGCAATGTCTTCTTGCACTCAGGCACAAAATACACCACCAGCCATGCTTTTCTGAAGATTATGAGGCCTAAAACATAAAACAAACCAAGAACATGAACTTCTGATGGCAAAGAAATAATTACAAAAATCAAAATTAAAAAAAAACTCCCACCCACATGCAATTTTACAAAAAAATCGCCTGAGAAACAGAAGATCTACTTTGTGGGGCCTTATCAGTGACCTTGGTAATAGTACATCACTGACCTCAATGATGGTGCTTTATTCTGCATTACCTCTATATCCAAATACGGAGAGGAACATTACGATTTTTTTTGGCATCCCCGATTAACTCTTTTGGCCTGACAGAAAAGTAAAGCTGACAGCACTGCAGTCTGCACGCGGTGAATATAGTCAACATTTTAGCCAACTGTGTGTGTCCATCTACAAAAGCTATTAATCAAACACCTACATGTTCCTTTGCTTCATGCATGATTTCTATTCTATCCAAGAACAACTTGTCTCTTGAAAGCATAAAGGTGTCAACTGCAATGCATTAGTATTACAGTTGGCACCATTATAATTTCAAGAGATGATATCACATTGTTTTGAATAATTTAGGTCACTTTGTGGTTGTTTTGACTGTAGAAATACAGAAATCTCTAAACAATGGCCCAAAACATTCTACCAAATAAATGATAATACATGAAGCATTATCAGTTATAACCAATGATATGGACAGAGACTTTGAAGCCTGATGGCACTTAACCCTTTACCTAACATGAAAAGCAGACGACACTGGTAAAAAAATTCTTGAATAACTAATGTTTTACATTTTTTGTCTCAAAAACACAGGTTATGATGACCCCCTCATTGGAACGAGCTCGACAAGCTCATTTCAATGAGGTGTCAACCTATGTTTTTGAGACAAAAAATGAAAAAAATAATGAAATTTAACTGGCGATTTTTTACAATAGCGCTGGCCAGTTTCGGCCATTACGTTGGGTAAAGGGTTAATGAGAATCAGAATCAGAGACAATCTTCGTTGTGTAATGAAGACAATTGGGTTGCAACACTGATTATGATTTTGAATGTGGTCAACTTCCATGCCAACCTCTAATTAGACAATTAACCCCACATTGATGGAAGAAGTGGGACCATATAAAAACAAGAGGCCCCAAGGGGCCTTAATCGCTCACCTGACAAAGTGGTTAGAAGAAGTATTTTGGGTCACATTCAGTTCGTCATGGTTCATCAACACTACAGAGGAAGACATGAAATTATTCTTAACTCTAGCGTTCATGTCAGATCATTATTATCATAGGTCTTTCTGACTGCTTCCAGTTCTATTAGCTGTGGACAAGCACTGCCAATCTTCCAAGGGTTGTTATGTCACTTAAAAGAAAATTTTATGGTAAAACACTAAGGAATGGATTTGAACAATCTTGAAGCTAACCTGCCCCCAACCCCAAGGAGAGCCGAACTATTAAACCATGGACTTAATTGAACAAACTTGAATCTGATCCCCTAAAGATATTATATACCAAATATGAAAGGATTCTGAATGGTGGATCTGAAGATTTTTAAAGAAATCTCCTTATATTGCACGAAATTAAATTTTGGGCTACAATAGAGAGTCCCAATATTAACCCAGGGACCCAATTTGAACAAACTTGAATCTGACCACCATGCCCTCCCCTCCCCCATTATAGATGTTGAATACCAAATATGGAAGCATTCTGACTGATTGAGAAGAAAAAGATATTTCCTCATATTTCGCTAAGTTAAAATTTGGGCCCCCCATAGGGAGACCAAATATTAACCCACAGACACGATTTGAACAAACTTGAATCTGTCCCCCCAAGAGATGTTGTATATCAAATATGAAAGGATTCTTACAGGTGGATCTGAAGAAGATTTTTAAAGAAATTTCCTCATATCGCACCGAGTTAAACTTCAGGCTCCAACAGGGAGCCCAAATATTAACTCAGGACTCGATTTGAACAAACCTGAATCCGACCCATGTAGAGATGTTGTATATCAAATATGAAAGGATTCTGTCTGGTGGATCTGAAGGAGAAGATTTTTAAAGAAATTTCCTCATATTGAAGGGATTTGAACAAACTTGAGTCTGACCTCCTCCACCCCCCCCCCCCCCCCCCCCCCCTCCACCAGAGATGTTGTATACTAAATATGAAGCATTCTGACTGGTGAATCTGAAGAAGATTTTTGAAAAAATATCCTCATATTGCACCAAGTTAAACTTTGGGCTTCCACAGGGAGACCAAATATTAACTTAGGGGCTCGATTTGAACAAACAAACTTTGAATCTGATCCGCCTAGAGATGTTGTTAAAGGATTCTGACTGGTGGATCTGAAGAAGATTTTTAAAGAAATTTCTTCATATTGCACAAACGTTAAAATTTGGGCTCCCATAGGGAGCCCAAATATTAACTCATAAGACTCAATTTGAACAAACTTGAATCTGACCCCCCTTAGAGATGTTGTATACTAAATATCAGAAGATTTTGATTGATGGTTCTAGAGAAGATTTAAAAAAATTTTTTTTTTAAATATATGGGTATTATAAGAGTTATGCCTCTTGTGGTACACATGTGGGCTTGGCAACTTTATTTGAACAAACTTGAATTGACATATGAAAAGGAAGATGCACACCAGATTTGGTTCAATTTGATCCAGCAGTTTGTGAGAAGTCGATAATGTAAAGTTAATGCCGGATGGATGGATGGATGGATGGATGGATGGATGGATGGATGGATGGCATATGAAAAGTGATCAGTAAAGCTCCCACTCAGCTTTGCTTAGGTGAGCTAAAAAACAGAGTATCCCCCTTCTGAAAAAAAAAAACCTCTTTCATTGAAATCGCAAGAACGGTTTTAAAATTAAATCCCTTCAGTCTAATAGCCCATATTTTGGTAAAATTTTGGGAAAATATAATGCACTGAGTATTCTGTTTCTCAGAATATATTACACCCAAAGAGTTAAATGGCAACTACAGAGTCAAGCAATGTTACTAAGTACAATTTTTTGGACTTGTGCACAGCACTTGTGATTTTAGACAATAGCTGTTTCACGCATAAGAAAAATTATCAATATTTTTTTTATCTAATTTAAGATCATATTTCTATGCCCTCCTGAAGCATTTTCAATGCCTTTTTGCTAAAAAGCTAAAAAAATCAATGCACTTTAAAGCAAATAGATATGTTACCTGAAGCTAAGCCTATACAATGAGCTCTGTCAAAAGGCAGTGAAGTGGCTCACTTCCTGGTTGTATTTTGGAATCCAGGCTGTTCTTTACATGGTGAATGTTGGGCTACACATTTTGACCTTCAGGTTGTTGTTGTATATATGTTGAGCTTTATGCCATTCTTTATATACTAAGTCAAAAAAGAAAGTATAATAGAAATAAATGTGAAAAAATAGCATAAAGGATGAAATATAATAGTTCTAATGTTGCATGTTTGTGGACAAGAAGTCGTGCAAAGAGTTTAATGACATGTTGTTGTTGACCACCCAATCATATACAATTTTGCTACGGATTTCAAAATAGCATGTGCTACCCTAGAATGTCAAATTGAATGGGTGACCGACAATTTTCGTTGTGCTATGTTGTGCTAGAGAGCCTGGGTTATTGAGAAAACACGCTAGTTTTTGTCTTCCAAAATTTTAAAAAATGCCACGGTTAACCGAAAATCAGAGGTTGCGTGCCATTGGTATGCATGAGGCTGGGATACCTCCAGATGAGCTCGCTGCGGAGTTCGGAGTCACTGTGGCCACAGACTCGCTGAACGTGGCATCTAAAGTAGGCATCCATACCACGGACCAATTCTTACCCAACGTCATCATACCATCTGAATGGAATGGGTACATCAGCATGTTCGCAGGACTCAGCAGCATTGGAGCACAGTTCTTTTGAGTGATGAATCACAATTTTGTCTACGGCACGCTGATGGTAGGGCAAGAGTGTATCGCTGATGAGGAGAACGGTTTTCTGATGTTTGCATGCAGGAATGCTACCATTTCGGCAGGGGTAATGTAATGGTTTGGGCAGAAATTTCCTTGCACCATCGAATGCAGTTGATCTTCATTGATGGTAATCTGAATGGACAACGATACAGGGACGAAATTGCTGTTGTTGTCCCGGGATTTTGGTTTGGGATTAAAGTTGATAATACTAAAAAAAATTGCTCCACAAAGTTTATTATACTTTCTTTTTTGACTCAGTATATGTTGAGCTTTATGCCGTTTTTTACATGTTGACCTTTAGGCTGTTCTTTATATGTTGAGCTTGATGCTGTTCTTTATGTTGAGCTTTATGCTGTTCTTTATATGTTGAGCTTTATACTGTTCTTTATATGTTGAGCTTTATGCTGTTCTTTATATGTTGAGCTTTATGCTGTTCTTTATATGTTGAGCTTTATGCTGTTCTTTATATGTTGAGCTTTATACTGTCCTTTGTATGTTGTGCTTTATGCTGTTCTTTATATGTTGAGCTTTATGCTGTTCTTTATATGTTGAGCTTTATGCTGTTCTTTATATGTTGAGCTTTATGCTGTTCTTTATATGTTGAGCTTTATGCTGTTCTTTATATGTTGAGCTTGATGCTGTTCTTTATGTTGAGCTTTATGCTGTTCTTTATATGTTGAGCTTTATACTGTCCTTTGTATGTTGTGCTTTATGCTGTTCTTTATATGTTGAGCTTTATGCTGTTCTTTATATGTTGAGCTTTATGCTGTTCTTTATATGTTGAGCTTTATGCTGTTCTTTATATGTTGAGCTTTATGCTGTTCTTTATATGTTGAGCTTTATGCTGTTCTTTATATGTTGAGCTTTATGCTGTTCTTTATATGTTGAGCTTTATGCTGTTCTTTATATGTTGAGCTTTATACTGTCCTTTGTATGTTGTGCTTTATGCTGTCCTTTATATGTTGAGCTTTATGCTGTTCTTTATATGTTGAGCTTTATGCTGTTCTTTATATGTTGAGCTTTATGCTGTTCTTTATATGTTGAGCTTTATGCTGTTCTTTATATGTTGAGCTTTATGCTGTTCTTTATATGTTGAGCTTTATGCTGTTCTTTATATGTTGAGCTTTATGCTGTTCTTTATACGTTGAGCTTTATACTGTCCTTTGTATGTTGAGCTTTATGCTGTTCTTTATATGTTGAGCTTTATGCTGTTCTTTATATGTTGAGCTTTATACTGTCCTTTGTATGTTGAACTTTATGCTGTTCTTTATATGTTGAGCTTTATGCTGTTCTTTATATGTTGAGCTTTATACTGTCCTTTGTATGTTGAGCTTTATGCTGTTCTTTATATGTTGAGCTTTATGCTGTTCTTTATATGTTGAGCTTTATACTGTCCTTTGTATGTTGAACTTTATGCTGTTCTTTATACGTTGAGCTTTATACTGTCCTTTGTATGTTGAACTTTATGCTGTTCTTTATATGTTGAGCTTTATACTGTTCTTTATATGTTGAGCTTTATACTGTTCTTTATATGTTGAGCTTTATGCTGTTCTTTATATGTTGAGCTTTATACTGTCCTTTGTATGTTGAGCTTTATGCTGTTCTTTATATGTTGAGCTTTATGCTGTTCTTTATATGTTGAGCTTTATGCTGTTCTTTATATGTTGAGCTTTATACTGTCCTTTGTATGTTGAGCTTTATGTTGTTCTTTATATGTTGAGCTTTATGCTGTTCTTTATATGTTGAGCTTTATACTGTCCTTTGTATGTTGAACTTTATGCTGTTCTTTATATGTTGAGCTTTATACTGTCCTTTGTATGTTGAGCTTTATGCTGTTCTTTATATGTTGAGCTTTATACTGTCCTTTGTTTGTTGAGCTTTGTGCTGTTCTTTATATGTTGAGCTTTATACTGTCCTTTGTATGTTGAGCTTTGTGCTGTTCTTTATATGTTGAGCTTTATACTGTCCTTTGTATGTTGAGCTTTATGCTGTTCTTTATATGTTGAGCTTTATACTGTCCTTTGTTTGTTGAGCTTTGTGCTGTTCTTTATATGTTGAGCTTTATACTGTCCTTTGTATGTTGAACTTTATGCTGTTCTTTATATGTTGAGCTTTATACTGTCCTTTGTTTGTTGAGCTTTATGCTGTTCTTTTTTTGTGAACTTTATCCTGTTGTTTGTATGTTGAGTTTTGCGCTGTTCTTTATTCAGGGTTTGTACTGGATCTGGAGAAGAATTTTCCTTAACTTTTCCATAACCGGGCCACTCAACTGTCAAGACCCAAATGTTCAGAATTTTTTGTTTTTTTTACCATCAGGTCCATGTTCTGTTTCCTTCTTGCGTGGCTAACAACAGCTTTCTCTCCTATGTTTCTCATGTCAAAGAGAACACAATACATGGAATGTCTATCTTTTGTAACACACTGCAGCCAATAACCCCAGTTGCTTGTGTGCAGTCATGCATCATTGAATACACACTTCCCAGGCATTGTTAAATGGGTATACTGTGAAAAAATGAGCATACAATTTTTTATTTTTGTCAATAAAAATGGTGGACAAACAGGTGTGTACAATGTGTGCCTTCCGAAGTAAGCTAGTCACTTTAAAGCATCCCCACTAAAAATGCACCAGTACGATTTGCACCACAAAATAATTTCCATAACTTTCCAGGTCCTGGAAAATGCAATTTCAATTTTCAATAACTTTCCATAACCAGTATGAACCCTGTTTATTTGTTGAGCTTTATGCTGTTCTTTGTAGGATGAGCTTCATGATGTTCTTTGTATGATGAGCTTTGTGCTATTCTTTATTTGTTGAGCTTTATGATGTTCTTTATATGCTACAGTACACTTGCCGTGGATTGGTTGTAATCCACACGTGGACAGTGATGTCCACGCATGCGTTTACCAAGTAATTAAAATCATTATCAGCGAAATTTTAATTAATGAAGCACTGGGTTGTACCCGGTGCTTCATTAATTAAATTTTTGATGATTATTCCTGTAATTAGTGTTTTGAATCTAATGTTATTTCAACTGTGGAAATATTGCCCACGCGTGGAAAGTGGCCAGTCCACGGCGGCTGTACTGTAAGCTACTAATGTAGCAATGGTAGTACACAGTTGTAAACATTCCACTTAGATGTTAATTCAAGTAGTCAGTTTTTGACACATATACCAAAAATCAAGCCTACAATTCAGTCCTTCCACTTTCAAAATCATCTGCGGCCCCGGAAACAAGTGACCACAGGATCCCATTTTTCCTGGTGCATTACTGTTGATTACAGGAAGGTTTTGAATATTTAGCAGCCATATAAAGGTATAGCCATATATGTCCATCAGTCCATTAAACTGTCTGTCTTTTTGATAGTCATGTTTCTGGCCAGGGCCCAATCTGGCAACCATGACAGTCATCGTAGATATTTGATTTTTTCTCAAATGAGAACTGAAATAATTTAAAACATCTCCCATTACAAACACAATATAATGAGTTCTTACTTTTTAGAACATTTTAAACTCCACCTTTTCATGGTAAGATTGGACCCAGTGCTACATCCAATGGCTGTTCCATGTTTATCTGCTCATCCAAGCCTCTGAAAAAATTACGAAAGAATATGGATTATCGTTATATTTGAGGACAGTAATTTGGTTTTAGAGCTGTAAATTTGTGATGTGTTTCATGAGATCCTTTTATTCATGACAGACAAATCGTATTATTCCAGTCACTTGAAGTTAAAAAATCATTAAGCGACACACATCATGCTTATAGACCCTTGGATGCCAGCTACCCAAAAGGGCAGGGGGAGAAGGCACAACTTTAGAGTTGGTACTTCTGGAAGATTAACTCTTAACCCTTTACCTAACATGAAAAGCAGACGACACTTGCAAACAAAATTCTCGAATAACTAATTTTTTTCATTTTTTGTCTCAAAAACATAGGTTATGGCCCCTCATTGGAACAAGCTCAACGAGCTCGTTCCAAAGAGGGAAAATAACCTATGTTTTTTAGACAAAAAATGAAAATTAATTGGCGATTTTTTAGAATAGCGCTGGCCGGTTTGGGCCGTTACGTTGGGTAAAGGGTTAACCTGCTAAGTATTTTCAAGATATTTTTCATCAAATCTAGTCATGGCTGCTGCTCAATTGCCATGACTAGACTTGATGAAAAATTAATCTAAATTTAACTCAAGGAATCATTGGAGAAAAAATCCATTCAATTTACAGTGGAAAATTTGATTTAATGAACCCAAATTATACTTATTTCAGTGGCAAAAAAAATCCTGCCCTGGGCAGGAATCTCCATCAGCAGCATGCAAGGAGTTAACTGGTCATGCGATGCTTGTAGGTACCTAATGGAATGTATCCAATGACAAGATATTTCCATGGACAGTGGGAGATACAGAATATTATCTTACAATCAACATGTATTTTGTCTGTATTAACTCCGCAACTGTCGTGTATCCGACCCCCTGATACAGATGTTTCCTTTCATGTGAGTTCCATTTTTTTTCGTTTTGTTCATCCGTACGAATAAATAGTTCGTTATATATTCGTCTACATTCTTGATTTATCCCCAATATATTGTAAGATAAAATGATTATTACCATCATGTGGACGTACAAAATATGTATCCGAGTCTCACTCCGGCTTCTAAGGGTAGATCACGACTCAACGAGTCATGATCTACCCTTAGAACCAGGAGCTTGACTCAGATACATATTTTGTACATCCACATAATGGTAATAATCTCTATATATTGTGATTTGGTGTGTGAATTGGTTACAGATATACCACCACTGCTGTGTTTATTCGACATTACCCAATACAATACAGACAATACAAAATGTGTGCGGTACATCAACCCTGGAATTCGGCAATGTGTCAGAACATCTAGAATGAATGCCTCTGGTTTGGCATTACACATCTGAGTGACAGTATGATGTGAATGAAATGCTTTGACACAAAACTGTCTGAAGCAAGAATGTAAACAGGCCGCCAAAGGTGATATTTTTCTTTAAAAATATTTGCCTCATTCACTCAATTCAAGTAGAGTTGTGGTATAAATATACATTATCATGTCCATGTGCATGTCCTGTAATTTGTATCGGATTCGAGGTCGTTTTTACAATCATATTGCAACGAGACAGTCAGGGCGAGTTGTGATCCGATTGTAAACATGACCGAGAATCTAATACAAATTACAGGACATGCATTTGGTCATGATAATACATTTATCTAACAATCCCGTTACATGAAGCCCGTTTCCCCCGTTTTTCAGTTTAAATTGGGTTGGAATTCGTCGAAATTTTGAATTTCATATTTTAGTGTGTAATAACAATGCATATAATGATATTATTTGTCATAGCGCGGTGCTTACCAGAAGTTGAATCTATATGACATGGAATCAGAAAAAGTCGTCTATATGATACGGAATTGGAACACATTATGTGATACGTACCGTTTCTCGTGGGTTTCAGGCCAAAATCTATATGATTGTTAGATAAAAACAGAAGAAAACACAGATGAAGTACAGGAATCAACAACTTTTGTGGGAGTTTTCTCTTGTATTTCATGCACGAAATACAAGAAAACTCCAGATCGGGTCATTGATTCCTGTTCCGTATACTCCATCCTATTTATATTCTGTTTTAATATTTCATCGCAAAGGATATTAACCCGTTTACCTAACGAATTGGCCGCATCCGCCTGCATAATATGCAAATTCAGCAGTTGAAAAAATATTATTTTTCAAAAAATTTCAACAAAACCATATCATGTGACCCCTCGTTGGAACGAGCTCGTCGAGCTCATTCCAATGAGGACTCACATGATATGGTTTTGTTGAAATTATTTGAAAAATTTGAAAAAAATTATATTTAAAATAATAAATTTTGATATCGTCTGAGTTGGGTGAAGGGTTAACTGATAAAGTGCAGGAAGCCCATATTTGGGCTTTATTCTAAAGGGCTACTACCACAACTTAAAAGCTTCATATTCTGTGGATGTGCTTCATATTATCTTAGAAGTGAAATTATTTAGTCTGTATGAATTTGACTTTTACAATTTATGGGCGAGTGCCTGTAAGCACTCTCCAATAAAGTGAGCACTCTCCAATAAAGTGTAACAAGACTAAGACCTGTGAACAAAATTTGACATCTAAAAATAATTTAGCACTCTAACAGTTAAAAACAATGGAGAGAAAGAATTTGTCAAGTCTTGCTCTTTTTGGTCACAATAATCAAAAGGCACTTTTCCCCTTCCACCTGCCATGAACAAAGGCAAAGTCATCAATACCACAGACCCCCCCCCCCCCCCCACCCCCACCTTCCATCCTACTCCACACCAACACCCTTCGCTCTGGCATCCCAGCATCTACTTGACAAATTGTCATTAAGTTCTATTTTTCAGGAATTAGTGAGACTTATGGTTTGTCATCTCTTCAGAAGATCAGACCTTTGCAAGTGTGTTGTGGGTAGAGGGCAGATGCTGTTGACTTTAAATTTTCAAGAACTCAGTCCAAGACAAGCAGGGTCAATCATTTCTTTAAAAAACATTTTCAGCTCTCTGGAATTGGAAATTAGGAATACACAGGTCATCGACAGTGAGAAAGCTTTTGGGGATCTTCAATAAAATTAATATTACTTTTTGCATCTGAGGTTGGAATTGAATTATTTTGCATTTTTCGATGTTGTGTTGCTGATTGGAGGTAACTTATTGGTAACTAAGCCAAAAAAAATGCCATGGTACTGGTTCATGGGAGACTTTAAGTTTTTTTCTGCTTAAATGGTTTGGCATTATTTCGTCAAGTTGTTTTTGCCTTTTTTCACCTACATAAACTACTTCCTTACATTCAACATAGAAAATCCCATACACCACATTTCTAGACATACATATGATCTTCCTACCTACGTCCTAAACTGTTCCATTTGGTTCCTGAATTGTTTGGTTTAGAACACTCCTCCCACCCCCAATCTGATTTGGCATGTGGATATAGGAGTGTTTCAGTGGGGTGGGGGAGCCTCACCTGGATGTCTTGTATTTTTAGTTGTATTGTATTTGCAAATGAGTGATCAAAAGAGTGATATTGTTTAGTATAAACTGGGGTGTCAGCTGGATGTCCTGTATTCTCAGTTGAATTGTATTTGCCAAAAGAGTGATATTGTTTAGTTTAAACTGTATTTATTTCCAAAGTATAAAGTACAAATTGTGCAAAACAAAAGAGCATACAACTATTAACCCTTTAACCAACATAGCGGCAAAAACTGGCTAGCGCTATTCACAAAAATTGCCAATAATTTTCATTTTTTGTCTCAAAAATATAGGTTTTGAACCCTCTTTAGAACAAGCTCCTTGAGCTTGTTCCAATGAGGGGTCATAACCTATGTTTTTGAGACAAAAAAAATTAGTTATTCAAGAATTTTGTTTGCAAGTGTCATCTGCTTTTCATGTTAGGTAAACGGTTAAGGAATTGGATTCAGCATCAAGCTAAATGCTTTTTCGCAGCTCACTCCAGTGATATTGTTTAACATATTTCAAACGGTGTGTCCATAACCCTCAATAATCTCAACATTCTATACCTAAAGGTTCTGAGGGATGAAACATTACAACCTTGATGCTTCTAACAGTTGTTGTTCCCACTCATCCTGAAATGTACATGTGCAATTCACTCCTAACCATGAGCATATTGCTAGACTGTCAGTGTAACTAATGTCTTCCTTTGAATGAAAATTTATTTTTGCGCAGAAAAGTTTCAATCAATTCAAGGGATGTCTCCTGAGCATAATTTATTCCCAGTGTTTTCTGGACTTTTATTACCCGCTAATAGCATGTTCATAATGCAGTCCACTTGGGGTTAACCCTTTACCCAACATAACGGCCAAAACCGCCCATCGCTATTCATAAAAATCGCCAATTAATTTTCATTATTTTTTTCATTTTTTGTCTCAAAAACATAGGTTATGACCCCTCATTAGAACGAGCTTGATGAGACAAAAAATTAGTTATCCAAGAGTTTTGTTTGCAAGTGTCGTCTGTTTTTCAGTCTAGGTAAAGGGTTAAGTATCTGAACATCCATACAGAAAATAAAGCTATTTTCCATGAACAGTTTGGGTCTAGTATGCAGTCTATACAAGAAATGTGTTGTATCACATATGTAAGACTGTAACCATTCAATCTGTTATTTTAATTCAGACTCCATCACCTGTACCATTTTTTAATACGATGGTTTATACCTAAAACTATTATTCTTAACTCTTAACCCACTGAGTATTTTCAAGATATTTTTCATCAAATCGAGTCATGGCTGCTCTGAAACAACCATGACGAGAATTGATGAAAAATTCATTTACATTTAACCCTTTACCTAACGTAACGGCCGAAACCGGCCAGCGCTATTCTAAAAAATCGCCAATTAATTTTCAAAATATTTTCATTTTTTGTCTCAAAAACATAGGTTATGACCCCTCGTTGGAACGAGCTCATCGAGCTCGTTCCAACGAGGGGTCATAACCTATGTTTTTGAGACAAAAAATGAAAAAAATTAGTTATTCAAGAATTTTTTTTGCATGTGTCGTCTGCTTTTCATGTTAGGTAAAGGGTTAACTCAGAAATAATTGGTGAAAAACTGCATGCAATGTACAGGGAGAAAATGTGATTAAATATGCTCAAATTATACTTATTTCAGTGGCCAGGGAAATCTAGTCCTGGGCAGGAATATCCACCAGCAGCATGTAAAGAGTTAATGGCTCATCTCTTTTTATGTATTTTGGATATACCTTTCACTCTGCCTGCCTGTGGTTGCTTTATCATGTATGCTGTGACTTATTTGATACAAATACGTTTTTTCTCGATTTTTGTAGTTGACTTTTACTTAGCTTTTGCTGAAAGAAAATGACATTTGTTACTGAAACCGATTTTTTTCCCCTTTTCCTTCTATATTTCTTTCTTTTTTCCAACACTTTTCAAGAGCGGAATTCTTGAGAACGAGCGGACAGATTTTGTTAAAACTTCGCAAGATTATAGACAGCTATAATTTATACTTGTAATAAACTTTTAACTTGGTGTTCACTTTCTTCTGCTAGGCCCCATTCAAAAAACAGTTTCAGTGACCAAATTTTTTTATAATCAGTTCTGGTTTGAAAATGGTAACAGACTTCAAGGAAACATTGGTACCTGTCATCAACTCTGTGAGTTGAATGCATATATTTTTTGTGTTCTATACATCACAACCTTCATTTTGATGTATAATTTGTGTATCTTTAATTTGAATTTATGGAATATCAGAGGTGGGAATTTCAAAGTAAACAAATTTTCCTTACTTATATCGCACTTTAACAACTTTCAAGACCACATCATGACATGCAGTTTGAGAAGTTTCAGAAGGGTATCCTGTAACCTGTTTAAAACCCATCGAAAGTACATGGAGAATACTTTGGTGCAGAAATACCAACAGAGTGGAATTTCCATGTAAACCAGATTTTGTTAGACCTATGTGAAAGAAATATCCCCCCACCCCCTGTGTTTTTCCAAACATCCCAAGGATATGATTGGGAAATATTGGACTTTTCATTTTTGTTCTATTTTTAGCTCCAAAGGTTCCCATGGGAAACCGCGAAAAATTTTGGGGGCATGAATGAAGTACTTAGGGTCAACTAATGCCACACATAAAATTTAGTTCAAATTGCTCTATTGGTTCTTGAAACAGAAATTTTCAGGGGAGCTCAAAAGTGAGCCCATCCCCTGGAGAGCCCCAACATGGACCTATCAACTTTCTTTGAACAACTTTTAATTTTGAACACCAGAGGAAGTTTCATACCAAGTATCAAAGCATTCCCACTTGTGGTTCATGAGAAGAAGATTTTTAAAGAATTTCATCATATTTTGGCATAAGACCATGCCCCAAAAGGGTGGAGACCTCATTTGAACCATTTTAACAAAACTATAACAGAATACCCCCAAGATGATGTGGCCCATAGATGTTTCAATTTGGGCCATTGGTTTGTGAGAAGATTATTTTGTAAAAGTTAATGTACGATGGCCGACAGACGACGGAAGGTGGAAGACGGACGACAGATGCCAATTGATGGCAAAAGCCCACACTGACTTTCAGTTAGTTGAGTTAATAAACAGACAAACGACCAATGAATACAGTGACCAGACAATGTATGGTGCTGGTGTTAATATTTTTACATTTTACACGTCAAAACTACATCCTGACTGTCAGTGATTATTTAAACACCTAGGCACTCATTCAACCATAATGAGCATTGGTTCCATAATGAGCCGATGGGAAAGAATGCACTTTGCAACAACATGCAGAAAATGTCTAAAAAAAGCCGGATTGTCCCAAGTTAATACCTGTCATAGTGTTCGAGCTTCGACAATAACAAATTTGTACAATGCCGGCATCAACCCACAAAGCATAATTTCCATCACTAAACATAAAAATAGGCTGATTAAATCGTCAGATGTGTACCCATACACGCAACTAGTAGAAAGCTGTATGAGGGAGGGTCACCCCGGATGCCGACATTATGTACACCATACATGGTATGGGTACATATAGAAATGGATTGGAGGAGTGTCTAATTTGATGGATAAAGGGTTAATATCTCCGGATCAAATTATTAGATTTACATAAAAAACTACACAGCACAGCACATCAGTAACCTGAATACATATATAAAGTAACCTGATAATCGGATTAACATTTTTTGAGTTACCACATGCCACAACAATTTGAAGACAAAGGGTTAATATCACAGGATCAAATTATCAGAGTTACACCAAAAACTATACAGCTCGGCACATCAGTAACCTGAAAACATATATAAAGTAACTTGACAATCCAAGCAATATTTTTCAAGTTATCGAATGCCAAAGGGATTGGAGGAATTTTCAATTTGAAGGAAAAGGGTTAATATCTCAGGATCGAAATAACAGATTTACACCAAAAACTATACAGCTCGGAACATCAGTAACCTGAAGTTATATATAAAGTAACATGACAATTGGATTGATATTTTTTGAGTTATCTCATGCCAAAGGGATTGGACGAATTCTCAATTTGAAGGATAAAGAGTTAATATCTCAGGATCAAATTATCAAATTTACACCAAAAACTATACAGCTTGGCACATCAGTAACCTGAACACAAATTCAAGTTATCGAATGCCAAAGAAATGGATATGGACGCCGGACGGACGTTCTTACAAATGGCTACTTCTGTGGCTATTTTATGGACATGTTAGGTGGCTAACCTAAAACACATGTCCAACATAATAAAACAAGTTTTTGGGGGGAAAATTTGGGGGGGTCAGCTAACCCTAACCCCCCTTTACTGACCCTAACCCTACCCACCCCTAATCCTAAGCTAACCCTAAACTAACCCCAGCCACATAACTCTAACACCCCTTCACTGACCCCCACCCCATCCCTAAACCCAACCCCAGAATGCCCTAACCATACTCTACATTTATACAAACCCCCACAATAAGAGATTCTGTGGCTAGCCATGTAACAGACTTTAACCACATAGGTATCCTGTTTTACTAACTCGTAGCCACATAAGTAGTCATTTGTGTGTGTGGACAGACGGACGGATGGATGGATGTTCTTACAAATGGCTACTTATGTGGCTATTTTATGGACATGTTAGGTGGCTAACCTAAAACACATGTCCAACATAACAAAACAAGTTTTTTGGGGGATAATTTTTTTTTTTTTTTGGGGGGGGGGGGGGGGGGGGGGTCAGCTAACCCTAACCCTTCCCTTTACTGATCCTAACTCTATCCAACCCTAACCCTAAGCTAACCCTAACCCTAGCCACACAACTCTAACACCCCTTCACTGACCCCCACCCCACCCCTAAACCCCACCCCAGAATGCCCTAACCCTGCCCTACATAACAGACTATAACAGACTATAACCACATACATATCCTGTTTTACTAACTTGTAGCCACATAAGTAGTCATTTGTGTGTATGGACAGATGGAGAGATGGACAGACGAAGGATGGATGAACGACAGAGGTCCACCCCGGATGATGGCATTATGTGTACCATATATAGTATGGGTGCACATAAAAACACTCAAGAGTCTCAGTCACTATGTGAGTGACATCAGCATCAAAGAAAAGAAACAGTGTTCACATATTCTAGATTCAACCCTGTTGGCAAATGATGAAATCTCGGATAAGGATGATTTGGAAACAGCAGCCTTCGAAATAGAAACTGATCTAGAATCGTTATCTGAGAGCATTCCACCATCTGCAACTGTCAGTGTTCCACCAAGAGAAGATGAACCAATACTGCTCACTACTTCTGAAGACGGCACAATAACAATCCCCCCTCCTGATGGGAATAAAGCTATTTATGACCCTGATGTTCCAACTACATCCAACAATACTAACATGCAGTCTTATCAGCTACAATCAAACCATAATTTGTTTGCAGGGGCAGTCTTTCATAACTGTTCTGTCAATATTCATCAGAAATAACTGAATGGTTAATTATGTATTGGCATTTTGTGAAATAATTCAGGGAATTAAAATTAATATTGCGTTTAATGTGTTATGCCTGGTCAACCCATTTTATTTGCACAATGTTACATGCACATTGAATCCTGCTTATGAAAATGGTAATAATAGTAATAACATGATTTTGTCAGGCATTGCTGTGTTATTAATGGCCCAACAGAAATGGTTAACTGCCCTCAAGCTTATTAAAGGGCCTTGACTTCATCGCAGGTCTCCTATAAGCTCATGGGCTATTAACAATTTCTGCTGGGCCATTAATACACAGCAATGCCCTCCAAAATCATGTTATTGTTATATTAAATGTGATTGATATCCATCCGTCTCAATGTAAACCTATTGAAAGCAGTGTATGTTTTTGGGGTGAGGTGGGTGAGTACAACATAGAAGATTTTTTCTTTGTGGCAGTTTTGTCAGGTAGCCAGCAGCCAATCAGTAATGTTGGCAATCACCTTTCCTTTTGTGTGTTTTTGAACAGCAGTAAGTGTGAATGAGCTTTCATTTTAAGACATTAAGTTGGAAAATGTTTGCATTTGTCATCATCCTGTTGTTAAATAATAACCTGTTAGGTGAAAAATTTATATTTCAACGGGTCTTATGTTCTTTTATTATCAATGATAGTTAAGGATTAATGATAAAGGCTGATTGAAAAGACCTGACCCAGCGGCAAATCTCTTCAGGATAAGAATTAGATCCAGATTATTTTGAAATCGCAAGCTAATTTCAGGAAGTCATAAAACAAAACATGTACATCACCAAAAGGGCCCATCAATGAGGAGAAGGTGTATGCTGCCTTTTAACATATTAGGCCGCTGAATAATGTGCCTCACATCACTCCCTGTGGCCTGAAAGCAGAGCATATCTCACACTAGAATAATAGTGCCTTCCATTGACAGTACCCTGTGACCAAACATTTGGGATCAGCTTCTAAAAATTTTCAGTGTTATTTGTAGGAAATCTGTCAAACATGATCATAGCATTTTGAACTCCTGTAAATAGTTTTAACCCTTTACCCTACGTAACGTTCAAAACTGGATAGTGCTATTCACAAAAATCGCCAATTAATTTTCATTATCTTTTTCATTTTTTGTCTCAAAAACAAAGGTTATGAGACAAAAAATGAAAAAAATAGTTAGGTAAAGGGTTAACCCTTAAAAAGGCTCAGCATTTTTAATAAATATGTAAAGTATTATCAGACTTTGAAGCAATGTGAAAACATCAGAAATGGCAATAAATTGAAATGCTAAAAAAACAGGTATTGCCTAATACAACATGCTTAAATTTCTCAATCCAACGTCATTTAATTTTTTATAACCTTGATGTCAATAATGTCACCTTAATTGGAACTCCCCAGATCTATACCAAATTTTTAGATATGGTTGTTGTTCGAGATGATATATCTAAAATTTGAAAGAGTGGGTTTTGATATCAAAAGAGAGAAAAAACATTCAAACTGACATTGATTTGGATAAAGGTTGAAATTGGAAAATGTTAAAATTGCATGCACTAGATCCTCCAAGCGTGAACAAGGTCACAAAGTTTCATTGCTGTACATATTGTAACGAAGGAGTTATGAATGTTGCCGTTTGGGCCTTTGAGGTTATAAAAGGAAATGAAAGTGTCAATGACACTGTAGCTCAACTTGTCAAGACAAAGGCATGTACATGTATAGTATGTGACACAGCAATGACAAACATCTAGGTAATGACCTGATAACAAAGGTACATATAAAGTACTGTAACGGTCTGTACATAATACTGACCGTTGCCTGTAACAAATGTATAGATAAAGTATTGTAAAGGTGGGTGACAGTCAGATGCTAAACTAGAAAAAAATCTGAGTCCCAGAGTGGGTTTGACTGAACCCCAAAATATTTGTTCTCATAGCACAGTGATAACAAAGGCACCCCAAAACACACTCATTCCTGTCCCAAGGTGAAAACAAAGGTACCCAAGAAGTTTCGTGAAGATCAGTTCACAAATATGAGCTGTGTAGAAGTTGTGACAAAAAACTGATTGGACCTAATTTCGGTACAAAATGGCCACTGGCAGCCATCTTGAATTTTGGACCGCACCCAGAAACACTCGTTCTTGTCCCAAGGTGATAACAAAGGTACCCAAGAAGTTTTGTGAAGATCGGTTCATAAATACAGCCTCTAGCCTGAGCCGTATTGACATGTGCACTTACAGTGTATAAGTAGCACTGAATAAATCAAAGTTCATCTAATTTGCATAATTTCTGCACGAGAAAAAAACCTGTACTATATGTGATGTATTCCATGTTACTAAACATTCATACAAAAATTTATTCAAATCAGAACTTTCATACAGAAGTTCTGTACAAAAGACTGATTGCACTAATTTTGGTACAAAATGGCTGCTGGCAGCCATCTTGAATTTTGGACCACACCCAGAAACACTCGTTCTCATCCCACGGTGATAACAAAGGTACCCAAGAAGTTTCGTGAAGATCGGTTCATAAATACAGACTCTAGCCCGAGCCGTATTGATATGTGCACTTACTGTGTGTAAGTAGCATTGAAAAAATCAAAGTTCATCTAATTTGCAGACTTTTTGCACGAGAAAAAAAAATTATATGTGATGTATCCCATGGTACTAAACATTCACACAAAAAATTATTCAAATCAGCGCTTTCATATGGAAGTTCTGTGCAAAAATCTGATTGCACCAAATTTTGTACAAAATGGCTGCCATCAGCCATCTTGAATTTCGGACCGCACCCAAAAACACTCATTCTCGTCCCACGGTGATAACAAAGGTACCCAAGGAGTTTCGTAAAGATCCGTTCATAAATACGGCCTCTAGCTCGAGCCAGGTTGGCATTTACATTTACAGTGCTGAAAGTAACACCAAAAAACATCAAAGTTAGTCTAATTTGCATAATTTACGCACGAGAAAAAAACCCGTATTATATGTGATGTATCCCATGGTACTAAACATTCATACAAAAAATTATTCAAATCAGAGCTTTCATATGGAAGTTCTGTACAAAAAACAGATTTCTGCATCGTCGGTACAAAATGGCGGCTGGCAGCCATCTTAAATTTCGGACCGCACCCAAAAACACTCGTTCTCGTCCCACGGTCATAACAAAGGTACTCAAGAAGTTTCATAAAGATCGGTTCATAAATACGGCCTCTAGTCCGAGCCGTATCCAATTGTTGATGGACAGACAGACAGACGGATGATGGGCCATGGCATAAGCTCAAATTTGGCTTCGCCAAAGTTGAGCTAAAAATGGGGATAAATCAAAAAACTAAAAAACAGCTACCTCTTAATTTTCTCAGCTGTACAACACACTAAAATTACATGAGAATTGGGACATCATTTAATTTTTATTGACATTCACGTCAATAACGTCACCTTAAATTTGCCCATAACTGTTGGGAATTCCCCATTTGGTATCCAATTTTTAGATTTTGTTGGAGGTGATATATCCAAAATTTGAAAGAAAGGGGTTTTACACAGGCACTGCTTTTAATATAGTATGGTTAAGAAAAAACATTAACACTGACATTGTTTTGGAAAAAGGTTGAATTTTTAAAATACTAAAATGGATTGCTCAAGATCTCAGAATCACGAATAAGGTCACAAAGTTTCATAGCTGTAGATATGGAGTTATGCGTGTCACCATTTTAACCTTTTATGTTATAAATGCTGAAAAGTGCTAAAACTTCAATTGACGTAAAAATGTCAAAAATGGGGAAAAAACTAAAAAAACAGCTATCCCGTAATTTTTTGAGCTCCACAACATATTAAAATTTCATGAGAATCCGACGTCATTTTAATGGCTGTATGCATGATATAAGGCTGAATGAAGTTGTATTTTTGTATTTGTTGAGGTTATTGACATTGTAACTTTTAATGTTTTGCATCAATCGAAAATATACTTGGCGACGCTTCAGAACTCTCACTGCTATGTCGACATGCAAAATTTGCTCTACAAAAGAGCTGTAGTAATGGCTGTGTGCATGACACAAAACTTTTTGAGTTACAATGCAAATAACAGAAAAAAGGGAAAAATGGGCCCTTTTTGTGTCAGTGACAAAGAAACTTGACAATACTCGATATCAATTACTGCCACTCCAACATGAGAAGTTTGGTGTCTGCAAGTGCTATGGTAATGGCTGTAGGCATGCCACACATGTTTTGGGCACCAAAAATGCCGTTTAATGTAAAAACATAAAAAATGATGACATGTTAACCCTTTAACCACAGCTCTCTTACTTTTTCATGTACCAGTTGAGGCGGAATTTAGAGCCTCTAGGTAATTTGAACAAGAAAGGGACATGGGACGGGTCTTGATTGTGTCTAATGTTGCATAACCCTTTAACCCACGCAATACAACGCATTGTCCAACTCCACAGTGCTACAGTGATCTATTTATCTATTGGTGTTTAAGGTCACATACTTACATACAACGGCTAATCGTGACTGCGACAGTTTTACGGGTGGAGGAAGCTGGAGTATCTGGAGAGAAACACCAAGCATCAGCGAGCTGCTATCAGCTCCTCAACATTCAAACTCTGTTCAAGTTCCGCTCAAGCAGGGTTACAGAGATTTAAGACATGTGCACCATCGACGTGCAGTATGCCTTAGTACACGGCATAATTGTGCCCTCATGTAGGCAACTGGGATAAAGTGCCTTGCCCAAGGACACAACGTGAGTCGCCACGGACGAGGATCGAACTCAGGACCTCTAGCATAGAGTCCAATAGTCTACCACCGCGCTCCCCCACAGTGATCTAGATATACATTTGGTTCCTATGGGCGATTAGATAAGGAGAGGTAACTGACCAAGAAAGGGACATTAGATGGGTCCCGATTGTGTCCAACTCGCTTTAACCCTTTACCCAACGAATCGGCCGCATCCGCCCGCATAATATGCAAATTCAGCAGTTGAAAAAAATATTATTTTTCAACAAATTTCAACAAAACCATATCATGTGACCCCTCAATGGAATGAGCTCGTCGAGCTCGTTCCAATGAGGGGTCACATGATATGGTTTTGTTGAAACTTTTGATAAAATTTAAAAATGAAATTTGAAAATAGTTTTATAAATATTGAATTGAAAACTGCCACCTTGGGGTTATTTTTTATCAGGAGTAATGTGGGCAGTTTGAGTTTTGTGTGACATACCAATACCATTAACCTTTCAACCATTAAATCTTCAAGCAGTGCAATATCGCATTTCCCAACAGTTGGAGGACATATACATATGTACAGTACATTCCTTGCGAATCTTCCTGACTGACAAAATTACTCTGGGCAGTGCCACAAAGCCTCTCTGACACAGTTAGGGAGAAAAGGACTGCTTAGCACTTGCCATTCAGGTTCCCATAACTCTTTCAAGGGTTTTCTATGGCCAGGGAAAGCTTGTTATTCTACAGAATCACTCCATCTAGTTTTTGTTTGCTATTTTCTCTGTAAGGTGTAGAG
Organism: Pictodentalium vernedei; assembly: GCA_031216915.1. Lineage (NCBI taxonomy): Eukaryota > Metazoa > Mollusca > Scaphopoda > Dentaliida > Dentaliidae > Pictodentalium > Pictodentalium vernedei. The sequence continues at coordinate 125,055,043 of CM062289.1, read as the reverse complement.
TAAGCATGTTGAGGCGACCGAACCAACCAGGGTGGTCCAGTCCAGTGAAGTGGTCCAGACCATTGCGGTTCAGAATTGGGCCTGGATTGGTCCAAACTGGTCAGGTCCACAGATATAAAAGAAAAGCTGACAAATTATAGCACTTCATTTGTGCGTTGTAAATTATATTGAATGGATGTTTATATGGCAGCACAAAGCGCTATCTTTCAGCATATCTTGGGTGCACGGAAAAGGATATATGAAATATGACCAGGATTGAAAATAAGCAGTCTGACAAATGTAGAATGAGGTCCCCAGGGGGTGAATTTGATGATGCTATCCCATACAGTTTGCTAATTTATCCTCTGGGTACCTCTTTCTGTTTAGTTTTGAGACCGTGATTCAGATTGAGGTTCACAGAGGGTAAATGTAGTGATGCTACCCTGCTATGCAGGGTAGCATTACTAAATTCACCCTCTGGGGACCTCATTTTGCAGATGACAGTCTGCTTATTTTGGCTTGAATATGACAAAATAAGGATGCATAACACCTATACTTCAAGAGATCTCCGAGATGATTGTTCATCCACAAACATAAAATTAGTCACAAAAATTAAATGTTTCACCTTCAGCATTGGAAAACATGCAAGTTGTAACCACAGGTGTTTGGCACAGGCTGTTAATTTGGAAGAACGATATTTGATATCTTTTCTGACTGATTCTGTTCTGTCCTCATGATAGATATATGAATATTACAATGTACACAACTCCCATTTTCAAAACGGACCCTCTTTCTATTCACATTAAATTTGAACCTCATTGCATATTCCTTAATACCTGACATCATTCGAAATAGCAGACAATAATCTTTACAATGGTTTATCACTTGACAATTGGGCATTCTTAGGTTATTCATAATTACTGATATTTTCAGAGAAAACCTTGAAAAAACCTTAAAGCAGACGACCTGTTTTGCAGTATTTATTTTTAAACAGGTATCAACATTAATCCTTTACCCAACATAGTGGCCAAAACTGGCCAGCACTATTCACAAAAATTACCATTCAATTTTCATTATTTTTTTATTTTTTGTCTCAAAAACATAGCTTATACCCCTTAACTGGAACGATCTCATCGAGCTTGTTTCAATAAGGAGTTATAGGCTTTGTTTTTGATGCAAAAAATGAAAAAAATTAGTTGTTCAAGAATTTTGTTTGCAAGTATTGTCTGACTTTTGTGTTGGGTAGAGGGTTAATCCATGCGTTATGACCACAGGCCTTGTATTTACATTTTCTGTCAGTCTCAGAAGTGTCACATCAAAACTAGCCATTTCTATCCACTGCAGTCCTCCCATTGGTAAGGTTCAATTCTGGGAACAGGAATCTCATGACTTTGGGGCTTCCAGTTCTGAAAGTCAATCACGATACCTGAGAAATTCATAGACCACTGTATTAAAGTTTATGAGATTACAGCAAAGATCAATTTCTTCCGAGACCAGCATCGCCATTGGAGCTATGGTTTCATCATGCAAACAGGAATGTTCTGGTTACCAGTTCTGAAAATCAGTGCTAATGCCCAGAAAATTCATAGACTAGATCAGGAATCTAAAGGTTGCAGAGCACAGCCTTTGCTTCCCAGTTCTGTCCTATGAATTTCCTAGGTATCAGGACTTATAATCAGGAACAAGAACCAGGAAATTCCTGTTTGGGTGACTAAACCATAGAGGGTTTCCAGCTTTGTGTCTGACTTTCAAAAACAAGAACCATAAAATTCCTATTCCAGAGATTAACTGGTTTGAGTGGGGGTGCAGTGGCCTTGCAGTAACCGGTTTTCATCTGATCACCAAAGTTAAGCAACGTCGAACCCAGTTAGTCCTTGGATGGGTGACCATCTGAGCGATCGATTCCCGCATTGTGTCCTTGGGAAAGGCACTTAACCCCGATTGTCCACGTGTGTGGGGGCATGATGACGCCATGTACCAAGGCGTACTGCACGTCGATGGTGCACATGTCTTTAACCAATCTAACCCTGCCTGTGCTGCAGTGTGGAGTTAGTATGTTGGGGAGCTGGCAGCTGCTCATCATGGTTCTTTCCGGGTGCTCTGGTTTCCTCCACCCGTAAATCTGTCACAGACATGATATAACCTTGGCTGTTAAAGTTTCGTTATAAATAAATAAATAAATAAATAAATAAATAAATAACTGGTTTGAGTGCTGAAAGGTTGAATTTGGGCTTTATTCTTTAGTGCAGGTACCACAACTTAAAGGCTTCATATTTTGTGGATGTGCTCCATATTATCTTTGAAGCAAAATTATTTAGTCTGTCTGGATTTGCCTTGTCTATAGGCACTTATTTATTTATTATTTATTTATTAAGGTTTAACAACACTCTAACACCAAGGTCATATCATGTCGGTGACAGTTTTACGGGTGGAGGAAGCTGGAGTACCCAAGAGAACCACCGAGGAACGACGAGTAGCTACCAGCTCCCCAACATCATAACTCCGCACTGAAGCACAGGGAGGGTTAGATTGGTTGAATGAGCCGGTTCCATATTTTGAAGGTTTTAATGGTAAATATTGTTTGTTTTTTTTTTTTAAATTATTGAATTCAGTTTATGTTTTAAAAATTAAAAAGCTGTGTTGGGTAAAAGGTTAACATGTGTTATCAGTAGGACAGGGGTTAAAGCATGGTGGCCTCATAGGATTCTAGAACACTCAAAACAGGTATGGATTCTCAACACCATTTTCGCGAGAATCCAAATGGGTTCTTCCAAATTTAGATGAAATTTTTAGACCAGTAGGTAGTGAAAAAAGGCTCTATTTTCCGTTTTCAATCAACCGGCATTCAACAAGGCGTGTTATACATCAAAATGTTTGTCTAGTTATGAACTGTACCACCCCAGTGTTGCAATTTTGGGATAGGTTGTACAATTTCAAATTTTTGAGGTGAAATAAGCCTTTTTCTAAATAAGGTAAGAGAAATCTGGAATCTCTTCATTATTAGAAAATATATGTCCGTTGATAAGATTTATTTGTATATCTCTCCAAAATCCATTTCCAGATAAAAATAGTTTAGCATTCCAAGGTTTGCATGACTGCCGATTCTGGAAAACTTTTTTTTGGCATTTTTGGGGCAAAAATGCTATTTTTCATGAAAAATCAGTGAAAATAGGAATTTTCACTTTATTAACACAATACGTCAAATAGGGTCCTGCGAGTTGGATATTTTAGTTCGAGTCGATTCTTGATTCGATTCTAGTTTAAAACTCGCAAGTCGAGTCATTTTTCGAGTCGATTCTTATAAAACCGACCGCCCGAGAGAGATTTAACGTTCTTTCATCGCGTAAATGCGACTTTCAATTGACTAACTATTCCATGTATACATATTTTGGTACATGCTACCGACCTTTCTTGGTTGTTAGAACCTCCAAGTAACAATTTTGACAAGTTTGATCACATTTTCCAAATTAGGCACGGCATATTGGGTTGTTTAAAGAAAGAACTCACAATGAAAACTCTTTCGTTTATCAGGACCAAATCGACTCGAGAAAAAGGACATCTGCGAATCGGAGACGAGTCGAGATGATTTTGCGTTCCAAAGCGAGATTTGACTCGAAATTCGAGTAATCGCAGGGTCCTAACATCAAATTTAACATCTGAATTGATTCACACCAGTTTGATAAGGCTTCCGCTACAGCCAAGAGGAGATTTTGGCCATATTTGTGGTGTCCTAGAAATTTTGGGGGGAAATGTGTTCTGTAGTTAGAAAGTAAGTGATTTTTGGAATTATTCATGTTTGGTGACTGCTAACAAAGAATGCTAATCATTCAGAGGTTATTCGAATTCAGATTACGGTTTCAGAAAAGACCAACCACTCTGTTGTGCATATATACCTTTCTTCCCACTAGTGATCAGAAAAAATTATTTATTGGCAACAATATGGCTTTCTAGAAAATAAATATGCCCACATTTTGGGGTCAAATTTGCCTTTTTCTAAATAAAATTAGAGAAATCTGAAATATTCCATAATGACATGTCCTTTGGTAAGAATGATTTGTATATTCCACGAAATTCGATTTTTAGAGGAAAAAAAAAGTGCTTCTCGATGATAGCATGGCTGCTGATTCCAAAATATCTCTTTTTGAGTTTTAGGGGTAAAATTATGGTTTTTAGAAGAAAATCGATGAAAATGGGAATTCTCACACCATTAATGGACCGTGTCACATTAATCACCTGAATATACGTAGATTTGGGAGTAGGGCAAGTGGAAAGATATCAGGCCTGGATATCTTCCCCCCACACATAAATTTAATTATTTTCTTGTTTACTCATTGCTATTTGATGCTGACATTGCCATTTCGTGGGGTGATGTTTTCTTCAGTTAATGTTAAAAATGTGTGCATCATAGTGCTGCACGATATTCAAAACAGAATACCAGTATCGATATTCCAAAAAATTGCAACATTGACACTGTAGCTGCAACGGGTGATGCAATCTCACAAAATTCTAAGTTCATCAAGGGCCATAACTCCAAGAAAAATATTTGGAACAACACATGCATTGAACAGTGGCTAGACATCAATAAGATACACTTACATGCCAAATATAAAGTCATTCCATCAAGTATTTCAAAAGTTATTGAGTTTTGAAACTCATTGGTCACAGACAGACCGACATGAAACTCGTTGGTCACAGACAGACCGACAGACAGACCGACCAACATTGCCACTTATAGAGCTGCTAGTCACAGCTAAAAATACTGCGGTATACCAGTATATCACAAACTATTCAGATATCTGAACATAAGTACCACAATCGGTCACATGATATAGTTTTGTTGAAATGTTTTAAAATTATTTTTTCAACTGCTGAAATTGTATATTATGTGGACATATGAGGACGATTCCTTGGGTAAAGCGATAATATTATTCATTCGGAGCTACAGTTAAAAAACTCAAGATATCTTGAAAATTAAATTGTGGGTAAATAAATAATGACGATAAACCAATATTTTTGTAATTACACCGGTATTCAATCGATATTGGTTTGAATACCGGTATATATTGGTTTATCGATATACCGTGCAGGCCTAGTGTCTCAACATCTGAGCATCAAATATCTTTGAGTGACCAAGAAAGATAATTTTCTTGGGTGTGGGAGAGATAACCAGGCCTGGATATCTTCTCCCCATCCCAAGTCTGTATATACAATACAAAACACCAATTTTGAATATTTATCGTAACATAGATCCCTTATAATATTTTCTGTAACACCATATAAACTAAATTGTGGAAAATCCCCTATGTGAGGTATAGATGGGGAAGATATTAAGGCCTGGATATCTTCCCCCTCCCCATGAAAACAAATTTTTCATTAATTCAAAGCTATTTAACTTTAAAAGTGGAGACAAACACAATCTAAACAGAGTTTTGAACAAACTTTCAAGAGTTTGTGATGTGGTGATTTATTACATGGCTTTGTTAACCCGGGACCAAATGACCTTACTATTTGGTGCGGGTGATGTTTTTTCAAAACCTGAACACCTGAAATCGATGTCAAAATTGTATGTCTCAACATTTGAGCATCAAATAACATTGAGTTAACATGGGGGAAGGGATATTAAGGGCAGGGAAAAATATCCTAGGACATCTCACCCTGGGGGTATCCTGTTACACTGGTACTTCAACAGTTCGTAAAGTATTTACAGACATATTTATCTGCCATTCCATTTCGAAAATTACTCTCAAACTTGTGACAAGTTGTGGGTGTGGAGATTTGAAAGATTGAATTTCTCAGCTTTCCAAAATTAAATAAGTTGATATCTAGATATTTGGAAACATACAGGAATAGCAATCAATCTGTCAATCAGGTAAAGAGAAGTCTGCTTCTAGAAAGACCCATGTCCTTTTTTTGCCACAATTTTATGTGTGACTAGAAAACTGATTGAAATAGTCAGAATAATTTGAAACAATACAAGCGACAATAAAATATTTTATCATATGACTCGTTTGTTTTGTTCACTTTAAAAATTTGATATTTTGTTTTCATATTAATCTGTGATAAATAAAGCCTACTGTCAATTTCATTCGTCATTTTCAAAACTAGACAATTTGATTGGCTAAACAAAATACAACTAGGTCACATTTGCATAATTTCAGTAGGGAGAATTTCGTTTTCTGTCCTATATGGGGTTGGTTATATTGTATTAATCTTTTACCTTCAAGAAAAACGCCATTCATTTTTTTTTATATTTTCATTTTTTGCTTCCAAAACATAGGTTATATATAACCTATGTTTTGGAAGCAAAAAATGAAAATTTTTAGTTATACGAGGATGTTTTTTCCAAGTGCCGTCTGCAACTCAAGTTAGGTGATGGCTTAAAAAGTCATCCTAAGTGGCTAATTTGTGCGTGTGTGTGTGTGTCATATGATAAATAGAATATGAAATGAGTGTTTTTCTCATATAATATTTATGAAACTTGTCCGAATTTTCCGTTTGGGCTCGCCAAAACGGAAAATTCTTAGACTCGTTTCATAAATATTAAATGAGAAAAACACTCATTCCATATCCTCTATATATGTAACTTGGTCAGAAAACAGTTCTTCCAAACTTAAGGGGAGTGATGAACTTTGAACTAATGATTATCAAAAAATCTACAAATTATTATAAACTACATAAGAGGAGACAGGATGGCCTTATTATCAAGTTCAGCATCTAAATATCACCAGAAGAAGTCATAACTATTGTGTTTCGTTTTCTCAAATTTCCTTTTTTCGATAAAAAGTAAGGACCAATTTTCAAATTCAAAGAGAAAATTACTATCTAGTTATTGGGCAGATCTCACCAACGGAGAATGATATTTAGGTACAGAATACATATAATCTAGTCATGTTTATCATAACAGATTCTAGACTTGGTCACATCTGGTCACAGTGGGATTTTCAATTTCAAAATGTGTTCTGATGTGCAACACTCCCTTTAATCAATCTCATTAATGGGGACTGAATATTCAATGTTTTTGCACAGTCTATCATTTTCAAAGCATCCACAGGCTCTTGAGCATGGCTGCAAATATTCATTACAACAACATGACTCCGTACAACTGCCATCACAAGAACAAACAATCCCATTCAGAAGTTCTGGCGGAGCAGGCATTCCTGATATTGTTCCAACTTCCACTTAATCATTTTCTGAATTTAATCCATTATGACACAATTCTAGTAGTGGGAGTTGTGGATGAAGGCAATCACGACATATTCTGAGTTGGCGGACACATTGGAGGAGATGAAGCTTGAAGCTGTCGTCTATCGGCTTTTGTTATTTTTTTTGTACCTGATTTGTGATGTTTGACGACTTTCCACCATGCAGGATAAACACGAATTGTGCACAAGCAGATATTTGTTCATTAACTGGTAGAGTGCTAAATTATTTTTGACAATCAAAATTTCTGCAATTGTCTTTGCCTTGTTATCATTCATGTGGGCAGTCTCCCATAATTGTAACAAGGCAAGCCCTAACAGATTAAATAATATCACTTCAAAGACAATAAGAAGCATAGCTGCTGAATTTGAAGCCTTTAACTGGTTGAGTGCTGGAAGCCTAAATTTGGGCCTGACTTGGAAGTGAGGGTACCACAAGTTATAAAGGTTTCATATTCTGTGAATGTGCTCATATCATCTTTGAAGTCAAATTATTTAGTCTGTGAGGATTTGCCTTATTGCAATTTATGGGAGTGTGCCCATAGGCACTCTCCCACAAACTGTAACAAGGCAAATACATGAGAACAAATTTTGCTGACTAAAAATAATTCAGCACTCTACCACTTAAGTTGCAGTACCTGCACTTCATAATAGAGCCCAAATATGGGCTTCCAGCACCAGCTAAGACTCCCAAGCCCAAGACCAGCAAACTCGTCTATGTAACCTTCATACAAATAAGCTACCACCTTCAGTAATCTGAACATGCTCTTCTTGCCAATTCCATAGAATGAACGAGTGGTATCACAGCCGGTCAGACAGTATTCGGTGAGGTGCATTTTCCTCTCATTTGAGTGTAGACTAGTTTGTATTGTATGAATTGGGATGTATCTGTACTTGATAGTGTATTTGCATGTTCACCCTATCAATTTATTTATTTATTGATTTATTGGTGTTTAAGGTCACATACTTATGCACAATGGCTAATCATGACAGTGACAGTTTTATGGGTGGAGGAAGCCGGAGTACCCAAACAGAACCACCGAACAATGATGAGCAGCTGCTAGCTCCCCAAACATTGTAACTCCAAACTACCGCACAGGCAGGGTTAGATTGGTTGAAGACATGCGTACCATCAATGTGCAGTACAGCTTAGTACATGGCGTCATCGTGCCCCATGTGGACAATTGGGATTAAGTGCCTTGCCCAAGGACACATTGCAGGAGTCTGAATCGATCGCTCAGACGGTCACTCATCTGAGGATTAACTGGGCTCAATGTTGCTTAACTTCGGTGATCCGACGAGAACCAGTTACCACAATGTCGTGGCGCCCCCACCCTGTCAATAGAAACAGGCTGGTCACAGCAATACTCCCAATTGTCATATAAAATTATAGAAAACAATAAATCAACTAACAAAGAATAATAACAAGAGGCCCTAAGGGGCCTGAGGGTGCTCACCTGACATGGTAGCCTAAATATCAACCCAGAGAATTGATTTCAACAAGTTGCATCTGCTCTTCCTAAGAAAAGCTTATACCAAATATCCAAAGATTCTGACCAGTGGATCTAAAAAAAAAGAAGATTTTTAAAGAATATTCCTCATATTGAACTAAGTTATAATTCGGGCTCCCACAGGGAGCCCATATATGAACCCAAGGACTTGGCTTTAACAAACTTAAATCTCAGACCCCTAAGGATGCTGCACACCAAATATCAAAACATTCCAACTGCTGGATCTGAAGAAGAAGATTTTTAAAGAAAATTCCTCATTTTGAACTAAGTTACAATTCAAGCTCCCACAGTGAGTCCAAATATGGACCTAGGGACATAGCTGAACAAACTTGAATCTCACCCCCCTAAGGATGCTGCATATCAAATATCAAAACATTCCAACTGCTGGATTTGAAGAAGATTTTTAAAGAAAATTCCTCATTTTGAACTAAGTTATAATTCGGGCTTCCACAGTGAGCCCAAATATGAACCCAGGGACTTGGCTTGAACAAATTTGAATCTCACCCCCTTAAGCATGGTGCATACCCAATATGAAAAGATTCTGCCTGCTGGATCTTGAGAAGAAGATTTTCAAAGAAATTTGCCTGCAATGCACTCAGTTCGAATTCGAGCTTCTACAGTGAGCCCAAATATGAATCTAGGGAGCCGATTTGAACAAACTTGAATCAGATCCACCCCACAATGTTGCATACCAAATATCAAAAGATTCTGCCTGCTGGATCTGGAGAAGAAGATTTTTTAAGAAATTTGCCTGAAATGCACTAAGTTCGAATTCGAGCTTCTATACTGAGCCCAAATATAAACCCAGGGGGTCGATTTGAACAAATTTGAATCAGATCCACCCCACAATGTTGCATACCAAATATCAAAAGATTCTGCCTGCTGGATCTGGAGAAGATTTTTTCAGAAATTTGCCTGAAAAGCACTAAGTTCAAATTCGGGCTTCTATAGTGAGCTCAAATATGAATCCAGAGGGCCGATTTGAACAAACTTGAATCAGATCCACCCCACAATGTTGCATACCAAATATCCAAAAATTCTGCCTGCTGGATCTGGAGAAGAAGATTTTTTTAAGAAATTGGCCTGAAATGCACTAAGTTCGAATTCGAGCTTCTATACTGAGCCCAAATATGAATCCAGGGAGCCGATTTGAACAAACTTCCATCAGATACACCCCACAATGTTACATACCAAATATCAAAAGATTCTGCCTGCTGGATCTGGAGAAGAAGATTTTTTAAGAAATTTGCCTGAAATGCACTAAGCTCGAAATCGGGCTCCTATACTGAGCCCAAATATGAACCCAGGGGGCCGATTTGAACAAACTTCAATCAGATCCACACTACAATGTCGCATACCAAATATCAAAAGATTCTGCCTGCTGTATCAGGAGAAGAAGATTTTTTAATCTTTTTCCCATTGCCTACAGTGTTAAAAAGTGCTGACTCAGCACTTTTTCAAAGTCGTGAAAAAAGTACCTTGTGATCAAACCGATAGGGATTTTTTTTAACCATTCTATTCTACTGGATAAAAGTAAGCTTTATACAAAATAAGAATTCTCTGTGCCATGTAGTTTTGGATATATGGCAGGTTTAAGGGTTTTCCTATTTTTAGCTCCCGAGGTTCCCATGGGGCAATGAGAAAATTTTTTTTTACATCAATCAACTACTTATGACCCATTACCATCTCATATCAAATTTGGTTCAAATCGACCTCACGGTTCTGAAAATGGAAATTTTAGGCGTGGCCAAAATTTTTGCCCCTCCCATAACGAAGGCAAATAATGCCCGACAAACTTCTCTTGAACAAACTTGATTCTAAACCTCAAAAGGACTCTGTATACCACATATCAAGTCTCTGCTACTGGTGGTTCATTAGAAGAAGATTTTCAAAAAATTTGGCAGTTTTTCCCCCATACCTCTGCTCAATATGAGCAGAAAGCTATTTTGGATAAAAATCAAAATGCCCCTATATAACCACTACTTACATGAGATTTTATTAAAATGTGGCCAGTGGTTTAGGAGAAAGAGGCTCAAACACCACCTTCTTGCAGGACGACGGACGAAGAGTGATAAGAAAAGCTCACCCTGACTTTCAGTCAGGTGAGCTAAAAATCCAACAGCATGTGTGAATTTCCAGGTCCAAACTACCGGATTGTCCTTCTAAGCTTAGTCATGGAGAATGAAATCGAAAAGTTGATCTCGAAGATGTAAGTATGGAGCATTTTGAAACTGCAACACAGTCGAAGACATATATATACATGTAGGTCAAGTTATATTTTATGAGGTATCTGATATTACAGATTCCTATCCGCATGTTTCCCTCTTTCGATAAATGTGATGAATTCCAGCTGACATCACTTATCATCAATCTTAACCCTTTACCTAACCTGAAAAGCAGACGACACTTGCAAAAATAATTCTTGAATAACTAATTTTTTTCATTTTTTGTCTCAAAAACATAGGTTATGACCCCTCGTTGGAATGAGCTCGACGAGCTCGTTCCAACGAGGGGTCATAACCTATGTTTTCGTGACAAAAAATGAAAAAAATAATGAAAATTAATTGGTGATTTTTGAGAATAGCGCTGGCCGGTTTTGCGTTACGTTAGGTAAAGGGTTAATAGAAGTGGTGAATCTGGCACATGATATTGAAAAAAATGTTTAGCACTCCCTTTCCTGGGCACTTAACAGGTTTCCTGCCGTGCTAATTCATCTCGCAAATTGTATTGAAATATCCGTTTTCTGGGTGTTTGCCTGGCTTCTTGCCCCACCCATCCCATCTCACAAATTATATTCAAAAATTGAACAGCACTTCCTTTCCAAGGCGCTTGCTAGGTTTCTTGTCCCACCCTCACCCATCAACCAATTGGCAAGTTGATAGTTTGCAGAGAATCAGCTAACCACCAGAAGAACATTAGTGTACATTCCATACGAAAAAAAAAAAATATCCCAAAATTGACTGAGTGTGTTATGTGTAATTACATAATGTCAGACGTCCACTCACAAATCAGTGTTGACTGTATTGGGAAAAGATTCGCCAATTAACATATTAATTTCTGTTCACTAAATCTATTTTTTTGTACCTGATACATTTTGTTTGGGAATTTTGTATATCAAGTAAAATCTTTTAAGGTGAAAATCTGTTCAGTAAATCCCGTTATTTTGAGTAAAAAATTTGACCAAAAAAATGAAAATTTCGCCGATCATGTGCAACAGTGTGGCTCTTCCGCCAGTTAGATCTACATTGCATGAAATATTCTGAAGTCATTGGAGACCGGCGAACAAACTCAGTATTCAGTCTGTTTTTCAACAGACATGGAAAGTTATAGATTGCTTATACATTTTTATTTTTGAACATCAAGGGAATTTACCTGCTTTTGTCAGGGGAATAACATCATAATCCACCCAAATGTCAAATTATAACATGATTTTTGTGACATATCTGGCAGCTATTTACAGCCTCGGAAATTCCGTAAAGTGGATTGTTGTCGAAACAGATCAGATCCACCCGCATGTGCCCTTTTCCGGAGCTATTTTAAAATATCCAAATTCAACTCGGGACCCTTCCGATCGATAAAGCGTGTCCCCACGAAAACGAAATGACGCCATACCAGGAATACATTACTTGAATCTATGCTTGTGAGAACAATCCCGCAACATCTTATGGTAACTGGAGGAGCCAGCCATAGCAGCCTCTAAATCGCCGAAAACATCAGTTTTGCCATTTTTTGTGGAGGTTAGGGGTGGGGGTGTGGAAGGGAAGGGGAAAAAACGACCAAACCCGTTACTCTCAACCCAACTCGGATGATGCCATGCATCATACTGATACTATGAGGATAATTAACGCCCCCCCCCCCCCCCCCCCCCTTCTTCGTGAAATTCTTGAACCACCACTGCAGGGAGCCACCCGTTTTCTTGGTTGTCTCTTAATTTTTTACCCAATGCGGATAGCAGACGATGCTTGCAAAATAAATTCTTGGATAACATTTAAAAATTTCAAACTTTTGTCTCAAAACATAGCTTATGACCCCTCATTGGAACGACTCGAGATCATCGAGCTCGTTCCAATGAGAGGCCATAAGCTATGTTTTTTGGACAAAAATTTGAAACATAATAAAATTTGAATGGAGATTTTTGTGTATAGTGCTGGCCGAATTTGTCCGTTGACGTTGGGTAAAGAGCTAACAGAAAAAATTATGAGAGCAATTTAGTCAGTTATTGAAAGTTGTTTTGACGAGTGGGAAATCCACCTGCAGATGTCACTTGCAGTAATTCATTACCTCCGTATTTTGGAGGATGTGCAGCTATAACATGCCTAAACTGTGACGTTGGAGAATTTGGGAAAACCGGAATACACATAGCTTATGACCCCCTCATTGGAATGATCCCAATGCACTCGTTACAATGAGGGTCATAAGCTGTGTTTTTGAAAAAAAATTGAAACTACATAAAGTTTGAATGGAGAATTTTGTATTTAAGGTGGGTCAGTTTTGGTAGTTACGTCAGATAAATAGTTAGCAGAAAGCTTGCTAGCGGTTTTCATGCTTTTTCCCGCATATTGGACAATTAATTTTTTTAATAATACATTCTCATTTTAGTTCATCTAAACTATTTCGGTAAAAAGCTCATGCTACAATAAAAATTAAATCACCAGGTTTTAACTTTGAAATGTTCGGGCACTCGGAACAGTATAGAATCTATAATCCTGTGTGGGGAAAGCTATTGCCATAGTGAAACACCAAAATACTCGTTCTATTCCATAATTTCATTTAAAAAATACAGATGAACTGTTACGAGAATGAATGCAGACAAGATCATTTCAACGGAGACAATCCAACCTTCAATTATACGGAGGGGGGAGGGGGGGATCCAAATCATATATCAGCGAAAATTTTATTTTAATATGAAAACAAATCGAAAGTCTCACAATCATATATCAGCGAAAATTTTATTTTAATATAAAAACAAATCGAAAATCTCACGAATTAACAAACAGATTTTGTCATTTCCTATATTAAACCGCAGTACACAGTTTTGGAAATGAAAGATATGGCATTTGTATCTGAATATTTTATTAAATGTAGGTTTTAGAAATTTTATGACTGAACAATATAATTGCTAATCAAGGACAGTCTCTGAAAGATTTTTCTCGCGAAACATTAATTGGTTATGTAATCCTTCTCACGTGACCGCACTAACACAGATCTTCATACCTGGTCATTTCTACACAAATGACGGGGTATTAACAAGTGCGGTTTTGTATGCAATGTACACGTAATGATACCTGTAGTACTGAAAGGGGGCGGCAATGAAATTCACAACGTATTCAACTGAGGATACCAGATGAAAACCTGAACAGAACTTCCTTTCCTAGGCACTAGCCAGGATTCTTACCCCATTCTGCCCACCTGAATATAAGAATCTCATTTTGGTAAAATTCCTCGTCATAATCTTCATACTCACATGTTGTGATGAGATGCTATCTTGTCAGACTGGTCAATTGATTTTCAATTCTCCAGAAAAAATATAGCTGCAGCCCACATGTGAGCTCTCAATTATTTATTTACTGGGATTTAATGACACTTTTGACAGCCAGGGTCACCTCATGTCAGACAGTTTTATGGGTGGAGGAAGCCGGAGCACCTGGAGAGAACCACTGAGGAATGGCGAGCAGCAGTCAGACTCCAAACAAGCAGGGTTAGCAATGGTTGAAGACAAGTGCACCATCAATGTGCAGTATGACTTAGTACACAACCTCCCCCAATGTGGGCAATTGGGATTAAGTGTCTGGCCCAAGGACACATTGCGGTTGCTGTAGGCGTGATTTGAACCGAGGACCTCTGGGCTTGCAGTCTGCATCTCTTCTACTGAGACACCACACTCCCGAGCTCTCAACTGATCAAGAATTTCAACCATAGAGTTGAAGTGTGATGTCATGATATAGTGATATCATTACATCGAGGTCCATCCCCTCTCACCTATCCATCATTCTCATAATCCTTGTTTTAGGCAACACAAAGTGGACCTTCTGTTTTTCAGGCCATTATTTGTAAAATTACATGTGGGCGAGCGTTTTTTTATTTTATTTTTTATTTCAATATTTATTTATTTATTGGTGTTTAAGGTCACATACTTATGCACAATGGCTAATCGTGACCGTGAGAGTTTTACGGGTGGAGGAAGCCGGAGTACCCGGAGAGAACCACCGAGCAACGACGAGCAGCTGTCAGCTCTCCAACATCGTAACTCTGAACACTGCACCGCAGCACAGGCAGGGTTAGATTGGTTGAAGACATGCGCACCATCGACGTGCAGTATACCTCAGTACACAGCGTCATCGTGCTCCCATGTACGCAATCGGGGTGAAGTGTCTTGCCCAAGGACACAACGCGGTTGCCGCAGGTGGGATTCGAACCGAGGACCTCTCGGCTTGCAGCCTGCACCTCTACCAACTGAGCCACCGCGCCCCCTTTATTTCAATAATTACTTCTTTGCCATCAAAAGTTCATGTTCTTGGTTCAAGTTTTAGGCCTCATAATCTACAGAATAGCTTGGGTGGTGGTGTATTTCATCCCTTGAGTGCAAGAAGGCTTTGCAAAGCTAAAGCATTGCAAAGTCTTCTTGCACTCAAGGGACAAATTCATCAATTTTTTTAACTTGGGTAAAATATCAGACAAAAACCATTTAATTTTTTTTTTTAAGTTTAAATTGGTTATAAAAAGAGAGCATGCGGCAGCCAAAAGGACCATGCGGGAGGGCCTGAGAAACAGATTTTTTATTTTTTTAGGCCTTATGATTATTTTGTTCAATGACAGAAATTTACATAAACACGCTTCGAGACAATAATGCCAAGGGAATTGACAGGCTGAGCACTAGCTCAAGCTCTCTATAACCGTGGATGTGAAAAGTCAATTTGTGATTGGAAATCACTCATTTTTTTCAGACCATAGTTCCTTTATAGACATAATGTATGAAAAATGATTGCTTTCGAGTTGTATACTATTACATAACACAATGGGTACTAATAAGATGTACAAAAAAAAATTTATTAAATGCATAAATTCCGAATTTCTTTCATTTTAATTTTGAAAAAAAGGCTTTTTTGCCCCCAAAATATGACTAAATCCATTAATAAGGAGAAAAATTTTCACTGATTTTATCACCAAAACAAGAGGGCGCTCACCTGACATGGTAACCTAAATATCAACCCAGAGAATTGATTTCAACAAGTTGCATCTGCTCCTCCTGCTTATACCAAATATCCAAAGATTCTGATCAGTGGATCTAAAAAAAAAGATTTTTAAAGAATATTCCTCATTTTGAACTGAGTTATAATTCAAGCTCCCACAGTGAGCCCAAATATGGACCTAGGGAAATGGCTTTAACAAACTTGAATCTTACCCCCCTAAGGATGCTGCATAAAAAAATATCAAAAGCATTCATCTGCTGGATCTGAAGAAGATTTTTAAAGAAAATTCCTCATTTTGAACTAAGCTGTCATTCGGGCTCCCATAGTGAGCCCAAATATGAACCAAGGGACTTGGCTTGAACAAACGTGAATCTCATCCCTCTAAGGTCTGCATGCCAAATATCAAAACATTCCAACTGCTGAATCTCAAGAAGAAGATTTTAAAAGAAAAATTCCTCAAATTCCTCAAGATTTTTAAAGAAAATTCCTCATTTTGGACTAAGCTATCATTCGGGCTCCCAAAGTGAGCCCAAATATGAACCAAGGGACTTGGCTTGAACAAACGTGAATCTCATCCCCCTAAGGTCTGCATGCCAAATATCAAAACATTCCAACTGCTGAATCTCAAATAGAAGATTTTAAAAGAAAAATTCCTCATATTGACTAAGTTATAATTCAGGCTACCACAGTGAGTACAAATATGAACCCAGGGACTTGGCTTGAACAAACTTGACTCCCCCCCCCCCCCCCCCCCCCCCCCCCCCCCCCCCCCCAAGGACGCTACACACCACATATCAAAACATTCTGACTGCTGGATCTGAAGAAGAAGATTTTTTAAGAAAATTCCTCATTTCGAACTAAGTTACAATTCAAGCTCCCACAGTGAGCCCAAATATGGACCTAGGGACATGGCTTGAACAAACATGAATCTCACCCACCTAAGGATGGTGCATACCAAATATCAAAACATTCTGACTGCTGGATCTGAAGAAGATTTTTAAAGAAAATTCCTCATTTTGAACTAAGTTATAATTCGGGCTACCACAGTGAGCCCAAATATGAACCCAGGGACTTGGCTTGAACAAACTTGAATCTCACCCCCCTAAGCATGGTGCATACCCAATATCAAAAGATTCTGCCTGCTGGATCTTGAGAAGATTTTCAAAGAAATTTGCCTGAAATGCACTAAGTTCAAATTTGGGCTCCTATACTGAGCCCAAATATGAACCCAGGGGGCCGATTTGAACAAACTTGAATCAGATCCACCCCACAATGTTGCATACCAAATATCAAAAGATTCTGCCTGCTGGATCTGGAGAAGAAGATTTTTTAATGTTTTTCCCATTGCCTACAGTGTTAACAAGAGCACCGCCTAGCAGGACATCATACGCCCATTTTGTCGGACCAACCCCATATTCGAACTTGACCTGTATTTTGTTGTGATTAAACAACATACCAAGTTTGGAATCAATTGGAAAACAAATAATAAAAGTTATCATCCGGAAACCAAATATTTGATGCATTCTATGTCCAACAAGGGCCGTAATTCAGGGGAACATCGAAGTTCAAACTGACCCCATATTCAAACTTGACCCGCCTTTTGTTTTGATTAAACCACATACCAAGTTTAGGAGTCAATCGAAAAAAAAATACTAAAGTTATCTTCTGGAAACCAAATGTTGATGAACGGACAGACCGACGGATGGACAAATGGACAGACTGATTCCATAATTCGACGGTTTTTCAACAGGCGTATAAAAAATCAGTCAGGCCATACTAAAGTTATAATCCAGAAAACACAAAATGCACAAATTCAAGAGGAATAACTCTGTAAAGGTACATACGATTTTGGCTGAAAGTGAACTTGAGCTGTGTTTTGTGGTCATAAACAAAATCTGAGAATTTGAAACAAATTAGTCGAGGCAAACTAAAGTTATCATCCGGAAACCACATAATTCACAAATCTGCAATCATTCAAGTCGAATAACTATGGAACGGTACGTGCGATTATGGCCAAAGGTGAACTTGAGCTGTGCTTTGTGGTCAAAAACAAAATCTGAGAATTTGAAAAAAATCGGTCAAGGCAAACTAAAGTTATCATCCAGAAACCACAAAATCCACAAATTTGCAATCATTCAGGGGGAATAACTCTGGAAAGGTACATGCGATTGTGGTCAAAAGTGAACTTGAGCTGTATTTTGTTGTCAAAAACAAAAAAACTGAAAATTTGAAATACATCGGTCAAGGCAAACTAAAGTTATCGTCCGGAAACGAGAAGTTGGGCTAAATTCCAATAAATAAAGGGCCATAACTCTACTGCGAATGGGCCGCTAGAAACGGAAATCGAATCCATTCTGTATTTTGTCATACTAAATCCACATGCCAAATTTAACTCAGCTCAAACCATTACAACTAAAGTTGTCGTCCGGAAATGAAGTGTGTCCATGGACGGACGGACAGATGGGTGGAGAGACCCTTCACATAATATGTCCCGTTTTTCAAACGGCGTATAAAAACAACATCTGAAAAATTTGGTGTCAATCCGTCAAGGCATTCAGCTTTAAATGAACGGAAACCAATTTTTTTTCTCAAAAATTGTGTTTTCAAAGGGTCATAACTCTGCAGCAGATGGACTGAGAAACACCAATATCGAACTTGACCTGTATTTTATTGCTACAAACAACATCTGAAAGTTTGATGTCGATCCGTCAAGGCGTTCGACTTTAAATGAATGGAAACCAATTTTTTTCGAAAGATTGTGTTTTCAAAGGGCCATAACTTTGCAGCTGATGGACTGAGAAACACCAATATCGAACTTGACCTGTATTTTATTGCTAAAAACAACTTCTGAAAGTTTGATGTCGATCCGTCAAGGCGTTCGACTTTAAATGAACGGAAACCAAATTGTTTATGGACAAACAAACGGACAGATGGATAGATGGACAGACGGACAGATGGACAGACAGACAGACTGATAACATAATACGACCGTTTTTATAAACGGGCATATAAAAAGTGCTGACTCAGGACTTTTTCAAAGTCCAGAAACTGTACCCTATGATAAAACCGATGTTTTTTTTTGTTTTTTTTACCAATCCTTTCTGTTGGTGCTAAGGAATCTTCACACCAAATAAAAATTCTCAGTGCTGTGCAGTTTTGGAGATATTGACATTTTAATTTTTTTCTATATTTTCTATATTTAGCTCCTGCGGTTCCCACGGGGCTACGGAAAAAAAAAATCGGCATAAATTAGGTACTCATGACCCAATAAGCACATAAAATTTGGTTCAAATCAGCCTCTCTCAAAAATTTTGCCCCTCCCATAACGACGCTAAATATAACCCATCAAACTTCTCTTGAACAAATCTGAGTCTACACCTTAAAAGGAAGCTGCATACCATATATCAAGTCTCTGCTACTGCTGGTTCATGAGAAGATTTTGGTGCCCCTTGGGGGCATGGCACCACCCAGGAGGAGGGCAACTTCATTTGAACAAATCTGAATTGGCATTAGGTAATAAACATTTACCCAACATGTGAATAAAATAATGGACATAAACTAAGTTTGTTTTTTTAACAATAATCTTTATATTTTCAAAGGGATCTTGGTAAAAATTTCTCATATTTGTGTATGATTTCAAATATTAATGTTTCAGAGGACAATTGTCCTGACAATTTTACTGTTGGGCAGATGTCTTGGTTAAGTTTTTAAACTATCAATTTCTGTACACATTGCATTCATCTTAATTGATTTTAAAACTTTGAAATTGCAAAAATTGATTTTCCGGTTTCTCAAAATAGGTGAAAAACCAAGGTTTTGCCACAGTTTTGTGGTCTCTCAAGACAGGTGGTCTCTCATGACTGGTGGTCTCTCATGACAGGTCCATTATAGAGTGAAACCAATCAGTGCATGGCCAAAGTGGTCTCTCAAGATAGGTTTTACTGTACTCTGTGGTGGTATTCCTCCTTGGCTGTACAGATTTGTACTATTCCATGATATTTCACCTCAGCTGTACAGATTTGTATTACCCCATGGCATTCCTCCTCAACTGTACAGATTTGTACTATTCCATGATATTCCACCTCAGCTGTAACAGATTTGTTTTACCCCATGGTATTCCTCCGTGACTGTACAGAACTGTACTTTTACGTGCTATTCCTTCTCACTTATAGTAGGCTATACAGATTTTGCTGACACTCTTATAGAAACAGTTCACGTTTCAAAATCTCAAGCATACTGATTTCAAAACATTGAAATTTCAAGTAACAACTCAGCTCTGGTCACACAAGACTGAATTGGTTGAATTCCTAGTTGCATTACAGTACGTGGAGAGTATATTATCACTAAATCACCTGCAGAGTGGAGATTCCACCTGAGCAATAATTGCAAATTTGTTGCAAAGCACAACCAGCACCGGCAAAGTTTCAGCCAATGGACCTCCGGGTTAAACCCGGAGGTCCATTGGCTGAAACATTGCTTGTGTTTTTTGACGATATGTACAAAATTTGAAAGTTATAGCTTGGGTGATAACTCCACTCCATGGGTGATTTATTTACAATCCACTCTCCATGTACTGTATGTGAGTAATTTCCTGCTTTATATTTTGATTTTTGTACATCATTGTGAAGATATTATATTCTACCACTAAAAATGTAAAGAAATAGCCAAAATGTAGAATTTATTTTTTGTCTTGACTGACACAAAACACATGATTATGTTATTTAAAAACTTTATTTTATCTATTGGTACAACCGGCGAAAAACAGTGAAAGTAGTACAGTGAAGCCCACTTAATTGGATATCTCTTAATTGTATATCCCTGTTAATTGAATATATAATTTTCAAACACAAAACCATTTACCATACCTTCAGTACAAATTTGATCTGTTAATTGCATATGGGTTGTAGAGTAAACTCCTGTTAATTGTATATAATTTTTTGTAATATGTCGAAAAAATTGCTGTGACACACACCAAATTCCCCTTATTTATCAACTTTTTGGGGCTCATACATCCAATACAGACATTTATTCTATTATATCTTGTTTGACAGAGCTCTATGAGCTCTGTCAAACAAGATATAATAGAATAAATGCTCAGTTTACCACCAGAACACAAGAAATTGACCAAATCCCTGTTAATTGTATACTCCTGTTAATCGAATAATTTTCACTGGCAAAATGGATATTCAATTAAGAGGATTCTACATGTATTAACAAACACCAAATGAACTTGCAAAAATGTTATGAAAGTTAGAGATACTTACTATTTGTGGTATTAAATCAAAATCCCTTAGATTTATATTTAACTTCAGTGAAAAGCTGAGGGAACTTATTTATTTATTGGGATTTAACAACACTTTCAAAAGCCAGGGTCACCTCATGTCAGACAGTTTTATGGATGGAGGAAGCCGGAGTACCCGGAGAGAACCACTGAGCAGCAGGCATAAATGTCAGGCTCCTCAATGTACAAACTGCACTCAAGCAGTGTTACAGCAGTTGAAGGCAAGTGCACCATCGACATGCAGTACACCTTAGTACACAGCGTCATCATGCCCCCATGTAGGCAACCGAGATAAGTGCCTTGCCCAAGGACACAATGCGGGTTTCCCAGACAGGGATCAAACTAGGGATCTCTGGCATAGAACTCCCAACAGTCCACCACAGAGCCACCGCGCCCAATCAGTAGTAGTACCAGAAGACAAATACATCAGTAGTACCAGAAGACCAATACATCAGTAGTGCCACAATACTAATGCATCAGTATTACCAGAAACCAAATACATCAGTTGTTCAAGAAGACAAATACATCAGTATTACTACAAGACCAATACCTTAGTACTAATGGTAGACTAATACATCAGTTGTACCATAAGACCAATACATCAGTATTACCAGAAGACAAATACATCAGTAGTACCAAAATGTATTACAAGATGACAAATATAACAGTATAACCACTCGACCAATGCATCACTAGTAGTGAAATAAGACAAGAATTGTGATAATTGAGAATATGTTAAGTTCTGTACCCTACATGCTATGTTTTAGTACTAGATGCAAGTGTCAATGACACTGCAGCTTAACTTGACTGTGCGTTGTGTTAGATGAAAAGGATAACGTTCAATGTTTATGAAATGATTATGAAATACGACAAGAATTGTGAGAATTGAGAATATGTTAAGTTCTGTACCCTACATACTATGTTTTCAACAAGAATAATTTCAGGTGTAGACTGTACTGAAGAACTGAGTCCTGGGTTGATGTGCCAATGCCCCCCCCCCCCCCCCCCCCGCCCCCACACCCCCAACAATTTACGTATGCCAACCAAAGTTACCAAGTTACAGTAAAATCATTCCAAAATGAGTCATCCTACCAGGCTACAATAAAATCCCTTCATTAATATGACTCATAGACTTTGCTAAAGGAATCTAGGTCACATGCTCGTCCAGTGGTCACGGTTGAGGAATCACAACCAAAATATAAGTCTCATCTAGATATCATACAGAGTCATCCTACCAAGTTTACAATGAAATTCCTTCATAAAAATTACCCCTAGACAGTGCTAACGGAATCTAGGTCACATGCCCAAGTGGCGGTAAAGGCTGACCAATCGTGACCAAAATAGGAAAGACAGTCTCATCATAAGGAGTTATCCTACCAAGTTACAATATCGCTTTATAAATATGAACTGTAGACTGTGCTGAACAAATCTAGGTCACATGCCTGTGCGGGCATCACAGTTGACCAATCACGACCAAAATAGGATATTCTCATCTAGACATTCTACCAAGTCATCCTACCGATTTACAATGAAATCCCTTCATAAATGCAACCTGTAGACTGTGCTAAAGGAATCTGGGTAATGCGACCCTGAGGCCATGACTGTTGACCGAACCCAGACAAAATATGACGTTCTCGTCTAGACATTATACAGAGTCATCCTACCGAATTACAATGAAATCCCCTTATAAATGTGACCTGTAGACTGTGTTCAAGGTTTTGGCTGCAGTTTCAGTTGACCGATCATGACCAAAATAGGATGTTCTCATCTATATATGACCTCATACCTGCACATGAAAATTTGTGATGATCACTCAAGAACTACAAGGTGTAGCCTGTGCTAAAGAAAATTTGAACAGACTCACAGACTTCCACATGCGTGGTGGCAATAGCTTATCTTGACTTTGTCAAGTTAAGCTGCAATCCAATACATCAGTAGTACCACAAGAACAATACATCAGTATTACCATAAGACCAATACATCAGTATTACCAGAAGACCAATACAACAGTAGTACCACAAGACCAATACATCAGTAGTACCACAAGACCAATACATCCATATTACCAGAAGGCAAAAACATCAGTATTACCAGAAGACCAATACATTGGTAGTACCAGAAGACCAATACATCAGTATTATTATTAGGTATTACCAGAAGGCAAATACACCAGTATTACAAAGATCAACACATCAGTATTACCAAAGACCAATAAATCAGTAGTACCAGAAGACCAATGTTCAATTTGATCAGTATGACCTGACGACCAATGGACACTGTTTGATCAGTATTACCAGAGATTCAAAGGTGAATAATTTGATTAGAGCCTTGATACATGAGTATTCCTTGAGTATCAATGCTGACTTTTTTATCAGTATTACCAAAGGACCAATGTTGGCTATTTGATCAGTATTACCAAAGGACCAATGTTGACTGTTTGATCAGTATTTACAGAGGACCAATGCTGACTGTTTGATCAGTATCACCAAATGACCAATGGTTGGTTGTTTGATCAGTATTACCAAAGGACCAATGCAGACTGTTTGATCAGTATTACCAAAAGACCAATGCTGAATGACTGATCAGTATTACCAAAGGACCAATGGTTGGTTGTTTGATCAGTATTACCAAAGGACCAATGTTGGCTGTTTGATCAGTATTGCCAAAGGACCAATGTTGGCTGTTTGATCAGTATTACCAAAGGACCAATGTTGACTGTTTGATAAATATTTACAGAGGACCAATGCAGACTGTTTGATCAGTATTACCAAAGGACTAATGGTGGCTGCTTGATCAGTATTACCAGAGGACCAATGTTGGCTGTTTGATCAGTATTACCAAAGGACTAATGCTGACTGCTTGATCAGTATTTACAGAGGACCAATGCAGACTGTTTGATCAGTATTACCAAAGGACCAATGTTAGCTGTTTGATCGGTATTACCAAAGGACCAATGTTGACTGACTGATCACTATTACCAAAGGACCAATGTTGACTGTTTGATCAGTATTACCAAAGGACTAATGTTGGCTGTTTGATCAGTATTACCAAAGGACCAATGCTGACTGACTGATCAGTATTACCAAAGGACCACTATTGGCTGTTTGATCAGTATTACCAAAGGACCAATGCTGACTGACTGATCAGTATTACCAAAGGACCAATTTTGACTGTTTGATCAGTATCACCAAAGGACCAATGCTGTTTGATCAGTATTTACAGAGGACCAATGCTGACTGTTTGATCAGTATCACCAAAGGACCAATGCTGACTGTTTGATCAGTATTACCAAAGGACCAATGCTGGCTATTCGATCAGTATTACCAAAGGAACAATACATTAATATTACCAAAGGACCAATGTTGACTGTTTGATCAGTATTACCAAAGGACCAATGTTGGCTGTTTGATCAGTATTACCAAAGGACAAATGCTGACTGTTTGATCAGTATTACCAAAGGACCAATGTGGACTGTTTGATCAGTATTACCAAAGCACCAGTGCTGACTGTGTGATGAGTATTACCAAAGGACCAATGCTGACTGTTTGATCAGTATTACAAGAGGAACAATACATCAATATTACCAAAGGGCCAATGCTGACTGTTTGATCAGTATTACCAAAGGACCAATGTTGGCTGTTTTATCAGTATTACAAGAGGAACAATACATCAATATTACCAAAGGGCCAATGCTGACTGTTTGATCAGTATTACCAAAGGACCAATGTTGGCTGTTTTATCAGTATTACCAAAGGACCAATGCTGACTGTTTGATCAGTATTACCAAATGACCAATGCTGACTGTTTGATCAGTATTACAAGAGGAACAATACATCAATATTACCAAAGGGCCAATGCTGACTGTTTGATCAGTATTACCAAAGGACCAATGTTGGCTGTTTTATCAGTATTACCAAAGGACCAATGCTGACTGTTTGATCAGTATTACCAAATGACCAATGCTGGCTGTTTGATCAGTATTACCAGAGGAAAAATACATCAATATTACCAAAGGACCAATGCTGACTGTTTGATCAGTATTACCAAAAGACCAATGTTGGCTGTTTGGTTAGTATTACCAGAGGACCAATACATCAGTATTACCAAAGGACCAATGCTGACTGTTTGATCAGTATTACCAAAGGACCAGTGCCACTGTTTGATCAGTATTACCAAAGGACCAATGTTGGCTGTTTGATCAGTATTACCAAAGGACCAATGCTGGCTGTTTGGTCAGTATTACCAAAGGACCAATGTTGGCTGTTTGATCAGTATTACCAAAGGACCAATGTTGGCTGTTTGATCAGTATTACCAGAGGAATAATACATCAATATTATGAAAGGACCAATGTTGGCTGTTTGATCAGTATTACCAAAGGACCAATGTTGACTGTTTGATCAGTATTACCAAAGGACTAATGCTGACTGCTTGATCAGTATTTACAGAGGACCAATGCAGACTCTTTGATCAGTATTACCAAAGGACCAATGTTGGCTGTTTGATCAGTATTACCAAAGGACCAATGTTGACTGACTGATCACTATTACCAAAGGTCCAATGTTGACTGTTTGATCAGTATTACCAAAAGACCAATATCGGCTGTTTGATCAGTATTACCAAAGGACCAATGCTGACTGACTGATCAGTATTACCAAAGGACCAATTTTGACTGTTTGATCAGTATTACCAAAGGACCAATGCTGTTTGATCAGTATTTACAGAGGACCAATGCTGACTGTTTGATCAGTATCACCAAAGGACCAATGCTTTCTGTTTGATCAGTACTACCAAAGGACCAATGCTGGCTGTTCGATCAGTATTACCAGAGGAACAATACATTAATATTACCAAAGGACCAATGCTGACTGTTTGATCAGTATTACCAAAGGACCAATGTTGGCTGTTTGATCAGTATTACCAAAGGACCAATGCCGACTGTTTGATCAGTATTACCAAAGGACCAATATTGGCTGTTTTATCAGTATTACCAAAGGACCAATGCTGACTGTTTGATCAGTATTACCAAATGACCAATGTTGGCTGTTCGATCAGTATTACCAGAGGAACAATACATTAATATTACCAAAGGACCAATGCTGACTGTTTGATCAGTATTACCAAAGGACCAATGTTGGCTGTTTGATCAGTATTACCAAAGGACCAATGCCGACTGTTTGATCAGTATTACCAAAGGACCAATATTGGCTGTTTTATCAATATTACCAAAGGACCAATGCTGACTGTTTGATCAGTATTACCAAAAGACCAATGTTGGCTGTTTGATCAGTATTACCAGAGGACCAATACATCAGTATTACCAAAGGACCAATGTTGACTGTTTGATCAGTATTACCAAAGGACCAGTGCTACTGTTTGATCAGAAATTACCAAAGGACCAATGTTGGCTGTTTTATCAGTATTACCAAAGGACCAATGCTGACTGTTTGATCAGTATTACCAAATGACCAATGTTGGCTGTTTGATCAGTATTACCAGAGGAAAAATACATCAATATTACCAAAGGACCAATGCTGACTGTTTGATCAGTATTACCAAAAGACCAATGTTAGCTGTTTGATCAGTATTACAAGAGGAAAAATACATCAGTATTACCAAAGGACCAATGCTGACTGTTTGATCAGTATTACCAAAGGACCAGTGCTACTGTTTGATCAGTATTACCAAAGGACCAATGTTGGCTGTTTGATCAGTATTACCAAAGAACCAATGCTGGCTGTTTGGTCAGTATTACCAAAGGACCAATGTTGGCTGTTTGATCAGTATTACCAAAGGACCAATGTTGGCTGTTTGATCAGTATTACCAGAGGAATAATACATCAATATTATGAAAGGACCAATGCTGACTGTTTGATCAGTATTAACAAAGGACCAATGTTGGCTGTTTGATCAGTATTACCAGAGGAACAATACATCAGAAAGGACCAATGCTGCTGCCTGTTTGATCAGTATTACCAGAGGACCAATGTTGGCTGTTTGATCAGTATTACCAGAAGACCAATGCTGACTGTTTGATCAGTATTACCAAAGGACCAATGCTGACTGTTTGATCAGTATTACCAAAGGACCAATGCTGACTGTTTGATCAGTATTACCAAAGGACCAATGCTGACTGTTTGATCAGTATTACCAGAGGAACAATACTTCAATATTACCAAAGGACCAATGCTGACTGTTTGATCAGTATTACCAGAGGAACAATGCTGACTGTTTGATCAGTATAACAAAAGAACATATACAGACTGTTTGATCTGTATTACAAGAGGACCAATGCTGACTGTTTGATCAGTATTACCAAAGGACCAATGCTGACTGTTTGATCAGTATTACCAAGGGACCAATGCTGATGTTTGATCAGTATTACCAGAGGACCAATGCTGACTGTTTGATCAGTATTACCAAAGGACCAATGCTGACTGTTTGATCAGTATTACCAAAGGACCATTGCTGACTGTTTGATCAGTATTACCAAAGGACCATCACTGACTGGTCTTCTAGTAATATTGATGTATTGCTCCTCTGGTATTAACGATCAAACAATGTTGATTGCAACATGCATATTGGAGTGAAGAAAAAAAAATGCCTAATTGGCGGGGGCTGACTTCAATAATTTTCATTGGATGATTGTGGTCATCAAACTTGGCCTAGAGACATGTACTGAAGAGAATTGAAATCCGTTAACTTTTGTTTAAGTTATGGCATAAAGAAAGTTCGGACAGACAGATGGACTGATGAACGAACGGATGGATGGACTGATGGATGGACTGACAGATAGACAGACGGAGCGAGCTCTGCACTATATCCCTCCCTTGTGGGAAGGGATAATGAAAGTGTCAATGACACTGTAGCTTAACTTGTCTGGATGTTGTGTTTGATGAAAAGAATAATGTTCAATGTTTATGAAAGGATTATGAAATAAGACAAGAATTGTGATAATTGGGAATATGTTAAATTCTGGTCCCTGTATGCTATGTTTTTAATAAAATAATATGAGGTGTACACGGTACTAAAGAGATGAGGGGTGGGTTAATATGACCTCACAGTTAATGTATGTGGCCCTCACAGTTAACGTATGTCAATGAAAGTTACCAAGTTACAGTGAAATTATTTCAAAATGAGTCATCCTATCAAGTTACATTGAAATCCCTTCATAAATATAGCCTGCAGACTGTGCTGAAAGTTTTCAGGCTTCAGGCCTGTGTAGCCATAATGGTAGACCGATTTCAACTAAAAGGGAACGTAGTCATCTCGACATTATACTGAGTCATTCTACTAAATTACAAAGAAATCTCTTCACAAATATGACCTGTAGTCTGTACTAAAGTTTTTGGCTCGGGAAGCCATCATGATTGAATGATCACGACCAAAAGTGGGCGTTGTCATCTGAACATAATCTGGAGTGATCCTACGAAGTTACAATGAAACTCCTTCATATATATGACCTGCAGACTGTGCTCAAGGTTTTCGGGCTTTGGGGCAATCACAGTTTACCAAACACAACCAAATGGGGATGTCATCATCTAGGCATTGTATGGAGTCAACCTAACAAGTTACAATGAAATCCTTCCATACATATGACCTATAGACTATGCTAAAGGTTTTTGGGTTTTGGGCCCGGGCAGCCATCAAGGCTAAATGATCGCGACCAAAAGGGGACGTTCTCATCCAGACATTATTTGGAGTCATCCTACTAAGTTACATTGAAATCCCTTCATAAATATGACCTGTAGGCTGTGCTATATATTTTTGGGCTTTGGGCTCAGGCAGCCATCATGGTTGAATGAGCACAACCAAAAGGGGAGATTCTCAGCTGAACATCATCTGGAGTGATCCTACTAAGTTACAATGAAATGCCTTCATAAATATGACCTATAGACTGTGCTCAAAGTTTTCGGGCTTTGGGCCCCTGTAGCGGTCACATTTAACCAATCATGACAAAAGGGGATGTCATCATCTAGGCATTATATGGAGTCAACCTAACAAGTTGCAATGAAATCCTTCCATAAATATGACTTATAGACTATGCTAAAGGTTTTTGGGCTCCGGCAGCCATCAAGGCAGAATGATCACGACCAAAAGAGGATGTCATCATCTAGGCATTATATGGAGTCAACCTAACAAGTTACAATGAAATCCCTTCATAAATATGACTTGTAGAATGTGCTAAAGGTTTTAGGGCTTCGGGACCCTGTAGCCGCCAATCGTGTCCAAAAGGGGCTGTTCTCATCTAGACATTATGTGAAGTCAACTTACCAAGTTACAATGAAGTCCTTTCATAAATATGGCCTGAAGACTGTGCTAAAGGTTTTAGGGCTTCGGGCAGCCATCATGGTTGAATGATTGCAACCAAAAGGGGACATTCTCATCTGGGCATCATCTGGAGTGATCCCACGAAGTTACAATGAAATCCGTTCATAAATATGACCTGTAGACTGTGCTCAAGGTTTTCGGGCTTTGGGCCCCTGTAGCGGTCACAGTTGACCAATCATGACAAAAGGGGATGTCATCATCTAGGCATTATATGGAGTCAACCTAACAAGTTACAATGAAATCCTTCAATAAATATGACTTATAGACTATGCTAAAGGTTTTTGGGCTCGTGCAGCCATCAAGGCTGAATGATCGCGATCAAAAGAGGATGTCATCATCTAGGCATTATATGGAGTCAACTTAACAAGATGACTTGTAGACTGTGTTAAAGGTTTTTGGGCTTCGGGCCCCTGTAGCCATCACACTTGCCCAATTGTGTCCAAAAGGGGCTGTTCTCATCTAGACATTATATGAAGTCAACCTACCAAGTTACAATGAAGTCCTTTCGTAAATATGGCCTGAAGACTGTGCTAAAGGTTTTAGGGCTTCGGGCTTGGGCAGCCATCATGGTTGAATGATCACAATCAAAAGGAGACATTCTCATCTGGGCATCATCTGGAGTGATCCTGTGAAGTTACAATGAAATCCCTTCATAAATATGACCTGTAGACTGTGCTCAGGTCTTCGGGCAGCTGTAGCCATCACAGTTGACCAATCACGACCAAAAGGGGATGTCATCATATAGGCATTATATCGAGTCAACCTAACACGTTACAATGAAATCCTTCCATAAATACGACCTATAGACTATGCTAAAGGTTTTTGGGATCGGGCAGCCATCAAGGCTGAATGATAGAGATCAAAATGGGACATTCTCAACTAGACATTATATGAAGTCATCCTACCAAGTTACAATGAAATCCCTTCATAAATATGACCTGTAGACTGTGCTAAATGTTTTGGGGCTTTGTGCCCCTGTAGCCGTCAGAGTTGCCCAATCACATCCAAAAGGGGACTTTCTCATCTAGACATAATATGAAGTCAACCTATTAATGAAATCCCTTCATAAATATGACCTGTAGACTGTGCTAAAGGTTTTCGGGTTTTGGGATCGGGCAGTCATCACGGTTGACAGATCACGCCCAAATGGGAAAATGAAATTCTAATCTAGACATCATACGGAGTCATCGTAGCAAGTTACAATGAAATCCCTCCATATTAAACATGACCTGCAGACTGTGCTAAAGGTTTTTTGGGTTTCGGGCTTGGGCAGCCATCACGGTTGACAGATCATGCCCAAAAGGGGACGTTCTCATCTAGGCATTATACAGAGGCATCCTACCAAGTTACAATGAAATCCCTTCATAAATATGACCTGTAGACTGTGCTAATGGTTTTCGGGTTTTAGTCTTGGGCAGCTATACCGGTTGACCAACCACAACCAAAAGGGGACGTTCTCATCTAGACGTGACCCAAAACCTGCATATGAAATTTCGTGATGATCAGACAAGAACTACGGGGTGTAGCCTGTACTTGAATGTTGAATAAAAAACTTTAACCAAAACTCCAAATGTTAACTAAACAGGGAAAAAAAAAAACACTTGAACCTTCAGTAAAAAAACTTTAACCGCAAACTTTAACTAAAACTCTAAATGTTAACAGATGGACAGACGGACAGATGGACAGATGGATGGATGGATGGATGGACAGATGGACAAAAGTCATGACTATAGCCCTCACTGTAAACAGTCGGGCTAATAAATGGCCCAAGAAACAGAAAACTACTTTATGAGGCCTAATGAATAAAATATGCAAGATAAATATTTTTCAAACAGAGAAATGTCCATCTATAACAAGTATACAGCCAAAGTAGACTTGTTATAGGTATACATAGTCAAATTTGTTACAACTGCAATCATGCTTGGGAGTTTATTCCTTTCACAGTAGCTTCCTTTTTTTTATTACTATCAATTACGTTTTAGTGCCATAGCAAAATGCTCCACATCACAAGGATGCTAAAATTCTGCGTCATGCTGATAATCATTAATTGTCAGCATGACACATAATTTTAATGTCTTGGTGATGTGGCATATTTCGATATGGCACTCCAATGGATATGATAGTCAAAATGGAAACTGTTTTGAATGAAGGTTGCATTAATTATCAGCATGACACAGAATTGTAACGTCCTGGTGACGGGGCATATTTTGGTAAGGCACTCCTGTATTGATAGTAGTATAAAAGGAAAGCTACTGGAGGAAGTAAACTCCTGAGTATGACGGCAGTTTTAACAAATTGATATATATTATTTTATGAAGAATATAGGCAAAAACATATAATCTCTGAGAACAGAAGTACACTTATACAGGAAGTGAACCATTACACAATAAACTATGTTGCACAAAAATTGTGTGAGAGCATTTGCAAGCATGTCATTTTGTAAATTATTTGATATATATGTGCCAGATATCTGCCATGGTTTGTTATTACTGTCAAGTTCCAAAGTCAATTACCAATAATCAAATGAATTTGTTCATGTAACATGAATTATATACTGAGAAAGCTTTGTGTGAAATTCCATTAATTACATTGTTGTAAGATTTACTAGTAACATAATGTGGTAGTGAACCTTACGGACTATAAAGCTTTCATACAGAAACTGTTGATAAGATTTAGAATTATTAACTAACTTTGTCTCAAACTGCATTTTCATTGGTCAGCAAAAGCTTATTTTTTGAAGGTGCAGATGTTAGGATATTACAGCTTTTCTAACAAAAACTATTACCATATTTACTCTGTATTAGGACAGCTAAAAATAATTATTTTCACGGGTGTCCCAATTCTTAGAAAATGGGGAAAGAACACAGCCTGGTCTTGATATGATGCTGAATAAAGTTGTGCGTGATTCGTTTTCCATCACTATATACGAAAATCGCCATCCAATTTTTTGCTTCCAGAACATAGCTTATGATCCCTCATTGGAACGAGCGTATTGCGCTCACAAGCTATGTTTTGGAATCAAAAAATGAAAATTTT
The DNA here is from genome assembly GCA_031216915.1 of Pictodentalium vernedei. Taxonomy (NCBI): domain Eukaryota; kingdom Metazoa; phylum Mollusca; class Scaphopoda; order Dentaliida; family Dentaliidae; genus Pictodentalium; species Pictodentalium vernedei. The sequence goes on along the minus strand of CM062289.1, from coordinate 125,022,518 downwards.
TAGTTACTCAAGAATTTTTTTTATGAGTGTCGTCTGCTTCTAGCGACGGGCCAACTGGAAACAAATCTCCTGAATGTCCCAAACTTTGGAGCATAAAAAAAATATAGTTTTCTGGAAAAAATGTGTGTCCCAAATCATAGAGTGTCCCAAAACATAGAGTAAATACGGTACCTAATGAATCAACTGCAACCACCCATGTGATACAAACTGAGTAGTAGAAAAACAAAAAATTTTCTACAAATTTCAACAAAACCATATCATGTGACCCCTCACTGGAATGAGCTTCTCAAGCTTGTTCCAACGAGGGGGTCACAGGATATGGTTTTGTAACACTGAAAACTTTGAAGAAAAAAAATTAAAATAAGAAATTTTAATACCGAGTGCATTTGGAAAAGTGTTAAATTGATACTCAGAGATCAAACTCAGCCTTTGAAAATTCAGAATAAGCGAACCAGTATGCAGAATCAGAAAAAGTTTGAGGCAAATCTCAATTACACTATACTAGGGTCCAGAACATTTTCCCCTAGGACATTTTCCCCTAGGATATTTCCCACTAGGACATTTTCCCCTAGGACATTTTCCCCTAATTATTCATCCCCGGACTTTTTCCCCTAGACTGATCACTCCTAGATTTTTCACCCCAGGACATGTTCTCATAGATTTTTTTTTAATTTCTCATGGAATAAAATAGAAAAAAAATTGGAAGAATAAAAATAAAAATATAATTGAGGTTTAATGTAATAGTTTCTTCTTTTTTAAAATAGCTAGCACAAGATAATAATATACATGCAGCAAGTAGCACAAATAAAACTATGATAAATCAAACAATGATAACACAGCTAAGAATACATTTAAAAGATGACTTAGATGAGAACACCCTTGGTACAAACCCATAAAATTATATTACGAGTTGCATCCATATATTATCATCGTGCCCCACCCCTCTCTGTTTCTCCCATCCCTCTGTGTTTCTTCACCTTGGTGCAAGTACTTGTAGTCCAACCAATTAGCACTAAACCCAAGTAGCACAAATAAAACTATGATAAATCAAACAACGATAATACAGCTAATAGTGTGACATTAAATGGAACAAATTCTTTCTTTTTCTTGTAACAAAATCTTGAAATTAAATTTTTTTTAGTTTGGGGAAAATGTCTTCTCTTTTCTTCCTAACTAGGGGAAAATGTCCACCCTCTCATTTGAAATTAGGGGAAAATGTCCTAGGTGACACTTTTTAGGGGAAAATGTCCTAGGGGAAAATGTCCGGAACCCACTATGCTAATACACTATTTCTAGACAATTTACAATAACATTACAATATCTTGTTGCACTCTTCCTGATCACATCCGGCACAATTCAAATTACAATATGATATTTATGGAAGGAGAAATCAACAACTAAGAACGATATATTATACAGTAAAACCTGTCTGGAGAAACCAACGTCTTGAGAGACCACCAGTCTTGAGAGACCACATCTGCCAGGCACCGATTGGTTTTACTCTATAATGGACCTGCTATGGGAGACCACCTGTTTTGAGAGACCACCTGTCTTGAGAGACCACTGTGACCTGGTGCCAACTTGTATTTTTATGCCATAATAGACCTGTCTTGAGAGACCGCCCCTTTGAAGACTGAAACCATGACAAAAACTTTTTACCTGTTCTGGTATTGGAAAATCTATTGTGGTTATACTAACATAATTAAAAGTATTAAAAGCTCTTAATTGGGTTTCAATTGCTGACTCATTAAAGATTGAGATGTTTTTATAAGACCCCTGTGAAAAGATTAGGATTATTGCTGAATAAACAATTTCATACAAACCTGAAATGTGACAGATAGGAATAAACATAAATTTGTGTTGAAAATCTTTTTGTAACAAATTGAAATGGACGGTTATAAAAATTATAAAAATAAATTAGTGTTGAAAATCTTCAATGAAGATTTTCAACACTAATTTATTTTTATAATTTTTGTTCGGACGAAGGGGTCACAGGATATGGTTTTGTTGACACTGAAAACTTTGAAGAAAAAAAATTAAAATAAGAAATTTTAATACCGAGTGCGTTAGGAAAAGTGTTAAATTGATACTCAGAGATCAAACTCAGCCTTTGAAAATTCAGAATAAGCAAACCAGTATGCAGAATCAGAAAAAGGTTGAGGCAAATCTCAATTACACTATACTAATACACTATTTCTAGACAATTTACAATAACATTGCATATCTTGTTGCACTATTCCTGATCACATCTGGCACAATTCAAATTACAATATGATATTTATGGAAGGACAAATCAACAACTAAGAACCACCTGTCTTGAGAGACCACATCTGCCAGGCACCGATTGGTTTTACTCTATAATGGACCTGCTATGGGAGACCACCTGTCTTGAGAGACCACCTGTCTTGAGAGATCACTGTGACCTGGTGCCAACTTGTATTTTTATGCCATAATAGACCTGTCTTGAGAGACCACCCCTTTGAAGACTGAAACCATGACAAAAACTTTTTACCTGTTCTGGAATTGGAAATCTATTGTGGTTATACTAACATAATTAAAATTATTAAAAGCTCTTAATTGGGTTTCAATTGCTAACTCATTAAAGATTGAGATGTTTTTATAAGACCCCTGTGAAAAGATTAGGATTATTGCTGAATAAACAATTTCATACAAACCTGAAATATGACAGACAGGAAAAAAAATAAATTTGTGTTGAAAATCTTTTTGTAACAAATTGAAATGGACTGTTATAAAAATTATAAAAATAAATTAGTGTTGAAAATCTTCGATTTTCAACACTAATTTATTTTTATAATTTTTATAACAGTCCATTTCAATTTGTTACAAGATTTTCAACACTAATTTATTTTTATAATTTTTATAACAGTCCATTTCAATTTGTTACAAAAACTTCATAAAAAAGAACACCTACAAAGTAATTACAAAAATCCATTCTTTTCCATTTCTGAATTTTGTGGTTGGTTATTCACTGACTTGAGAAAACCTGAACCTGTTATGAGAGACCACCTGTCTTGAGAGACCACTTATGTGTGGTAAAATGGCGGTCTCTCAAGACAGGTCTACTGTATATGATTTTTCTCAATTTATTAAAACATTTGCCATCAAAGAAAGAATGACTCCTCTACACATACATAACAGATAACAACTTGGCTCCCTGGTTAGAGCCCAGTACAAATGACAAAGTAACAAGAGTCTGAAATTGAATGATGACTATGAAACTGATTAGAAACAACAATCATTGAATGATGATTACTATGAACTGATCAGAGAGACATATTTAGGGTCCTGAATGAAGGCCCCTAATTGTCTGAGTTATTGATACTGAAATGAATGAAAAGATCCGAGTGTAGAAAGATGACATTTGGCCCCCTGAATAGGGCCCAACAATGGATCAAGAGGATACTGAGTATAGAATTTTTGTAGGTATGAAAACATCCTGAGACATTTCAAGTGAAATAGACATTTCAAGTGAAATGTCTCAGGTGACTGAGACATTTCAAGTGAAATGTCTCAGGTTTCAAGTGAAATGTCTCAGGTGATGAATTTATGCCTAAAATATGTGTAGTGAGCCTACAGAAATTCCTCCGGCGAGCGCCGGCCTACTGCCTATATTTGTGATATTTATATACAAATTAACATAACTGAGGTAAGTCAAAATCCATGGTATAAGACCTCTTGGCTGGTATTGTCCACTGTTACACTGCTAAACCCAAGACTGTCTTTCTAAGCAGAACTACAAACTGATTGAACATTCACTTTTGGCAATTGTGTAGGTATACACACACATGAACACCTAATTCAACTCTCTAAAATGTTAATCCTCAATGTTCCTTGAAGGCACTTTGTGTTGTCTCTTAAATGTCATATATGTGCAATTGTCTTGGGTCCTTATTGCATTAGTACAACTATGGACCCATAATTGCGTAATTATTATTTTGATATATGTCTCTCTACTGGTCCTCTAACTATAAATACACATGAATGAAAAATACCTGAAAAGAAACTTATTATAACTCATGTCTACCATTCAAAGCATTTTCTGGCCCCATTCTAAATTTTTGATAGGAACATTTTTGTGTCCAGTTAAGACTATGCATTAGATGTAGCTTTAGCAACATAAGATTTCAATTGCAGCAATTCAGATTCAACATTAAGATCTTTACCCTGAACATCTTTTTGTAAACTTTCTAGATCAAAAGATGGGTTTCTCTGACATTTTAATCAGACACTGAAAATGATAACTCTATTCGATGTACTAGGCTATTTGGTGCAGCCATAATTGACTTATCAGGAGTCCTAATATATCGCACATAGTATTGTGATGACCATCGACCAAGTGTTTTAATCAAATGGTCTTCCAAGTTAGCATAGGAAGCTGAAGTTGCAGCACCAATTCTAAAGGAATGACCCAAGTATGATTCTTGAGGGTAACCTAAACTTTTTAACACTGATCTAACCTGGTTTATGAAGTATGACCTTGTTAAAGGCTTTCCACAATTATTATAAAAGAGACAACCTTGATTACCAAATTTAATTCTTTGTAGTACATATTTCTTCAATAAAGTTACTGGGCAGGCCGGATGATTCACTGAAAATAGTTTGATGTTAATACCTTTTCTGAACGGGTTTGTTTTTGAGGTCTTACCATACACATATGTTTATCATCTGAATAAGATATGTTGTCAACCTCAAGCACATTTTCTGTACTGTTACCAACTTCTGACTTTGTGGTAAACTCCCCACATCTTAAAAATCCAAAAAAGGCTATTGAACAAGCTGTTTGTAACATGAGATCAGTATATGGTCCAAAGCAATCATAAATATGCTATTACACCATTCCTCATCAAGAATGAATGGGGAACTGGGCAAAAAGATATTTTGTACCAGGAAATCACGCAAGATACAAAAATTAAATATCTTTATCCCTTTACCCAACATAATGGCCGAAACCGGCCAGCGCAATTCACAAAAACTGCCAATTAATTTTCATTAGTTTTTCATTTTTTGTCTCAAAAACATAGGTTATGACCTCTCAATGGAACGAGCTCGACAAGCTTGTTCCACTGAGAGGTCATAACCTATATTTTTGAGACAAAAAAATGTAAAAATTAGTTATTCAAGAATTTTGTTTGCAAGTGTCATCTGCTTTTCAGGTTAGGTAAAGGGTTACGTTCTAAAAACTTTAAGAAAAATTTACTAAACCTCAGCAGATATGTGACAAGAGTTGGTAACCAAACAATTGGCTATCTAGACTAATTTTTATGCGAACCCGAAAGGAATGGTTTCGCTCGCCGAAGGCGCGCAGGGACAGTATGGAGGACAAGCCCCTTTCGACCCTCAGTGACTGTTGATGATTCATTCTCACATGTCTAGGCGTGTTGAAGGAGTAACGGCTTCAGGTACTCAGCAGGTGTCACCAGTTGCGTCGTGATGGTCTCTTGGCTGATGTCGGTTGAACCCTCGGGTGAGGACCAGTGTGAGAGGTTGGGTCTTCTCACAAAGGTACTACCTCTCCCCGAGGGTGCAGTTGATCTGAATTTTTGGGCAAGTATAGTCTGCCACTTCGGAGATGATTTTAAGTGATGGCCATCACTGGCAAGTATAATCTGCCTCAGGCTGTCTCTGTTTGATAGGATGTCTTTGAAGGAAACAACAACGACCCCTTTCGGGGACCACCAAGAAAAAGAAGACTTGAACTTCCCTGGTTTGGGGGCAGGTCTGCATTGTAATCCTATTGGGTTGGGACAAAAAGATGCGCAATGTGCTTACAAAAAGGGGCAGAGGTCGACCACTTTTAGGGATGGAGCGGAGGATGTTCAGGAACCGTGGGGGTGACTGTTTCCATAACGGTTAGACTGTCTGTAGCGGTTATTGGGGTGCTGGTCAAAAAGCATCTTCTGTGTACCTGCTTAAAAGAAGAAGGTAGAATTAGTTTTCATTAAAGTATGTAAACTGTAAAGATAAAAGTAGCACATCTTGTTCAATCTTAAGGTTTAATCTTAAGCCAAGTCGGTGAAGGCAGCCCTTTCTGGTAGAAGGCCACAGTTAAGCTGTTTTTCTGCCTGTTTATTCACCTTCTCGTTCCCTATTTATTATTTAGTTTTTATAACAGTATTTAATCCTGATGTAATTTTTAGTTGAGTCGGAGAAGGCAGCCCTTTCTGGTAGAAGGCCACAGTTAAGCTGTTTTTCTGCCTGTTTATTCACCTTCTCATTCCCTATTTATTTAATTTTTAACAATATTTAATCCTGATGTAATTTTACTTGAGTCAGTGAAGGCAGCCCTTTGTGGTAGAAGGCCACAGTTAAGCTGTTTTTCTGCCTGTTAGTTCACCTTCTCGTTCCCTATTTATTATTTTGTTTTTATAACGAGCGGTCTTAGTTTTGGTTGCAATTTTGGGGCTTTTGTCGGCTTTTGCAAATTGCTCCAAGTTCCAAGATTAGTTCGCTGTCGGCTAACCGGTCATGATTTTTCGCGGCCAGGGTGGCTAGGCGGTCTTTAATGGTGGGGATATCGACCCTGTCGTGGAGTGTTTTGATGGGTGTGTCCCATGGGGTGCGGAGGGCAACTCTAAGCGCATGATTTTGAACCTTCTGGAGTTTTCCCATATTAGTTTGGTTGAGGTCAGTTAGTATGATTGCACCGTATTCAAGTACTGGGCGCACAAAGGCTTTGTATAGTTTGAGTAGGGTAGACTGGTTGGCCCCCCCCCACGAAGTTCCTTTAAGCATTTTCAATAAGTTAATGCATTTGGTGGCTTTTTTCGCCATGTCGTCGGTATGTTTGTTGAAGGACAGTTTTTGATCAATGGTGATGCCCAGGAATTTCGCTTCTTTGCATTCTGGGAGGGTGTTATCCATAAGTTTTAGGTCAAAATCCCGTTTACTTATCTTGCGAGTAAAGGTGATTCGTTGGGTCTTATTGGCGTTTAGCTTAATTCTCCATTTGGCACACCATTGTTCAAGCTCGTCGAGAGTGCGTTGCAGGGGTTTTTGGAGCAGATTGGCCGTATTGTTAGATTCCCAGAGGCCCTTATCATCCGCGAATTGGGAAACCTGAACGTGATCCTCTGAGAAGCTAAGTTTATTTACGAAAAAGATGTATAGGAGGGGGCTTAGGACGGATCCTTGGGGGGTGCCTGCTTCGAGGGGGATCCTGTCAGACATTTCATTGTTCACTCTGACTTTAATTTCACGATCATTTAAGAAAGAGGATAGTAATCTGAGCAGTTTCATGGGAAGTCTCATTTTTGATAATTTGTAGCGCATTCCATTATGCCAAACAGAGTCGAATGCTTTTTCGACGCCTAACAGGACAGCCGTGCCTATTTGCTGATTGTTGATAGTGGTTTTCATTTGGGTGACTAGTCGGTAGACATGTTCAATGCCTTCTTTATGGTTTCTATAGGCACTTTGCCATTTATTGAAGAAGTCGATGTCTTCAAGGTGCCCCCTAAACCGATTGGTAAGGATTCGTTCTAATGTCTTACCAATGCAGCTGAACAGGCTGATTGGGCGGTAGCTGGCTGGATCGGAGGGGTCCTTGTCGGGTTTTGGTATCATGACACCGATGGCTTTTTTCCAGCATTCGGGAAAGTAGCCATGGGTGAGGCATGCGTTGAATAGTTTATTTAGTTTTTCGATTAGGAAGTTTGGGCTTTGTTTTAGAATTTTGTAGCTTACTTCGTCTTCGCCGGGTGAGGAGGAGTTTTTGCATTTTTTTATGACATTAATGATTTCGTCATTGGTGATGGGGGTGACAAGGTCATCATCGTCCCCGTCTTCTGGCTCGTTATCGAAATTGGGGTCACGGTAGATATCAGGGAGTTCATTGATGAAGCCATCAATCGCGTTGATGACGGCGTCATCATTGCCCGTGCCTTGATACGGGCGATGCGTTTTTCTTAGGAGGTCAGCAAAGGTGTCGGCCTTCTCTTTGTCGGTGCGAGTGAAAGAGCTGTCTTCTTTCTTAAGAGGCTTTGCTGTGGCTTTACCGCCCTTGTTTTTTTGCCCAGTAAGAATTTTGAAAGAGTCCCAGAATTTTTAAGCATCTTGGGTCCCGTTTAGGTTGGCTGTTGCCTTTTCCCAGCTGGCTTGTTTTTCAGTTTTGAGGGCTTGTTTGACTTCGCCGTGAAGGCGGTTGTATGTTTTTTTGAGTTCGACTTTCTTGCTGGGGTCAGTTTCTTTTTTGAGAGAGCGAAGAGCTTTCCGTTTAGATTTGATAAGAGACAGAGTTTCGCCCGAGATAGTGTTTCTCCAGGGGCGTACTTCCTCTTTTGGGCATATTTCGTTTAAAGTTGAGTTAATGATTTTCTCAATGCTCTCGCATTGGGTTTCTAGTTCCGCTGCATTGGATGGGGGGGAGTTAGTGAGTTTGACATCAATGATGTCGCGGTAGAGGTTCCAATTGATTTTCCTGATGTTTCTGCGGAGAGTGGGTGGGTACCTGAGTGGGCCACTTCCTAACTGCAGGGAGGCATGGACCGGGAGGTGGTCGCTGCCTAAGTCATCATCGCCGACCCAGTGGTCGTCGATGTGGTTTATCAGGGAGTCACTGGCAATAATTAGATCAAGGATTTCGGATGAGAATAATGGGTTGTTACTGATATAAGTTGCTGAGTTGTCATTCATAATCACATGAAGGTTATGTGTTTTTGTGATTTCAAGAAGGGCTTCACCGTTGGGGGTAGTTTTATTGCAGCCACAGTACAGGTGTCTGGCATTGAAGTCGCCGAGGAAAATGCAGTGTTTGTATTTTCTCGTAAAGAATTCAAAGACAGTGTCAGAAACAGTTTTGCTTGGGTCGTTATAATAACAAACAATCGCGATGTTTTTATTGTCAACAGTGATTTCAGTAGCAATCATCACTGCATCGAGGTGATTAGTTTTTATGGTTTTGATGTTCTGCTTTATTAGAAGAGCAACGCCGCCACCTTGGGTGGTTAGTCGGTCTCTCCTAATAGTACTGAACCCACTTACTGAGAAATTTTTGCTGGGTTGAAGCCAACTTTCACAGATGCAGACAATGTCTGTACCTTCGAAGTATCGGCTCATTTGAAGCTTCTTATTGTTAATGCTTCTAGCGTTCCACACGGCTATTTGTAATTTATTCATGATGGGCGTTGAGTTATTGCGGTCTTTTAGTTACTCATGGAGGGTGGCTTTAGTTGATGTTGATGGCGGCTTTAATTAGTGTCTCTGATATTTGAGTTTTGAATAATTTAGAGGCTGAACGGCTGACATCCTGACAGATGTCAGACAGGTTGGTGTTGACATGTTTATTTAGGACGGAGTAGAGTGCTCTCGCGACGAGAGAACATATTGTATGGGGTGAAGAGGCATTGTCGGGTTTTTTTAAGTTGAGGTTTTTCAGTTCTATATTTGTTTTAACCTATTTGAAGTGGGGGCAGCCCCGGTAGTTGCTGATGTGGGGACCTTTACAGTTGGGGCATGAGGGGGATTTTGACTTGCATGCCTTGGTGAGATGGTTTTCTCTGCATTTCATGCAGGTCAAGCCCCCCCCCTGCATTTATTGGCAACGTGTCCAAACTTTTGGCATTTGTGGCATTGCACAGGAGTGGGAGTGGATCGGTACTCCTCTGCCATGTGCTTTCCTCCGTTAATGGTGACCCCATTGGTCAGTATTCTTTTTCTGATTTCGGGGTCAGGGCACGTAACTTTCACCTTCCATGTGCTATTCCCAGTGGCTCTAGACGTAAAACGCTCCCACCTGCAGTTTTGGACACCCCTAGAGATGGCTTCAGCGGGAGTGTCTGGGTGAACCCTTGTAATGACAACCACTACTTTTGGATTTTGTGCGGGAGGGGATTGGTTACTAACTTTCCTACCAGAAGGAGGTGAGGGAGCCACTCTCCCTTGCCCCTTAGGTCTAGCTATTTTTGTTATTGGCAGCAGAAAAGTCAAGCTCCATTAAGGGCGTTGGCGTAGGTTTTGGCATTGGCGTCTGTGTGGTATTCGACAATGTTAGCTGGTGGTTTACTTGGCTTGGTGCCCTGTCTGTGGTTTTAGTGACGCTATTTTTGTTGGTTTGGCCTGCTGATGGCCCTCCCGACGAGACAGAGCCAGGAGGGCACGGACGAGGAATGAAGCTTCTAGACCTTTTGATTTTTTCTTTTCGTCATTGTCTCAAAGCCTTCCTCGCTCGTACACTCCTGCAGCTCTGCGTCAGAATCAGAGTCATTACCCTCTTGCTTTCTTTTTTTTTGAGTGTAACCATCAGAGTTTTGATTGGAGACTGGAGGGCTACTGAGATTTGGAGTCCCCTGGGTATTGATGAGCTGTGAAAGCGGAACATCCAGGTTAAAACTTTTAGTGTTAAGAGGATCCCTTGGATCCTTGCTGAGAGAGGGAGCTTTGTTTATGGTGGTTTTACCAGCAGCCCGCACGACCTCAGCATAGGATCTTGGACTTTTGCCCTGTTCACATGGCGAGGTGAGTCGATCTCAATGGTATCCTTGGGAATGGCATGTATTTCTGCCACCACTTGGATCTCCCTTGGAGGAGAGCCAGGGGTGGGTGGGGTAGATAGGTTAGTAGATAGTATTTTACTATCCTGAGCTACCTGAGCTTCCACTGGAACCCTAGCTGGCTCAGAGCCAGGGGTTGTTTCCACTGAGACCCTTGCTGGCTCAGAGCCAGGGGCTGGTGGAGTTGGAGTTGGAGGAGAGGACTGTAAGGTTGGTTCACCCCTCAACCGAGCAATAGTCTCATCCTTTTCCTTGATTGTTTTATTGAGGTCTGCTAACTGGACTTGTAGATTAGCTACCTGTCCAGATAGATTGGTAATGGTTTTAACTAGAGAGTCAAAATCTCTTACCTTAAACTCCGCTCCCATAGCTCCTCTCCTCTCTGCTCTTTCACGCTCCCTCCTATTTCTTCTTTCCTCTTTCCTTTCTTCTCTTCTCTTTTCCTGGATGTTTCCCAAAGTTTTACTGGATGCTGGCATTTTTGGATGGAGATGAAGATTAGTTTTTGGTGAAGTCAAGTAAGTCAATAAGGTTTAAACTCTTTTAATTCTCCAGATATGATTGTAATCACTTTCTGAAGGTGTGCAATTAATAGGTGCTAATTGACTGACTGATGCGACTGGCGATGAATGAATGGCGAGATCGTGTGAAAATGAGTTAAACACGGTGTTAACAGCTTGACAGTGAGGTAATTTTTATAAACAGTTAACCAACTTTATATACGTACAATGTCTTTACCACAGCATAAATGAATTAACCATAGTTATTAGAATACCTGTCAAATAAGGGTGTGAAATGTTCGATAAGAAATTATTTTAATCAGTATTAACAGTTTGTTAGCCAGCTAATTAGATGTCGCTGATAACTCCTGGCATCACTATCACTACTATTTAAATCAGGGCTTAAGCTATTGCTATTCCCAAAATGGATAAACAGGATAAAAATGTTTATAGAATAATATTTACATATGCAAGCAAATTAATGGATGGAAATGAGATGATGGGGGGTGCGTCAAAACAATCTGATATCAGAACACATTAATGGTAATAAGTTTCTGATCACAGAATGAAGTTGTGTGTGCTCACATGGAACTTCATCAGTCTTCCATGAATCTCCTTAATATTTATTTAAATGCCTATGAGACATCATTCCCTCTCCAAGGCCATCAACAAAATAAGAAATATATAAAACAGCAGCCCTGGATGACAAAAGGTCTTCTAGTTTCCGCCAACAATAAGAACAAATTTCTTAACAAAAAATTAAAAGCTCCCTCCCACTGAGGCGAATGTCAAAAATTATAAAAATTACTGTCGGATATTTAACAAAATTAAGAAACAATGCAAAGCCCTATATTATGAAAAAGTACTTTTAGAAAATAAGAATAACATCAGAAGGACGTGGCAAATCCTAAATAACGCAATGAATAAGAATAAAAACCAACGAACCTTACCATCATTTTTTAATCTTGGTGATACAAAGATATATGCACCAAATCAAATTGCACAAGAATTCAATAAGTTTTTTCGCCAACATTGGAATTCAGACGTCAAATCAAATATCCAAACCTCGTAAATCATTTGCCGAGTTCTTGAATTCTTCTTTTATGGGAAACTTTTTTATAAGCCCTACATCGTCTACCAAAATCTCAAATATTGTAAATACAATGAAACCGAAAGTAAGTCATGACTGTGAAAATATCGCGACCAGTATTCTGAAACATTCAATAAATTTAGTTGCTACTCCACTTGCGCACATTATGAATAATTCATTCAGTCAGGGAATAGTACCAGACAGAATGAAAATTGCTAAGGTTACTCCAGTCTTCAAAGCAGGTGATGAGAATAATTTTACAAATTACAGGCCAATCAGTATCTTGCCTGTTTTCTCTAAGGTTCTGGAAAAGCTAATGTCTATAAGACTTGTAAACTTCTTAGATAAATTCGAAATTCTCTATCACCACCAATATGGCTTCAGGAAGCACCATAGCACACTGCACCCTGTTATGCATCTATTACAATATGTAGCTGAAGAAAATAATAAAAATAGTAAAGAAAGTACACTCGCCCTATTTCTGGATCTTTCGAAAGCCTTCGACACCATCAGCCATGAAATACTACTTCAAAAATTAGAATACTATGGTATAAGAGGGAATGCGAACAAATGGTTTAAGAGTTACTTACAAAATAGAAATCAGTATGTCTCTTTTGGTGACAGTAAATCTGATCTATCTAGACTAAGATGTGGAGTACCACAAGGCTCAATACTAGGACCTATTCTTTTCCTCATATATGTAAATGACATCTGCAATTCAACGAAACTAAATCTTTTATCCTTTGCAGATGATACTTCCACATACAAAGCTGCAGCAGAGTTAAACAAGCTTGTGTCAGAATTTAATGAGGAACTTCAAAAAATATTTGACTTGTGCGCATCCAATCACTTAGTCTTGAACCCTAAGAAAACTAATTATATTGTCCTTAATCCATGTCAAAAAAAGAATGTAACACTCCAGAATATTAAAATAAATAATCATACTATTAATACCGGTGAGCGTGCTGACAAGAATAAATCTATAAAGTTTCTTGGCATATCTATTGATGAAAAATTATCTTATAACACCCACATATCTCAGATCTCCTCAAAAGTCGCTCTTGCGAATTATGCCCTCAATAGAGTGAAAAAAAAATCCTTCCTCACAAAGTAATGAAAACCCTATACTTTACACTCATACAAAGTCATTTTATCTATGGAATTCCCTTATGGGGTGCCTCAAAAGCCTGTAATCGTCTTTATAAATTACAAAAGCAATCAATACGAATCATAAACAACAAGAAGTACAATGCTCACACTGACCCTCTTTTTATTAATAATAAAATATTAAAAATAAAGGATTTGTATACCTTACATGTTTCCTTATTTATGTTCAATTGGCTAAATGGAAACCTACCAAAGTCCTTTGCTGACTTCTTTTCTTATATAAATAATGACTATATGAATACATGCCAAACAGGACTCATACGTAGTCATAGAACTAGAACTAAAGCGCTCGACATCCTGCCTGTCTTTGCTTTTCCGAAACTGTGGAATGGATTAGATATATCCATACGAAAAATAAGAAATAGGAAAGAGTTGAAGACAAACCTTATAACAAAAATTCTTTCCACTTATTCAGATAATATTTTCTGTTCTAATCCCTACTGCATGGACTGTGTTACTCGGTACGCCCCTGAACCTTAAAAACACCCAGAATGCAACCTATTTGCTTTCTTTTCTCAGTTTATGCCCACAAGTAATAATATTAACTTTCCAGGAATATTATAGTATTACACTAGTATAAACAATACAAGGTGCCACTAAGTCTTCATTCTGTGCATGACTTGTCTTCAGTGGGGATTTTTGTCTGGTATTCTCGTCCTTTCCGGTCTCCTGATTTGGTCTCAACTGTTCCAAAACTTTAAAGCTGTTATTCTCATAAAAATCAACCGAGGTTCGGATCAGTTAACCGATAAAATTTTTTAGACCATTTCAAGAGTACCGTGCTGTAAATGATACCATCCACCTAACATTCTCTTGTGCAAATATCGCGGAGTTACCCTGTCTGTTGGAACTAAAACAGAAATAACAATGTTGCACTTTTGCATCATTTTCTTCTTCGAGTTTCTTCCGTCATTCTGTAGTTTTCTCTTTTCTGTCAGAGGGAAAGGCGGGAAGACAGCCAATCTGGCTATGCCTTTCCCTGCTGGTATACAAAAATTGTTATATTCCATTATCTATGTATATCTGAAATAATATTACTGTATACGAGAATCCTGTTATGATGTAACCATACGTATATATTTATCATTCTGTATTTTTGTATATTGGTAAATAAACATATCATCATCATCATCATCATCATCATCATCTCATACAATCCTTTCGGACTCACTTTAGATGGCCAATATGCCTTTCAACCTGCCTGTTGAAATGAAGATCTTCATAACAAAGAGAACTGTCATTTATGTATGTCACACTTTGCACTTTTGGTGCATTAGAGCAGAGTCCCCATGGATTTCAATGATTGTCCTTTATCTCATGGCATTCAATATCATACATTTCATCAGCTTTCACCCATGTAGTTTGAGTGACGGAATGTCTTTGCATTTTATTAATTAATGCATTCCATATTTAATGGACCCACACTTTTCTCGTGATTCTTTTCGGTTTCACCTCATCTGTTCTATGGGTCTCTAATGAGATCATTTATAAGCTTACAGCTTACTGTCAAATCCACACACATTTCATTGTTGCATGTCTTTTTTTTTCATAATTGGAAATAAATATTGTTTAACCCTTTACCCAACGAATCACCCGCATCCGTGTAATATGCAAATTCAGCAGCTTAAAAAAACTTATTTTTCGAAAAATTTCAACAAAACCATATCATGTGACCCCTCTTTGGAACGAGCTTGTTGAAAAAATTAAAAAAATGATATTTAAAATAATAAATTGTGATATCGTCTGTGTTGGGTAAAGGGGTAAACTAATGAGAGCATTTGGGAATCCCTTATACATCATTCATCTGCAGTAGTGCATTTGACAAAATTTCAACAAAACCATATCATGTGACCCCTCTTTGGAATGAGCTCGTTGAGCTCATTCCAAAGAGGGGTCACATGATATGGTTTTGTTGAAATTTGAAAAAATTTAAAAAATGATATTTAAAATAATAAATTGTGATATCGTCTGCGTTGGGTAAAGGGTTAAACTAATGAGAGCATTTGGGAATCCCTTATACAGCATTCAATTGCAGTAGTGTATTTGACAAACAAGGTACATGTTGCATGGACATAGTTGTGCCATGAGAACGAGCTGTTATTCCACAGGCAAATATATAAACAGAAAAAATGTGATTACTCACATTGGTTGTGGATTATTCGGGGAGCACGGTGGCTCAGTTGGTAGAGGTGCAGGCTGCAAGCCGAGAGGTCCTCGGTTCAAATCCCACCTGCGGCAACCGCGTTGTGTCCTTGGGCAAGACACTTCATCTCCACACGCCATGTACTAAGGCATACTGCACGTCGATGGTCCACATGTCTTCAACCAATCTAACCCTGCCTGTGCTGCAGTGCGGAGTTACGATGTTGGGGAGCTGGCAGCTGCTCGTCGTTGCTCGGTGGTTCTCTCCGGGTACTCCGGCTTCCTCCACCCGTAAAACTGTCACGGTCATGATTAGCCATTGTGCATAAATATGTGACCTTAAACATCAATAAATAAATAAATAATGTGGATTATTCCTTTTTAGAAATTAAATTATACACTTCTGTTTCACTGTGATCAACACCCTCAAGCAAGTCTTTTTCTCTTTTGTTTTCTTCTAATGAATTCTTCCTGATGTTGCTGATCTCACAAAATTTTGATCAAGGATTTTTGATAAAAGGTGAAGGCTTCTTCCATTTAGTGTAGACCAGTTTCGTCTATTCAGGTATGAAAATCCCTTGACAGTTATCCAAGTTTAAGCTTGTTAGCATGGTTTCTGTACTTGAAGGAATTGTGTTGCATATGTCGGATTTAGTGTCTTTCTACTACCTTAAAGTGAGCTTGAGATTATCTTTTATGCCCGGATTCTCTATGGCTTGAGAGCTTGTCACAAAGATAAGTTTGTAACAGTAATTTCACATCAGAAACTTAGAGTCTTTACACTATATAACAAATTTATTTACTGGACTCCAGTCTACATGTAATACAAAGTGCTGACAAAAGTTGGTAACCAAACTTTGTAATGTTCTTGCAACCTGTAATCTAAATTAATTTTTTTTTAAAGTTAACTATATTTTATACCTACAATTTCTAAGCAGAGAGTTGAAATGAAAACAATAAAATGGTTATGACAATTACAGATAGAAACTTTTACTAATCAAGTAGGCATTGTGATATAATCAGATCATGTGTGTGAAAATTATCTTAATGTGGTAAGGCCGAAAAAAATAAAAAATCTGTTTCTCAGGCCCTCCCGCATGGTCCTTTTGGCTACCGCATGCTCTCTTTTTATAACCAATTTAAACTTTAAAAAAATTAAAATTAAATGATTTATGTCTGATATTTTACCCAAGTTAAAAAAATTTATGAATTTGTCCCTTGAGTGCAAGAAGGCTTTGCAATGCTTTAGCATTGCAAAGCCTTCTTGCACTCAAGGGATGAAATACACCACCACCCATGCTATTCTGTAGATTATGAGGCCTAAAACTCGAACCAAGAACATGAACTTTTGATGGCAAAGAAGTAATTACTGAAATAAAAAATAAAATAAAAAACCGCTCGCCCGCATGCAATTTCACAAATAATGGCCTGAGAAACAGAAGATCTACTTTGTGTGGCCTAATCCATCTATTTATAAATAAATCATGTTGGTAATATCAAAGCACCAACATCAGACCTATGACTTTTACACTCTAGATTTTGGCCTGGTGACACAAGTCTGACACAACTCAAATTGTACGATCTTATTACATTGTTTATAGTCAACTTAACCACAACTTAAATTACACTATCCTATTCGACTCAAGATATCACCGGGAATAATCCTAGTCAGGTCTGGCACAATTCATATTACACTATCCCAGACATGTTAACCTCCAGAATAATTTTTCAGGGAACCTGAGGGTGCTTTTTAGGGAAATGGGATGGAATTCAGGGAAAAGTTTGCGCAGTGACAAAATAAAAAAAAAAAGTTGTGAATTTTCAGCTCTTAGACCACTATTAACCCTTTACCCAATGAATCGCCCGCATCTGCCCACGTAATATGCAAATTCAGCAGTTGAAAAAATAGTATTTTTCAAACAAATTTCAACAAACCCATATCATGTGACCCCTCGTTGGAATGAGCTCATTCCAACGAGAGGTCACATGATATGGTTTTGTTGAAATTTTTTGAAAAAAATTAAAAAATGAAATTTAAAATAATAAATTTTGATATCGTCTGCATTGAGTAAAGGGTTAACACCAGGTTATATCCAGAACTAGTTGTCAACTATGCTGATGCATTTATGCTATGTTAAAAATTCATAAAATAACTGTTGATTTGCTCATTTGGACCTTTATTTTGATTAATCAAGTAGATTTTAGCATACTCCAGTAAAATCGAGTAAAACCAAGAAACTTCGGAAGCTGAGAAGTGGTACGAAAATCATTGCGGAGATTTCATTTCCAGAAGACACGATGTCGCTTATGACATGAAAAACTGGTTTGTATTTCCGTAACATATCACCTGTATATGTGGTGCACCACTGCACATGAGTTTAATAGATCAGACTTCACTCACAATTCACATAAAAATATAACAATAAAAACACAACTTGAATTTTAATCAAACCAGGAAAGCTCTTTTGTTAATTTACTTTTCCCAAGACATACGCGGCCCAGTCTCAAAAATCAAAACAAGTAAACAATATGGCAGACAAACATGATGACGCCAATAAAATTTTGGATCAAGTATACGATTATCCAGGAAACAAAAGGAGAACTGTCGTATGGACCCACTTTGGCTTTCATAAAAAAGAAAATGGGCCGTCAACAAAACAAAACCTGGACATGTCAAAAGCGATATGCAAACACTGTCGGTGCGTTTATACTTTCAATGGTGAGTGGTGACTATCAACAGTCAGAAAACGCTTGCTTTTTGGCCCAACCATTTCGACCTGGAGCTTTTTGGCCAAGGGGGATTGTGAGTTGAGCTGAAATTCCGGGAGATTTTTTAGCAATAAAAGGAGTCTAATATATTTAATAATGCCTTTTTATTTTATTTTGAATTAAAATAAAGACAAAATTAGAGAGGCATGGGAATGGGGGGGGGGGGGGGGGAGAGAGAGATAATAAAATTTATTAATTTTTAAGCAACTTGTACACTTACCCAGGAGGTCTGAGAGTGGTCACCTGTTATGGTAGCCTAAATATCAACCCAGGGAATTGATTTGTACAAGTTGCATCTGCCCCTCGTAAGAAAAGCTTAAACCAAAGATTCTGACCAGTCGATCTAAAAAAAAAAAGAAGATTTTTAAAGAATATTCCTCATATTGAACTAAGTAATAATTCGGGCCAAATATGAACACAGGGACTTGGCTTGAACAAACTTGAATCTCACCTCTGTAAGGATGCTGTATACCAAATATCAAAAGATTCTGACTGCTGGATCTGAGGAAGACGAATTTAAAGAAAATTCCTCATTTGGAACTAAGTTATAATTCAGGCTCCCACACTGAACCCAAATATGAACCCAAGGACTTGGCTTGAACAAACTTGAATCTCAAGCCCCTAAGGATGCTGCATACCAAATATCAAAAGAATCTGATTGGTGGATCAGAAGAAGATTTTTAAAGAATTCTCCCCATATTGCACTAATCTGAACATTTGGGCTCCCACAGAGAGCCCAAATATGAACTCTGGGATTTGATTTTAAATATGGACCCTGGGATTTGATTTCAACAAACATGTGAATGAATCTTCCAAAGATGTTATATGTGAAAATGAAAGCCTTTGGAGCAGTGGTATGGGAGAAGAAGATTCCTTAATGTTTTTCCCATTACTCACAGTGTTAAAAAATGCTGACTCCACACTTTTTCAAAGGCCTGGAAAAGTACTCTATGATAAAACCGATGGCAATTTTTTTTACCATTCCTTTCTGCTGTTCCTGAAGATGTTCACACAAAATAAAAATTCTCAGTGCCGTGCAGTTGTGGAGATAGGGGCATTTTAAATTTTTCCTATTTTTAGGTCCTGCGGGAGTGAAGGGAAAATTGTTTTTGGCATAAATTAGGTACATATGACCCAATAAACCCTTATATCAAATTTAGTTCAAATTGGCCTCTCACTTCGGAAAAGAGAAATTTTGGTACAATTCGGGCTTCCACAGGAAGCCAAAATATGAACCCAGGAATTTGGCTTTAACACATTTGTATCTCACCTCTCTAAGGATACTGTACACCGAATATCAAAAGATTCTAACTGGTGGATGTGAAGAACTGAACTAAGTTATAATTCGGGCTCCCATAGGGAGCCCAAATATCAACGCAGGGAAGTGGCTTGAACACACTTGAATCTCCCCCCCCCGCCCACCCCCCCACCCCCGCCCCCCCCCCCCCCCCCCCCCCCCAAGTATGCTGCATACCAAACATCAAAACATTCCGACTGCTGTATCTAAAGAAGAAGATTTTTAAAGAAAATTTCTCATTTTGAACTAAGTTATAATTCGGGCTCTCACAGTGAGCCCAAATATGAACCCAGGGACATGGCTTGAACAAACTTGAATCTCACCCCTAAGCATGCTGCATACCAAATATCAAAACATTCTGATTGGTGGACCTGAAGAAGAAGATTTTTAAAGAAAATTCCTCATTTTGAACTAAGTTATAATTCAGGCTCCCAAACTGAGCCCAATTATGAACCCAGGAACTTGGCTTAAACAAACTTGAATCTCACCCCCCCCCCCCCCCCCCCCCTCCCCTAAGGATGCTGCATAACAAATATCAACAGATTCTGATTAGTGGATCTGAAGAAGAAGATTTTTAAAGAATATTCCTCATACTGCACCAATTTAAACATCTGGGCTGCCATAGAGAGCCCAAATATGGACCCAGGGATTTGATTTCAATACAGATATGAAATAATCTTCCAAAGATGTTAGATGTGAAATTTGAAAGCTTTTGGAGGAGTGGTTTGGGAAAAGAGTTAAGTCTTGAAATGTTTTTCCGATTACCCAAAGTGTTAGAAAATGTTGATTCAGCACTTTTTCAAAGTCCCCAAAAAGTATTCTATATTAAAACTGATAGCAATTTTTTTGGACCATTCCATTCTGTTGGTCCTAACGAAGCTTCACAACAAATAAGAATTTTCAGTGCTGTGCAGTTTTGGAGATATGGACGTTTTAATTTTTTCCGATTTTTAGCCCTTGCAGTTCCCATGGGGCGATGGAAACATTTTTTTTTTTTGCATAAATTAAGTACTTATGACCCAATAAACCCTCATATCAAATTTGGTTCAAATCAGCCTCTCACTTTGGAAAATAGAAATTGGGAGGGGGGCAAAAATTCATGCCCCACTGATAACGACGGCAAATATAGCTCCTCGAACTTCTCTTGAACAAATCTGATTCTACACCTCAAAAGGAAGCTGCACACCAAATATCAAGTCTCTGCTACTGCTGGTTCATGAGAAGATTTTTTAAGATCTAAGCATACCTTTGAAGCGTGGCCCTACCGAGGGGCGAGGCAACTTGATTTGAACAAAATCAAAATGCAATGTCACAGCAAACTATTATCTCAAATTTCACTTAAATTGGTTCAGAGGTTTTGGAGGAGAAGACGCAAACACCATGTTCGCGGACGACGGACGGGGAGTGATCACTATAGCTGTGCTCAGTGTGCTGACTGAAAGTCAGACGAGCTAATAACAATGCTTGAAACTAATAGCAGAATTTATTTATTGGTGTTAAGGTCACATATTTCTGCACAAGGAAATTGCAGAATAATTTGAATAAGTAATACCGGCAATATTTTAAAATAATTTAGAATAATAAAAGCAACCTAAACTGATGTATGTAAAGATATAGAAATATTTCGTGTAAAAAACAATACATGATGCCGCTAAGGCAGATTTCTAAAATTTATTAAATATTAAACAATAGTTGTACACTCACCCGACTTTACATAAAAATATGTTTAAAACTAACATGAACAGACTAAAATATTATTTTTTATTTATTTAAGTTACAAACTTACAAGTTTATTAGTAGAATGAGAATACATGGCACAGATATTAAAGGTTAAGATTAAAGACATAGATCAAGTTTTGCGATGCACATTATAGAAGCTATTTTTTTTATAAATAGTCGATCATCGGTCAGTTGGAGCAACCGATAATCGATTATGGTTTTTCATACCGATTCCCAACACCACTTGTTACAATATTCCCAATTAAGTCTGGTCAAAACACAAATTACATTATCTTGTTACAATATTCCCAATCAAGTCTGGCTCAACACAAATTACACTATCTGATTACAATATTCCTACTGAAATCGGTGAAACTCAAATTAAACTATCCAATTACAATATCTGTCATCCTGTCTTGACGTCTGTACAAATTATAATATCCTACTGCACTATTCCTTGTCAAATATTGCTGTCTATACACGCAAATTACCCTCTCAGTGGTTCTTCGAATTTTTAATGTCTTGAAAGACAAGCCAGAGAAAATAAGCAGACTGTCATCTGCAAAATGAGGTCCCCAGAGGGTGAATTTAGTGATGCTACCCTACTGTGAACCACAATCTGAATCAGGGTCTCAAAATTAAACAGAAAGAGGTACCCAGAGGATAAATTGTCCCTCTGTATGGGATAGCATCATCAAATTCACCCTCTTGGGACCTCATTCTGCAAATGTCAGACTGCTTATTTTCAGGCCTGTTTACAGATAAATAACCCACTCATTGGTTTCTAGTCAGGTTTTAGCTGTCCAAACAAATTATCCTAACAGTGGTCCATCGTTACGTTTTGGATGTCAGTGGTTTCTTATCAAGTTTTAGCTGTGTGGGCAGACAAATTACCAACATTGGTTTCTAGTCAAGGTCTGGCTGTCTATACAAATTATCCCATCAATGGTATCTATTCAAGTATTTGTTATCTATACTGACAAATTAGTCCTGTCTGTAGTTTCTACTAAACTGCTGGCAGTCCATATAACTAACACTGTCAATAGTTTCTAGTGAAGTGTTCGATGTCCATACAAATAACACAGACAGTAGTTTCTAGGGCGGTGATGGCTGTTCATAAAAATAATGCTGTCAGTAGTTTCTAGTGAAATGCTGGATGACCATACAAACAAGTGTTTGACCACCAAGGTGGTATTCGTCCCCCACGGCGCTTTTGTGACATAAGGCGTTTTTGTCACATAAGACACTCAAGTATATAAGCATTTCTGCATTTCAGGTAGGTAGTTTAAGAAGTACAAAGACCGCCAGTAATGGTCCGGTCCAGTGAAAAGAAGGTCGAGTCCAGCTCTCGTTGGTGCAGTATTTTTGCCTGGACCGGTCCAAACATTATAATAACTTTAAATGAAGGGAAAGGTGATGAAATCTTACTTTTGGTAACACCAAAAAAGGAAGATATTAAAACATTTTCCTTCATTTAAGGTATTTTATAATGATTGAATTGGTATACACATTTGTGTTACAAAAAGCATCAAGTTACTCTAATGCAAGTTTCTTAACAAGCACACATTCCTCATTAATGATATCCATGTTCTACAAATATAGATCAGAAATAAATTTATGACAAATGATGGACAGCGACTGCCAACAAGAAATAAATAAACTTACTAGCATGTCCTGCTGAGAAATCACTGTATTAATCAATGAAAACCTGTTCCAGTGTAACCTACTGGCAGCTTAAAATTAACAGTACTGGTGATAAACCAATCCTAGTGATGAAGAAAGAGGTTTCATTGAGGCCTTTTCATCATTATGATCATTGGTCAGTACATGTGTTGATTTTTACCCAAACCATCCCCTAGCTGAACTGTCCCCAGCTAAGCAAGCCAAGTTCAGTTAGGAGGAGTATCAGACCTGGGACGATTTGGGTACAATAATTGAGGAAGGTTCGGCCTGGGAACAATTCGTGTTTCATGACATCAGTCAGCAGGATTATCAGACCTGGGGTACAGTTTGGGTAAAATAATTGAGGACAGTTCGGCCTGGGGACTGTACGATTCAGGTTTCCTGACCACAGTCAGCAGGAGTATCAGACCTGGGGAGCAGTTTTGGTAAAATAATTGGGGACGGTTTGGCCTGGGGATGGATCGGCTTGGGGACAATTCGGGTTTCATGACAACAGTCAACAGGAGTGTCAGACCTGGGGGGTGGTTTGGGTAAAATACAGGTTATCAGACAGGATTTCAAATGTGAATGGAATCTAAAAATTGAGAATTGAGAGAAGTGCAGCTTGAACCATGTTGGAGGGAGGGGTGGTAACATAAAAATAGAAAAAAAAGCTTAAAAAACACAGCAAAAATGGCCGCCATTCCACCATCTTGGATTTTGAAAAAAAATATTGATCGTACATCATCCCCTCAGAACCATTTATCCGCGTACCAAATATGAAAGATGTAGCTTAAAGCATGTTGGGGGAGGGGGGGGGGGGGGGGGGTAACATAAAAATAGACAGACAGACAGACGGACAGATGGACAGACAGATCTTAGATTTTGAAAAAATCCAGCAAGAGGATCACAGATCCAGAAGTCGGGTTTTGACTCTAAATTCTGAAGAAATAAGCTATTTGTAGCAACAGTGACCTTGACCTTGGGGCGCGAAACTCTGAAATTGATAGGTGCCTTCCTTTCCTATAAGCTAACCTCTGGTGTAAGTTTAGTGAATATACACAGAATAGAACTAAAGTTATTGCCCGGAAACCAATCTGTCACAAAATATTCTATTTATAGTAACAGTGACCTTGACCTTGGAGTCACAGACTCCAAAATCAATAGGTGTCTTCCCTTTCTCTATGGTAACCTCTGGTATAAGTTTGGTAAAGGTGCTTCAAATAGAACTAAAGTTATTGCCCGGAAACCAATTTGTCACAAAATATTCTATTTATAGTAACAGTGACCTTGACCTTGGCGTTTCAGACTCCGAAATCAATAGGTGTCTTCCCTTCCTATAAGGTAACCTCTGGTATAAATTTGGTAAAGGTGGATCAAATAGAACTAAAGTTATTGCCCGGAAACCAATTTGTCACAAAATATTCTATTGATAGTAACAGTGACCTTGACCTTGGGGCCCCAGACTCCGAAATCGATAGGTGTCTTCCCTTCCTATAGGGTAACCTGTGGTATAAGTTTGGTGAAGATACACAGAATAGAACTAAAGTTATTGCCCGGAAACTAATTTGTCACAAAATATTCTATTTATAGTAACAGTGACCTTGACCTTGGAGTCCCAGACTCCGAAATCAATAGGTGTCTTCTCTTCCTATAGGGTAACCTCTGGTATAAGTTTGGTAAAGGTGCGTCAAATAGAACTAAAGTTATTGCTCGGAAACCAATTTGTCATAAAATATTCTATTAAGAGTAACAGTGACCTTGTCCTTGGGGTGCGAGACTCTGAAATTGATAGGTGTCTTCCTTTCCTATAGGGTAACCTCTGGTATAAATATGGTAAAGGTGCATCAAATAGAACTAAAGTTATTGCCCGGAAACCAATTGTTTACGCCCGCCCATCATTTCATCAAACTATAAGTCGAGTTTGACTTTGTCAAAACTCGACTAAAAAAAATATTGAGCATGCATAATCCCCTCACAACTCTTTATCCATGTACCATATATGAAAGGTGTAGCTTGAACCATGTTGGAGGGAGGGGTGGTAACATAACAAAAGAGAAAAAAGCTTAAAAAACACAACAAAAATGGCTGCCATGGCGCCATCTTGAATTTTGAAAAAAAATATTGAATGTGCATCATCCCATCACAACCCTCTATTCATGTACCAAATATGAAAAGTGTAGCTTGAACTATGTTGGAGTGAGGGGTGGTAACATAAAATAGAGAAAAAAGCTTTAAAAAAACACAACAAAAATGGCCCTGATGCCGCCATCTTGGATTTTGAAAAAAAAATATTGAACATGCATCATCCCCTCCCAACCCCCTCTATCCATGTGGCAAATATGCAAAGAGTAGCTTGAATCATGTTGGAGGGAGGGGTGGTAACATGAAAATAGAGAAAAAAAGATTAAAAAACACAACAAAAATGGCTGCCATTCCATCATCTTGGATTGTGAATAAAAAATTTTGAGCATGCTTCATCCGCTCTGAACAATTTATCCATGTACCAAATATGAAAGGTGAAGCTTAAAGCATGTTGGAGGGAGAGGTGGTAACATAAAAACAGACAGACAAAGTGCAATCCTATAGTCCCCTTACGGTTCCTGTAGGGGACTAATAACACTGCCATAAGTTTCTAGGAAAGTGCTGGACGTGTACACAAATAACATTGCCAAAATAGTCTTTTTGTGAAATGTTGGATGTACATACAAATAATGCTGTCAGTATCTCATTGTGAAATATTGGATGACCACACAAATAACACCATCAGAAGTGTCTCGTGAGGTGTTGACTGTCTAATGAAATAAAAATACAAATAGTTCCATCATAAGTGTCTTGTGAGGTGCTGGCAGTTCATACAAATAATGCAGTCAGTAGTTTCTAGTGAAGTGTTGGATGTCCATGCAAATAATGCTGACAGTAGCTCATAGTGAAATGCTGGATGACCAGGGGACTTGATTTGAATAAAAGTGAATTTGACCCCTGTTACGATGTTGTATACCAAATATTAAAAGATTCTGACTGGTGTTTCTGAAGAAAAAGGTTCTTTAAAGGCAACTTCACATACTGAAGCAAGTTAAAATTTGGGCTTCTGTACTGAGCCCAAATATAAACCATGGGGCTTAATTTTAATAAAATGGTATCTGACCCCGCTATGGAAGCTTTATACCAAACATCAAAAGGATTCTGATCAGTGTATTTAAAGAAGATTTTTAATATTTTTTTGAAAAATGCTGACTCAACATTTTTAAAATTCCCTCTACAGTATACTACAAAACCGATGACAAATATTTGTTTACCATTACATTCTACTGGTCCTATGGATACTTCATACCAAATACTTTGGGAAATATGGACATTTGAAAATATTTCTATTTCTATCTCCTGGAGTTCCAATGGAGATGTAGAAAATCTTTTATTGCATGAATCACATACTTATGACTCAATAGCACCACATACCAAATTTGGTTCAAATGGGCTCATCGGTTCAGAAAATAGAAATTTGGGGCAACGTTTGTGCCCCTACCATTACAAAGGCAACTAGAACGGTGTCATTTGTGTGCAAAGCAGTTAAGGCGTATCCCTGCATTTTAGTCTTCCATCACGACGGTCACAAATCAATTCACATACAATCAAAGTGTTATCACTGGGGCAATATAAGGCTTTGTAAAACTAGGAATCCTCCATGCAAATCTATGAACCCAATTATAGCATATAAACACACTTTCAATGTTTCAAATTAAAATCCTTGGAGCCTTTCACCGGAAGCCGATTCTCTCACAACAAAAGTGCTGTTACGGGAGCCACATGGGGCTAGATCAAAAATCTGAAAACTTTCTGCACATCTAGATACCCTACCTGAACATATGAACACACTTTTAATGTTTCAGAATAAAGTGGTGCTACAGGAGTCACATGGGGCCAGATCAAAAATTTGAAACCTTTATGCACATCTGGAGACCATACCTGAACATATGAACACACTTGCAACATTTTGAATTAAAAACTTTAGGAGCCTTTCGCTGGAAACCGATTTTCTAATGACAAAAGTCACGCTATGGGCACCACATGGGGCTGAATCAAAAAATCTGAAACCTCTATGCACATCTAGAGACCTTACCTGATCATATGAACACACTTTAAACAATCAAAATTACATATCCTAGGAACCTTTCGTCGGAAAGCGGTATTTTAGCTCAGTCTTTAAGTGGCACCACCTGTTGACAAAAATTCAAAAATATTTTTGTCATCTCTACATCATACTTGAGAAGTATGGCAAGTTAAATGAAAGTGTCAATGACACGGTAGCTCAACTTGACAGACTTGAACTTGGTAAGTTATAAATGAAATGGCAAAATTTAAGATCATTGGTACCAATGTTATTTGCTGAAATTTCAACATAACAGCATTGTGTGTGCACAACGTCAGAGTAATCCATACATTTTTAAATGTAAACTGTAAGACTGGCTTAAGGAAGAAAGTTGATACACAAATGCAGTATGTTCAAGGCTATTGTAAATGGCAACTTTTTTCACAGAAATGAATGCTAATCAATAGCTCTTATCTAAAGATCTTGCCTAATGCGCACACCAAGTTAAAACACAATCCTATGATAAATGTGGCCTGTAGGTCATGTCAAAGAAGAATGTTGATGCACAAATGCAATAAATTCAAAGATTGTTGCTAACAGCAACAGTTTTTGATGGAAATGAAAAGAAAATCAATAGCTCCTATCTTTGTCACCCTGCATAAGCATACAAAGTTTCAAAACAACCTGATAATGAATGTGCCCTCTGAGGCATGCCAAAGGAAGATGTTAATGCACAAATGCACTAAGTAGAAGGTCACTGCTTGTGGCAATGTTTTTTTTATGGCAATTCATAAATATACCCTGCAGATAGTGCAAAAGGGATAAGTTGATGCACAAATGCAGTAAGTTCAAAGGCTGGTGATAACAACAATAATTTTTTATGGAAATGAAAAAAAGCAATGGCTCACATCTAGAGGTCACCCCGAAGACACATACCAAGTTTCAAAGTGTTCCGATCATAAATGTGCCCTGAAGGGGCTGTTAAAGGGAAATATTGAGGTCTGACTAAACTAAGTTCAAAGGTCAGCGGCAACATTTTTTGACAAAAATGGAAGAAAATCGATAACTCCCATATAGATGTCACCCCACACAAGCACACCAAGTTTGCAAGCGATCCAAACATAAATGTGCCCTGCAGGGTGTGTCAAAGGGAAATATTGATGCTCAACTGCACAAAGTTTTTACTAAGTTTATTGCCAGTGGCAACATTTTTTGACGGAAATCGAAGAAGATTAATAGCTCCCATCTAGAGGTAATCCCAAACAAGCATACAAAATTTCAAACCGATCTAATCATAAATGTGTCCTGTAGGGCATGCCAAAGGGATATATTGATGCCTGACTAAACTAAGTTCAAAGATCGTTGCCAGCGGTAACATTTTTTGACGGATGGAAATGGAAGAAAATCGATAGCTCCCATCTAGAGGTCACCCCCAAACAAGCATGCCAGGTTTCAAAGCAATCCGATCATAAATGTGCCCTGTAGGGTGTGCTAAAGGGAAATATTGAGGTCAGACTAAACTAAGTTTTAAGAACGTCGGCCGCTGCAACATTTTTTGACGGAAATGGAAGAAAATTGATAGCTCCCATCTAGAGGTCCTCCAAACAAGCATGCCAGGTTTCAAAGCAATCCAGTCATAAATGTGCCCTGTAGGGTGTGCCAAAGGGAAATCTAAATTTTATAGTAAATTTCCTTTCTTATTATACCTACCACAATTGTTTACTACAGGCTTGCACTACAGTGGAAGTCCCTAACTCGGATAAAATACTCTCTATTTTTGTCTTTCCCAAGCAAGTTGGGAAAGAAAAGTGGTGCAAAAGCACCAATAAAAATAAGCCAAAACTGGGTCGAGTGCAACCGGCGCAGACCCAGTACGGGACGCTCTCTCCCAAGTACAACTCCACGACTTCTGTTGCCAGTGCGCATATACCATCTCTAAAGACTCATTCTTTTTGAATCCGTAAACGTTAGAGTTATGTGATCAGCGGGGAGGAAAGATTCTTTACCCATAAAGAAGACGGGAGGGCCTCCATGTAAACAATTGTGGTAGGTATAATAAGAAAGGAAATTTACTATAAAATTTAGATTTCTTATCAACCTACTCACAATTGTTTACTACAGGTTGAATAGACAAAAGGCTGGAGGGAATCGCATAACCAACCCCCACATAACCCTAGTGCACTGGAACCGTGAAGTAGAAGGAAGAGGTCCCGAGGCTTATCAACCATAATGTCGCAATCATTGGTAAAGGACAATGAAAAGAGACATATAAGCCTGTGTGACCCACAGACAGAAAAAGGGCAGTAACAGCACATGGCTGAAACTGACCCTCAAGAAGCCTAATGGCTATGGCAGACAACAGCCTGAGCAGAAGAAAGAGGACCCAGGGCAAAAAGGTCCTCCGACTGCTCCTGCAACTGGCGAAAATAAAAGGTGGAGAAAGTAGAAGCATTTCTCCAGTAGGCTGCCTGCATAACATCCGACAACTTGACGGAGTTAGAATAAGCCCAAGAGATAGACAGTGCCCGCACCTCGTGGGCAGAAATACGATTGGTAATACAATCGCCAGCTGCTAAACGACTATAAGCCATACGAATAGCAAGACAAATCCATCGAGAAATGGATTGAGGAGAGATCTTCTGCCGACCCGGAATGAGAGACAGAAAAAACCGTTTTCTGCCCTTCCGTATGAAGCGTGTCCGATCAAGATAAATGCGAATAGCACGGACCGGACAGAGCAAAGGGCGAGTACCCTCAACAGAGGGAAGAGCCCTGATACAGATAGGAGGAGGAGTAGTATCTGGTAACTGATTCTTAGCCAAAAAGGAGCAATCAGTGGTAAAAGTAACACTGTTGGGAGAGCTCCTAAAAAAGGTCGGGTCAACCGAGAGGGCGTGAAGCTCACTAACCCGTCTGGCCGAAGCAAATGCCATCAGAAAAGCCGTCTTATATGTGAGAAAATGCATATCCACCTGGGATAAAGGTTCGAACGGCGCCCCCTCCCCCAAGCAAAGCAGCACCCACGAAAGATTCCATCGTGGAGTAAGCTGCAAAGTCCGAGGCCTTTTCAAAGAAAAGTGCCGAACAAGCTTGGAGAGGTAAGGATTAGTGCCGATACGACACTTCCCCACATAAGAAAAAGTCTCTGAAAGCATAGACCTGTAACCCTTGATGGTAACAGGCTGGAGACCCCGAGAATCAAACAGATATACCAGAAACTCCGCAATCTGTGAAATCGAAGGATTGGCATAATCAACAGAGTGATCAGCACACCAACGACAGAAGACCTTCCATTTAACTGCAAAAACTAAACCAGTGGAGTGCCTCCTTGAAGAAGAAATGCACTCCACTGCTCGTCTCGAAAAACCTCTACGGAGGAGACAGGACCTGACAAAAGATATGCGTGAAGGCACAATGAAGTCGGGTCGACGGGAAACCTCCTCGGGCGACCTTGACAAAGAAGGTTGCGACGTAGTGGGAGACGTGCCGGAACCGCCGCCATCAGCGAGCGGAGCTGATTGATCCACACCCGCTGAGGCGACAGGGGAGCGATCAGAATGATTCGACAACTGCAGGCTCGAATTTTGGCGAGAACCTGAGGAAGAATCAGAACCGGCGGGAAGGCGTAGCCGACTAGACCGTTCCAATCGAGTGACAGAGCATCCACGGCAAAAGCCAGAGGATCTGGACACGGGGACACGAAAGTGTCCACCTGATGGTTCCAACGAGTCGCAAAGAGGTCGATGTGGGGACGTCCCCAGAGATCGCAAAGCGACTGCAACACTGCCCTGTGAAGCATCCACTCGGTGGAAATAACCCTGCCCTGTCGGGACAGGGAGTCGGCTAGGACGTTCAGACGACCGGGAATGTGACGAACAACCACTCCGGCGTGAACATCCTGAGCGGGCAGTAGAAGATCCCGAGCTAACTCGTACATCGGAAGCGAGTGCGTGCCGCCCTGGTTCCGAATGTAAGCAACCACCGTCGAATTGTCGGATAGTAGAAGGACCTGGCGATTCGACAGGTGAGGGATCCACTGCCTGAAACTCAGAAGAAGAGCAAGAAGCTCCTTCTGGTTGATGTGTAGAGCTGCTTGATCCTGGTCCCACATCCCGTGTAGGGAAAGACCGAGAGGATCCAACGTCGCACCCCATCCAAGATCGCTGGCATCTGCCGTCGGAACGCGATCGGACGTGGGTAAGTCCAGAGGAACACCCTGCGTAATCCACTGAACATCTGTCCAGGGAAGAAGGTGAGGATACAGAGAGTCCGGAAACGGAAGCACCTGATCCAGAGAATCTACATTCGGCCTCCAACGACTTAGCAGAATGTGTTGGAGAGGTCTGACACGCAGCCGACCTAGAGGAATGAGATCCGTCACCGAACCGCAGAGACCGATCAGCCGGAGAAAACTCCGGGCGGTCGTGGACCTGGACTGGGACAGAGTCAGAGCAAAAGCTGAGAGAATCACAGCCTTGGCCTGGGGAACAGCCACCAAATTGAATTTGGTTTGGAAAGACATCCCCAGATGACAAAACGACTGAGAAGGGACCAGGTCCGACTTCTCCTCGTTGACTCTGAATCCTAGCGACGTGAGCAAGCTCAACAGAGTGGCGACATCCGATTCCAGTAAGGCAGCATTGGAATGCCTCTGGAGGATATCGTCCAGATATGCTGAAGTAGTCACCCTGGACTGTGTGCGATGGAACGCTATCACATGCGACATCAGTCTGGTGAACGCCCAAGGAGCCAGGTTGAGGCCGAAAGGCATGGCCTTGAACTGGTAAACTCGCCCCAGAAAAGCGAACCTGAGATACTTCCGTGACGCCCGATGCATCGGAACGTGGAAGTAAGCATCTCGCAGGTCGATGCTGGCTGCGAAATCTCCCTGGTGAATTGATTGGCGGACCGACCTGAAAGTCTCCATGCTGAACTTGGGAGCAATGATAGACTGGTTCAGGAAACTCAGATCGATAACCGGTCGGAGTCGGCTGTCCTTCTTCGGCACCAAGAACAGGCGGGAATAGAAACCCACTGACTTGACGACCTCGATCGCCCCCTTTGCCAGGAGATTGGCAATCTCTGTGGACAATAGTTCCCGACGTAAAACGTCTGAAGGAACTGTGGTTGGAAGAGGCACCCTTGACAGAGTGGGGTGCCGTCGGAAGGATATGCGCAGCCCGGACCGAACAACATCTAACACCCATGGATCGGATGTGATGGTGGTCCAATGGTCTGCGAACTCTGCTATCCTTCCTCCAACCTGGGACGAGTCGAGGTGAGGACCTTCATTTCGAGCCCCGACGAGGCCCGCGAGAGGAGAAACCACCTCCTCTGCTAAATGAAGAATCCTGAGACTTCCCTTGATTCTGCCGACCCTACCTTTACCCCGTGAGTAAGAAGTAGAGGCGGCGGCAGAAGGACCAGCCTTTTGCTTCACAGAGGAAGCAGAAGGGTACTTGTTAGGCTTGGAACGGCCCTTGCCTCCCCGAGAAGGCTGATCAAGCTGACGAAACAGCAGCTGATCTTTGGAATGACGTAGGACGTCATCCCGGACCGTCGACATGGAACCATGGAAAAGTTGCGGACCTGCCAAAGAAGCAGATCGAAGAGTAGCACGCTGCTCCTCGGGAAGGGATCGTCCTGTGTCCAGCACAGCGTCCCTTCGAACTAATTCCAAATTGGCCGTGTTACAGGCATGCGTGTGAGTAAGGTGCATAAGTGCCTTGGACAGCACACGCAAAGGAGCCTGTACCTCGTCAAACTTATCTGGAGGCAGATAAGCAGCCAAAGCTGAGACGACGTGATCTGAGAGAGAAAGCATGCCAAGCATCTCTAGATAAGCCCAACGTGGACTCCAGAGTCGTCATTGGAATGACGGCAGACTTGGGCTTGGAAAGCCCGAGGGAAGTGGAGTCCTGCTCCAGAACCGTCAAAGCCTGGCAGACTGACGGATTGGCGGAATCGTAGGAACGATAATGCACAGGAGGCAGAAAGGTGTCAACCCTGGTGAAGAACGAAGTCTTCAAAGCCTTGGAATTCAGCTTGGCATCCAATGCTGAAAAAGCTTCAACCACCTGTACCGACTGGCATGGTCGAAGGCGCCCAGAAGCAGGTTGCTCCATAGGCTGTTGGCGCGCGACCGATGATCGCGGCCAGGCTGACACTGTCGGCTGGTTAGCGGGTTTGAGCTCAGGCAGAAACCCAAACACAAAGTCAAGAGCCGCCCCCAAGTCCGAAGACTGCTGGCCCTCGACCTCAAGCATGTCGGACTCCTCCCCAGAGTCGGAAGACACATAGCCCATCGTGGGCAAACCAGCCGATGCCTCCCATGGTGTCGGGACACCAGAGGAATCGGAAACCAGGCTGTTTCCAATCCGGGGAGGCGGTGCCATAGGAGGCGCCTGGAAACCACCCATAGCCTCGCTGGAAGCAACAGGAAGGCTCTTAGAAAGACCCTGAGTGAGTAAGGAGAGGGCCTCCCTAAGCTCACTGCCTGTACCGACTGGTTCGACAGGGGAGCGAACCGGCAAAGTGGCTTCACCTCTGACCCTCTCAACCAGCGAAGGGTCACGATCCTCCAAAACACCCGACGCGGGACGACGGGCGGCAGCCAAAACATCTGAAGGCAGACGTGTATAGGGGTACGAAGCACCCCGAGGATCAATATTGCGAGAACTCATGAGAGTCACCGCGGACCTCTGCGGGGCAGAAGGTCCAGGCTGCACAAAAGGCGTTGGTCCCCCAAAACTGGTCGTGTGACCAGAGTGAGTAGACGGAAACGCCACAGAGTTCATAGTGTTTCCACTACGAACATCCGAATCCAAAGACACAACTGTGGTGCTCGACGGCGAAGAGACCACAGCGATGGGCAGCCCCTTCCGACTTCGCCGAGTTGAAGTCAGGGAAGGCTGAGGCCGATATCCCACGTCTACAGTATCAGACAGTCCTGCAGTCCCCTGCAGTGAAAAGCCGAGGCCGGCTGAAACAGACAACGAAGCAGACGGGCCTGCAGCAGTAGTAGATACGTCGAGAGTCGTTGAGGCTGGTGAAAAAGTGGAGAGAGCA
Source organism: Pictodentalium vernedei (assembly GCA_031216915.1). Classification (NCBI taxonomy): domain Eukaryota; kingdom Metazoa; phylum Mollusca; class Scaphopoda; order Dentaliida; family Dentaliidae; genus Pictodentalium; species Pictodentalium vernedei. The sequence continues at coordinate 124,988,506 of CM062289.1, read as the reverse complement.
CACCGGCTCGGCTCTGAAGGAGGAGTCACAACCCTAGTGAGAGCCTCAGATGTTGACTGGAGGGGGACCGTAGTCCCGGAACCAGGCATCTCTACACCAGAACACTCAACGGCTCCCGCAGTATCCACCACAGGAAAAGACTGCACATCCCCCACGGAGGAGGAATAACTCTCACCAGACAAAGTCGGCTCGGGAGGCCCCGAACGACCACGTTCTCCTTTCCCGCGGGAGCGGGAGGCACGGCCACGAGAACGAATGACACGGTTTACTGACGCCCAGAAGGTGGAAGACCATGTTCCACAGACACCACACGGCCGCTCGGCCGAACACCCATTACAGGAGGAACAAGACGAATGTACATCGTCCACATGCTTTGGAAGCAGACATTGCCCACAAGGAATTGTCCTGGGCATGATAGAGGTGAGAGGAGCAGAGAAGGTGAGATGAGAAAACAGAACACCCCCAAAGAAGAGAGAAAGGTGACAGAAACAAAGACCCCAGATGGTCGACCGGGAACCACCCAACAGGAAGACTACTCTCAAAAGAAAGAAGAAACACTGTAGGAGTGGTACCCCGCTGACACCTAACTCTAACACAATTAGAAAATTTTGCAAAAAAAGCATTAACAATAATTGTGAAAAAAAATCTAAGTCCGAACCGCGTGGCACGCGAAATACGCGCGCGACTCGAAAGAGAGCAAATAAATATACATTATGGGCATATAATAGAAAAGAGAATATATAAAACACTGTTCCTGAGAATACAAAGGATACACTGTGGTATAATGAATCAGGAATCATCAAAACATCGAGCTGGTGGAACACTGATAAGCGTGCAAAAACATCTCGACACGAAGCGGATTTTAAAAAGAATGAGTCTTTAGAGACGGTATATGCACACTGGCAACGGAAGTCGTGGAGTTGTACTTGGGAGAGAGCGTCCCGTACTGGGTCTGCACCGGTTGCACTCGACCCAGTTTTGGCTTATTTTTATTGGTGCTTTTGCACCACTTTTCTTTCCTTTTCTTTCAGCACTTGCTTGGGAAAGACAAAAATAGAGAGTATTTTATCCGAGTTAGGGACTTCCACTGTAGTGCAAGCCTGTAGTAAACAATTGTGAGTAGGTTGATAAGAAATATTGAGGTCTGACTAAACTAAGTTTTAAGAAAGTTGGCCACGGCAACAATGACGAAAATTGAAGAAAATCGATAGCTCCCATCTAGAGGTCACCCCAAACAAGCATACCAAGATTCAAAGCGATCTGATCATAAATGCGACCTGTGAGGTGTCCCAAAGGAAATTGTGGACATACGTATGTACGTCCAGACATACGTACGTACGTACGCCGACGGACCAGAAGTAATACAAAAAGCTAAGCTTGACTTTGTCAAGTTGAGCTAAAAAATTATAGCTAAAAAACGGATGTACAAACAGAGATCATCACTATATCCGTGCATTTTTGAAAATGCAGGAATAAATATTGCTCCACGAAACTCCGTTTGCACAAACTTGATTCTACATTTCAAAAGGCAGCTCAGTACCAACTATTACGACATTGTACCCACTGGTTCATGAGAAGATTTTTTTAAAATTTGGGAGCATTTGAACCAACCCCTCCCAATGGCACTGGGCTGGGCAAGTTGATTTGAACAAAAACAAAATGCGATCTCAGAACAAGCAATCATCTCAAATTTAACTGGAATCAGTTCAGTGGTTTTGAAGGAAAAGCAGCAAACACCACCTTTATGATGGACGAAAAGTGATCACTGAAGCTCACCCGGACTTTCAGTCAGGTGAGCTAATAAAATCAACAGACAGCAATGTCAAAGATAATAATTTTTTTATTGGGGTTTTATGACATTTTCAACAGCCAACCCATGTCGGACAGTTTAACTGGTAGAGTGCTGAATTATTTTTGGTCATCAAAATTTGTTCACGTTTCTTTGCCTTGTTACAATTTATGGGAGAGTGCCTAGCACTCTCCCATAAATTGTAACATGGCAAATCCTTACAGACTAAATATTTTCTCTTCATAGATGATATACAGCACATCTACTGAATATGAAGTCTTTAAACTGAGGTACCTGAACTTAGAATAAAGCCCAAATGTGGGCTTCCAGCACTCTACCAGTTAAGGGGTGGAGGAAGACAGAGTACCCAGAGAGAACCACTAAAACAGTGGCAAACAGCCATCAGACTTCCCAACATTCTAACTCGGCACACACAAGCTGGGTTAGCATTGGCTGAAAACAAGTGCGCCATAGAAGTGCAGTTTGCCTTAGTACACAGTGTCACCTTTCTCCCACGTGGTTAATCAGAATTAAGAGCCCTTTCTAAGAACACAATACAGTTACCCCTGGTGCGGATCGAACTACGGACATTTCAGATTCAAGTTCAATGCTAGAAGCACTGAGCCACCACACCTCCAGATAATAATTTAAACCAAACACATTTTTGCTTCGAGTGAAAACAGGTGATAAATGGTAAAAGACAATGTGATTTTGTGTTTGAACATTTTTTCATACTATCCTCACAGAGCATAATTTTTCAAGAAAAAACACTTTTTAAGTGAAAATTTCACTTTTACTTCTCAACTGAACTCTGATGTGGGTGATCAAAAAATGCAGACTGGTCATATGTTTCACCGAGAAATTTCCCAGTGGGCCCCCATTGGAAGCCCACAGGGCCCCTAAAATTCATGCAGCACAACATCTATTGGTGCACAAAATTGAGTAAAAATGACCAAAAGGTGAAGCTGATCTGATTGCATAGACTGTCGGTTTATCGAAATGTCCTCCCATTGGCAGTCCACATAGAGGGCATTCCGATATACCAGCAGTCTAGACTGCCATTGATTGGCCAGATGCAAGGAAACCGCATTCTTTCGGTTCGAAAAATCATAATTTCCTTCTATTGGGTCGATCTATGATCTTTCAGTTCACACTTTTGTCCGGATCCGAGCTCCCTTAGTACATTTCTGGACAACTTTTTTGGCCCTATCTGCCCCTGAAAAAATGTCACTATAGGTGTGTAATCCACTAGTTTCCAGAAGAACTTTCTCCAGACAACAGTGAATAGTTGATTGTTACTTTCCACTGTTATATATATATATATATATATATATATTATATATATATATATATATATATATATGTATATATCCTTACCTGAAATGTCTTTCAAGAAGAGGTCTCACATGAGGATTTTCTCAAGTTTGGTCATGTCATCAGCCATGGTACTAGTTCTAGGGATCCTCACTTTTCACTCCTGTATTTTCTTGACTCCTGTTAGGGATTGGACCCTGACCTTTGGGGACACCCTCAAAGTGTTTGAATATTATGGCTTGTATTTCCTCAAATCACCATCTCTCAGAGGGGCAAGTCTGGCTATCTGAGGGATTGAAACAATAAACCACAACAGTGATGGGTAGGCATTTTTGTAGCATATGTTGTCGATCCCAGTCAGAAAACCCTGTATGGTGTCTCAAGTTAACCTCAACAATACTGACATTTTCTTCTTTCTGACTTCAAAGGTGTTTACTTGTCTTTGACTCAACAAGTCTCCTTGACACCACTCGCGCGAGAACTTGATTTTCAGCATGTATTTGCCTGCAGGGACTTCTCTGACAAGCCATGCTGCTCTCCCCTCTGACATCCAGGGCCATATGGATTCTCTAAACGACCTGGATCCCACCAATGTCCAACGGTTTTCTGAGCCTCCCTGTGGAGAAAAACAAGCCCACGCCATCAAGTTCAAGTCAGCCTTTAGCATCGTTCAGAATCTCCATCCACTGTTTATTGGCAGGTAAACTTACAGAGATACAGGTTTGGGTGTCCAGATAAATGAATTATTGCTCTGGTGCCAGGTCTGACATAGTTGCAGTGTGCAGGAGTAAGATGGATAGCCTTTATCACACGTCTTTAAACGGGAATTTGGACCTCCTTAAGCGAGGTAAAAACCTTTGCAAGGTCTTTTACTGATCTTTTTCAGTGTGAATTAGTTTTGGGGCATTTCGATAAACAACAAACTTGAAAAAGTCCTGTCAGACCTTATCCCAACTCCTTACTTACAGTAGGGTTTAGGCTCAGGGGCACACTTTTTTAACCCTTTACCCAACGTAAAGCCAAAATCGACCAGCGTTATTCTCAAAAATCGCCAATTAATTTTCAAAATATTTTCATTTTTTGTCTCAAAAACATAGGTTATGACCCCTCGTTGGAACGAGCTCGTCGAGCTCGTTCCAACGAGGTGTCATAACCTATGTTTTTGAGACAAAAAATGAAAAAATTTAGTTATTCAAGAATTTTTTTTGCAAGTGTCGTCTGCTTTTCATGTTAGGTAAAGGGTTAAACTGGGCATGATGTTGTCAGCACTACAGTGATCATAGACACAGCATTTAATACAAGTAGTGTGATGGTCAGACATCAGCCACTTCCACAGGTTCTTTGCTGGCATTTTTACCTTGTGTATACCAGTAGTTTAGGTAACCAGTCACTCTTCGGAACTGTACTTGTTGCAACCTCGAATGATCAGACAAGTTGATATGTTGTATGTACTCTTCTGAGATGTGTTGAGAGGTCTTCCTGCATATTTTGTTGATATTCTCTTATGTTATATGATGTTTCCTTATTGAACAACTATTAGTGAAGTGGTGATACATACCCTTGATGATTACTAATCTGTCTAAATTTCATTCAACCATTCCCTATTTCTCTGATCTTCTTTTTGATTTTCACAGTTTGGAGGCCCAATTCAGATGTTTTTGTAAGAAAACCACCATTAAACTACCACTCATGGAATTCTGCCACAAGCAATTTTTAGCTTGCCTTAACTGCTCATGCAATTTAATCCGGCATGAGCGTTTTTTTGCTCACCTACTTTCAGCTATTTTTGATGGTGACGGACCATGGAACGTGTGTACAGAATATGCTGGGTACATGTATGTGTCGGCCACTACATGTACCAGTTCCCCTGAACTTCTTGATCGATCTGACCACACTGGGTTGGAGGGGATAGTGAAAAATGAAGACAGGTTCATTCATTAACATTTTATTAATTCATTTAAAATTGATTGGCTTGAATGCACTCGAAGGAGAAATTACCCAATTCGGTATTAACCACCTTCACTCTGATGTCAAAATACCAAAATTTCAGGAAGCTGTTTTTTCCCATAATGCATCTAGAAATTTGCCCAATTCAACCTCGTTTGACAGAGCTTAATGAGCTCTGTCAAATGAGATTGAATTGGTTAAATTTCTAGTTGTATTATGGGAAATTTTTTCTGTCTAAAATTTAGATATTTTGACATCAGTGTGCTGGGGGTTAACTAAGTCTTTAGAAGATCTTTGTGAAGCAAAAAAGTGAAAATGATTGCAGGAGAGCAATTTGCTCGCCTAAGTAGGTTCCAGGTGAGCGATTTATTGCCACCCTGGATTTTTCAGAAATCCAAGCCTGAACTACCATCACAAGTTGGAGTGACATGATTCCCATACAATATTTATTTTTTACTCTGGTCATTATAAGCATGTGGACTGGCATGTGTAATATGCACACAGGGACGTATTTATAATTTCTGTGTCCATCACATTCCTATCGTCTCAACAAAATTGTCAGTGACTCGCTACTGTTAACTGGTAGAGTGCTGAATTATTTTTCGAAGCCAAAATTTGTTCACATCTCTTGACCCTGTTACAATTAATTATACTGTGGCAGTAGTTACTCTACAATAAATTGTAAGAGGCAAAGCCAGACAAAATAATTTCATTTCAAAGTTAATATGAAGCACATCCATAAAATATGAAGCCTTTTTGTTACGGTACCTGTACTTAAAAATAAGCCCTGAATGTCTGGGCTGTACGGTGGGTGGAACATGCATTACTCATCTCGTACCCCTCTCCCCCCATGAATAGTGGGTTAAAGTTCATTTCCACTAAAAGTTAAAAGTATCGATAATTCGACATGGGAACCAGCCAATTATCAAGCAGACCATCAACCTTTTGAATGATGGGTGATTTTGCTTATCAGTCTATCACTAGTTGAAATTTTTTTATTTCGACATCTTTGTGCTGAGGGTTAAATTTACTGATTAACCTGGTACACTCTGCTGTCAAAATGGCAAAGTATTCAGCAGCAAATATTTCCCATAAAGCAGTTTGATATTTAAGCAAATATACCTCCTTGTTTGACGGAGCTCAATGAGCTCTGTCAAACACGATATAATTAATTAAATTCATTGTTAAACAAGAGAAAAACAGAGTGAATAGAAAAATTCTGTTGCACAACCAGAGTTCTAGGGGTTAACAGAAACTACTTTGAGAGCTGGAAGCCACTATCAGGGCTTTCCAAATGAAAGTGTCAATGACACTGTAGCTTAACTTGACCGTGAGTTGTGTTTGATGAAAAGGACAATGTTCAATGTTTATGAAAGGATTATGAAATACTACAAGAATGGTGATAATTGAGAATATGTTAATTTGTGTTCCCTGTATGCGATGTTTTCAATAAAAATAATTTGAGGTGTAGACTGTACTAAAGAAGTGAGGGTGGGTTAATGTGGCCCTCACAGTCAATGTATGTCAACTCAAGCTACCAAGCTACAGTGAAATTATTCCAAAACGAGTCATCCTATCAAGTTAAAATTAAATCCCTTCATAGATATGGCCTGTAGACTGTGCTAAAGGTTTTCGGGCTTTGGGCCTGTGTAGCCATCACGGTTGATCGATTGCAACTAAAAGGGGACATCCTCATCTAGACATTTTACTGAGTCATCCTACCAAGATACAATGAAATCCCTTCATAAATATGACCTGCAGTCTATGCTAAAGGTTTTCAGGTTTTGGGCAGCCATCACGGTTGAATGATCACCACCAAAAGGGGACGTTCTCATCTAGACATTATCTGGAATCATCTCACCAAGTTACTCTGAAATCCCTTCATAAATATGACCTGAAAGGTTTTCGGGCTTTGGCCCCCTGCAGCCGTCACAGCTGACCAATCGCAACCAAAAGGGGACGTTCTCATCTAGATATTATATGGAATCATCCTACCAGGTTCCAATGAAATCCCTTCATAAATACGGCCAGTAGTCTATGCTAAAGGTTTTCAGGTTTTGGCTCGGGCAGCCATCATGGTTGATCGATCGCGACCAAAAGAGATTCTCAACTAGACGTGACCTCAAACCTGCATGTGAAATTTTGTGACGATCGGACAAGAACTATGGGGTGTAGCCTATGCTAAAGGAAAATATGGACAGACTCACAGACCAACAGACTCACAGGCTTCCGCATGCATGCTGGCAATAGCTTATCTTGACTTTGTTAAGATAAAAATGAGGGAAGCAGAGCAAAAGCCAATGTTTTCTTTGCTCATGTTTTATATTCAGTCAAACCCAAATAATATTTTGTTTATATCAATGTGTTTTATGACAAATTACTGGAGAGTGCATGTAGGCACTTTCCAATAATTTGTAATAGAACATATTTTCTATAACTAATTCAGACCAACAAAAATCATTACGTGTACACTCCAGACAAAAAAATTATCCAAAAATCGACTGAGTGTGTTATGTGTAATTACATAATGTCAGACGTCCACTCACTAATCAGTGTTGATTGGACTGTATTGGGAAAAGATTCGCCAATTAACATATTAATTTCTGTTCACTAAATCTTTTTTTTGTACCCGATACATTTTGTTTGGGAATTTTGTATATCAAATAAAATCTTCAAAGGTGAAAATCGGTTCGAAACATCCCGTTACTTTGTGCGATAAATTTGACCCAAAAAATGAGAATTTTGCCGATCACGTGCAACAGTGTGGCTCTTCCGTCAATTGGATCTACATTGCATGAAATATTCTGCAGTCATTGGAGACCGGCGAACAAACTCAGTATTCAGTCTGTTTTTCAACAGACACAGAAAGTTATAGATTGCTCATACATTTTTTATTTTTGAACATCAAGGGAAGAAACATCATAATCCACCCAAATGTCAAATTATAACATGATTTTTGTGACATATCTGGCAGCTATTTACAGCCTCCAAAATTCAGTGAAGTGGATTGTTGTCGAAACAGATCAGACCCGTGCGGATAGCAGACGATGCTTGCGAAATAAATTCTTGGATAACATTTAAAAATTTCAAACTTTTGTCTCAAAACATAGCTTATGACCCGTCATTGGAACGACTTGAAATCATCAAGCTCATTCCAATGAGAGATCATAAGCTATGTCTTTTGGACAAAAATTTAAAACATAATATGGCAGTTACGTCGGGTAAATAGTTAACAGAAAGCTTGCTAGCGGTTTTCATGCTTTTTTCCCACATATTGGACGATTAATTTTTAAAAAAAAATAATACATTCTCATTTTAGTTCATCTAAAGTATTTCAGTAAAAAACTCATGCTACAATAAAATTTAATTCACCAGGTTTCAACTTTGAAATGTTTGGGCACTCGGCACAGTATAGAATCCATAATCTTGTGTCAGAAAAGCTTTTGCAGCAGCAAAACGCCAGGATGTATCGCCTGGACTGTCACAATGTTGTTTCAGAAATATCCAACACCCAGAACACATTTTTTTCACTGAAATACTTGTTCTATACCATAATTTCATTTAAAAAATACAGATGAACTGTTACGAGAATGAATGAAGACAAGATCATTTAGACGGGGACAATCCAACCTTCAATTATACATGGGGGTGGGGATCCAAATCATATATCAGCGAAAATTTTATTTTAATATGAAAACAAATTGAAAATCTCACGAATTAAGGAACAGATTTGTTCAATTCCTATATTAAACTGCAGTACAGCATTCTGGAAATGAAAGATATGGCATTTCTATCTGAATATTTTATTAAATGTAGGTTTTAAAAATTTTCTGACTGAACAATATAATGGCTAAATCAGGGACAGTCTCTGAAAGATTTTTCTCCCGAAACATTAATTGGTTATGTAATCCTTCTCACATGACCGCACTAAAACAGCTTTTCATACCCGGTCATTTCTACACAAACAATGGGGTATTAACAAGTGCGGTTTTGTATGCAGTGTACGCATAATGCAATCTAGCCCTCAAGCAGTTAAGGGAGAAACCTAAAAATTATTTTTTTTATTTATTGGAGTTTAAGGTCACATTATTTCTGACCATGACAGTTTTACGGGTGAAGGAAGCTGGAGTACCCAGAAAGAACCACCAAGCAACAGCAAGCAACTATCAGCTCCCCAACATATTAACTTCACACAAGCAGGTTTAGCATTGGTTGAAGACAGATGCACCATCAACATGCAGTATGCCTTAGTACACAATGCCACCGTGCCTCCATGTAGGCACTGAAGGTGAAGTGTCTTGCCCAAGGACACAATGTGGTTGCCGTAGGTGGGATTCGAACTGAGGACCTCTTGGTTTGAAGCCTGCACCTCTACCAACTCAGCCACTGCACCCCGCAAACCTAAAAATATCATTCAGCCAATATGCATATCTTCAAAACTGTAGAAAAGATCCATGCTATCAACAACGTTTAAAATAAAAAAAACTTGCTATTGCAACTTGAATTAACAATTTTACTCACAACTGTAAATATGCAATAATAACTTCCTGAACAGACTACAATAGACTATCTATGGTGCAATAACAATTCTTCATAAGGTGTCAAGTTTACAATTGTTTTTTATTTTCCATTGTGGAATTAAAAACCAGTTTTCTTGGTGTTAATTAGATTGAGTGCCACATGTCTCACAATTTTTATCTTTAATTGGAAACACATCACAGTAACCTTGTGTTGTCTTCCCACTTAATGTCTGTATGCCACATATCTCAATCTCTAATTTATTATTCATCTTTAGGAAACAGAGACTATTGTTTATGTACAGTTTTTGTTGTTCCTTTTTCCTCTTTTTTTTCTTCTTCTGATCTTCTTTCTTCTCTTCATTCCCTTGCCTGTACAATAACACTGAATATGATAATCCTATCTCAATTCATTTTGGCATACTGATAGATAGGCCCTATACCCGGCCATCTATGATTTTCAGGCTACTGAAGGCCTTGGGAGTGGCTCTAGAGTGTCTTCTCTCTTCACTCCCATGTCCGCACATCATCTCAAATTCAAATAATACTATCTTGATTCTTTTTGGCATACAGATAGATAGTTACTGGTACTCGGACATCTTGTTTTTTTCAGGCCATTATAGGCCTTGTCCACAATATGAAATGCACCCATCTTGGTTCTTTTAATGGCACTCTCCCACAAACTATAACAAGGCAAATCCTTACACTCTAAATAATTTTACTTTCAAAATAATATGAAGCACATCAACAGTATAGGAAACCTTTAATGTGTTTACTACCCACACTTCAGAGTAAAGCCCAAATTTAGGCTTCCAGCAGTCAACCAGTTAAAATGGGCAGCACATGTATATAAAATTGACTAAACTTGACTTCATGAGTTTATTGCTGCGATACTGTTGCCATAGATGCTGAAAACGACCTTAAACACCAATAAATAAATATGTGTTTAGCGCAGCAATGTGGGTGCTGACAACTGTTAACATTATTCACTTATTATATCCATGCAATAAATAAAATTCTTGAGACCCATATTGAAGACATGAGAGGGTTAACCACACACACCATTTAACTGGTAGAGTGCTGGGAGCCCATATTTGGGCTTTATTTTGAAGTGCAGGTACCACAATTTAGAGGCTTCATCTTCTGTGGATGTGCTTCACATTATCTTTGAAGCAATATTATTTTATCAGTTAGGATTTGCCTCGTTACAATTTATGGGAGAGTGCCTATTGGCACTCTCCCATAAATTGTAACAAGGCAAAGATTCATAAAGAAATTTTAAGGACCAAAAATAATTTAGCACTCTACCAGTTAAATATTCCATTTTAATAATTGTTAACTGCCAAAGATATTCTGAAAAAGACCTCCCCCACCTCTTAGAATTGAAGATATCTTGTATTATACGGCAGAACTGAATAATATATAAAACTGCCTTGCAAAGCAAAGAATTTCATACATTTGGTTTGATGAATTGGAAGCATAAGAAACTGTAACCATTTGAGTGCTAAATTATTTATCAGCATGTCTTTGCCTTGTTATAATAGGCACTCACCCATAAATTGTAACAAGGCAAATCACTAAAGACAAAATAATTCCATTTCAATGATAACTGAAGCATATCCACTAATAATGAAGCCTTTAAGCTGTGATACATGCACTTTAAACCAAAGTCCAAATATAAGCTTCCTGCATGCTACCAGTCAAAACAACAGATAAGATTTAGTGTGACAGCACTATTCTTCCATGTAATTTGTTTACGTTTTGTTTTAATTTAAATATAAAATAGTTATTGGTACTGTTTACTGTTACCAGAGAATTTAAAAACCCTGTGGCCCATAGTGCCACACCAAAGGCCTCTCGAATCATGTGGTCCATAGTGCCACACCAAAGGCCTCTCAAAGTCTGACGTAATATCCCCATCCAATGCTTTTTGGTATACTCAGCCATTTATGTTTTTCAGGATTTGAGAGGTCATATGACCTTAAGCTATACGTTTTTACATCCTCTAATATTTCTGGTACAGTAGAATCCTCTTAATTGAATATCCATTTTGCCAGTGAAAATTATTCAATTAACAGGCGTATACAATTAACAGGGATTTGGTCAGTTTCTTGTGTTCTGGAGGTAAACTGAGCATTTATTCTAACAAACAATCATCTCAAATTTCTCTTAAATCATTTCAGCAGTTTTGGAGGAGAAGCAAACACCATGTTCACGGACGACTGACAAAGAGTGATCAACTAAAGTTTACCCTGACTTTCAGACAGGTGAGCTATTAAAAGTCAGGGAGTGCAGTGGCTTAGTGACTACGACACTCTAGAGTTCAAACTGAAAGGTCCATGGTTCATTCCCTGCAAGGCAAAGCACTTAATCCCAGCCGTCCACGTGGGGGCATGGTGGCAGTGTACTCAGGCACACTGCAAGTTAATGGTGTACTTGTCTTGAACTAATGCTAACCCTGCTTGTGTGAAGCTAGTAAGTAAAATATCTTGAGAGTTGCTCGGTGATTCTCTCTGGGTATTCTGGGTTTCTCCACCTGTAAAACTGACCGACATGTTAAACCCAAATTAATAAATAAATAAATAAATAAATAAATAAATAAATAAATAAATAAATAAATAAATAATGGTTTAGATAAGAAATGTCACTAAGAAATCTGAAGCATAATTGTGACATTCACCTTGGCACATGGAATGTAAATGTGGCAAATGATACACTATCAGATGATATTTACATGTAAGAAGTTTCATCAAGCTTTGTCAAGTAGTAAGAAAATTATGGTCTGTACAAACAAAATGCTGATGACAGATGACAGATGACATGCGATTATTTATTTATTTATTTATTTACTGGTGTTTAAGGTCACATATTTCTGCACAATGGCTAATCATGACCATGACAGTTTTAATGGTGGAGGAAGCCGGAGTATCCAGAGAGAATCACCGAGCAGCAGTGAGCAACTGTCAGCTCCCCAACATACTAACTCCACACAAGCAGGGTTAGCATTGCTTGAAGACAGGTACACCATCGATGTGCAGTAAGCCTTAGTACACAACATCACCATGCCCCCACGTGGGCAATGGGAGTGAAGTGTCTTGCTCAAGGACACAGCATGGTTGCCGCAGGTGGGATTCAAACCGAGGACCTCTCGGCTTGCAGCCTGCACCTCTACCAACTGAGCCACCGCGCCACCATGACATGTGAAGAAAAGCTCCACTGACTTTGTCAGAACAGAGCGAAAAACTTGTTAAACCCCAATAAATAAATAATTAAATAAATAAATAATGGTCTAGATTAAAAATGTCATAATATGAGGTGTACACTGTACTAAAGAGCTGAGGGGTGGGTTAATATGACCTCACAGTTAATGTATGTGGCCCTCACAGTTAACATATATCAACGAAAGTTACCAAGTTACAGTGAAATTATTCCAAAACGAGTCATCCTATCAAGTTACATTGAAATTCCATCATAGATATGGCCTGCAGAGTGCGCTAAAGGTTTTTGGGCTTCGGGCCTCTGTAGCCGTCAGTTTCCCAATTGCGTCCAAAGGGACGTTCTCATCTAGACATTATATGAAGTCAACCTACCAAGTTACAATGAAATCCCTTCATAAATATGACCTGTAGACCGTGCTAAAGGTTTTTGGGCTTTGGGCTCTGGCAGCCATCATGGTTGAATGATCGCAACTAAAAGGGGACATTCTCATCTGGGCATCATCTGGAGTGATTCTACGAAGTTACAATGAAATCCCTTCATAAATATGACCTGTAGACTGTGCTCAAGGTTTTTGGGCTTCGGGACCCTGAAGCCGTCACAGTTGACCAATCACGACCAAAAGGGGACGTCATCATCTAGGCATTATATGGAGTCACACTTACGGATTACAATAAAGTCCTTCCATAAATATGACCAATAGACTATGCTAAAGGTATTGGGGTTTTGGGCTCGAGCAGCCATCAAGGCTGAGCGATCAGGACCAAAAGGGGACGTTCTCATCTAGACATTATTTGGAGTCATCCTACCAAGGTACAATGAAATCCATTCATAAATATCACCTGTAGACTGTGCTAAAGGTTTTTGGGCTTCAGGCCCCTGTAGCCATCACAGTTGCCTAATGGTGTCCAAAAGGGGCTGTTCTCATCTAGACATTATATGAAGTCAACCTACCAAGTTACAATGAAATCCCTTCATAAATATGACCTGAAGACTGTGCTAAAGGTTTTCAGGCTTCGGGCTCGGGCAGCCATAATGGTTGAATGATCGCAACCAAACGGGGACATTCTCATCTGGGCATCATCTGGAGTGATCCTACAAAGTTACAATGAAATTCCTTCATAAATATGACCTGTAGACTGTGCTCAAGATTTTTGGGCTTCGGGCACCTGTAGCCATCACAGTTGACCAATCACGACCAAATGGGGATGTCATCATCTAGGCATTATATGGAGTAAACCCAACAAGTTGCACTGAAATCCTTCCATAAATACGACCTATAGACTATGCTAAAGGTCTTTGGGCTTGGGCAGCCATAAAGGCTGAATGATCACGACCAAAAGGGGATGTTCTCATCTAGACATTATTTGGAATCATCCTACCAAGCTACAATGAAATCCCTTCATAATTATGACCTGTAGACTGTTCTAAAGGTTTTCGGGCTTTGGGCCCCTGTAGCCGTCACAGTTGCCCAATCGTGTCCAAAAGGGGATGTTCTCATGTAGACATTATATGAAGTCAATCTACCAAGTTACAATGAAATCCCTTCATAAATATGACCTGTAGACTGTGCTCAAGTTTTTTAGGCTTCGGGCTCGGGCAGCCATCATGGTTGAATGATCGCAACCAAAGGGGACAATCTCATCTGGGCATCATCTGAAGTGATCCTACAAAGTTACAATGAAATCCCTTCATAAATATGACCTGTAGACTGTGCTCAAGGTTTTTGGGCTTCGATCACCTGCAGCCATCACAGTTGACCAATCACGTCCAAAAGGGGATGTCATCATCTCAGCATTATATGGAGTCAACCTAACAGGTTACAATGAAATCCTTCTAAAAATATGACCTTTTGCCTATGCTAAAGGTTTTTGGGCTCGGGCACCCATCAAGGCTGAATGATTGTGATCAAAATGGGACGTTCTCATCAAGACATTATTTGGAGTCATCCTACCAAGTTACAATGAAATCCCTTCATAAATATGACCTGAAGACTGTGCTAAAGGTTTTCGGGCTTCGGGCCCCTGTAGCCATCACAGTTGCCCAATCACGCCCAAAAGGAGACTTCCTCATCTAGACATTATATGAAGTGAACCCACCAAGTTACAATGAAATTCCTCAATAAATATGACCTGTAGACTGTGCTAAAGGTTTTTGGGTTTTGGGCTTGGACAGTCGTCACGGTTGGCAGATCACGCCCAAATGGGGAAATTCTCATCTAGACATCATAAGGAGTCATCCTACCAAGTTACAATGAAATCCCTCCATATTAAACATGACCTGCAGACTGTGCTAAAAGTTTTTGGGTTTCGGGCTTGGGCAGCCATCACGGTTGATAGATCATGCCCAAAAGGGGACGTTCTCATCTGGGCATTATACAGAGGCATCCTACCAAGTTACAATGAAATCCCTTCATAAATACGACCTGTAGACTGTGCTAATGGTTTTCTGGTTTTGGGCTCGGGCAGCCATACCGGTTGCCCGGTCGCGACCAAAAAGGGACGTTCTCATCTAGACATGACCCCAAACCTGCATATGAAATTTCGTGACGATCAGACAAGAACTACGGGGTGTAGCCCGTGCTAAAGGAAAATGTGAACAGACTCACAGACTAACAGACGACTTCCGCAAGCGTGATGGCAATAGCTTATCTTGACTATGTCAAGTTAAGCTAAAATTGTTAATATATAATTTTTCGGAAAGGGTGGGGGGGGGGGGGGGGAACTGTTTTGTTTAATTTTTTCAATTCTTTAAATCATGTTTTTGGAAGGGGGAGGAGGTGTGAATAAATTTTATTTTTGATTATACCAGAAGCATTGCAGAAAATAGTAATAATAATATTTAGTAATTTTCTTGTCATCTTATATTATGTGGTTCAAACTGCATGTGACAGAAAAAAATGAAGTGCATAATATAGTGTGCTTTCAAGAAATATTATGTAAACAAAACAAAGTTTTCATATATCAAAAGGTGTTTATTTGTTAACATATATCAAAAGGTGTTTATTTGTTAACATATGCATGTTTACTATATTTGAGAAAAAATTTTTTTATGGAAAGTGAGTAAAAATACAAAACAAAACAATATTAAAAAAAAAAAATTCAAATCCTGTTCATTATAATTTATTTTTCTGCTATGTGAGGGGGTTCTGTCTAAGAAGTCAATTAAGGTGAGGGGGTTTTGTCCTAAGGGGGTTTTGTCAGCAGGGTTTTTTCCGAGGGGGGTTTTGTCTTGAGGAGGTTTTGTCCTGGATATTTTTGTGTAAGAAGTTTCATCAAGCTGTATCAAGTAGGAAGGAAATTATGGTCTGGACAAACAAAATGTTGTGGAAGGAAGGACAGACCGATGGTTGGCTGAATGGATGAGATGTTACGGTGTGTAATAAATTAATATGGGTAACAGAAAGAAATCTGAGAATCAACAACAATAACTCCAATTTAACTATTCTGAAATTTCATGAAAAAAGATAATATGAAAGGAAAATGGTACAGAATCTTTTACACTATTTGGGTTACAGAAACATAAAACAAATACTTATCAGTTAGTTTAAAATAGAGTTCAACAGACTTCAGAAATTCAACGATGAAGAAACTTTCCAGCTGGGATTATTTACATTTATTTATTAGGGTTTAATGACACTTTAACAGCCAAGGTCATATCGTGTCGGTGACAGTTTTATATGGGTGGAGCTCTCCAGAGTACCCGGAGAGAACCACAGAGCAACGACGAGCAGTTGCTAGCTCCCCAACATCGCACTGCAGCACAGAAGACATGCGCACCATCGACGTGCAGTACGCATTAGTACCCGGTATCATCGTGCCCCCATGTGGACAATCGGGTTAAGTGCCTTGCCCAAGGACACAACACGGGAGTCCGAATCGGTCGCTCAGACGGTCACCCATCCAAGGACTAACCAGCTTGTCATTGCTTAACTTTGGGGATCTGACGAGAACCGGTTACCGTAATGCAACCGCGCCCCCTCCAGCTGGGATTATAATGTTCAAGAATGTGTATGCAGAAACAGTATCCAATAAATTGTAATGAAATATTCACTCAAAAATTCAGCAGTTTCCAATAAATTCCAATAAAGCAGTCCAGAAAATCCAAATAGAATTAATATCCAACAAATATTTGCTCCTCAGGTTGTTTGAAAATTATCCAGTTGAATCCTGGATTTTCATAATAGTGAATTCTGGTTCACAGCTAGTATAAATTCTCTTCTAAAATTTGGAAACATTTTTTCCAATAGAAAAGATGCTAACATCACAAAATAATATTCTGTAGAAGGTATGTTAAACTCACCTGCTATCTAATAATAATGCACTGTCCTGTAAAAATAATCTCCAATGCTGTGTGTATAAACAAACGTCAGTTACTTCTCTATGCTGTGTGAGATGATGGAATGTCAGAAGTCTGTTGACAGACTAATATAGTCTTCAAATAGAAAGTTCCAGAATGAGAAATTTCTCCAATGTTCTATTGTTCATTTAATTATGATTGGCTGAATCAATAAAGTCACCTCATTAAGTTTCTAGATGATTCTGTCTAATTTCAAGTAAAAAAAATGTCACCCAAATAAACAATTAGTGAGCTAAAAATGGATCCTGATTAAGAGTATTTGTAAATATATTGAAAGGTACATTCAAAGGTTACAAAAGTGCAAATACGAGGGATCACACAAGCCAAAATCTGCTTATTCTAATTAAAAAGATTTTTTAGAAAATATTAATTGTTTATAATAATTAACCATACCAATTCTAATATTATAATAGAAGACCGTAATCACAAATGATGGATGGATTATGGACAACTTGGTGTCAGAAAAGCTGTCAAGAGCAGAGCTAAAAAAGTGAACAGAGAAAAAAAAATTGTCTATATATTACCAGTTAAGGTATGACCTTTGGACCTGGGACCAAGTGAGTCAAAACTCGCCGGCAGCTCAAAATATAGGTCAAGGTTACTGGGGTTATTGACTGCATTTTTCAGAATTGCTGGAAATAACATTTTATGAGCCCCTAATGCATTCCAGAAGTTCATACCTGTATTTTGACATTCAGAAAAGTGGGTGCAGCCAAACATTTTGAAAGCGAGTCATGCAGATATCTCAAGCAAAGTATGACCAACACTAAGTGAGTCAAAAGTTGCAGACGGTTCAAAATATAGATCAAGATATGGCCTTTGGACCTGGAATAAACACAAAATGAATCGAAACTCACTGGAGGTTAAAGTATGGGTCACAGCCACTGAGGTCACCAAGGGTGTTAATGAGTGCATTTTTTCAGAACTGCGGAAAATCTCATTTTAAGACCACCAAACAATGCATTCCTGAAGGTTATGTCAACCATGTGAAACTCCTTGGAGGATCAATCAAAATATATGTCAAGGAGCCTCCTTCTGTGTCACCCAGTAGTCATTGATTGCATATGTCAAAGACACTGGTAATGCATTCCTAAAGTTCTTATGTAAATTTAAATGCTCTAAAATTGGGCAGGGGCAAACATTTTTCAAAAGGGATTGTGAGGGGGGGGGGGGGGGGAGGTGTTCCAGTAAAAATGTTGAAAGCAGGACCTACTTTTATCTTGCAACAAGAATGTATTTCTCCCAATACAAGTAAAAACATCAAGACAAAATACAAATCTGCATTGAGGGTAGCAACCGCACCTGCAATCATTTTGTTCATAAAGAGAATGCTTTTTTATTGGAAACTAACTGCACATGTCAAGGCCACCATTTTGATAAAAGTATTTAAGTGATAAATAAATCACCAAGTCAGCAAAATAAATCAGACTAGATTATTTTTGCCATGATGAAATTTTTTTCAGCCAACCATGAATTAAACCTGAAAAATAAAATAAATAGAGAGTAATCGCTTGAGTGGACTGGTTACATGAAATAATTCATGAGAGGTGAGGGACGTTGTACAAACACGAGTGCGCGAATATACAATATAGTCCCTCGCCTTGAATGAATTATTTCACGTAACCAGTCCAGTCAAGTGATTACTCTGTTTATTAAATTTCATTATTAATAAAATAATAACAGCGAAAACCGGCCAGTGCTATTCTAAATGAAAGTGTCAATGACACTGTAGCTCAACTTGTCAAGACATGTACATGTATAGTATGTGACACAGCAATGACAAACATCTAGGTAATGACCTGATAACAAAGGTACATATAAAGTATTGTAACAGCCTGTACATAAATACTGACCGTAGCCTGTAACAAATGTATACGTAAAGTATTGTAAAGGTGGGTGACAGTCAGATGCTAAACTAGAAAAGAAATCTTTGAGTCCCAAAGTGGGTCTGACTGAACCCCAAAATATTTGTTCTCATAGCACAGTGATAACAAAGGCACCCCAAAACACACTCATTCCTGTCCCAAGGTGAAAACAGAGGTACCCAAGAAGTTTCGTGAAGATCAGTTCATAAATACGAGCTGTATAGAAGTTTTGACAAAAAACTGATTGGATCTAATTTCGGTACAAAATGGCCACTGGCAGCCATCTTGAATTTTGGACCGCACTCAGAAACACTCGTTCTCATCCCAAGGTGATAACAAAGGCACCAGAGAAGTTTTGTGAAGATCGGTTGATAAATACAGCCTCTAGCCCGAGCCGTATTGACATGTGCACTTACAGTGTATAAGTAGCTCTAAATAAATCAAAATTCATCTAATTTGCATAATTTCTGCACGAGAAAAAAACCTGTACTGTATGTGATGTATTCCATTTTACTAAACATTCATACAAAAATTTATTCAAATCAGAACTTTCATACAGAAGTTCTGTACAAAAGATTGATTGCACTAATTTTGGTACAAAATGGCTGCTGGTGGCCATGTTGAATTTCGGACCACACCCAAAAACACCCATTCTCATCCCACGGTGGTAACAAAGGTGCCCAAGACATTTCGTAAAGATTAGTTCATAAATACGGCCTCCAGCCTGAGCCATAAGTTGTGTACAAAAAACTGATTAGACCTAATTTCGGTACAAAATGGCCACTGGAAGCCATCTTGAATTTCGGACCGCACTCAGAAACACTCGTTCTCGTCCCAAGGTGATAGCAGAGGTACCCAAGAAGTTTCGTGAAGATCGGTTGATAAATACAGCCTCTAGCCCGTGTGGTATTGACATGTGTACTTACTGTGTGTAAGTAGCTCTGAAAAAATCAAAGTTCATCTAATTTGCATAATTTCTGCACGAGAAAAAAACCTGTATTATATGTGTTGTATCCCATGGTACTAAACATTCACACAAAAAATTATTCAAATCAGAGTTTTCATGTGGAAGTTCTGCGCAAAAATCTGATTGCCCCTAATTTTGAACAAAATGGCTGCCAGCGGCCATCTTGAATTTTGGACCTCACCCATTTATTATTTATTGTTGTTTAAGGTCACATACTTCTGCACAATGGCTAATCATGACCACAACATGAAGATAAAGTCAAGGTCAATCAATCGTTTATACCCCATGTTGCCTATTTTAGAGGACTTGCACCCCAAGCATTAGTGATTGGGTCCTATTTTACCAGTGAAACAGAGCTTGTTTACCACAGTAAACAAGCACTGCTTCACTTCCGGGGGTTCCCACAGGGTGGACTGCACCCAAAAACACTCGTTCTCGTCCCACGGTGATACCAAAGGTACCCAAGAAGTTTTGTAAAGATCGGTTTATAAATGCGGCCTCTAGCCCGAGCCGTATTGGCATTTGCACTGACAGTGCTGAAAGTAACATTAAATACATCAAAGTTAGTCTAATTTGCATAATTTACGTACAAGATAAAAACCTGTATTATATGTGATGTATCCCATGGTACTAAACATTCATACCAAAAATTATTCAAATCAGCGCTTTCATATGGAAGTTCTGTGCAAAAAACAGATTTCTGCATCGTCGGTACAAAATGGCAGCTGGCAGCCATCTTGAATTTCGGACCGGACCCAAAAACACTCGTTCTCGTCTCACGGTCATAACAAAGGTACCCAAGAAGTTTTGTAAAGATCGGTTCATAAATACGGCCTCTAGCCCGAGCCGTATTGAATTGTTGACGGACAGACGGACGACTGGCCATGGCACAAGATCAAATTTGGCTTCGCCAAAGTTGAGCAAAAAATCACCATTTAATTTTCATGATTTTTTGTCTCTAAAACATAGGTTATGACCCCTCATTGGAACGAGCTTGTTGAGCTCGTTCCAATGAGGGGTCATAACCTATGTTTTTTAGACAAAAATGAAAATAATAGTTATTCAAAAAATTTTTTTTGCAAGTGTTGTCTGTTTTTCATGTTTTCATATTCAAGACCCCATTACACCCACGGCAAAGCATCTTCGTTTTGCGTGCACAGATACATGACACAATTGTTGATTGCATAATTCACTTGTGAAGTTATCATTTATAATCAAATCTGGAAATCCCAGTAAATCACACTTTGGAAAGTAATAAAAAAAGAGAGAGCTGAAACTCTACTATAAACATCTGCGGTTCTATTACAAAGGAAATGATGAATGGGGATTACTTCATGCACAGCTCAAGAATGTTATACTATGACATCATGATCTTTAATAATAAAAAAATCAGTTCTCAGACACTGAATTATGGTCAAAGTATGGAACAAGTCAAGAAAGGCAGGAATATTGTAAGATAAATTGTTTATTACCACCAAGTGGGTTTCTGAGAAGTTGTATTGAAGTCTCGACCTTGTCTCTCGGTCATATTTCTACTCATCCAACAGACTCATCAATATATGCCCAGAGATGAGGTCTCAACTTCAATACTCCCTCTCAGAAACCCATTTGGTGGTAATAACAGATATGTATATCAGGCACAGTATGACATACATCTATTGATTTGGGACCAATACAATGTTTGATATACGGGGGAATGTCAATCAGCACAGAGTTTCATTTTTTAACAAAACATTCTGTTCTCTTCATGAAATTCATCATATAGTGCACAATAATGTATTTCTGATTTCCGCCATATCAATTTCGAATTCCGTTATGGAACTGGTTAAGCTCTGTGCACAAAAGTTTTTTTGCTTTCTTTGAACATTATTTCTGATTCTTGTATGAAAACTTTAAATGCTGTCCTCAACAGGTATCGCTGCAGTAAATATTTGAATAAGAGTTACCTGCCTTGAAATGCAAAATATTCATCAAACACAATGTGAAAGGTCTTCAGAAGACATAATGTAATTTAGAAATTATCACAAATGGGAAATTTAATATCACAACAGGTTTGTTTTGTGTCAACATCAATTATTTTAGGAATCATATCATAGTTTTTGATGAAAAGGGGCATACAGGGGGGCACATTCAGGGCTATATTTTACCACATCAGTAGGAAGAAAAGTTGACATCATTTGTTGGAATAAAATGGCACTGTCCTTTGATATTGGTGAAATTTATAGCTGGAATCCCAATTTTTGAAAGAAAACACTTTTCTTTAAAAGAACAAATTTCCCATGTTTTTGACTCAACAGAAGCCAAAAGTTGACTCTTTTATCTTGTGGAAATTGAAAAATGTAACTTTGGTGCGGTTGGGGATGATTATATGTATCGCTGCAGTAAATATTTGAATAACAGTTACCCATCTTGAAATGTTGCACTCAGAAATGATGCAATCTCTAAAAATAAGCAGCCTTGGGAAAATATTTTGTTTCAATAAACATTTGAAACATTCTAATGACATCTTGCATTATTGTTGAATATTCCAGCTGAAAAAGAGGGTGATTTGATGACTTTTGGACCTAAAAAATACAACTGACTTTTGGTGTGGTTTTGTTGGGAATTCCCTGAAAAATATGTGCATGTGACTGGAACGTACCTTCCGGTTAGGTTTTCTCTCTTATTTGTTGCATGAGCCCCTGTTTTCGGGTCAGAAAAAGTTGTCTGAAGGGCTATATACTTGACAAAGATATTTGAATGCCAAAATTAAAGTGATGCGATCATAATTTTTTTTGCTTGAACATCATTATGGTCGCCTATGGGAAAATATTTACTGCTGTGATACCAATAACCCACTTCTGATTTCTTTAAAGATGGATTACTTCCGAAAATATGTCTCCATTAATTCTCTTTCTGGAGAGTTTAGTTCTGATGCATCTACTATTTCACACAGATGCAAATTTATTTAGCAGTAAGTTCTGTTTCTCTAGTTTATCTATCTCTTGTAAAGGAACTTCTGTATGCTACATATTTGAACACAGACTATTATTTATCTGTCTATTATAAATGAACTTCTGTATGCTACATATTTCAAACTTCAACTTATTTATCTATAGGAGATGTGGATTTAAGAGTGGAGCAGTTATTTTCTGGCGAGCTCCTTGCCACTGGCCTGATGATTTTGGTGAAAACCCAAATATGACGAATATTTATATCATTGTAACCCAACAAAGTGGGAAGCTGAACGACTAGCGGAAAAAGGATTTACATGAAATTTTGTTTGCCAAAATATAAAATAACAATCTACTTTCAGGCAGACACCAAGCTGTCAAGCGGTGGTCAGCTGTTTTTTTATGTTAATTTTTGTTCCCAATTTTCAAATTGTTCAATATATGATAAGACAAAATGGCAAATGGGAGCACAGAGTCGAATTGAGAACAAGTCTGAAGTGGGACACACAGTTAACAAAAGCATTTTTGATTAAAGAATGTTATGATCAACAGAGACAACAAGCGTTTGTCAATCATATTCAGAGCAAAATGTGATCACAGAACACAAATGCAATAAAATCGCATGAGAGCTGTACAGTGAAAGCCAAAAAAGGCATGCTGAATTATGTCATTGGGACAGATTATATTTCAAAATATAAATTAACCCTTTACCCAACGAATCGCCCGAATCCGCCCGCGTAATATGCAAATTCAGCAGTTGAAAAAATATTATTTTTCGAAAAATTTCAACAAAACCATATCATGTGACCCCTCTTTGGAACGAGCTCGACGAGCTCGTTCCAAAGAGGGGTCACATGATATGGGTTTGTTGAAATTTTTTGAAAAAATTTAAAAAATGATATTTAAAATATTAAATTTTGATATCATCTGCGTTGGGTAAAGGGTTAATGTGGCACTTGATTGGCAAAGCACACCGAATTGCATTGCCATCAGTTAGTGCTACCCAAATTGATGAAGCAGCAGTGCCAGACTGCCAGTGGGGTCCCCCTCTGAGTTCCTTTTTTTCTTGAGCTCACTGAATCAGACCAAGTCACCGCTGATTTACACACTTCATTCATTACGTTGATTTGACAAGTCCCAACATGGAAGAATACTCAATATTGAATAAAGTGGAAAAAGATGTAAATTAAAAGGCATCTTGTATAACAGCATAATTTAACAGAGGTTTGGGTTTTGTTGGCTGGGTATTAATAAAATTAAATTCATCAAAGATCATACTTTTCAATTAACTGATCTGCAAGGAGTAATAATAATAATTTAAGCTGCAGTCCTACTGGTCTGCAGAATATATTATTATTGCTCCTCACAGAAAAAGTCCATTACATAACTTTTCTCTCAATATTATGAGTGATTCATTAAATTGCTCGCCTTACGTCAATTTAGGAGAGCTGCTCTTTACTCGTCCAGAGCTTATTTTAGGAGTGCTCCTATTTGCTCACCTTCATTTTTCTTGTCTCCAGGTCTGTATAGGTAGTACTGTGTACTAAGGCGTACTGCACTTTGATGGTGCACTTTCTTCCCGCTGCTGCTAACTCTGCTTAGGTCAGGTTAATTAGTTGGCGAGTCTTACAGTTGCTCAGTGACCTTCTCCAGGTACTTCGGCTCTCTTGAATCGTAAAACTGTCTGACAGGATATGACCCTAACTGTTGAAAATGCCATTAAACCTCACATAGTTCCTGCAGACAAGGACTGATAAAATTCAAGGCTATTCAAGGCCATTTTTCAATATATTTCAGCATTTTCCCAAGAAGAGACAAATTCAAGGATTTTCAAGGCCCTGCCTTTTCTGGTCCTTAATTAGGACCTCCGGTCATTACACCAACCTATAAGGGAAGTGGGAGGATGGGGTAATGACAGGAAGGTCCTGGAGAAGAAGATTTTTAGAGTTTTCCGACTATTGCACTAAGTTATGGTTTGAGCTCCCTAATATGAATCCTGGGGCTTGATCTGAACAAAATTGAATCTGATACCCCAACAAGGATGCTATACATCATATACTGAAAATTGACTGGTAGATCTGAAGATTTTGAAAGAATTTTCTTCATATTGCACCAAATTAAAATTCAGGCTCCCAAAGGAAGCCTAAATAACATGAATATGACCCTCCCCCCCCCCCCCCCCCCCCCCACACACACACACACCACCTGGATGATGTATACCAAATATCAGAATATTCTTATTGGTGATCTGAAATTGAAGATTTTTTAAGAGTTTTCTTCACATTGCACCACGTTAAAATTTGGGAGACCAAATATGGACAAACTTGATATGACCTCCCTAAGGATGCTGTATACCAAATATCAAAAGATTCTGAATGGTGGTTCTGGAGAATATTTCTTTTTTTAATTTCAAGAAAAAATGTCCATTGTGGTGCCTCATGGACCTGGCAACATTATTTCGACAAACTTGAATTGACAATCAGTCACATCTATCCGCATACATTACAAACTGCATGAGCAGTTGAAAATTTTTTCTTTTCAAAACATTTCAGCAAAACCATATTATGCGACCCCCTCACTGAAAGTGGCTTATTGAGCTCATTCCAATGAGGGAGTCACATTACATGGTTTTGTTTAATTTGAAAAAAATAATTAAAACAACAAATTATATTGTGTACATTAGATTAACTTTCAACAACCAGGGTCATATCGTGTCAGACAGGTTTAAGGGTAAAATAAGCCAGAGTACCTGGAGAGAACCCTGAGTAGAGGCAAGAAACTGTCAGAGACTCTCCAATGTACTAACCCAGCACAAAGAGAATTAGCAGTGGTTGAAGGCAAGTACACCATCATTATGCAGTGCAGTACATGTACCAAAAAAACTAGAGCAAAGTCAAGGGTGGCATATAACCCTGCCTGCAATACGATGGAAAGCATTACAGAAATGAAACATTTATTATTGGATGATGCTGAAGGATGACTGATGACAGACCTGTGACAGATTACAGACCATTCATAAGAACTATAAAGGGTCACCATAGGATGACACAAAAAGGTTCCCCCGCCTCTTTTCCAAATGTGAGAGTGACTTGATTTGGTAATTCTGTGAAAAAAATACTTTTCTGCAAACTTTATGTATGTTGCGCATCTGCAAGACATGTGTAACCATATCCTAAAGTTTCAACTCTCTGCATTAGAAACTGTGGGAGGGGTTGATTACACCATGGCGGTACCCCTAATTAAACAAGTCATTCATGACTGAATTTTGGGACGGACAAAATCAAAGTCCATAAAATGCAATAACTCCTACAATAATACACTGCATAACATCTGCCTTGTACTGTGGGTAGAAATCAATGCGATAAGACTTGCACACCAAATATGAAGTCATTCCACTGAGTACTCTACAAGTTATTCATGAATTAATTTCAAGGCGGACAACTTCTATGTCCATAAAGGGAAATGACTCTGGTAATAAAATCTCGCTCAACACCTGCATTTCACTATGGGTATACAGCAATAGGATATCAAATATCAAGTCACTCAACCAAGTACTTTACAAGTTATTCATGATTGAATTTTGGGATGGATGGATGGATGGACATACATAGGCAGATGGATGAATGGATGGTCAGATGGATGGATGGACAGGCAAATGGATGAGTGGATGAATGAATGGATGAATGGATGGACAAACAGACAGACAAAGACGACGGATCCTATATAGCCCAACTGGGGGCAGGGATATAAAAAATCAGTGAACATTAAAATGTTATTGTGAATGAATTGTTAATACCATGATTAATTGAGCATCCAATCAGTTCATATTACAGTGGAGCCCACTTAATTGGATATCTCTTAATTGTATATCCCTGTTAATTGAATATAATTTTCAAACACAAAACCATTTACCATACATTCAGTACAAATTTGATCTGTTAATTGCATATGGGTTGTAGAGTAAACTCCTGTTAATTGTATATAAATTTTTATAATATGTCGAAAAAATTGCTGTAACACGCCCCAAATTCCCCTTATTTATCAACCTTTTTGGCCTCATACATCCAATGCAGACATTTATTCTATTATATCTTGTTTGACAGAGCTCTAAGAGCTCTGTCAAACAAGATATAATAGAATAAATGCTCAGTTTACCTCCAGAACACAGGAAACTGACCAAATCCCTATTAATTGTATACTCCTGTTAATTGAATAATTTTCACTGGCAAAATGGATATTCAATTAAGAGGATTCTACTGTATTTAATAAAACAAATATAAAAGAGAAAATTGTTGTTCGATAACTATTGCGAATAAGACAGTACTTCATGAAAATTGTAACAGTGCCTCCTGGCAAGTTGACAGATAATTCTACTGTGGTGAACTTTGAGCAAAAATTTTCTAAGCTGTGTGCAAGAACAAAAGAAATCAATTGGTTAAAAAGAGCTTAACACCTTACATGCTACTGGCGGAATTCCTGCCAATGCCACTAAATCTCTAGCTGCTGAAATCTGCATAATTTGGGCACGTTTAACCAATTTTCCTCCCTGTAAATTGAATGTACTTTTTGACCAATGATTTCTTGAGTTATATTTAGATATATTTTTCATCAAATCAAGTCATGGCTGCTATGAAGCAGCCATTTCATAGCAGCCATGATTAGATTTTATGAAAAATATTTTAAAATACCCAGTAGGTTAAGAGTTAAACACATAAAGGATATACCAGTTTCGAAGGAAAAATATGAAACAGACAAAGCCAAAGAAGAAATGACCCAACCTAATTGTTGTTATTGAGAGAAAGGAGCAGGTGCCCTGTTCCAACCTGCTATTAGTCAAGATGAATATGTGTTTAAGATGAATTTATATTGAGAGTGTATTTATATCTGCTTGAATCAAAGTTCTATTCTTGGTCAGCAGACAAATGTACATGTGTCATTATAGCAACAATAATATTTCCAGTATTACCTTGAAAATGTGTGGTTTACAATGCCTGGCAGCAAGTGAAAAGTGCCCAGACAATAACCATTTAAAGTCTAGCTTGTTGTTTTGAAGCAAGCAATTATCCTCGCCATCTGTATCTCACCTGATTTAAAAATAAAAATAAGGAGAGTGGAAAATGCCCACCATTGTTAACTCCTTACATGTTGCTGGTGACAATTCCTGCTCAGGGCAGGAAATCTCTTGCAATTCAAAATTTGTGAATTGCACAGACTTTTTGATCAATAATTTCTTAAGTCAAATTTTCATGAATATTTAATCAAATCTAGTCATGGCTGCTGTGAAGCAGCCGTACAAGATTTGATGAAAAATATTTTAATATTATGGGTTAAAAGTTAAACTAAGAGATTCTAAAATCCTAGTCAATACCTGAGACTTCAATCTGAACAAAAATGACCCATGGGGTAAAATTATTTGAGGGAAGGGGAGGGGATCTCTATTCCCCTTCCAATTACCCCTTAGTTGTGTCCCCTGGGTGTACCTAACCTAACAGCACCATTACTATCAAAATTTATTATTTTAATTATTGCTTTTCAAATATTTTCAAAAAAGTTCAACAAAACCATATCATGTGACCCCTCACTGAAATGTGCTCAACAAGCTCGTTCCAATGAAGGGTCACATAATATGATTTTGTTGAAATTTTTTGAAAAATATGTTTTTTTTGTAAATTACG
Organism: Pictodentalium vernedei; assembly: GCA_031216915.1. NCBI lineage: Eukaryota > Metazoa > Mollusca > Scaphopoda > Dentaliida > Dentaliidae > Pictodentalium > Pictodentalium vernedei. Next base: position 124,959,924 of record CM062289.1, on the reverse strand, counting down.
AAGGCCGATGTGGCCCATTTGTTAGGTAAAGGCTTCAATGGTGTTTAACCCTATCAAGACTTCAATATAGGTCCCAAATATTTTATTAAATGCACAAGGCGCCCAAAAATATTACTTGATGCACGGTTATATAACAAGAGGCCCCATGGGGATTGAGGGGCCTGACAATATGGGGCCTGACAATAGTTGTTTAAAGAAGAATTTAATTAGCATCTATTATTTATTTATTTACTTTATTGGTATTTAAGGTCACATATTTCTGCACAATGGCTAATCAAGACAGTTTTACAGGTGGAGGAAGCCAGAGTACCTGGAGAGAACCACCAAACAATGGCAAGCAACTATCAGCTCCCCAACATACTAACTCCACACAAGCAGGGTTAGTATTGGTTGAAGACAAGTGCACCATCGATGTGCAGTATGCCTTAGCACACAATGCCACCGTGCCCCCATGTTGGCAATGGGGGTGAAATTTTGCATCTACAGCTAGTTAACACTACAGAGGAATGAAGTTATTCAATTATTTATAACTCTGTTTCCATGCCAGATGATTTTTTCTAGTACTGGGATGCTACAACAGAAATAATGCCCAGATTTCCAGTAATGCAAAACTAGGGAGACCAAATATCAATCTAGGAACTTAACTTGAACAAACTTGAGACTGAGCCCTTCCCTTTCATCACCAGGATGCTGAATACCAAATGTGAAAACATTCTGACTGGTGGATCTGAAGTAGATTTTGCATATTGCACTATGTTGAAATTCAGGCTACCAAATGGGGCCCAAATATTAACCCAGGGACCCAATTTGAACAAATTTGAATCTGGCCCCCTAGTGATATACCAAATATCAAAACATTCTAAGAGATGGTTCTGGAGAAGAATACTTAAAGAAATTCTCTCATATTGCACTAAATTAAAATTCGGGCTTGCATAGGGAGCCCAAATATTAATTAAGGGACTCGATTTGAACAAACCTGAATCTGACCCCCTAGAGATGTTGCATAACAAATACAAAAGCATTCTGACTGGTGGATCTGGAGAAGATGATTTTTAAAGAAATTCCCTCATATTGCACTAAGTTAAACTTCAGGCTCCCATAAAAAGCCCAAATATTAACTCAGGGACTCGATTTGAACAAATTTGAATCTTGGCAAAGAAAGTCGCGAGGTAGAGGGAGACATGCCGGAACCGCCGCTAACATAGAGCGGAGCAGAATGATCCACACCCACCGAAGCGACGGGTGTGATCGAAAGGATTCGACAACTGCAGGTTCATATCTGGGTGAGAACCTGAGGCGGAATCGGAACCGGTAGGAAGGTGCAGCCGACAAGCCATCCCAAAGGAGGGCCAGAGCGTCCACGGCGAAAGCCAGAGCGTCCACGGCGAAAGCCAGAACATCTGGACACGGGGACACGAAAGTGTCCACCTGATGGTTCCAACTAGTCACAAGAGATTGATGGAACCCGCCATGTGGAGCATCCACCTGGTGGAAATGACCCTGCCCCGACGGGACAGGGAGTCAGCTAGGATGTTCAGGCGACCGGGAATGTGACGAACAGCCACCCCGGCGCGGACATCCTGAGCGAGCAGTTAAGATCCCAAGCCAATCGTACATTGGAACAGAGTGCGTGCCGCCCTGGTTCCGAATGTAAGCAACCACCGTCGAATGGTCGGACAACAGAAGGACCTGGCGATTCGATAGGTGAGGGATCCACTGCCTGAAACGCAGAAGAAGAGCAAGAAGCTCCTTCTGGTTGATGTGTAGAGCTGCATGATCCTGGTCCACCATACCGTGAATGGAAAGACCTAGAGGATCCAACGTCGCACCCCATCCGAGATCGCTGGCATCTGCCGTCAGAATGCGATCGGACGTGGGGAAGTCCAACGGAACACCCTGCGAAAGCCACTGGACATCCGCCCAGAGGAAAAGGTGAGAATAAAGATAGTCTGGAAACTGAAGCACCACATCCAGAAAATCTACATTCGGCCTCCAACGACTGAGCAGAAAGTGTTGGAGAGGTCTGACACGCAGCCGACCTAGAGGAATGAGATCCGTCACCAAACAGCAGAGACCGATTAGCCAGAGAAAACTCCGAGCCGTCGCGGATGTGGACTGGGACAGAGTCGGAGCAAAAGCTGAGAGAATCACAGCCTTGGCCTGGGGAACCGCCACCAAATTGAATTGTGTGCGGAAAGCCATCCCCAGATGATAAAACGACTGAGAAGGGACCAGGCCCGACTTCTCCTCATTGACTCTGAAACGTAGCGACGTGAGCAAGCTCAACAGTGTGGCGACATCCGACTTCAGGAAGGCAGCATTGGAATGCCCCTGGAGGATATCGTCCAGATATGCCGAAGTAGTCACCCTGGACTGTATGCGATGGAAAGCTATCACATGCGACATCAGTCTGGTGAAAGACCAAGGAACCAGGTTGAGGCCAAAAGGCATGGCCTTGAACTGGTAAACTCGCCCCAGAAAAATACTTCCGTAATGCCCAATGAATCGGAACGTGAAAGTAAGCGTCTCGCAGGTCGAAGCTGGAAGCGAAATCTCCCTGGTGAATTGAACGGAGGACCGACCTGAAAGTCTCCATGCTGAACTTGGGAGCAATGATAGACTGGTTCAGGAAACTCAGATCGAGAACCGGTCGGAGTCGGCCATCCTTCTTCGGCACCAAGAACAGGCGGGAATAGAAACCCACTGACCTAATGTTCTTGATGACCTCAATCGCCCCCTTTGTCAGGAGATTGTCTATCTCCGTGGACAAAAGTTCCAGACGTAAAATGTCTGAAGGAACTGTGGTTGGAAAAGGCACCCCAGACAGAGTGGAGTGCCGTCGGAAGGATATTCGCAGCCCAGACAGGGAGGGAGAAGCCGAGGCTGGCTAAAAACGGTGCCCAATGACGTTGTAGACGGAACAGCAGTAGCAGCAGATACGACGGGAGCTGTTGGAACTGGCGGAAAAGCGGACAGAGCCACCAAGCTCGGCCTCCAAAGGAGGAGTCACAATCCTAGTGACAGCCTCAGATGTCGACTGGAGAGGGCGCATAGTCCCGGAACAAGGCATCTCTACACCAGAAAACCAACAGCTCCCGCAGTATCCACCATGGTAAAACACTGCACATTCCCCACGGAAGGGGAATAACTCTCACCAGACATGGTCGAATCGGGAAGCCCCGAAACGAAAGTGGTCCCCACCCCCCGCTGGTGCGGGAGGAGCTGCACATCCCCCACGAAGGAGGAGCAATTCTCATCAGACTTGGTCGAATCGGGCGACCCGAAACGAAAGCGTTCACCACCCCCGCAGGAGCGGGAGGAGCTGCACATCCCCCATGGAGGGGGTCAAACTCACACCAGACGTGGTCGAGTCGGGGGCCCCGAAACGACAGTGCCCCCCCCCCCCCCCCCCCCCTGAAGGTGTGGGAGGAGCTGCACATCCCCCACGGAGGGGGTAAACTCACATCAGACGTGGTCGAGTTGGGAGGCTCCCGAAACGACTGCATTCCACACCACCTGCGTGTGCGGACGAAACGGACACGAGAACGCACCAATGGCGAGGGCAAAAGGAATTGCCCTAAAGGAACCGAACTGGAAAGAACAGAGGTGAGAGCAGTAGAAGAAAAAGGTGAACTCAACAGAAACAGAAAGTAGAAGAACACCCTCAACTACGAGAGAAGGTGGCAGAACCCAGACGGCCGACACCGACTTCAATAAAATTTATTATCAACCGAAAAAATTCATTGTCGAATCGCGATGACACGATGTTGCAAAACATTCGCGAAAATGGAATAGTAATTAATAAACAATGAGAAAGTGGTTGAAAATATAAACAAGAATATATAAAACACAGTCCTGTTATGATACGATCTTCAGATCCATAATTCCAGTCACAGGAAAACCATTATCCACGAGTTGAATTATCACTGTTTCATAATGCATATGGCGGAAACACATCCTGCTCGTGCTTCGGATAGAAAAAGAATGACGAATTGATGCATTGCGCACTGTGATGGAAGTCAGGGATTTGTACTATGGAAGAGCGTCCCATACTGGGTGTGCGCCGATGGCGCTCGGTCCAGTTTTGGCTTATTTTTTCGTGGTGTTTTTACACCACTTTTCTTTCCCAAATCTTGGGAAAGATTAAAATAGAGAGTATTTTATCCGAGTTAGGTTCTTCCACTGTAGTGCAAGCCTGTTGTAAACAATTGAGGTAGGTTGATAAGAAATGAAAGGATTCTGACAGGTGAATCTGAAGATTTATTTATTTATTTATTGGTGTTTAAGGTCACATACTTATGAAACAATGGCTAATCGTGAGTGTGACAGTTTTACGGGTGGAGTAAGCCGGAGTACCCGGAGAGAACCACCAAGCAACGGCGAGCAACTGTCAGCTCCCCAACATACTAACTCCACACAAGCAGGGTTAGCATTGGTTGGAGACAAGTGCACCATCGACGTGCAGTATGCCTTAGTCTACGACGTCACCGTGCCCCCAGATGGGCAATGAGGGTGAAGTATCTTGCCCAAGGATACAACGCGGTAGCCACAGGTGGGATTCGAACCGAGGACCTCTCGGCTTGCAGCCTGCACCTCTACCTACTGAGCCACCATGCCCCCATTAGTTATGAATAAGAAATGCCATTAACCCTTAAGCCCCCATACAGCCCCAAACCGCCACTTTTATATTGCATTGAAGCAGGTGCTCCCTTGTGTAATCTTTTTTATTACTCTTGTGTGTAGACTGAATTTTCCCTGGCAATGGTTCTACATCACTGCTGGCTGCCTGTACAGGCAGCCAGCAGTGATGTAGAACCACTGCCAAGTCATCAAAAACTATGAAAGCAGAAAAAGGCCATAAATACTTTAAAATTAATCTGAGGACTTAAGGGTTAACATGAATAAGAAACAGGTTATGTTAACTTTCAAAGCACAAAAATGTTGGCAGAGCCCAATATTTTGAAAGTGAGTAACAAATAAATCTCAAGCATGGTCTGACCTATGGCTTTAGAACCAGCATGGGTCAATATCATTAGGGTCACCTGGGAGTCACCAAGAACATTTTTCAGATCGCACTTTATGACCCCCTAGTTCATAGATGAATTTCAAACACACTAAAAAGTTGGTAAGGCAAAATATTTTAAATCTTGACCACACCTACATCCTAAGCATGGTGTAGGTCAATCTTATTTATTTATTTATTGGTGTTTATGGTCACATACTTATGCACAATGGCTAATCGTGACCGTGACAGTTTTACGGGTGGAGGAAGCCGGAGTACCCAGAGAGAACCACCGAGCATCGCCAAGCAACTGTCAGCTCCTCAACATTCTAACTGTTCTCCGCTCAAGCAGGATGCGGTTGAAGACATGTGCACCATCGACGTGCAGTGCACCTTAGTACACAGCATCATCGTGCTCCTATGCAGGCAATCGGGATAAAGTGCCTTGCCTAATGACACAATGCAGGGCGGCCCGGACCCCCGATCAAACTCAGGACCTCTAGCATAGAAGTCCAACAGTCTACCACTGAGGGTGTGGGTCAAACTTCTATCTCAAGTGTTGTATGACTTATGTACCTGGGACCAACACCAAATGAGTCTAAACTTGCTGTTGGTTCAAAATATGGTTCAAAGTCACTGAGTGTTGCTGAGAATTGCTTAATTTATTTATTGGTTAACCCTCTGAACACTGTTGTCGAAATATAAAAATTTCATTTCAAAATTTTTTCCATAATGCAACTAGGAATGTAACCAATTCAATCTTGTTTGAAAGAGCTCACTGAACTCCATGAAACAAGACTGAATTGGTTAAAATTTCTAGCTGCATTATGGGAAAAATTTGCTCCTTGAAATTTCTACATTTTGACATCAGTGTGGAGAAGGTAAAGGTCACACATTTCTGCACATGTGGTACAATGGCTAAACGGGACTGCAACATGGATATAAAGTTTAGTCCAGCCAATTGTTTATACTCATATTGCAAATTTTAGAGGACTTCCACCCCAGGCATTGAGTGCTAGGTCCTAGTTTACAGTAGAACAGAGGTTCTTTATAACTGTAAACAAGCACTTTTTCACTTCCCAGGGCTCCCAAGGGGAGAGACTTGCTGAAAATCACATTTTACTGCATACCTCGATTTATACCCTCAAAAATGTGAGCCAAGCAGTTTGACTTATGGACTTGGGACCAACACCAAATGAGTAAAAACTCATTGGAGTTCAAAATACAGGTCATGGTCACTGAGGAGTCATTGAGTGCATTTTTCAGAATTGCGGGAAATCGCATTTTATGACCCGAAATTGCATTCCCTAAGTTCATACATGTATTTCAACACTCAAATGAAAGTGTCAATGACACTGTAGCTCAACTTGTCAAGACATGTACATGTATAGTATGTGACACAGCAATGACAAACATCTAGGTAATGACCTGTTAACAAAGGTACATATAAAGAATTGTAACGGTCTGTACATAAATACTGACCGTAGCCTGTAACAAATGTATAGGTAAAGTATTGTAAAGGTGGGTGACAGTCAGATGCTAAACTAGAAAAGAAATCTTTGAGTCCCAGAGTGGGTCTGACTGAACCCCAAAATATTTGTTCTCATAGCACAGTGATAACAAAGGCACCCCAAAACACACTCATTCCTGTCCCAAGGTGAAAACAAAGGTACCCAAGAAGTTTCGTGAAGATCAGTTCATAAATATGAGCTGTATAGAAATTATGACAAAAAACTGATTGACCTAATTTCAGTACGAAATGGCCACTGGCAGCGATCTTGAATTTTGGACCGCGCTCAGAAACAATCGTCCTCGTCCCAAGGTGATAACAAAGGTACCCAAGAAGTTTCGTGAAGATCGGTTGATAAATACAGCCTTTAGCCCGAGCCGTATTGACATGTGCACTTACAGTGTATAAGTAGCACTAAATAAATCAAAATTCATCTAATTTGCATAATTTCTGCACGAGAAAAAAAGCCGTACTGTAAGTGATGTATTCCATTTTACTAAACATTCATACAAAAATTTATTCAAATCAGAACTTTCATACAGAAGTTCTGTACAAAATACTGATTGCACTAATTTATGGGACAAAATGGCTGCAGGTGGCCATCTTGAATTTCGGACAAAACCCGAAAACACTCGTTCTCATCCCACAGTGATAACAAAGGTACCCAAGAAGTTTCGTAAAGATCGGTTCATAAATACGGCCTCTATCCTGAGCCGTATAGAAGTTGTGTACAAAAAACTGATTAGACCTAATTTCGGTACAAAATGGCCACTGGCAGCCATCTTGAATTTTGGACTGCACTCAGAAACACTCGTTTTCATCCCAAGGTGATAACAGAGGTACCCAAGCACCTAATTTTGTACAAAATGGCTGCCATCGGCCATCTTGAATTTCGGACCGCACCCAAAAACACTCGTTCTCGTCCCACGGTGATACCAAAGGTACCCAAGAAGTTTCGTAAAGATCGGTTTATAAATACGGCCTCTAGCCGGAGCCTTATTGGCATTTGCACTTACAGTGTTGAAAGTAACACTAAATACATCAAAGTTAGTCTAATTTGCATAATTTACGTACGAGAAAAAAACCTGTATTATATGTGATGTATCCCATGGTATTAAACATTCATTCAAAAAATTATTCAAATCAGCGCTTTCATATGGAAGTTCTGTGCAAAAATCTGATTTCACCAAAGTCTGTACAAAATGGCCACCAGCGGCCAACTTGAATTTCGGATCGGACCCCAAAACACTCGTTCTCATCCCACGGTCATAACAAAGGTACCCAAGAAGTTTTGTAAAGGTCGGTTCATAAATACGGCCTCTAGCCCGAGCCGTATTGAATTGTTGACAGACAGATGGACAGACGGACAGACGGACGACTGGCCATGGCATAAGCTCAAATTTGGCTTCGCCAAAGTTGAGCTAAAAAGAGGACGGAGACAAAAAACTTTGTGGAAATCACATTTTTAAGACCTCCTATTGCATTCCCTAAATTCACACTTTTATTTCAACACTCAAACAAGAGATTGTCACTTGGAAGTGACTATGCCCCCGACATGGCAATGACCTTGATCTGTGACCTTGACCTCCATAGAACAAAAAAACATTTTCTGCATGACACATGGTCTCCCCATAAGCAAAATGTATGCCAAGTTTCAACAAAATCCAACTAAGCATATCAGTTATGGAGCGGACACGAAAATCTGACGGACGGACGGACGGACGGACAGACGGACAGACAGACGGACGGACGGATGGACGGACGACCAGACAGACAGACAGACAGACAGAAATGACAAACACTATATGCCCCTGAAAATTTTTTCGGGGCATAAAAACTGGGCAGAGTCAAAAAATTTGAAAGTGAGGCATGCTAAAATTTCAAGTATTGGTATGAAAATGGAACTGAAATCAACACCAAATCAGTTGAATCTTGCTGGTGGTTCAAATTATGGATCAAGGTCACTGGGATCACAAGGGGGTTACAGAGAGCTTTTTTCAAAAATGCCGGAAACTGCAGTACAAGATCTCCTACTGGATTCCTGATATTCATATATGAATTTCAACACTCAAAAAAGTAGCAGAGTTAAACATTTCAACAGCAGGTCATGCTTTTATCTCAATCATTGTATAACCAGTGGACCTGGTGCCAACACCAAATGAATCGAAACTCAATGAAGGTTCAAAATATGGGCCAAGGGCACTGGGGGTCATCCAGGTGTCACTGAGTGCATTTTTCAGAAATCCTAGAAATCTCATTTTATTACCTCTAAAGCAATCCTGAAGTTACTGTACGAATTTCAACAATCCAAAAAAAGTGGGTAGAGCCAAAAACTTTGAAAATGAGTCACATGCATCCATAATGCAAGGTATGACTTATAGATGTGGGACATACGCCAAGAGTTGAAATGCCTGGAGGTTCAAAATACGAGCTGTGGTCACCTAGAGGTCACTGAGTGCTTTTCTCAAAACCACTGGAAATCATGTTATAAGACTCTAATGCAATGTTCATATATGAATTTCTTTAACACTCAAAATAATGGGTGGAGCCAAACAATTTGAAAGTAGGTCACAAAGCTCAAGCAAACATGGGTTAGAACATGGAGTTGGAACTAACTTTGAATGACTTGAAACTCACTGGAGGTTCAAAATATGAGTCAAGGTAACTTGGGTAAAATAAATTGGACAGAGCCATACAATTCGATAGTGGGTCGTGCTAAAAATTCAAGCATGATATAACATTATCAACATGGAACCATTGCCAACTAGGTGAAACTCATTAGAGGTTCAAAATATGTGTCAAGGTCTTTCGGGTCAACCCTGCTGTCAATTTAAATTCTCTGAAAATGGGCAGTGCAAATTTTTAAAGGAGGGGACGGGGCCCACATTTTGAAAGTAGGACACACTTATACATCAGGCATAGTATGACATATTGATTTGGAACCAATACAAGGTTTGATATTATGAGGGGTGTTGATCAGTGCACAGTTTCATTTTTTTCTGCAAAACATTTCTGTTTTCTTCATGAAACTCTTCGAATTTTGTGTGCAATAATGTATTTCTGATTTTCTCAATATCCATTTTTGTTTCCTTAAAAGAACTTTCTAAAATCATGTGCACAAAATTTATATCCGATTTCTTTACAAATTATTTCTGATTCCTGTTTGAAAATCTTCAAATGTTGTGCACAAAAACTGATTTCGGATTTCTTTAAAGATATTTGACTCCCGAAAACGTGTCACCATTAACTGGTAGAGTGCTGAATTATTTTTGGTCATCAAAATTTGTTCACATATCTTTGCCTTGCTACAATTTATGGGAGAGTACCAAAAGGCACTCTCCCAAAAATTGTAACAAGGCAAATCCTAACAAACTAAATAATTTCACTTCAAAGGTGATATGTAGAACATCCACAGAATATGAAGCCTTTAAGATGTGGTACCGACACTTCAGAATAAAGCCCAAGTATGGGCTTCCAGCACTCTACCAGTTAATTCTCTTTCCAAAGAGTTTAGGTCTGATGTTTTCACTACTTTAGAGACTCTCAGATTTACTGATCACAGTGAATTCTGTTTCTCTGGTCCACATTTCATCTAAATTTGGAAGAATCCATTTGTATTCGCGTGAAAATGGTTGTGTGAAGCTATACCTGCTATGAGTGTCCCAAGATCACATGAAACCACTATGGTTGAAGCCCTATTGTATACTGATAACACATGTTAACCTTTTACTCAACACAGCTTTTTAATTTTTAAAACATAAACTAAATTTGATAATTTTTTAAACAATAAACAATATTTACCAATAAAACCTTACAAATACAGATGTTATTGGAACTGGCTCATTGGGTCGGTTCCAATGACAGCCATATTTGTAAAAAATATCTGACAAAGTGTCAGGATATTTCAGGTCATGTTAGACTTGTATTGGTTAACTTGTTGCCGCTATGTTAGGTAAAGGGTTCAATTGATTTAATTCTTTTCACACAAATCCTAGTAGTTGTGCAGCAAGAATCTACATGGATTCTGACAGGTTTTGTTGTGCAAATCTTTGCGTGAATCAATTCTTGGATTCTCGTCAAAATTTAAGCCTGACATTATATTTTGTTTTAAAAATGAAAAAACACAAACTGTCCCTCTTCACAGGTGATGCCCATAACATAATGACAAAGACAGGATTAGGTACAGTAGCTGACTAGGCATTCATCAAATTTATTTATTTATTTATTGGTGTTTAAGGTCACATATTTCTGCACAATGGCTAATCATGACCATGACAGTTTTACAGGTGGAGGAAGCCAGAGTACCCGGAGAGAACCACCGAGCAATGGCGAGCAACTGTCAGCTCCCCAACATACTAACTCCACACAAGCAGGGCTAGCATTGGTTGACGACAAGAGCACCATCAATGTGCAGTATGCCTTTGTGCACAATGCCACCATGCCCCCACATGGGCAATGGGTGAAGTGTCTTGCCCAAGGACACAATGCAGTTGCCGCAGGTGGGATTCGAACTGAGGACCTCTCAGCCGACACCTCTACCTACTGAACCTCTGCACCGCCTCCCCCCCCCCCCCCAAGCCTTCATCAAATCAATTATACAATTGTAAAATTTGCCTAAATGTTTTGTTTGTTTATTGAGGTTTAACAACACATTCAATGGAAAAGATCCTATTGTTCCAGACAGTATTGCGGGTGGAGAAAACAGGAGTACCCAAGAGAGAATCACCGAGCAGTGGTGAGTAACTGTCAGACTCTGCAACTTACTAACCAGCAACAGTTGACGGCAACTGCATCAATTATATACCTTAGTACACAGCGCCACCATACTCCCATGTGTGAAAATGGGGATTAACTGGTAGAGTGCTGGAAGCCCATATTTGGGCTTTACCCTAAAGTGCAGGTACAACAACTCACAGGCTTTATATTCAGTGGATATGTTTCATATTATCTTTGAAGTGAATTATTTAGTCTGGATTTGGCTTGCTATAATTTATGGGAGAGCACCTTTGGCACTCTCCCAAAACTTATAACTGGGCAAAGGACATGTGAACAAATTTGGGTGACCAATAATAATTTACAACTCTACAAGTTTAGTGTCTTGTCCAAGGACGCCATGCAGATGGTGTGGGTCAGGATCCAACTGCTGACCTTTCAGTTGAAAGTTCAATGCACTAAATAACGAGCCATCATGCTCAAATGGCCTTATTTATTTATTGGTGTTTAAGGTCACATACTTCGTCATAATGGCTAATCATGACCACAACATGGAGATAAAGTCAAGGTTAGTCAATCGTTTATGCCCCATGTTGCCTATTTTGGAGGACTTGCACACCAAGCATTAGTGACAGGGTCCTATTTTACCAGTAAAACGATGCTTATTTACCACAGTAAATGAGCACTGCCTCACTTCACATGGTTCCCGTGGGGGAACTGGCCTTATTGGAAACAGGCCATTTCTGTGTGTTACAATCATGGGCGTACAAACATTTGGTTAGAAGTTCACCTCAGTCTCTGAATGTTTCAAGACTTAATCTGACTTGCTGGGTGTGGAGTGAGGATTTCAACAAGTTGGTTAATTTTAATCATCCATTAGACATAAGATTTACCATAATTCTAGATTCCTCACAATTAAGCACATATCTCGAGATTAGCTATCAAAGGTTGCTCTCATCACAGAACATGTTATTTATCTTGTCTATCACCTGTTCAAGTCTACAATTGTTATTTTAGAGTTAGAACAGAAGTCAATTTGGGAAGTGCTTAATTAGTGACTGCCACAAGCTTTTTCTACCTCCAGAAATGCTAAGCAATAATATATGTCCATCAGTAAATAGATGGGCCTTGTACACATATATCTGCCTTAACCCTTAGAGTATCAAGTCAATCATGATAAACATTGTCCAGTAATAAATATATAAGCCTTATAAGCATGTCACTGTCTTAACCCTTACAGTCTCAAGGCAATCATATTAAACATTGTCCAGTTATAATATAATATTTTATTATGCCTCACGTCTTGGACATCAGCCGTGATTGGTTAATCTGACACCTTCTAAAAGTCATAGTACTGGAGTTTTTGGACAAAACACGGGTACTATCAGAAAGTTCTTCCCTGGAGACATGAGAACAAAGAAAATGTAAGCTCCAATTCCATTGATCAGTGTCGATTATGCACGCGCTGATTGGAATTTCTCAACACCAAATGCTGGCGCCGTGTCTAACTTTTTCCGTTACTGATAGACACAAACTTACCTGTAAATATGTCATCTTCAGTGGGTGTGTTTTCAATTTTAACTGCAAACAATGAATCAAAAGAATCAGAAATATTAATCACTTCTTGTGAATCACGAAAGTGACTTCAATCAATTATATTTTCACAAGTTTAGTATTAGTATTCCTCAACCTCACTGAGTCTCCGCCTCAAGTTCAAAATAAATTGTTTTACTCCGCTTAATTCTAACAACTGTCGCCGTCCAGAAACATGAATTTATATTCCATTATACCAATTATCACATAAGCATTAATAATGAATTATAACATGAACAGCATGATGCAGTTGTAAACCGTGACATTTGGTGATATAGAAACTCCCAAAGCGACGGCACTTGTAACAAGTCCTTTTCGAATTTGGTGATCTGGAAACTCCTAAAGTGACGTCATTCATTTGAAATGAAGTAACTAAAAGCATGTTTCTGGATTTGGCTACCTTCTTGTTATATGCTTGATGGCATGTTGCAGTTAATGCTTAAGAATGAAAGCTATTTTTTTGTTTGCCAAAATAAAATAATTAGAACATTTCTTTTCATGTTCTATCGGTCGATAGTACTGGAGTATGTGAGATTTCTGTTATTTCAGAAATCACACAAACTCAGGTACTATCGACCGATAGAACATGAAAACATTCTAATATTATAATAGATAGGCATTGTATACACAGGTCTGAAAATAAGCAGTCTGACATTTGCAAAATGAGGTCCCTAAAGGGTGAATTCGATGATGCTATCCCACACCTTGGGCCAAATTATTCTCTGGGTACCTCTTTCTGTTTAGTTTTGCGACCCTGATTCAGAATGAGGTTCCCAGAGGGTAAATTTAGTGATGCTACCCTGCTGTGCAGGGTAGCATCACTAAATTCACCCTCTGGGGACCTCATTTTCAGATGACAGTCTGCTTAATTTCTGGCTTGTTTGGTGATGTTATTGATAAGATCTCTCAGTATATCTTACACAGTAAACCTTTTGATGCTATTATTGGTCAGGCATTTCATTATTACTTACTCAGTAAATCTTTTGGTGACAGGCCTGAAAATAAGCAGTCTGACATTTGCAGAATGAGGTCCCTAGAGGGTGAATTTGATGATGCTATCCCATACAGTTGGCCAGTTTATCTTCTGGGTACCTCTTTCTGTTTAGTTTTGAGACCCTTATTCAGATTGAGGTTCACAGAGGGTAAATTTAGTGATGCTACCCTGCTGTGCAGGGTAGCATCACTAAATTCACCCTCTGGGGACCTCATTTTCAGATGACAGTCTGCTTAATTTCTGGCTTGTTTGGTGATGTTATTGGTAAGGTCTCTGAGTATTATTTTGTAAATCTTTTGGTGATATTATTGGTGAGATCTCTCAGTGTCACTTAATGTGTAAATCCTTTGGTGATATAATTAGTGAGGTCTCACAGTATTACTAACTCTTAATCTTTTGATGATGTTAGGGTAGCATCACTAAATTCACCCTCTGGGGACTTCATTTTGAAGATGACAGTCTGCTTATTTTCTGGCTTGTGTATACATATAACTGTCCTAACCTTTACAGGCTCAAGTTAATTGTAATGGGAGAGCGGTGGTTCATTGAGTAATGCATTAGACTTCAAACTGAAACATCCATGGTTCAATCCTTGCCAGGGGTAACTGCATTGTGTCCTTGAGCAAGGCACTTAATTCTGGTTGCCCCTGTGGGGGCATGATGACGCTGTGTACTAAGGCGTACTGCACATTGAAGGTGCACTTCAATGAAAGCAAACCCTGATTGTGTGGAGTTAGTAGGTTGAGGAGTCTTGCAGTTGCTTGCCTTAGCTCAGTTGTTCTCTCTTGGTACTCTGGCTTCCTCCAACCATAAAATTGTCTGACACGAGGTGACCTTGTCTGTTAAAAGTGTCATTAATCCCCAATAAATAAATAATTTTTTTTTTATTCCAAGACAATAATGTCACACCAAAATTTCTATCCACCCCACAAGCACATGTACCAGTTTGATATTGCCTGAGGACGCTGGATCTCTACAATACACAGAGGTAGAATATTATATACTCAGGAGAGATCCAGCATCTTCAGCCAATATTAAACTGGTATATGTGCTTGTGGGGTGGATAGAAATTTTGGTGTGACATTCTTCTCCAGGAATGAAATAAAATTAGTCATGATTATGTTTGGACTCTCATGCACAATATGAGGGAGAAGTGTCTAACATAAATAACTAGTCAATGGTTGATACACCTGATACTGAATAGTAAAAATGTGATTCTTCGATACTGCCCCCTCGTGCATATGTTGCATGTAAACAGATATTTCACAATGATTTTGCCCAAAACACTCAATCTTTGTCAATAAACGAAAATGCTTTCAGTGATATATTGCTTTTCATTATTGTTTCAACTTTTCTGACATTTACACCAAAATGGTTTCAAAACCCTTTTGTGTAGTTTGAATGTACAAGACCCATTTATTACATGCCTGTTCTATGAAATCCACATCTACAGCAACACCAAACCATGCAGAAAATGAAAATCTGTTCCGCATATATGTGCAGAACGGAAATCATTGACAGACTATTTTTAAATAGAAGTGGAATTTTACTGGAATTTTCTACAAATCGTGCACTGCAATGACAATTTGAATCACTAGCGATAGCTAAAAATATTTAACACGGGTTCTCCTGGCAAATTTGTTGACAATAAAACGTGTTCTTTTTGTTGTTCGTCCATCCACTGAGTTCCAATGTGTTCTATGTGCCTACTGGCAAACAGAATACATATAAATTGGAAGACAAGTTGTCAAATGAATTGCTGAGAGTCCTTCCAATAATTGCTTTTATAGACTCAAGGCCTGTGGCCTCTCGTTTTATCCTTCCATGCTGGCACACATGCCATATTGATTATCCCATTCACACACATGTGTCATTCTGTGTATTCACTACTTGACAATGTTTATCACAATTGATTCAAGACTATTAAGGGTTAACCCTTTACCCAATGCAGACGATATCAAAATATATAATTTTAAATATCAATTTTTCAAATTTTTCAAAAAATTTCAACAAAACCCTATCATGTGACCCCTCGTTGGAACGAGCTCATCAAGCTCGTTCCAACGAGGGGTCACATGATAGGGTTTTGTTGAAATTTTTTGAAAAATAATATTTTTCCAACTGCTGAATTTGCATATTACGTGGGCGGATGTGGCCGATTCGTTGGGTAAAGGGTTAAGACAAATAAATGGGTCCTCTATTTGTATCTAGATATATGTCTTAAGTCTCAGGTCAACACTGATTTTTGAAATCTCAAATCAATCCTCAGGAACATTGTCCAGCAATAAATAGACAGGCTTCGTATACAACTATCTGTCTTAACTCTTGAAGACAATCCCGATAAATATTGTCCAGCAATAAACAGGTGGGCATTGCACACATATATCAGCTTTAATCCTTAAAGTCTCAAGTCAATCCTGATACAACATTGTCCAGTCATAAATAAAAGGGCCTTGCACACATATATCTGTCTTAACCCTTAGTCTCAGGATTATCCTGATTCTTGAGGCCACAATTCAATCATGTGTCCATTAATCAATAGACAGGCCTAGTACACATCAATCTGTCTAAACTAGTAAGGTCTGAAATCAACCCAGATAAGCTTTGTCCAGTAATAAATTGAGAGGTCTTGTTCACAAATATCTGTCTTAATCCTCAGTCTCAAATCAATCCTGATGCTTAAGAGTCTTGCGGTAGCAGCTTTGAATCTAATTTGGACATGCCATGTAGGTTCTTTGGTTGGCACACTCGATTTGTGATCAGTGATCTTGTGGTGACTGGTTTGAATCATACTGGATAAAGCAGGACTCGCTGGTTGGCAGTGAACTGTGATCCTAAAGTGACAGCACTGAATAACTGGAGAGAGAATACTGACCCATTGGTTGGCACAATGGACTTGTGATCGGTGATCCTGAGGTGACAGCTTTGAATCTAACTGGAGAGAGCATACTGGCCCATTGTTTGGCACACTCCTGCTATTAGTGAACCTGAGGTGACAGCTTTAAAGATAACTAGATGGAGCATACTGGCCCATTGGGTGGCACACTGAACTAGAAACCAGTAATGCTGAGGTGACCTCTTTACATCTAACATACTAGCTCAGTAGTGCACAGGAGTTTTGATTAGTGGTTTTAGGGTGACACATTGGAATTAAATTGGAGGATGGTCTCACAGGATATGTAGTCAGTGATTTTGAAGACAGCCCCCCCCCCCCCCCCCAAAAAAAAAAAAACAAGAACAAAAAAAAACAACAAAACAAAACATTTCTTGAGAAATTCATTAAGAGAGCAGTGATTGGGCTGGTTGTGTCTATTAACATGGGTTACTATTTTAACTGGTTGAGTGCTGGAAGCCCAAGTTTGGGCTTCATTCTAAAATGAAAGTACCATAGCTTAACTTTTTGCATGCTATTACGGCCCAGGACAGGAAATCTCTCGCCACAACAGCAAGTAAAATTAGGATAAAACAAAACAAAAATTATCCTAACAATTTTTGTATCAACGTTTGGACCATCAATTTTTCTTAAGTCAAATTTTCATGAATTTTTCATCAAATCTAGTCATGGCTGCTGTTAAACTGGGTAATCTGCACTATTAGCAGGGCAGCTTTTGCCCACCCTAATATTTTAGGTTAGTTACGCCCATGGTAAAAGGTTTGAATCTAATTGAGAGAGCACAATGGTTCAATTGTTGGTGGACTTGACTTGTGATCAGCAGTCTTGAGGTGACTGACTCTAACTAAAGAGCACTATTGACTTGGGATCAGTCCTGGGACATAGGTTTGAATATAATTATAGAGAACATGTTTGCTAACTGGTTGACACACTTGACTTGTGGTCAAGGATTTTGAGTCACAGGTTTGAGTGTAAATGGTGAGACCATGTTAGCTCATGGGATGGCACACTCAATTTGTGATCAGTGATCTTGAGGTCATAGGTTTAACCTTTTACCCAACGAATTGCCCATATCCGCCCGCGTAATATGCAAATTCAGCAGCTGAAAAAAAAAATTTTTCGAAAAATTTCAACAAAATCATAGCATGTGACCCCTCTTTGGAACGAGCTCGCAGCTGCAATGGAATGTGATATGTGATCTTGAGGTAGCAGGTTTGAATCCAACAGGTGAGGCTGTGCTGGCCTATTGGTTGGCACACTCATCTTCTGATAAGTGGTCTTGAGGTAGCTCGTTTGATTCCAGAAGACAAGACTATGCTGGCCTATAGGTTGGTACTGTTATGGTGTGTAACAATAATTCTGGTAACAGAAAGAAATCTGAGATCCAACAACAAATAACTGCTTTTGAACTCTGAAATTCAGTTATAATAAAAATGATTTAAAAAGAAAATGGTACAAAATATTTTACACTGTGATTCACAGAAAATTAAAACAGAAATACTTAACAGTTAGTCCAAAACAAAGTTCAACAGAATACAGTAACAGGTATGATGAAGACATTTTCCAGCAGAAAAATTTTTCACAAACAGTATGTAAAAAATTCCAATGACATGTTCACTAAAAAATTAAACAGTATCCAATAAAGCACTCAGCAAAATTCAAATGGAAATAATATCCAACAAGTATTAGCTCCACAGGTAGTGTGAAAATAATTCAGTTAATTCCTTGTTTTTTTTCACAAGAAGAATATCCTGGTTAACAAGAAGAATAAATTCTCTTCAAAAGTTTTGGAAACACTTTTCCATTACAAAATAACTAAATAGGCAATATCACGAAATACTTCAAAATACTCTCAGCTGCTAAAAAATGCACTTTCTCTAATAATAATAATAATAATCTCCAATGTTAAATAAATGCTGAATGTATAAACAATTGTCACATCTCAATGTTGTCTATGTGAGCTGAAACCATCAGATGACTGAGATAAAATGAGTGTTTATATAGAGTTTAAATGGAAAATTCCAGAAAGAGAAGTTCCTCCAATATTCAATTTTTTATTAATTGCTGATTGGTGGAATTACATCACCTCATTAAGTTTCTTGACAATTCTGTCTAATTTCAAGTGAACAAGTGTGACCCAATAAACGACCAATGAGCTAAAAATAGATAATGTGTGACAGTATGTGCAATGATGATAGGTACATTCAAAGGACACTCTGTGCAAATAAGTGATCAGTCCAGCAAATAGATGCTTACTTTAAATCAAAATAATTTTAGAAAATATAAAATATATTTTGTTAATAACCATTAACAAAAGACATCAATTCTGATATCATATTAGGGCCCCATAACAAATGCACTGGACTTCCGATCAGTGACCTTGAGGCAGAAGTTTGAATCCAGAAGGTGATACTCTGCTGGCCTATTGGCTGGCACACTCATCTTATCAGTGATCTTGACAAAGCAGGTTTGAATCCAGCAGGTGAGACTATGATGGCCTATTGGTTAGTGCACTGGACTTGTGATTAGTCATACTGAGGTAGCAGGTTTGAATCCAGCAGGCGAGAGTATGATGGCCAATTTGGTTGTTATAGAGGTCTTTTGCCACAGAGGGTTAATGTTATAAAGTGATTGCCAAAAGGTGTTTCTCAAAAAACCTGTTATCATTCACAGAAGGCTCAAAAGTAGATTTATTTATTATTAACTAATCATTTATAATGCTGTTGGCCATTTTAGAGGTTACCGGGTAAAAGCAACATTGGTTGTTAATGAAATTTTAGAAAGCGAATCTATCCACTTGCATACATTGTACCGAAAGTAGTAACTCACATCGGGGAATTATATTGTCCATTAAGTGCACTATAAACCTTAAACACTGCTGTGGCTGCTCTGTGTTTAAGATTAACACACAGCATTGCCAAAGTGTTCCCAGGGACAGACAGAATATGTCCCAGTTACTTGTACAGTTGAGTAGATTCTTGAAGACCGTCTGCAAACATGAATCACCTTTTTATGAGTTTACCAGCTTTAGTAAACATCAAAGTTTGGATTTTTTGCTTGCTTATTATAATTTACCACTTTTTGCAGAAGCTGTGCAACCTCTCATGCATTGATTGTAAGCCTTCTGCATTTTGGAGATTAGAACGAGATCATCAGCATATATAAAGCAGGGTACTGCAATACCCATTGTCAAGACGAGAACACAACCAATTTCATTGATAGCCAATAGTAAATTGTTCATAAACAGATTAAATAAAAATGGAATTCAATTATTTTGCCTTGCATTCAACCCATGTCAAGATTTTATTTCATCTGTTAATCCATTACCTAATTTGACAATCAAAATGCTAGTACGAAATGAGGACTTTAATAAACTTTTCATTTATTTATCATCTCAGCTTTAACTCTCTGCATACTGCTGGCAGAAATTCCCGCCAAGGACATGAAATCTCTTGCCAATAAAATAAGTAAAGATTGGGCACATTTAACCAAAATTGAATCAACCTTTTGAAGAATGATTTTTTGATTAATTTTGTTGTGCACTTTTCATCAAATATAGTCATGGCTGCTTTATAGGGAAAAGCTGTTTTGTTTTTTTTGTTTTTTTTTATTTAATGCCATTTTGATGTCACTTTGAAGCCTATTTTCTCTATTTTTAATTAAAAAGTCCTACGCTCTCGAGTGCAATTGCACCCTAGTAATTTAGGATACACTTATGAAACTTCCCCAGGCATGGGAACAGAGCATTACCCCAACTCTGATGTGGATGTTGAAGTCATGAATGGACCCTGGAGGCATCCATGCTCACCAAAGGTGAGTGTGGGTGAGGGTGTGGGAGGTGGTGTCCCCCTCCCACAGTTAGATTGCATTTCCTGGCTTCTGAGAGTAAAAATATAAAGGTATTATTGATGAAATATCTCATGTATTTTAGTTGAAATATAATATCAAAATCCACTTCTGTGTACTAGTAGCCTGTTAGGATTACTGCCAAGTAGCTTGACCAAGCAAATGATGAGAGGGATATAGTTAATAGAACCACTGCACCATAGGTGCAGTGGTTCTATTAAGTATATCTCTCTTCAATTAAGCATAGTTCAGAAATTCTGTACATAATACACAAAGAACTTGACCCGGTGTCTCGATCTTCCTGAGATATTCTACAAATTGCAGGGACGGTGCCAGAGCCAATTTGATACCTGTTACAGGTATGGGTGCACAAACTCTGGAGCCCAAAAGTACACAAATTTCTGCACAAAAATGTCATTCAACTTGGAAATAATTGCTTCAAACTGGTAGATTTCAAATATTTAGTAGAAATCTATATACATGCAGTTGATAAAAAGCACTTCAAGACACATGCAGTAGTTTAGTCATCTGTATCAAGATATCTCAGTTTATTTGGGGACATACACCATTGAAAAACAGGTGTCCCCAAAAAATTCCTAAATCTGTCCCGGAATTGTGTCGTCACTGAACGTCCATCAATCGGAAGTTCAACTATTTTCTCCAATCAATCATCCCATTTAAATCGGTTGTTCACACCTTTGGCAATTTCTTTCTTTTGATCTTCTCTATCTCTTTCAATTATTTTCACCATGGTTACAAAGAAGTCCACCGAATCTTCAACTATTTTCATTCACAAAAGAACCACATTTCCCTCTTTGTGAGAAATCATATTAAACACCATTTGATTGGTTGGAATTGTGTCATTTTTACATGTATTGCCACAGGCAACCAATGAACTTGAGTGTATTATGTTGGCTTTGAAAATGTGTGCGGTGTTTTTTAATGTGATGCTAAAATGGAATTGGTGCTGTACAATATAATGCCCGATCAATACAGTTCCGACGCTATTCTTATTTGCACCCGACCTGACACACGCCACCCCCCCTAAATTGTTTCAAAGTTTTTGTGCAAATCTCAAAAATGACTTTTTTGGCAATAAAAAAGTCGGAAAACCATGGATTCATGGAGAATACCCAAGTATGAACTCACCACACAAATTTGTAATCATATTAATCATATTAAGTTGTTAACCCTCATTTCTTCAGTTCAGTTTCACTCACCTGATGCAAGCGATATCGCCACTTCTAGTTTATTTTCTATCCCTTCCATTTTCAACCTCATTATGAGACTTTGCCTTTCAAATTTTCGAGAATATGATCTCAGCAAAAAATCATGTCTAAATATGTGGTGCCATCCAAGAAAATTATCAACTGGTATATCTGAATTCTGAGGTGACGTCATAGAGGGTCATATGATCAAAAATTGAAATGCATTGGATTTTTCTGACATTTTTGTATGTAGTAGGGTTAAAAAATTAAGAAATAACTGCTTTTTGTTTGTCAGTTTGCTGCCATTTTGATGTTTTTACGTCACGTAAAAGTTTAGCCTATTTTTGACATATTTCATAAAAAATGAGCAACAGGCTATGCTTTATTGAGCGGCTAAGTACTTAAACGGGTGAGAGACACCTTCCTCTCATTGTTGGGCACTTCAGGGTTGACGGTGCTTCATTGGATGACTTCTGGAAATTCACATTGCGATTTTTCAATACCATCTAGTATTTGTAGTGATTTTACATGCCAGTGGAATTAAAATTTTGTCCAAATTTATACACCAGTAGGAGTTAGTGTAGACTAATTTGAGTGGAAACCCTAAAATGCAGAAACTGGATGTTTTTCTGAGTGCTACTGGTATTTTGAGTTTAAAATACAGAAACTCATTCTTGAAAAAAACAAATACACAGGCCCTACAGAAGATTCATGGTTCAATACAGCCTTCATCATTCTGTTAGAAAGAATACGTAAATGCCATAATACTACACTATTTTAAAATTAATATTAAATATATTCAATTTACAGTCACTCTTCTCAGTTTTGAAGAAATAACAGGAACAAGAAAAAAATGTTGACCTCACTTAATACATTGCATGATGCTCCAGACAAATTTGAATTCTAACAGCTGTAGCCTGGAGTGGAACAAAATCACATGATGTATTCTGTCCATAAGGCATCCTGCATGCACTGTAAGCAGAGTTCCAGTCACCAGCACTTGCAAACTCACAAGAGAGATCTGTCTGGGTTCCAGATTTTCAGTGCAAGCTTGCTGGAGCCCACAGGTATGCTGTAATGTTAAAGGAATCTCACAAAAACTATCCAGAAGCTCCAGTGAGTTTGTAGGTAAACTGTAAGCTTACCACAGGTTTGCAGAAGGTTGTAACAAGCTTGAGGGAGCTCGCTTTGAGAATCCACATTTTTATAAGAGTCTGTTTCAAATTTGTCATTAATGCCATTAGGTTTTTTTCACCTCAAAGAAAAATACATAATAGAGAAAGGGCTGTTGTAACTACCGAGAAGAGTTATATTACCTAATATATCTGTATTCACTTGCTGTTATTTATGTGCATCTGTTGTCTGCACAACACACACATGGTCCATCTCACTTTAACTGTCGACTTCTTTGCAGCAAGCCTTAACCCTTTACCTAACATGAAAAGCAGACGACACTTGCAAAAAAAAATTCTTGAATAATTGATTTTTTTCATTTTTTGTCTCAAAAACATAGGTTATGACCCCTCGTTGGAACGAGCTCGGTGAGCTCGTTCCAACGAGGGGTCATAACCTATGTTTTTGAGACACAAAATGAAAATATTTTGAAAATTAATTGGCGATTTTTGAGAATAGCGCTGGCCGGTTTTGGGCGTTACGTTGGGTAAAGGGTTAAACATGTTTTCTATTACATGTACCATCCACCTATGGCTATCATAGATATCTGATACTGCTTAACAGTGAACCTGTGCCCATCATACATATGATACTTTTTAATAGTGAATCTGTGCCCAGCATAGATATCTAATACTGTTTAATAGTCCACCTATGCCCATTATAGATATCTGATACTGTTGATAGTCCATCCACCTGTGCCCATCAGAGATATCTGATACGGTTTTAATAGTTCCCCTGTGCCCATCATAGATATCTGACTCTGTTTAATAGTCCACCTCTGCCCATCATAGATATCTGATACTGTTTAATGGTCCACCTGTGCCCATCATAGATATCTGATACTGTGAACAAGATTAAATACAGTGAAAACTTAAAATTTCTTTTCTAAAGTAATTTCCAATGGGGAGCTTCAGGCCTGCTCTGATGTCGAGAGACACCCATTCGATGGGCAATTCTCATTGTGTGAAGCATTTTCTTTTCTATTTTCAGTATGCATTACTTAAGCATTCAGCTTGCATTAAACTATATGTATTGCAGAAACCGGTTACAGCTTTTTTTTGATACACTAACAACCATCGTTTGTGGTGTTAGTTGTTTGGAGTAATTGCACTGCCAAATGTTTGCTGTTCCCAGAGAAGCAAATCAGATAAAATAGACTTTGCAAGTAAAACATACGTATTGTGCCAAAGTTTTTTTATTATAGATTTTATCATGGCGTATATGGCCAAAACTTGCAGTCACTCTGATGGAGATATGTCAAACTACACTGTTGGAAAATTTTAACTCTTACCACACCATGTCACAAATTCTGAGATCCTAGTTTTCAGTTGAATCCATGCAATACATTAGTGGTACAAACATTTAGATCACCTTGCACTAACTATCAAATAACCCATTCCTTTCCACTAACTATCAAATAACCCATTATTTACAATATAAAGACTAAAAGTCAAGACTGTTCAAACCAAAACATCCTGAGCAACCCTGACCTCGACCAAAATACATGAATCGGGCATAAGGATCTACATTGGATCTTTGTCCTCAAAAGCATACATCCTTATGGTTTGAACAGGCTTGACTTTTAGACTTTATATTGTAAGTAGTTGGTCAACTTTTAGCCTGTTCCGTTACACCAATGTGACTTACTGGCTGGTGATTAATGATAGGAAGGAATCAATATATTTCCTACCTGCACAGAAGTGAACATTTTGGATACATACAGTGGGTAACTGAGTCACACACTTAGCCTCTGGCCACAGGAAACGCACCCTGTTGACCAACCCAATCTCCACCAGCCATGATAAACATTTATCAAAAGCAGATGAAGAAATACAACTGCAGTGATCAAACCCCAAGCACTTCAAATGAAGTCCCTGATACCTCAAAATTTACCCATTTAAATTCACTCTCATGAGAGACAGTGTGACCCTGGTGACCTGCACACATCAGTAGGGCTGACAACCATGCAACACACTTCTGGTTACAATAGGAGGGGAGACAAATCTTCCCACACTTTGCCGAGGATAGCCATTAACCCCAGATTAGACCTTTGTCCCCATTTACATTTACAACACACACACATTACAGACTATGAAGTTTGTATGCAATCTATGTTTCAAGGCTTATGCACACCAGCAAAGCCTGAAAAGGCATATACCTATAACCCATCCAGAGCCGGGACGGATGTTCTACTCGAATTGCAACAAACAATTTGTACACAAAGAATACCTGGAAAAACATCAGCTTCTTGCACCATGACTCTAGAGGGCTCCTGCACTACTCAAGACTACCACCAGTAATGCCTGGCCAATGATGACCTGACAACATCACCGTCCACTTAAACCCTCACGACCAACATTCTATGGAGATGTGCCGAGGGGGCTCAGGGCTAACAACGTAGGCTACTTAGGATTGGAAACTTTTCTTTGCCCCCCCTCCCCCCTCCCCCTCCCCCCCCCCCCCCCCCCCGCCTCCCCTTGCAAAAAGCATGACTCCTGACCGAAACAGTCCTGGTTATAAGTTCAGGTAAATGCCCCAATAGGGGTACCCCCTCCATGACCTCCAACACAGAGGTCAAAACTCCCCCCATCCCCCCCCCTGGTGAGTTGACCTTTTGACCTGGAGAGGTTTCAGCCACCACAGACAGCTGCACAACCCACGTGACTTCAGCATGGCCTAGTAATGCCCTTACTTGACTGGGACATGACACCCTCTCGTGAAGGTATAAAAGGGAGGGAGCAACAGTGACCTCTGGGTTTCATGCCAGTGAAGAACGAAACAGTTCAAAACTAGTTTGGCTCAGTAAAGCCCGATTTCACAACACAATAACCTTTGAACTTAAGCTAACCTCTGCTACATATTATACTTTATTTATCAAATAACCCATAGCTTTCCACTTACTATCAAATAAGCCATCGCTTTCTACTAACTATCAAACAACCCTTTGATTAGTAATTTGCTTTGTCTTCCTGTAAAACAACATAGATATCAATGGCACTGCAAACATGTCCGAGTAACCCTCTGGTGCACAGTACCGATATATATATATCATTCTCCACATTAATTTTACGTTAATAACCAACATATATACCTGTGCACAGCTGCAAATGACTTAACAGTGTTTCTACATTATTGTTGAGACTGCCTGTACAGGCAGCCAAAAATGATGTAAAAACACTTTCAAGATAAATGCATCCTACCAGTCAAATTCTTAAGAATGCATTTGGGCCAACTTTTAAGAGCCATATAAAAGGGGCTGGTTGCGGCCGTATGGGGACTAAGTGTTAAACCACATGATACCTTCACTTTTTAATTTTAATTGTGTTATTGCAGACAAAAGTAACTGTCTGTGTCAACAGTACATAAACAGCCCACTTCTCCTTAGTAAGCTATTTATTGGGATTTAATGACACTTTCGTCAGCCAGGGTGCCCTGTCAGACTCCCCAACGAATTAAATCCGCACAAGCATTGTTTGACGACAAGTGCACCATCGACATGCCGTACACCTTAGGATATAGCACGCCACACACACACACAAGGGCAATCAGGAGGAAGTGCCTTGCCCATGGACACAATGCAGTTACCCCGAGTGGGGATTGAATCGTGAACCTTTCAGTTTGATGTTCAATGCTGTAACCACGGAGCCCCGTGCCCCGCCCCACTTCTCCCATTCACGTCCTACAATTATCACCCAGGATGTCAATTAAAGTGGGCATTTGCGGACCAGGTTTCCTGGAAAGCAATAATATTGAATTTTGGGACATACCTTTCAAAAAAACATCATTCAGTAGCTTATTTTGATTCACTGGGTTCTTTTGACTATGTAAGTTTTCAAAACTGAGATTTTTGAACCACTGGAGGAATAATAATTAAATAATATATCAGAACTGAAAATAACCATGCATAATTTGATAATTTATTTTTCTGATAAATGAGTTTTTAGTGTGGAAAACATTTGTAATAATTTCTGCCTATTAAATGTCTCTCTATATGTATGCTAATTCACACAGAGTCCACTGATGGTTAATTCTGCTGCATTTGAAACTTGTGAAGAAGGCATGTCCAATCTAAAATTACCACCTTTATGGCTGCTTTGATAGTGTTTATTATTATTTATCTTCTTGTTCTGTAATAGTTCTTCCAATAGGAACTTCTACTATTCTTATTGGGATATTCCTCAATTGCAGCCCAAGAAGATCCTTAATATTACCCCCAAAACATACCCATCTTGTTTAAATAAATTTTGTAGTATAGTCTGGTCATTACATTGTTAGCATTTGCTTCAAAGTGGCTGACATATCATAAAAAGATGGTCTTACAACCTGC
The DNA here is from genome assembly GCA_031216915.1 of Pictodentalium vernedei. NCBI lineage: Eukaryota > Metazoa > Mollusca > Scaphopoda > Dentaliida > Dentaliidae > Pictodentalium > Pictodentalium vernedei. Next base: position 124,932,665 of record CM062289.1, on the reverse strand, counting down.
GATGTAAGTAACCGATTCTTAAATCCTTAAGATTTTAATCACATCATTTTTAGCCAAGGATCTAGGGCAAACAGAGGACTTTCCATGAAAGCTACAGCCTTCTTGAAGGCAATAGGCTGGTACTGAGCCAGTTCCCAGCCTGTAGCATACAAAGTTTTCAAGATTGTTCTTCCCTCAGGATGCATATCCCATTTGGTGAAACTAGGCAAAAATCCTGAATTCAGGAAATATCCTGTAGACTTACATCCCTGGACAACTGAATCACACATTTCCGGAATAAGACTGATAAAAGCATCAGTTTCTATGTTCAATCCATTGCCATTAACACTTGGTATAACAGAACAAAATGTAATTCTAGCCGAGACAAGATTCCTGAGATTCGAAAAGCTGAAACACAGCTTATAACACTATTGCTCATTACTACAACCACATTCTTAACTGATAATACTGTACCCATGTGTTACCAAATGAATCTTACATCTTACTACAGTGGAGCCCACTTAATTGGATATCTCTTAACTGAATAACCCAGTTAATTGAATATAATTTCCCAACACAAAACCATTTACCATACCTCCAGTACAAATTTGATCTGTTAATTGAATATAGGTTTTTGAGTAAACTTGTGTTAATTGAATAAAAAATCTTGTAACCTATCGAGAAATTACCCTGACTTTCCCCAGTTTTCCTTTGTTTATAGACCTATTTGGCCTCAGTAATCTAATATAGGCACTTAATCTATTATATCTTGTTTGACAGACCTCATGGAGCTCTGTCAAACAAGATATCATTGAATAAATATAAAGTTTATCTCTAGAATACCGGAAAGTGGCACACTCCCTGTTTATTGAATACTCTGTTAATTGAATAACTTTCATTGGCAAAATGGCTATTCAATTAACAGGGTTGCACTCTATTGACATGTTTGCAATCGAGATCGTTAAGATAATGTTTCACTTATCAGAAGGCTATTCACGAAACTGGCTTTCTTGCATCGACCTGATGGATAACGAGGAATATCCCTCAGTAGCTTCCTAAATGATGTCACGCTTCGGCACATCACATAGCCTCCGATACTGTTACAAGCTGTGATTCAGTGCTGGCTTTACTAGCAGTACTAGAAGCTCATGCTTTTCTAAGCTGATCTGGTGATTCTATGTCTGAACAAGCAAATTCAGTGAATTCATGTCTCCCGCTGGGCAGCAGTTTCAAGGGGAATTAATGCATCCAGTGGAATATAGTCAAGTTGCAAGTGGAAGTTATTTACAAGAGACGGAACAGACAGTGCTTCACACAGTGGTTATCAGATTTAAAATCACGGAGGTCACTGTCAAAGCAAGTAAAGTGATGTGGAGTATAACTGTGAGAATCACTAAAAATTAAGACTGTATGATAAGACATATTACATTAAACTGATGTGAAAAGTGTTAACCAACCTGTAAAGCTTGTGATTGGAAGTTAATGAAACCTCGGAAGTGATGTCCAGATAATATGGTGGTCTGTATATGGTCCTGGGAGAGTCTCACTTTGTAGAGTTGCAAAAGAAGTAATGATGAAGACATATTCTCCTCTCACAATGATAACAAAGATACACAAGAAGTTTCGTGAAGATCGGTTCATAAATACAGCTTTTACTCCAAGGTGCGTTGATGCATGGGCAGACAAACAGGCAGACGGACAGATTTTCGGTATAAAATTTCCCACATTCGAACTTAACTTAGATATTGATAAAAGTAATCCATATATGAAAATTCATTGAAATCAGTTGACTCTAAGGAACGTTAGAGTCTGGAAACGAAAAACACGGAAGGTGTGCACTTACTGTGTATCAGCAGTAGCAGTGAATAAATCAAAGTTTCCCTAATTTGCATATTTTTTGCACGAGAACAAAACCCATATTATATGTGATGTATTGCATGTTACTAAACATTCATACAAAAATTTATTCAAATCTGAACTTTCATATAGAAAGTTCTGTACAAAAAACTGATTACACCCAATTTCAGAACAAAATGGCTGCTGGCGGCCATCTTGAATTTTGGACCAAACCCCAAAACACATATTCTGGTCTCACAATGATAACAAAGATACCCAAGAAGTTTCGTGAAGATCGGCTCATAAATACGGTTTTTAGTCCGCTGTGCATTGACGCACGGGCAGACGGACAGATTTTCGGTACAAAATTTCCCACATTCGAACTTGACCTAGGTATTGATAAAAGTAATCCATATATGAAATTTCATCGAAATTGGTTGATTTTAAGGAAAGTTAGAGTCTGGAAACCGTCAGCCAATCAAATTTCAGCAACCTAATTAAATATATATGCGGAAAATGCCCATATTCGAACTTGGACCCACAATTGATGAAAGTGATCTACTACCCAAATTTCATCGAAATCCGGTCACTGTAAGGAATGTTAGAGTCTGGAAATGAAAAACATGGAAGGATGGAAGGACACCACAAATTTAATATCTCCCGTTTTTTTAAGCGGGAGACAAAAATTAGATGTATAATAACAAGAGGCCCCATGTGGCCTGAAGTGCTCACCTGGCCATGGCTGTATAAAGAAGGATTTAATTAGCATCTATGGCTAGTTAACACTACAGAGGAATGAAGTTATATAATTATTCATAACTCTTTTGTTCATGCCTGATAATTTGTTTCTAGTACTGGGATGCTACCACACTAATAATGCCAAGATTTACAGTAATGCAAAACTAGGAAGACCAAATATCAACAGAGGGACTTAATTTGAACAAACGTGAAGGATGTTGTATATACCAAATGTCAAAAGATTCTGACTGGTGGTTCTGGAGAAGATTTTGAGAATATTACCAATTTTGCACCCCCCTCCCTCCCCCCCCCCCCCCACATGGGGAACACAAATATCACCCCAGGGAATTCATTTGAACAAATTAAAGCTGAACCCTCTAAGGATGGTGTATACCAAATATCAAAAGATTCTGATTGTATCTCTTGATACAGAATTTTAAAGATCATTCCTCATATTACACTAAATTAAAATTCAGGCGCCAATAGAAAGCCCAAATATCTGACTTCCCTAAGGATGCTGTACACCAAATATCAAAGTTTCTGACTGGTGGATCTGAAGAAGGAAGATTTTCAAAGATTATTCCTTATAGTGCACTAAGTTAAAATTCAGGCTCCTCCAGAGAGCCCAATTATTAACCGATGGTCTTGAATTGAACAAATTGAATCCAACCCCTGTAAGGATTCTGCATGCCATATATCACATGATTCTGACTGGTGCTTCAGGGGAGGAGTTTTAAAGATTATTCATCATATTGGACTAAGTTAAAATTTGGGCTCCAATAGGGAGCCCAATTGAACCAATTTAGATCTGACTTCCCTAAGGATGCTGTATACCAAATATCAAAAGATTCTGACTGGTGGATCTGAAGAAGATTTTCAAACATTATTCCTCATATTGCACTAAGTTAAAATTAGGGCTCCCTCAGAAAGCCCAATTATCAAACGATGGACTTGATTTGAACAAATTGAATGCAACCCCTGAAAAGATTCTGAATGCCATATATTAAATGATTCTGACTGGTGTTTCTGGAGAAGAAGAGTTTTAAAGATTATTCCTCATACTGGACTAAGTTAAAATTCGGGCTCCAATAGGGAGCTCAAATATTAACCTAGGCACTCGATTTGAACAAACTTACACATCTCAACGCCCTAGAGATGTTGTATACCAAATATGAAAGGATTCTGACTGGTGGATCTGAAGAATATTTTTACAGAAATTTCCTCATGTTGCATTAAGTTAAAATTTGGGCTACCATAGGGAGCCCAAATATTAACTCAGGGACCCGATTTGAACAAACTTGATTCTGACACCACTAGAAATGTTGTATACCAAACATGAAAGGATTCTGATTGGTGAATCTGAGAAAGAAAATTTTTAAAGAAATTCCCTCAAACTGCACTAAGTTAAAATTTTGGCTCCAATAGGAAGCCCAAATATTAACCCAGGGACTCGATTTGAACAGATTTGAATCTGGCCCCTCTGGAGATGCTGTATACCAAATAGGAAAGGATTCTGATTAGTGGATCTGAAGAAGATTTTTAAACATTACCCCCCGCCCTACATAACACCCTGACACAACTGATGGCATTTCATTTTCTTTCACCATTCAGTTCTACTGGTCCTAAGGATGCTTGATACCAAATGACAGTTCTCTGTTCTGTGATGTTTGGGAAATATGAGCGTTTGAAAATATTTCTATTTTTATCTATTTTTAGCTTTGGGGAGTCTCACAGGGACACAGGAATTTTTTTTTTTGGCATGAGTCAAGTACTTATGACTGAATAATACCACAAACCAAATTTGGTTCAAATTGGACCATTGGTTTAGTAAATAGAAATTTGGGGTGTGGCCAAAAATCTTGCTTCTCCCATTAGAAAGGCAAATATTGTACAACAAACTTCGTTTGAACAACTTAATTCTATACCTCAAAAGGACGCTCCATACAAAATATCAAGTTATTGTACCCACTGATTCATGAGAAGATTTTTAAAGAATTTTGGAGCATTTTCCACCACCCTCTCCCTATGTGGCTGGGAATGTTGATTTGAACAAAAATGCAATGCCCCTTCGGGACCATCACTCACACGAAAATTCACTTGAATTGAACCAATACTTTTGGAGAAGACTCAAACACTACTTGACAAAAGACGAACGATGGACAAAAAGTGATGACAATACCTCACCTTTACTTTCAGTCAGGTGAGCTAATAACAAAGTAATAAAGTAAAATAATGAGATTATATAAAATGACTCTGAGAGTGATAATGAGTCTTGAACTGGGTAACTTTTCTGATAAACCTTGATGCTCAATTCGGACAGCAAATTTGTTTTTTGGGGGATGAGTTGACACACTCAATTCCAAATCCCTTGTTGTAAATTGACATTAAAAATATTCTAAAAATTAACATTAACCCTTTACCCAACGTAACGGCCAAAACCGGCCAGCGCTATTCTCAAAAATCGCGAATTAATTTTTATTGCTTTTTTTATTTTTTGTCTCAAAAACATAGGTTATGACCCCTCATTGGAATGAGCTCGTTCTAGCGAGGGGTCATAACCTATGTTTTTGTGACAAAAAATGAAAAAAATTAGTTATTCAAGAATTTTTTCTGCAACTGTCGTCTGCTTTTCGTGTTAGGTAAAGGGTTAATGAAAAATATGAGAATATTCTCATTTGTAGTATTAGAATTATTAAATTTCATCTGTGAGTTGTACAATTAGTTCGTTAAATTATCGTGGGAAAGTGGGACTATTATTTTTATGTTTCAGAGATTTGGCAAGTACAGGCTTGAAAGAATGATCAGCTGATCTTTGTTACTGTTTTGAAACGTACGTATTTGCAGTCAAATTGGGTTGAATATTGCGTAGTAAAATGTCATGTAGCATATACAGTACATGGAGAGTGTATTATCACTAAATCACCCACAGAGTGGAGATTCCACCCAAGCAATAATTGCAAATTTGTTGCAAAGCATAACCAGCACAAGCAAAGTTTCAGCCAATGGACCTCTGGGTTTAACCCGGAGGTCCATTGGCTGAAACATTGCTTGTGTTTTTTGTCGATATGTACAAAATTTGAAAGTTATAGCTTGGGTGATATCTCCACTCCACAGGTGATTTAGTTACAATCCACTCTCCACGTACTGTAATAAAAAGAAAGTCTATGCCATAATCAATATCGGGAATTATCTCATTCATATGGACCTGACAATATTATTTTTCACTCGCGCAAGCACCCGTGAAAAATAAAACTTTCAAGTCCACACTCACGAGATAATTTCCAATATTCACTAAAATAGCGTAGATATCCTCTATATAACAACCCTTTGTCTAAACCTCAATGGCACCTTCGAAGAGGTCAAATCATGAGTGTGGAATTAAAAGATATCCCACTATAAATACAGAACCTTAATTATCTTGCCTCTTGGGAAATATTTCAAGGTCATTAACATTCTATCCAATCAATAATCAGAGTACACAGATCAAAAAGACAAAATATAGCAATAAAACGCTAATGCTGCTATACCATTAAAATACAAGCTATTTATCTGTTCAAGGCAGACACTTAACTCACTTTGTCTCCAAATAGTGGGGGTTTGTCATCTGAATATATCCTAAAGTAAACCATATTTCACAGTCCTGTGCATACATTGGGCTTAGCCCCGCAATGGAAAGCAGCTTAATGAGGTGATGTGTGAATGTAGTTAACCCTTTTCCCAACGAATCAGCTGCATCCGCCCTCGAAATTTACAAACTGAGCAGTAGGAAAAAAATTTTTTCAAACAATGTATAAAAAAAACATATCGGGTTTTGTTTAAATAGTATGAAGGTCTCAAAGGATGTAACATCTATGTACTTTGCTTGAATTAGGAATCTAGTTGGTACAATCTTTATTCATTTATTGGTGTTTAAGGTCACATACTTATGCACAATGACTAATCATGACCGTGACAGTTTTACGGGTGGAGGAAGCTGGAGTATCTGGAGAGAACCACCGAGCAACGACGAGCAGCTGCCAGCTCCCCAACATCATAACTCCGCACTGCAGCACAGGCAGGGTTAGATTGGTTGAAGACATGCACACCATCGACGTGCAGTACGCTTTAGTACACAGCGTCATCGTACCCCCATGTGGACAATCGGGGTTAAGTGCCTTGCCCAAGGACACAACGCGGGAGTCCGAATCGATCGCTCAGATGGTCACCCATCCGAGGACTAACCGAGCTCGACGTTGCTTAACCCTTTACCCAACGAATCGGCTGCATCCGCCAGCGTAATATGCAAATTCAGCAGTTGAAAAAATAGTATTTTTCAAAAAATTTCCACAAAACCATATCATTTGACCCCTCGTTGGAACGAGCTCATTCAGCTCGTTCCAATGAGGGGTACATGATATGGTCTTATTGAAATGTTTTGAAAAATTTGAAAAAATTATATTTAAAATAACAAATTTTGATATCGTCTGCATTGGGTAAAGGGTTAACTTTATGGTACAATCTTTAGCCCACAGTTTCAATTTATAAATAAACTATTTGTCCATCTGGAGACAATCCCTACAAATCTCCCTTACTTTCTATTTCAGTGAATAAATTAGACTACAAAAGACCTCTATGGGCCTGCATCACTGAAAAATGTAACATCAGGGGCCCAATATGAACAAATGGCTCATACATATATTACATAGAACACCTGTCTTGAGACTTCAAATCCTTAAATTAACTTTCAACAGAGATTCAAACACCATAATTTCTAGTAATAAATTTAAAAGGTCATTCATTGTAAATGGCAACTTTTTTCACAGAAATGAAATGAATGGTAATCGATAGCTCTTATCTACAGGTCTCGCCTAATGAGTACACCGGGTTGTAAAACAATCCTATGAAAATGTGTAGGTCATGTCAAAGAAAAATTTTGATGCACAAATGCACGAAGTTCAAAACGCTGGTGCTAACAACAACATGTTTTGATGGAAATGAAAGAAAATCAATAGCTCCCATCTACAGGTCACCCGAACACTCATACCAAGTTTTAAAGCAATTTATTCATAAATGGGCATGCCAAATGAATATGTTGATGCACAAATGCACCAAGCTCAAAGGCTGTTGCTACGCAAATGTTTTTTTGACAAACTTGTACTAAGTTTCAAAGCAATCCATTCATAAATGTGCCCTGTAGGATATGCCAAAGGAATATGTTGCTGTACACATGCACTAATTTTAAATTTTAAAGATCATTGCTGGCTAGAAAAGTATTTTGATGGAAAAGGAAAAAAAATGATAGCTCACATCTAGAGGTTACCACAATCATGCATACCAAGTTTCAAACGGATCTATTCATAAATTCACCCTGTAGGACTTGCCAAAGGAAAATGTTTATGCACAAATGCAATGAGTTCAAATGTAGTAAGTTTGAAGGTCATTGCTAACGCAACTTTTTTGACGAAAATGGAAGAAAATTGATAGCTCCCATCTAAAGGTCACCCAAAATAAGCATACCAAGTTTTAAAGCAATTCAATGAATAATGTGACCTGTGCAGTGTGCCAAAGCCAATTGTCGATGTCCAAACAGGTAAGTTGAATGTCGTTGCTAACAGCAACGTTTCTCGATGGAAATTGAATAAAATGAAAAGCACCAATCTAGAGGTCAGCCCAAATAAGCGTATTTAGTTACAAAGCAATCCATTCATGAATGCACCCTGTAGGGCATGCCAAAGGAAAATATTGATGCACAAAGTTCAAATATCAAGATAACAGCAACATTTTTCAACAGAAATGAAAGAAAATTGATAGCTTCTATCTGGATGTCACCCTGAAGGTGCATACCAAGTTTCAAAGATATCCGATGATAAATGAGACCTGTGCAGTGTGCCAAAGGAAATTGTCAATTGTCATTGTACAAAACGAAAAAGTTAAACATCATTGCTGATAGCAACGTTTCTCAACAGAAATGAAAGAAAATCAATAGCTCCCATCTGGAGGTTACCTCAAACAAGCATACCAAGTTTCAAAGCAATCCATGCATGAATGCACCCTGCAGGGCATGCCAAAGAAAAAACTGAGGCACAAATATTTCACAAAGTTCAAAGGTCATTGCTAACAGCAACTTTTTTGTTGGAAATTCAAGAAAATCAATAGCTCCCATCTACAGGTTTTCCCGAACACATATCATTTTTCATAGTTATCTGATGATAAATGCAACCTGTGTGGTGTCCCAAAGGAAATTGTGGATGTACAAAATGGTTAAGTTGAATGCTATTGGCAATGGCCACGTTTCTCGACAGAAATAAAATCATAGCTCCCATCTAGAGGTAACCCCAAACAAGCAAACCAAGTTTCAAAGCAATCCATTCATAAATGTGCCCTGTAGGGCATGCAAAAGGAATATATTGATGCACTAATGCACTAACTTCAGAGGTCATTGCTTATGGCAACGATTTTAGATGGAAATGGAAGAAAATTGATAGCTCCCATCTAGAGATCACATATACCAAAATTTCAAAGCGATCTGATCATAAATGCGACCTGTGCGGTGTGCCAAAACAAATTGTGGACGCATGTATGCCGATGGATTGGATGCGATGGCAATAGCTCAGCTTGACGTTGTCAAGTTGAGCTAAAAACAATAATAATAATATGATTTGGAGCATTTCTGAAAAATGTATGTCTCGCAATTTTTTGGGGGGGAGGCAAAATCAAAAAAATATTTTGCGAACACTTTTAGTCAAAAGCTCATTCTCTATGCATGCAAAATTGTAGCAGCAACAGCAACAGCAATAGTAGTAGTAGGAGTATCTAGTTGGCGATAAGTTTGGACTTTGATGTAGGAAAGACTTCTTTCTAATCCTACAAAACAGTGGTCTTATTTAAGGATGCCTATATCACCCAAATTGAAACTTTGATGGATTGTCAAATGAAAGTGTCAGTGACACTGTAGCTTAACTTGACTGTGTGAGTGTTTGATGAAAAGGATCATGTTCAATATCTATGAAACGATTATGAAATATCGACAAGAATTGTGATAATTGAGAATATGTTAATTTCTCTTCCCAATATGCTATGTTTTCAATAAGAATAAGAGGTGTAGAGTGTACTAAAGAATTGAGGCCTGGGTTGATGTGGCCCTCGCAGTTAACGTATGTCAACCAAAGTTACCAAGTTACAGTAAAATCATTCCAAAATGAGTCATTCTATCAAGTTACAATGAAAACCCTTCATAAATATGACTGTACACTTTGCGAATCTAGGTCATGTGCCAGTCTGGCGGTCATGGTTGACTGATCATGACCAAAATAGGACAAGTCTAGATATCCATACCGAGTTATTCTACCAAGTTACAATGAAATCCCTTCAAACAAGCAAATTCAGTGAATTTATGTCTCCCGCTGGGCAGCAGTTTCAAGGGAAATTAATGCATCCAGTGGAATATAGCATCCAGTGGAATATAGCTGAGTTGCAAGTGGAAGTTATTTAGAAGAGACAGAACAGACAGCGCTTCAGACAGTGGTTATCAGATTTATTTTCACGGTGGTCACTGTCAAAGCAAGTGAAGTGATGTGGAGTATAACTGTGAGAATCACTAAAAATTAAGACTGTATGATAAGACATATTACATTAAACTGATGTGAAAAGTAATCCATATATGAAATTTCATTGAAATCAGTTGAGGAAAGTTAGAGTCTGGAAACCATCAGCCAATCAAATTTTAGCAACTTAATTAAATATGCACAGAAATTGCCCATGTTCGAACTTGGACCCACAATTGATGAAAGTGATCTACTACCCAAATTTCATCGAAATCGACTGACTGTAAGGAAAGTTAGAGTCTGGAAACGAAAAACACGGAAGGTGTGCACTTATTGTGTATTAGTAGTAGCACTGAATAAATCAAAGTTTCCCTAATTTGCATAATTTTTGCAAGAGAACAAAACCCGTATTATATGTGCTGTATTGCATGTTACTAAACATTCATACAAATTTATTCAAATCCGAACTTTCATATAGAAGTTCTGTACAAAAAACTGATTACACCCAATTTCGGAACAAAATGGCTGCTGGCGGCCATCTTGAATTTTGGACCAAACCCCAAAACACATACTCTGGTCTCACAATGATAACAAAGATACCCAAGAAGTTTCGTGAAGATCTGTTAATAAATACAGCTTTTAGTCCGAGGTGTGTTGACGCAAGGGGCAGACGGACACGCAGACGGACATGCAGACGGACGGATTTTCAGTACAAAATTTCCCACATTCGAACTTGACCTAGGTATTGATAAAAGTAATCCATATATGAAATTTCATCGAAATTGGTTGATTTTAAGGAAAGTTGGAGTCTGGAAACCATCAGCCAACCAAATTTCAGCAACCTAATTAAATATGCGCAGAAAATGCCCATATTCGAACTTGGATCCACAATTGATGAAAGTGATCTACTACTACCCAAATTTCATCGAAATCCGGTCACTGTAAGGAAAGTTAGTCTGGAAACAAAAAAACATGGAAGGACGGAAGGATGGAAGGACACCCCGAATTTAATATTTCCAGTTTTTTTCAAAAAGCGGGAGACAAAAACAACCTGTAGACAGTGATAATGGAATCTAGGTTACTGACCAGGTGGCGGTAACGGCTGACCAATCATGACCAAAATATGATAGTCTCATCTAGACATCATAACGAGTTATCCTTCCAAGTTACAAAGAAATCGCTTCATAAATATGAACTGTAGACTGTGCTAAACAAATCATGGTCAAAATAGGATGTTCTCATCCAGACATTATACAGAGTCATCCTACCAATTTAAATGAAATCCCTTCTTAAATGCAACCTGAAGACTGTGCTAAAGGAATCTAGGAAACATGCTCCTGCGGCCATCATGGTTGACTAAACCCGACCTAGAAAGGACATTCTCATCTAGACATTATACAGTCATCGTACCAAGTGAAGGAAATCCCTTCATAAATATGACCTGTAGACTGTGCTGAAGGTTTTCAGCTTTTGAGCCCATACAGTCATCACAGTGGATCAACTGCGACCAAAAGGGGACATTCTCATCTAGACATGACCTCAAACCTGCATATGAAATTTTGTGAAGATTGGACAAGAACTACGGGATGTAGCCTGTGCTAAAGAAAATGTGAACAGACTAACAGAAATCACAGACTAACAGACTTTCGCCTGTGTGATGGCAATGGCTTATCTTGACTTCGTCAAGTTAAGCTAATAATGCTGTAGCCGAGCAGCTACGAGTTAATTCTCTTGACTGCTCAGTTGCATCATTCATGCAATATTCATGCCGCACTGGCCAACTATCACTTACTTGCAGTATCTGAGTTAATTATCTTCCTGTCCATTTCAGTAGTGGGCTCAGTGTGGAAGTCCAAAATGTCCATTACAGATTCTAATAACTCCTGTTATTAGATGCTCTTATTTACTTTAATCGGCTCATAATCCTCCAAAGTTGTGATGAAACGATTAATGTCATTTTGATTTTTACTAATCCACTAATCGCTGGGTAGTATTCGATGATTACTCGACTAGTTGGTTATGCGATGTCAGGTGCTTACCTAAGCAATAAAGTCTCCAAAACTGGTTTCAACTAATACATTGGCTGGAGTGGCTTCCAAATTATGATATAATTAATGGGTCTAACTGTGCAACATTACAGAAGTCAATGTCTAAATGTCCTTGCGATCAAACAACCTGTGCCACAAAAAATAAATCTTTGGTGTTCCTATTTCCTAAGGGTCCAGAATATTCGGCTCTGTCATATATTTTTTTCACGGGTAACAATTTGTGAAAAAGAGCAGGCGGCTTCGATAGCTCTCATTGTTATTGGTGCCTGTGTCATTGTTATTGGTGCTTGTGGTCATTAGCAGCAACTGGAGCTCATCAGTTGATAAATTTTGGTGTCGGTTTTGTTAACAGTCGAGTCCTGGATTTATTATTTAACTTTCAAGTTCAGAAGAACATGAAAAGGTAATAAAAACTTGTCCATTGAACAAAATCCTGAAACTAAAACGAAATCCCAATCCCAGTAGTCTGGCCACTGAGGCACTGAACCTGGTTTTGTTGTATTAAGTTTTTTTCTCGACGGATTATTATTCTATAGGGTCTCCTTGATGACATTTTTCTTACTGGACAGCTGACAGTGTTGAGCAATTTTTTTATTCGACAAAATCCAAGGTGGCCGCTATGAAAAAATACAATATCACCATATAACTTGGATCGGAATTTTTGGTAAGATAATATGGAATTTTGAAGATTTTTCTTCTTGATTCATCATACACATATATAATTGTTACTTATTGGCCAAAATAAGATTACCAAAATCCAATATGGCGGCCAAGATGGCTGCCAATGTGTCACACTTTTCTCATTTTTTAGAGATTTCACCATGTATCCTTCATATTGTTGCTAAGATGTTGACAAATATGCATGCTTATATAATTCTATTTACCAGAGGGGCCATTTCTGCACACACTGGTACTCTAATATCCACCAGAAGTGGATTGTTGCTAACTGTATCACGTTATTTATAAACGCCGGTAAAACCAAGTCAATCCGAAAAAAGTTGTGAATTATGTTATGTCTGTCGGAATTAACAGATATTATATGTATAAATAATGTAAGGTATATACACATATCGGAACATTTTCATGAACCTACTGTTACTCTCATGTGTCATATGAAATATATTCTCTCAAAACCCAAGATGGCGTCCAAAATGACCGCAAATATGGCAAAAAATCATCATTTCTTACAAATATAGGCGGCTATTAGACGCTATTATTTTGAAATGTCCAACCATGATTACCGATATGAATTAGCCATATGGGGTGATGCTCTTTTGTTATATATGATCAAAGGAATTGTTTGAGAAACCCAATATGGCGTCCAAAATGCCCCCAAAATTGGAAAAGTAACAAAGCAATTACAGTCTACACTCATCTGCCCATAGTCCAGTCGCCAATACACTTAACCTGGTGTTTTCTCGGTGTATTATCGGATCACTATATCGTATAACTATATGGTCTCCTCGTGCGATTCCTTTTACTGGGCAGCTGACAGGGTTCATAAATTTCCTTATAACCGCCAAAACCTAAGATGGCCCCAAATTCAAGTTTCCGCCGATACCACTGAAAATATTGAAATTGAAAGTCAAAAATCTTTACTAAATAATTCAGTACAGCACGCCATTTCCAACTGATTGTGTTGGTCCCTAAAGGGGTCAGCTTATCCCCAGATTTTCCAGAAAAAATCAAAATGGCTACCAAAATTAGTAACATTTTGCTATTTTCAGCAGTGGTGTTAAAGACTCCAAAACGGAGGTAGGAACTGAAATGTACGAGAAATTATAACAAGAGAGATGTTTGCAAATATCACTGGTGAAGTACTTTATAAGGACCACACAAGATGCAGTGAATATCAAGTTGAATGACTGTGTAGTTCCTTAGATCGACTCATCACTACGCATTACTGCCAGTGATGTCTGTTCATTGCAGCAGTCCTCTGAAACACTGCACGCACAGAAAATGGTACACACCATGTTTGCTGCATTACACTTACACCTCGAATATTTGCATGGCGTTTTACTCGAACATGTGCACCTAATCATCTTCAGTATTTCATCAGGTGCTAGCTTGATGTTGGACGCGTCTGTCACAGGGTTCAAAGATTTTGTATTCATGTCTTTCTCGAATCCAAATACAGTTGGGTCCATCTGCGGTGGGTTAGGTTGAAGGGCATGCTTCCATATACAAGTTTGCAAGTGGGCCCGTTTGACATTCTCAGTAAAAGCCTGTTGTGGGTGGTAGGCTGCACAATTTAGGAGCAGATGTTGCAGTCGGATTCCCAATTCATGTTCTCCATATGCACAAACGAGCATCGGATATTGCTGTTGATTTAGGAGATCTATAGCATAATGCTATGAACTTGGTGGCTTGTTCTAGAACATCCGATATCTCCACGTTATTCTCACCAAGTGATTCCAGTGTCCCACCAGTTTGCAGAACCTTCAGTACATGCCCTTTGCCGATACCAAAGTATCCCCCTACAGTATCGCACCCGGAAAGTGCGCGAGTAGCGAGCAATTGAGGAACAATTTTCTTGTGTGTGTCAACTGCGACAGGTATATCTATCACCACCTGTCCATGGATTGGTGACTCCATAGTCATTGCAACCATCAAGTGTTGTTCAAGGTAGTGATGCAGCAACAACAAATAGACGTCCGTGTCGTCAGCAACAACCACAACATTATTACATTCAGCTGCAGCAAACAATATTGCCTGTTGAACGATAATGTTGCCAGCTTCCTCGTGACTAGTTGCCATATCTACTCTATCTGTCACCGATCCACAACTAACCTCAACCGGAACATCATGTTGGCCAGTAATTACAAGTTTGTGAGTTTGTGTGTTTTGCTCAGCAAAACTTTTGTCCGTGGTGAGTTGATCACATATAATGGAGATCAGTTGCTTTTTGTTCTCCACTACGGTCAGCACATGTTTTTGTGGTGGTAGCAGGGAGGTGGGTACAAGTTGAAACACCCGGCAGCTATCAGCCTTTCTGTGTGCCCTTGTTACGCACTTGGTGCTGTAGTCAACATATCTGTCGAATATCAAATACACATCACTCAATCGCAACTTCTGTTTGATGTTGTCTTTAAACGCTGTAATGAAGTCTAGAACAGTTGCCGGTCTGGTTTTGGTAGACACGGGCCAATGAGGTATCCAGAGCAGTACACAGCCATCGATAACAATTGCAGATTTCTTATCCACACCAGACATTCTTTTTGGTTTCTCAACAACTGTTTTATTTTTCAATACAGATTTTGATGTGCACACGCACATATCCCTGGATTCATCAAATATGGCGGTTGGTAGTGGTGACAGTTCAAAGGAAAGGATATGTTTGATATCTAATTCACGTGAACTACATAAAAGTCTGATAACTCTGGAATAAATGAGATTAGTGTCATATATTTTGACCTCCCCAGCCTTCAGCGACTTTTTCAAGATTGCCATAGTTTGTACTGGTTTCGAAATTGACTCATAAAATCCACTCGGGAAGGCCTCTTCAAATTCCGTCATTTTCTGAACTCCGAGGCTGACAATCTTATCGACATTGACAGACGTTGGACCTATCCTACCAGTTGCGATGTTAATTATGGTCTTGGGGTGTCCGTTTAGATCCAATGGGTCGATACACATTCCTAGTTTAGTTCTCAGACCCATACGGTTGACAGAATCACTTGCAATTCTAGACTTGGCCTCTTCCTTATGTGCGATCTGTAATTTGTCACCATCTCGATCTTTGATATACCGGTAGCTAACTTCCCACATGCATGCAAACTCAATGCCCAGGTTTTTAGTGTTTCTGGCTTTAATGTGATCCCTATTATATCGGATTTGCCATGGCCATATCGCATGAAGGTAGTTTCGATATACATATCACTCCATATGCCATTCCAAAGACCAGGTATGTGTCTCATCACATGTTCACCCTTCAAGAAATGAGATAAAATATCCGGTGGCATATTTTGCATCTGCCGCAGGTAGTAAAGCCCATATCTTGCGTAATTTGCATGACCAGAAGCAAAGAAGTAAGGAAGCATGCTTTTCACAGCTTCGATGTGCAAAAGCCAGTCAGTCACCTTCTCTCTCCGCTCATGGTTTCAAAAAAGCATCAACCCACATTTTTGCAGGTAGTAAAGCCCATATCTTGCGTAATTTGCATGACCAGAAGCAAAGAAATAAGGAAGCATGCTTTTCACAGCTTCGATGTGCAAAAGCCAGTCAATTCTCTCTCCTCTCATGGTTTCAAAAAAGCATCAACCCACATTTTTGTCGTGCGACTTTTGCACGCGTTCTCTAATAACAATGCAAATAAATCTTCAGCACATTGCAAATCATTATTCTCTAAAGCTGTTCGCAAAAGTACTTCTGATACGAAACGCATGGCTCTCATATTCACTGGAAACTTTTTCCCAGTCAACATCTTTTCAACCCCACCGAATACTGACTCAAGTATATCTGAAAGTCCAGTATTGGCCATGGGCGGTCCAACTGAACCAATGAAACTCATGAGCAAATGCATACCACCCAATCGAGGAACAAATGCCGCGAATTTGTCTGGATAAGATCATAACACCTGAACTGCTATCTTGTATAACTGCTGATCGGCAGTAAATATAGTGAACGGCTGTCCTGCATCTGACGATAGCTGCTCTGCCTTTTCCATAGCTGATAGTGTCTGGATCAGCAGGTGTCATGTCTATTAGAGGGAGGTATGCTGCGTTCGTTTTTGGGTTTGTTGCTTGACCCGAGTCTCTCGTCATGCGGGTATTATACCCACTGAACTCCGGACAGTTCTGGTCACTGACCATATCTTTCAAAAATGCGAAGTCAAGTTCTATCGCTCTGCGTAATGACATTGCACTGCGACACAATGTTGAAAGAAGGGGAACAGTATTTCATACAAGTGATGAGGGCATATCGGCTCATTTGGGTCCACTGAAACGCACAACATCCAATTCGTACTCTGTTGGTTTTGTCATATCTGAATTTTTCAATCTTGGGATCGTCTGAGACTCAACGGAATCATTATTGTCCTTTTGAGCAATCACGATTGCCAATGAATGGGTGCTTAGCTTCCCATTTTGAGAAGCAATTTCAGCATCAAAGTTGTCAACAACCACTTGTATGAGGCCATTGTTGGCATCCGAAATCGGTGTATCATTTGCATTCTTTGCAGCCAGAGCTGCCGCAGATTTTTTGAATCTCAATAGCTCATCATATGAGCATGTAACACCAAAATCATGCATGGTTTTTACCAACTCTTTAGAATCTCTTAACAGCGTTGCCAACAAAATTTGAAGCGGTGTGTATTTTCCACACAACGCTGATGTCACTATGTTTCTTATCATCAAAGCAGGTATTGTGTGGTCCAACTGTGGAGCTAAACGCCTTAGTAATGTGAGAAGTGTACCACTTACAAACGAGGATACGCTCTCGCTGTTAACATCAGTGGCGTAGTTATCTTTGTTATGATCCATATCTTTGATTTCTTTGTCAATTGCTTTACTGAGAATCTTTATGGAACTGTCAATATTGTCATCATCTGAGTCTTTAATGTGCCGAAGTAAGGTGCCAGCTCTGGATTTGTCTGCCAAAACGGTTGCGATTCCCAGGGAAGACAACACCAAAATGTCATCTCTGCAGCTATCGACTAGATCAGACACAAATGATCGACGGGAATTGTACGTCCCACCAGATTGCAGATAAAGATCAAATAATTTGACAGAACTCCACGTGGGGGATGTGTCATTTTTCATGTAAGATATGACAGATTGTATGGCCTGACTATGTGGTGACGAAAGATCAATTTTCTGTTTTGCAGCTGATTCTACTGATTTTGGATTCGTAAATTTCGACCTACAGTCAACATGGTACTGAGCATCGGCAGCATGTAAGTCGCTAACAGCACCACATACTCTAAGTTTTACTTCCTCGGACCATTTATCGTTCCTACGACAACAAATGCCAATTATTTCATCACTAACTGACATATGTGGTCTATGTGTGCCTATTTGGCGAAACAGGTAGGCGGGCCTCGACCTTGAAGGATTCTTCGTATCCCAGTCAACTATGCAGTCATCACCACAAAATAGGCAATGACGCCTGAAAGTAAATTCGTCATGTGAACTTTTGGGTCGTTTTTCGGGCGGAGCATCAGAATATAGGGATGTGCTATGAGCAATGCTTTACATTCTTCGGGTGCAAATACTTCTCAACACAGTATTTATGGCAACTCAGAGTCAAATCTGGGTCTGCATCGTACCCATGTTGCAAAGCTATATGTAAGTCATCGTTATAAATCCTACTACACCTGAGTATATTCTCAATTCGTTTTGCTTTCACGTTCATTAGAGGATCTTTACTCCTCGATTCAGCATAACCGAACGTGGTTGAGAAAAAACAAGCATCTGACATGACGGAGTTAGTCTATGTCGTTTCAAAGCAAAGGTCGCCCGAACCTGATGCTATATCGAGTGAAGATGAAGAAATATAAACGCTAGTGATAAAAGGCGAGACAAAATTGTAAGTTTATGAGATGTGTAGTGAGACACAATTGCGCAGTTGCAATAATGCATCCTCGCTCTAAGAAATCAAAGAGAAAGAACAGTTATATGATGTAATCTCCAAACGCGTTCACGTATAAAGAGCGTTGTTAGATATAAATAGCGTTGATAGATATAAATAGCGTTGATAGATATAAATAGCGGTGTAATATCCGTTCAATTTCTACCAAATACCCAATGCGGATGTAGTTACTATATCAAAACACAATTACATCACGTTTTGTGCTTATATAGTGAGTTAAGATGAAATAATCATTCGGATCTGTAATTTCCACATTAATTTTCGACACCTTCAACAGTACCTCACTTTAAGGCCCAATTAAAAAAAATGCTCAATGCTGTCAGCTGTCCAGTAAGAAAAATTAGTAAGAGGGGTGTCTGAACTAATAAAAACAGTTGAGAAAAAAACTTAATACAACAAAACATGGTTTGGTGAAAAAATGGCGTTTGGCGGCCGGACTCCTGCGTATTATGTGTAACCGACGTATCTAACCACAAGAACTTGAATAACGGCATAACTCATTAGCTCTTAACATTTCCTACAATACTTATGTTGTTTTGTATCCACCCCCCCCCCAAATTTGTGACACAAATTGTTATCACGTTTGACTAGATTCTATCTGCGGATGAACTAAGCACAAATGTCGACCATATATATCTGTCAATCTCAAGCCTTAATATTCCCCCAAATTTGCAGCGATAAATGCTATGCCCAAATTACGACAAATTCGCCCAAATTAGAAGTTGGTTTTTAATAATTAGGCAAGTATTTCTCGAAACACTGAGGTACTAACTATGGAAAACATACGCCCATGGTGATCACCATGCATGCAAAGTTTGAACAATATAGCATGTAAAATGTTGAAGGAGTAGGCGACACAATACTGTAATGTTTTAAGTACTAAAAGGGGGCATAACTCTGGAAATACAAAACAGAGTTACCTGCTCTTGTCACATGCACAATGGTAATTGGTGGTCAACATGTGTGCAAAGTTTGAACAATATAGCATGTAAAATGTTGAAGGAGAAGGTGACACAATACTGTAATGTTTTAAGTACTGAAAGGGGCATAACTCTGGAAATACAAAACAGAGTTACCTGCTCTTGTCACATGCACAACGGCAATTACTGATCAACATGTTTGCAAAGTTTGAACAATGTAGCATGTAAAATGTTGAAGGAGTAGGCAATACAATAGTGCAATGTTTCACGTATTAAAAGGGGGTATAACTCTGGAAATACAAAACAGAGTTACCTGCTCTTGTCACATGCACAACGGCAATTGGTGATCAACAGGTGTGCAAAGTTTGAACAATATAGCATGTAAAATGTTGAAGGAGAAGACGACTCAATACTGTAATGTTTTAAGTACTAAAACGGGGCATAACTCTGGAAATACATAATGGAGTTACTTGGCCATGTCACACGCATCAACGGCAATTACCGATTAACATGTATGCAAAGTTTGAACAATGTAGCATGTAAACTTTTGGAGGAGTAGGTGACACAAAAATTGTTTACGGACAGATGGATAGACAGACAGACAGACGGACAATGCCATAACATAATACTCCCGTTTTTTCAAAATGGGCGTATAAAAATCATGTTAATCACCTGGTAAGTTACCCTTAAGTATAAACAGTTGTATTCCATTTGTACTAAAGCACGACCAGCCTGTGACCCCAAATTGTATTTGCGAATTAAACCCAACTGAGTTCAAAGTATCTGTATCCAGACTCATCAACTTATGTTATAAGGGGAGGCCAGTCACTGACTCAATCATTCATTGTCATTGGTTTTTCATACCACAGCCTCTCTAGAAACAATTTGCGCTGAACACATGCACAGTTGTTGGATTTATGTTGGATTTTTCCTGAACGTGATCAGCACGTTCAAGAAAATCCAACATAAATACAACAAAGTGCATGTGTACGGCACAAACTTTGGTCTGAAACTTTGAAGTTTCAGTCACAAACAAGTGACACAGATTGATTTGAGGGAATAAGTACATCAAAGGTAAGCAAACATACTGACTGTCTTCTTCGTGTGACAGTGATGTGAAACCATAAAAAAGAATGCATGTTGAACTGCTTTATAATGCTGTAGTCAATGTTAAACCCATGAAATTTGCTATACCAAACTGTTACAGAAGAGGAAATTTCTGAATTGTGAGGGCAGCATCAGCCATGAATTTAGCTGCCAGTGATGAAGAAATGCGCACAGGCAGGGTATTTCGGACAAAATAAAACGAAATGGGTTGGTTGGATAACAAAAAAATGAAAATTAACTAACCTTGGTCTAAAACTGCAAATTAATTTATATCAATTGCTAAATTACGCTAATCAATCATGACTTATTTCAATTGCTCTCCTGCAATTTTCAAATGGCAAAGCATTATACCCTGGGCCCATATTGGACAGAAAGCAATTGATCATAGAAGATAACATCAAACTTTTATTAATAATTAGTATAGAATGCATCAAATAGCATTATTAACACATCATACACTGAATATTTATTGATATTTATTTATTGGCGTTTAAGGTCAACCGGGATAAAGTGCTTTGCCCAAGGACACAACGTGGGTCTCCCGGACGGGGATCAAACTCCGAACCTCTAGCTTAGAAGTCCAACAATCTACCACTGAGCCACCACGCTCCCAATACACTGAATATCAATTGTTTCAAATAGCGGGTGCAATTTGGTGTAAATTATACCTGTCTCAGATTTTGCGGGTGCAAAAATTTGCACTTGTAAAAATCGCTCACACGAAGGTCTGAATTCATGTATGAGATTTCAAACATGTAAAATTACTCAATTATATAATTTGTTTTCTCTATAAATAATTCATTCTCAGTGGGGTTTTGTTACTAACCTATGTAAAGTTGAAAACAAAATTAACCGATATAATTACACAAAATACCATTGGTTCTAACATTGCATGTAAACTGGCAAATATAATACTTCCCAGTTTACATGCAATGTTAGAACCAATGGTATTTGAAGTATACGAATATTACAATCTCATTGGCAGATCATTAAAATGCATTCTGTGGTGCTAATTTATTTATTTATTTTTTGTTGTTTGTGGTCACATACTTCTGCACAATGGCTAATCATGACCACAACATGGAGATAAAGTCAAGGTCAATCAATCGTTTATACCCCATGTTGCCTATTTTAGAGGACTAGCACCCCCAAGCATTAGTGACTGGGTCCTATTTTACCAGTGAAACAGAGCTTGTTTACCACAGTAAACAAGCACTGCTTCACTTCCCGGGCTGTGGTGCAAAATTATGTCAAACTCTTGAGCATTACTAAATGCTAAATTATGCTGCTGGAAGCCAGAATTTTGCATTTTTCAGATTGAATTTTAAAAATTTTATTGTGGCTGGCCAAACCATGATCGGTCCACCACGAACATTGTCCGTTACTGTTCACTGTGCCCAAATTAGACTAATATAAAGACCTGATCAATCTTTCTTGTGTATCTGCCCTATTCATATGGGATCAGAGTTCAAATGAAACTTGCTTTGCTTCTGTAATTACTGAGACGTAGGTTATTGGTAGAAGAACCAATGATCCAAGAAGTGATGCCAGGCACACAATGATGGCTAATTGGGTTCAATTTATTATGTATTATGTTATGTTATGTACGCTTTCCTATTTATCTTGTCTCTCACTCTACGAATTCATTATGGCAGTGCGATACCTTTGATCTTGCGAAGCACGTAATGGCATTTAGACAATGTAGCAAAACTTCATTAAGGAACACAAAGTTGTAACTTCAAGGCTTTATAGAATACACTCAGGTGACTAATCAACAAGTGATTCACTAATTGGTTAATTGATTTGTTTAGTACTAATCGCATCGGCATCAACTAGTCGAAAAATCGTTTCAACAATACTAGAAAGTCATGGAAAAATAATTATTTTTTATTTTTATTTTTTATTATTATCATAGTTTTGTGATATACAGTTGCAGTGACAAAAATACATATTGAAAATGAACCATGGTACACAAATGACAAATCAAATAAAAATGAACTTGTTTTCATGAAATTTGCTATAGCATCATTCAATGTCACAAATTTTTCATGATTATAAAATCACGTTCTACTGAGATTGCATTCAAGAAATAACTGGATCATAAATTTCATAATAACAAAGAAGAATATATATGATTATGAAACTTTATTGTTAATAATAAGGTGCAGTAAAATAATCAGTGTCAGACTGATGACAAGAGCCATAATACTGAACATAAGGGATTTACTCATATTAGTATTATTATCTTTTGCAGATTTGTGGAGTGTGATGTAATCCTTTAATTAAATTTGTACAGCTGGTCACAAATCAAGGTCAAAGAAAAGGGTTTTTCTTTTTTTGCAAAAAAAAAAGGTGCCCTGAAAAAATGGCACAGGAAAAAATGGCACAAAAAAAAATGGCACACTTTTTTGACACCCTAGGAAAAAATGGCACACCAAAAATGCTGTTTTTTGAAGGGGGCAGAAAAAATGGCACACTTTCCCAGTTACCTTGGAAAAAAAAGGCACTGGAAAAAATGGCACACTTTTTTGACTTACTGGAAAAAACGGCATACTTTTTTTTTACTTTACTGGAAAAAAAAGGAAAAAAATGGCACACAAAATTTTTATCATTATTTATTTTGAATAATGGCACACTTTTTTTGACATTACAGGAAAAAATGGCTCTCAAAATTTTTATCATTATTTATTTGCAATATTAGCATCAGCACAATAATAACAAATCTTGTTTTATAAACACTTCCATATGGTACCTTTAGCTTAGTGTTTAGTTGGCTTGAATGGAAGCTTCAAGTATTGTGCATCTCCTTTACTGTTATTACAGTATAAACAAACAGCAAGCTCGGCTGTATTTTATGTCCCCAATTTCAAATGATCAACACTTTCCATACCTTATCAGTTTGTTTTTGTATGAACCCCCAGTCTTTCAAATAACTGAGTAGATTAGCTATATAAGTTTGAAATTGGATGATTTAGCAATACTTGAACTGAAAATCATGGAGGTAATACGGTCAAATAAAGGAGGCCTGAATTTGAGCTGTGATGGTTACATGTACACAAAACAAGTTACAAGAAATGAAACCATCAGATGGAGGTGTGTGAAATGCACTACTTCTTGTAAGAGTTCTTTGGTGACAACAATTGAGCTTTCCAATCCAGAGGTTAATACGACACATAATCATGACGCAGATGACTCCTCAGTATCAGCTGCAAAGTGTAAAATGGAAATATAAATTTTATAGTAAATTTCCTTTCTTATTATACCTACCGCAATTGTTTACTACAGGCTTGCACTACAGTGGAAGACCCTAACTCAGATAAAATACTCTCTATTTTAATCTTTCCCAAGAGATGTGGGAAAGAAAAGTGGTGTATCAAAAAACACCATGAAAAAATAAGCCAAAACTGGGCCGAGCGCCATCGGCGCACACCCAGTATGGGACGCTCTTCCCTTAGTACAAATCCACGACTTCCATTAACCAATGCGCAGTGCAGTCATCAATCATCATTCTTTTGAGTCCGCCAACATAGGAGTTATGTGATCAGTGGGGAGGAGGGATTCTTACCCGAAGAAGAAGACAGGAGGGCCTCCATGTAAACGATTGCGGTAGGTATAATAAGAAAGAAAATTTACTATAAAATTTATATTTCTTATCAACCTACCTTACAATTGTTTACTACAGGCTGAATAGACAATAGGATGGAAGGAATCACATAACCAACCTACACATAACTCAATTGCACTGGAACCGTGACAGAGGAAGAGATCCCTAGATCTATCAAACCATAGCATCACAAACATTAGTAAAAGACAATGAAAGATGAGGCGTATCGTGATGTGCGACGCACAGACAGAAAGGGCAGTAACAGCACGGAGCTGGAACTGACCCTGTAAGAAGCTGAATGGCTGGGATAGACAACAGCCTGAGCAGAAGAAAGAGGGTCTGTAGAACAAAGGTCCTCTGTCTGCTCCTGCAACTGTTGCAGATAAATGGAGAAGGTAGCATTTCTCCAGTAGGCTGCCAGAATAACATCCGACAACATGACGGAGTTAGTATAAGCCGTGAGAGGAAAACAATGCACGCACCTTGTGGCAAAAAAACGATTGGTAATACAATTGCCAGTAGCTAGACGAGCGGAAGCTGCACGAATAGCAAGACAAATAAAATGCGAAATTAATTCAGGAGAGATCTGGCATGTGAGAAAATGCATATCCACCCAGGATAAAGGCGCCCCCCCCCCCCCCCCAAGCAGAGCAGCACCCAAGAAAGTGTCCATCTTGGCGTAAACTGCAAATTCCTAGGCCTTTTCAAAGAAAAGTACTGAACAAGCTTGGAGAGGCAAGGATGAGTGCCTAAACGATGCAGTACCACATATGAAAAAGGTCTCCGAAGCATGGACTTGTTGTACCCATTGCTGGAGACCCCCAGAAACAAACATATACCAGAAACTCTGCAATCGGTGTGATCGAAGGAGTGATAGAAGCAACAGAGTGATCATACACAATCGACAGAAGAATCTTCTACTTAGCCACAGAGGCTAAACCAGTGGAGTGAGTGCCTCCTTGAAGAAGAAAAGCAACTCCACTGCTCGTCTCTATAAACCACTACGGAGGAGACAGGACCCGATAAAAGACATGCGTGAAAGCACAATGAAGTCGGGTCGACCTGAAACCTCCTCGGGCGACTTTGGCAAAGAAAATCGCCACATAGAGGGAGACATGCCGGAACCGCCACTAACAGAGAGTGGAGCAGATTGATCCACACCCACTGAGGCGACAGGGGTGTGATCGAAAGGATTCGACAACTGCAGGTTCATATCTGGGATAGAACCTGAGGCAGAATTGGAACCGGCAGGAAGGCGTAGCCGACAAGACTGTCCCAAAGGAGGGCCAGAGGGTCCATGGCGAAAACCAGAGCATCTGGACACAGAAGAAGCTCAAGAAGCTCCTTCTGGTTGACATGAAGAGCTGCTAGATCCTAGTCCCATGACCCGTGAAGAACAAGACCTAGAGGATCCAACGTTACACCCCATCCGAGATCGCTGGCACGATCAGAACACGATCGGACGTGGGGAAGTCAAACGGAACTCCCTGCATAATCCACTGAACATCTGTCAGGCGAGAAGGTGACGAGGAAGAGACTCCGGTAACAGAAGCTCCAGAACCAGAGGATCGACATTCGCCCTCCAATGACTGAGCAAAAAGTGTTGGAGAGGTCAGACATGCAGGTGACTTGGAAGAATGAGATCCGTCACCAAAACGCAGAGACCAAGAAGTCGGGGAAGACTCCGAGCTGATGAAGTCCATCCCAGAAGACAAGACAGAGAAGGGACCAGGTCCGACTTCTCTCCGTTGATTCTGAACCCTAGTGACGTGAGTAGGCTCAACAGTGTGACAACATCAGACTAAAGAAAAGCAACATTGGATTACCTCTGGAGGATATACTAGACAAGCCGAAGAAGACACCTTGGACTGTGTGTGATGTAAGACAAACACATGCGACATCAGACAGGTGAAAGCCCAAGAATCCAGGCCGAGGCCAAATGGAATGGCCTTGAACTGGAAAACATCCTGGGGAATGGAGCGGCAAACTGATCTGAAAGCCTCCATGTTGAACTGAGGAGCAATGATAGACTGCATCAGAATACTCAGATCGATAACCTATCTGAGTCGGCCGTCCTTCTTCGGCACCAAGAACATGCGGGAACAAAATCCCACTGAAAGAAAGTTCTTGATGACCTCAATTGTCCCCTTTGACAGGATATCGCCTATCTCCGTGGTCAAAAGTTCCCAACGTGTAACGTTGAAAGGGACTCATGATGGAAGAGGCACTCTCTACTTAGTGGAGTGCCTCAACCTGGGATGAAATTGAGGTGACTACTGCTGACGCCTACCCCACCCTGTGAG
Source organism: Pictodentalium vernedei (assembly GCA_031216915.1). Taxonomy (NCBI): domain Eukaryota; kingdom Metazoa; phylum Mollusca; class Scaphopoda; order Dentaliida; family Dentaliidae; genus Pictodentalium; species Pictodentalium vernedei. The sequence continues at coordinate 124,906,019 of CM062289.1, read as the reverse complement.
TGAGTAGAAGTGGCGGTAGGAGGATCAGCCCTTAGCTTCGCAGAGGAAGCAGAAGGGTACTTGTTAGGCTTTGGACGGTGCTTGCCTCCAACAGAAGGCCGATCAAGCCGACAAAGCAGCAGCAGATCAATGGAATGACAAAGGAAGCCATCCTGGACCGTCGCCACGGAACCATGGAATAGTCGCGGACCCACCGAAAGAGGCAGATCGAAGAGCAACGCACTGCCCCTCAAGAAGGGGATGTCTTGTGTCCAGCACAGCGTACCTGCGAACTAATTCCAAGCTAGCCACGTAGCAGGCTTGTGTGTGAGAAGATGCATGAGCGCCTTGAACAGCACACACAAAACAAAAACCTGTTTGTCGTCAAACTCATCTGGGAGCAGATTAGCAGCAAAGCAGAGACAACGTGATCGAAGAGAGAACGCATTCCAGCATCCCTCTCGATAAGCCCAACCTGGACTCCAGAGTCTCCATATGGCTGAAGAGTTGGAGTCCCGATCCAAGGCCGTCACAGTCTGGCAGACTGATGGATTGGCAAAATCGTAGGAACGATAACGCACCAGAGGCAAAAAGTGTCAACCTTGATGAAGAACGAAGTCTTCATAGCCTTGGAGCTCAGCTTAGAGTCCAAAGAGGTAAATGCTTCAACCACCTGTACCGACAGGCATGGTGGAAGGCGCCAATAAGCATGTTGCTCCACAGGCTGTAGGCGTGTGACCGATGGTTGCAGCCGGGCTGACACTGTCGGCTGGTTTGACGGTTTGAGACCTGGAAGGAACCCAAACACAAAGTCAAGAGCTGCACCCAAGTCAGAAGACTGTTGGCTCTCGACGTCAGGAATGTCAGACTCATCCCACGACTCGGAAGACATATAGCCCATCATGGGCAAACCAGCCAACGCTTCCCATGGTGTGGGCACACCAGGGGATCAGAAAGTGACCTGTTTCCAATCCCGGAAGGTGGCACCACAGGGGGCACCTGGAAACCACTTGTAGTCTCGCTGGAAGAAACAGAAAAGGCTCGTGGACAGAACCTAAGTGAGCAAGGAGAGGGCCTTCCTAAGCTCACTGACTGTTGGATCGAACGACGTGGGAACGAACTGACAAAGTGGCTTCACTCCTGACCCATTTACCAGCGAAGGGTCACGATCTTCAAATACACCCGGGGCGACGGGCTGCAGCTGAAAACATCTGAAGGCAGATGTGTAGTGGGGTATCACATACCCCGAGGATCAACAGAGCGGAAACTCAAGAGAGTCGCCGCGAACCTCTGTGGGACAGAAGGTCCAGGCTGCACAAAAAGCCTTGGTCACACAAAACTGGCCATGGGACCAGAGCGCATGGACGGAAATGCCATGGAGCTCATGGTGACCCCATCATGAACATCCAAATCCAATGAGAAAAACTGAGGTAATCGACGGCTGAGAGACCACAGTAGAGGGTTCGGCCGGCAGTCTGTTCCAACTTCGCCAAGTTGATGTCAGGGAAGCCTGAGGCCAATATCCCACGTCTACACTACCAGACATCCCTGCATACCCCTGCAGGGATAAAACTGCTGTGCTCAACGGCTGAGAGGACACAGCATGGGGGTTCAGTCGGCAGCCACTTCCAATTTCGCCGAGTTGAAGTCAGGGAAGGCTTAGGCCGATACCACACGTCTACACTACCAGACACCGCGGCAGACCCTTGCAGGGAGAAAACTGCTGTGCTCAACAATGGCCGAGAGGACACAGCAGGGGGTTCTGTCAACAGCCACTTCCGACTTCGCAAAGTTGAAGTCAGGGAAGGCTGAGGACGATACCCCACGTCAACACCACCAGACACCTCTGCAGACCCCTGCATGGATAAAACTGCTGTGCTCAACGGCTGAGAGGACACAGCAGGGGGTTCAGTTGGCAGCCACTTCCGACTTCGCCGCGTTGAAGTCAGGGAAGGCTGAGGCCGATACCCCACAACCACACTACAGACATCACTGCAGATCTCTGCAGGGATAAGCCGAGGCCGGCTAAAACGGTGACCGATGAGGTTGTAGACAGAACAGCAGTAGCAGTAGCAGCAGAAATGACGGGAGCTGTTGGAACTGGCGGAAAAGGGGAGAGAGCCACCTACCTCGGCCTCCAAAGGAGGAGTCACAACCCAAGTGACAGCCTCAGATGTCAACTGGAGAGGGCGCATAGTGTCGGAACCAGGCATCTCTTCACCAGAAATCCAACAGCTCCCGCAGTATCTGCCACGGTAAAAAAACTGCACATCCCCCACGGATGGGGAATAACTCTCACCAGACGTGGTTGTGTCGGGAGGCCCCGAAACGACAGCGTTCCCCACCCCCAGCAGGTGCGGGAGGAGCTGAACATCCCCCACGGAGGGGGTATAACTCACACCAGATGTGGTCGTGTCGGGAGGCCCTGAATCGACAGCATCCCCCCCCCCCCACCCCCCACCCCCAACTCAACAGATACATAAAGTAGAAGAACACCCCCAACTACAAGAGAAGGTGGCAGAAAAAATAATCGGTGGGTACACAACAGAACCCAGACAGCCGACAGGGACCTAAAAAACAGAAATTCAGCCCTCAACAGAGTGAAGAAATCCTGTCCATACAGTCCCTCATTGACACCTAACTCCAATAATAATAATAAAATTTATCAACAGTAAAATTTTATTTTCGAACCACGTTGACACGATGTCGAAAAAAAAACATTCGCGAAAACGGAATATATATATAAAATTCAATGAGAATGTGGTTGAAAATATTAACGAGAATATATAAAACACAGTCCTGTAATTATACGATCTTCAGATCCATAATTCCAGTCACAGGAAAACCATTATCGGCGAGTTGAATTATCACTGTTTCGTAAAGCAAATGGCAGAGACACATCCTACATGTGTCTCTGATAAAAAAAGAATGATGATTGATGACTGCACTGCGCATTGGTTAACGGAAGTCGTGGATTTGTACTAAGGGAAGAGCATCTCATACTGGGTGTGCACCGATGGCACTTGACGCAGTTTTGGCTTATTTTTTCATGGTGTCTTTTTTTACACCACTTTTCTTTCCCACATCTCTTGGGAAAGATTAAAATAGAGAGTATTTTATCTGAGTTAGGGTCTTCCACTGTAGTGCAAGCCTGTAGTAAACAATTGTAAGGTAGGTTGATAAGAAATAAAAAAGCAGGCCAAGATTACCCTTGATAAGCCTAATCAGATCTTTACAAAGTGCACTGGTATTTTGCCCGCTGAAGCCCATACAAGATTAGTTTCTTCAGAGTCCTGTAAGAGATTAATAAGACTTCATCAAAGCGAACATTTCCCTCGTGATCCAAAGGATATACGTGATTTAGTAATTGAAGGGTCGTGGTCTCAAACCATTGGAACATCACCAAGACCGTTTCTCATTTATGATAACGTCCCTGTATTTTCTACAGAACAGTGTTTAAGGTTATTGGCAAATGCCAATATTTGGATGATGGATGGAAACTTGAGCATGGCACCTAAACAATTCAAACAGATTTATGTAATTCGTGTGCCTTCTGGTGAATCTGCAGTGACTGTTGCTTATGCACTTTTACAGAGGCAAACTCAGGACACTTATGAGGAAATGTTGCAAGCCATTGTTGATAAGTGTGAGAGCCATGAACTCTACCCCAACCCAACAATTGTGATAACTGATTTTGAAGTTGCTGTTAGACAGGTAGTAGAGTCAGTATTTAGCACGGATGTAAAGTTACAAGGGTGTTTCTATCACTTAACACAATCTACTTGGCGAAAGGTTCATGAGATGGGGTTGATAGGTCTATATAAAGATAATGAAGATGTAAAACTATTTTGTGGCATGCTTGATAGTCTTGCTTTGTTGCCCCAGTGTGATGTTACTAATGGTATGGAACATTTAAAGGAAATAACTCCAGGAGGTTTAGAGCCACTAGTGTCGTATTTTGATAAGAACAATGTGTCTGGGTGTCACAGGCGACTTCAAAATAATGGAGATGGTGGTATAATTAGAATGAGAAGGGTTTCCCACCAGAGACCTGGAATGTTCATTCTTCAACCATAAATGGTGACCCTTGTACTAATAACATGTGTGAGGGGTGGAATAATGGTTTTTTCAGGTTATTGGACACAAACACCCTTCAGTCTGGAAAACAATAGAGTGGTTTAAACTTGAACAGGCAACTGTGTCAGGAGTAATTTTAAATGCCTCTCGGGGCACTTTGCCCAAGAAAAGACAGAAAAAGGTCTATAAAGATTTGAACAAAAGAATGCAATCTTTGTGTATTAAACGACAACATGGTCGTCTGAGTGTCAGTGAATTTTTACATGGTGCTGGATACAATATGAGGTGGAAGCCAGCATAAAGGTTGCAAATTATTACACTTATTTTCAAAGCTACACTTTACACTTGCAGAATAATTCTTGTATAACTGAATAAAAAATTTCATTCTGTGCTTCCAAAACATAGATTATGACCCTAAGAGGGGTCAGAATCAATGTCTTGGAAGTAAAGAATGAAATTTTTTATTCAGTTATACAAGAATTATTTTGAAAATAGTTACCATATAAATTTCTTGTTATTTTCAAAACTGGTCTTACACTTTATACTGTATACTTACAGAGTAATTCTTGTATAACTACCATCAACTTGTAAATTTGTAAACATGTGCTTTGATGATGGATGACATTTGTGCTATTTTGTGTTATTGTTTTGCCTCCTTCTTCTATAAATAAAAAAAGTTGGGAATTTTGTGTTTTTATATTTAACTCTTTGTATGCTGCTAGCAGATCTTCTTGCCAGGCCAGCAATACACTTCCTTGTCAACAAAAAAGACATATCTCAGCCTTGGGTCAACAAAATATATCCATGTACATTTGATGAATCATTTCATAAATGCTTTCTGGGCTTCATTTGTTTGAATTTTTCATCAAAATCAGCCATGGCTGCTAGACAGCAGCCATGGCTCAATTTTATAAAAAAAATCAAAGACAATACTCAGCAGGTTAAGAGTTAAATGGCTTGTACCATTTTTTCCTACCACTGTGCCATTTTTTTCATTTGATTATGGAAGTGTGCCATTTTTTCTTGTGCCATTTTTTTCTCCCCCTGTACCATTTTTCCATTTGATTATGGAAGTGTGCCATTTTTTCCTAGGGTGTCAAAAAAGTGTGCCATTTTTTCCTGTGCCATTCTTTTCTACATTCAAAAATAAGTTGTGAAATGAATTTTTTTTTGTTGCAAAATTAGATTTTTTCTTGTATTTTGCAAAGTTTGCAAATGGAAGTGCAGACCGTGTCAGTGTCAGCGATCCCCAGGTGACTCCAATGATACTGACCCATACCTGCAACCTCCAATGACTCATTTATTTTGGTTCCATGTCCATAGGACAGACCATGCTTGAGATATATGCGTAACCCATTTTTCATGCTTTGAAAGTTAACATAACCAGTTTCTCATTCATGTTAATGGCATTTTTCGTACATAACTAGTATTGTAGTTTGTAAGTAAAAAACAAAGTGCAGGCTTGTCATTTTGAAAACTGCAGGAGGACCATTATGGTTCGCCTCAAATTACCTCAGGAGGGCCATTTTGGGTTTGCCTAAAATGACCCCAGGAGGGCAATTTATGGTTTGCGAGGGTAGGGCTGCACGGTATTTCGATATACCGGTAATACCGGTATTGAAATCTTAACCGATTAAATATCGTCCTTTTTTTTAATACCGGTATATCGTCTGTGACAATATTCATTTCGAGCCGCGGTTTTTAGTGACAGACTTTTTCCGTAAAAATTCTATTTAATCTCACAGCTGATTGAAAAAAATGCATATAAACAGAAACTGTGAAAGCAGTTTGTTTGTTTTTTTTATCAATACACTTCATGTCCTGGTACTAGTAAAACATTCTCCCATAAGCTGTTTTGTTTCTCCGATGACACAGGTAAGTACAGATTTTCCCCAAACAGTATGGCTTCGAACGTAAACCGTGAAGAATGATTACCATATTTCCATTAATAATGGCTTTTGTTGGACCAGGAAATTTATTGTTTAATACTAATAGTTCCTCTCACTTCATTGCACTTTTTCTCGCAATTCCAAGCGCTGCAGTAATATTTTCAAAGTTTATTTTATTACCGGCACACTTGGAATGTGCTTTGCAATATGAACAAATCGCATACGTATTAATGAACCCACAATTCCAAGCGCTGCGGTAATGAATATTCATTTTTGTCAACACCAGTTTGCACGTGTTAATGTTTTGAAAAGTAGGTGAACGTTTTGATCTATGCCACATCTTAAAAATTAGACAGATAGTCATCAAAACACGAATAAAAATATAAAGGGAATATTTTCACTTTAAGAGTGATTTAATATTGAAATAGTATTTATACATCGCCAGCATTCACCCACTGCACGAGGTGGTTCACCAGTACATCAAAACGTGCCTATCGAGCATGTGCGTTTCAGCTGTTTGTGATACCGCGTGACAAAATTGACTGCTTTCATTTGTGGAAAAGTGCACAAACTCCTAGCCCTCTAATGGCATGCTGCTTAACCAGTACATGGCAAACGTCCTCTAGTGGTGATCTATTCAAATGTACACGACAAAATGCAGGTTAAGCATTTTTGTTTTGAGAATTGACTTTGAATGTCAAAAAAAATACTGGGACAATTTGGATGAGAATCTTACATGTTTTGAACTTGACGATATACCGGTATATCGCGATATTTTTTAAAATATTGTTACCGGTATTGAAACCCGAATATCGTGCAGCCCTATGCGAGGGCCATTTTGTTTCAGCCTATTGGGTAGACAACTAACATCATTTTAATGTACATGGTTTGTGTAATTATGATGCACATCATCACGTAATGTAAGATAACTTGGGGCGAATCAATCAGATTTGGGGGACGAATCGTCGCGGCTTTGATTTTGGGATGAAACATCCCAGGCGAATCATCAGGGGTCGAACTGGCTTGGGGATGATACATCCCATAATTGCGCATGACACGAGAGTTATCACAGCCTGATGTACAATGTAATAACTAATTACAACTTCAGAATTGGCAGACCTCTCGCTGGTATGTGGAAAGTTACTTACTGTCTCTGGGGTGAGTACGTCATCGACACACTACAAACTTCACAAATTGCGCCTTGTTACCTCCTTCAATCCGCAAAAATTGTCATTTGAGACAGCCGATTTTGAGGTGCCTTCGACTTAATGGGCTGCAGAAATCGGGGTTAGACAGACGTTTACCGTCAGCGGAACTCAGGCGGGCGACTGTGGCCCTGGACGATCTCCGTCTCAAAATGACAAGCCTGAAAGTGTTTCAACAGAAAATGTGCCGGACACGCCATATAAATAATAGTCGGTATTAGAATTGCACACATTAGGGAAATGGTGTTCACTTTATGTTGAAAATGGTTTCTAGAGTAATTTTCGATGAGAAATCTAATGGTACAGTCAGAAAATTGAAAAAAGGTGCCCAAATTGTGGTTTTAGGGGTCTAAACCCTAATTTGGGGGGTTTGTTATATTATGGCTTATAATTCTCATATAAATGGCATTTCTCAAAACATTTGATGTGGTTTATGTATTATTGGGGTCTTATGCATAGTTTGGTTACAATAACATCACGGTTTGATCATTACGGGCCTCAGCTGAACCACAAATATGGACCATATGGTCAACACAATATGCTTGTATCTATAGTATTTGCTTTAAATTTATTTAGGTTGATTGCAGATTGCAATATCATGTAAATTAAATTGCTATGGATGTTACTACATAGTTTTAACCATATTTCAGTCTTGTAGGGGGCTCCTAGGGTTATGGGGATGGGGCTTATATGTTGCACATATTACTTATGAAAAATACCATCTTACACTAGGCCTTTATCTGCATATTTGAATGACATATTTCAACAGAATATGATGCAAGCCACTTCTATTAGGTGGAATAAAAAGTTTAAATGACATTTGGAACCTATAAGTTCAGTTATCTGTGTTGGGGCTCCCCATGGACGCACCAAATTTGAAGAAAAAACTCAATTTCAACTGCCTTTCTGCCACAAACAAGCATGAAATGGCTTTCAGTTCACATAAACTTGTGTTATATTTTAGTACTGAGATCACTCATGAGAACTCACTCTAAAAATATGGAAAAAACTCCATTAAGAATGGTTCAGAGGCAGTAAAATGATAGAAAATTGTCGAAAAATTTGAAGAAAAAACTCAGTTTTGACCAGTTTTTTGTTGTCTACGATCATAAAATGGTCTTTATTCATCATACATTTGTGTAATAATCGATTGGTGAGGACACGCATGAGAATCAAATACAAACATACAGAAAAAACTTGATTGACATCGATATAGAGGCAGTAAAACAAGAGCAAATTGTTGTGAATTTCAAGAAAAAACTCAATTTCGACTAGATTTTGTTAGCAGCAAACATAAAATGATCTTTATTCCTTGTAAACTTCTGTTATATTCATGAAATGAGGCCACTTTTGAGGATACACTAGAAAACATTTTAAGAACGCCTTCAAAGGTGATACAAAAGCCTGAAAATGAGGAGAAATTTCACTTATTTATGTAGTGAAAATTATTCCAATAACAGGTGTACAGTCAGATACATTCTCTTGCTGGACTGCATGTGTTGCATCCTATTCGAATCATTTACCTGACAAAACTATACATGTGGTATTTGATGATTACTCAGGCAGCGTGGATGTTTCCAAAGGCAGACCAGACACAGGAAGGGAATGAAATATCTCTAAGTCAAAAACTTCCGAAGACCAAGGACTGGAGAGAATTCTTATCTAATCAAAATAATAAACTTCAAATCACTGGCTTGCAGGCTAACTACTTTCTGTGTACTGATTGTCAAATCGAGAAAAATGTCTATGTGTGTAAGGGAACTCTGTGCATTTTTGTCAAGAGTGACAGAACACAACCTTCTTGTGAGATCAAAGATCTAAAATTATCCCATAAGAAAGCAGATCCCATCTCGCTATGCATGCGGTGTTTGCAGCCAAGCAGCATCCTGGTGTTTGTGTTGTTGCTGATGATACCGATGTGTTTGTGATGCTGCTCTTCGTGGCACACCAATGTGAGGGTTCTCTTTACTTCAGACAAGAAACAGTGTCAACAAAAAGTGGGATAACTTATCATAGTGTTCAGAGTTTGGCTAATAGATTAGGGGGAGACATCTGTCAGTTGCTACCTGCATTCCAGGCCATAAGTGGCAGTGACTATACACAAATGTTTTATGGTAGATCAAAGTCCACAGTTTTTAAAAAAGTACTGAAAAAACCAAGTTTACTGAATCTATTAGACAGTCTGGGTTCCCCTGTTCTTGATGAGGACAATGTTGTCCACTTCATCCTGCATGTTGTCTATAATCGGCCCAGGTCTGAGATTACTCCAGGAGACTCATGTTATACAAAGATATTTGCAAAGAAAAGTCGTCCAAACAGACATTTTGCTCTTAAGTGTCTCCTTCCTGATCCACATTCCTTAAAATATGTGGTCAAAAGATGTCACTATGTCACACATAAGATGATGAATTGTTTGAATAGAGATTTTATTGCTCTCCATCCCCTGGAATTTGGCTGGAGTTCAGTTGATGGGACAATAGTTCCGGTTTGGTTTGATTGCCGACCACTTCCATCAGAGTTACCTGTAACTGAGTGCTCATGTAATTGTGATGATGTGGATGACGATGAACTTAGTTTTTCAGATGTGTGATTCCAGTGAACAGAGTTCTTCTGATGATTGCTTTCCTTCTAGTAGCTCAGATGAGGGATCAAGTGATGAATGAGTATATACAATACTATATCCATAAATATACACTTTATCTGATAGTAAACAAGTTTCCCTATAAATTTATGTTTCAAGTGTATCCTCATAAGTGAACTCACTACTTGAATATGGCAGAAGTTTACATACAAGGAATAAAGGTCATTTTATGTTGGTTGACAACAAAAATCTAGTCGAAACTGAGTTTTTTCTTGAAATTCACGACAATTTGCTCGTTTTACTGCCTGTATATCGATATCAATCAAGTTTTTTCCTGTATGTGTGTATTTGATTCTCATGCATGGCCTCATCACTCAATTATTACAAAACGTAATTTATGAAGAGACAGGCTTTATCACTTTGAAGGAAAGGAGGAAAAGACATAAAATAATCATGATGTACAAACTCATATCTGAAAATGCTCCGTCGTATCTTACGCTTCTGGTACCCCGAGAGATTACTGATATCACAACTTGTGACTTGTGTTTAAAAAAAAATTATTACACAAATTTACAAGAAATAAAGACCATTTTATGATCGTCAACAACAAAAAAGTGGTCGAAATTGAGGCTATTTTTCAAATGTTTCGACAATTTTCTCTCATTTTACTACCTCTAAACCACTCTTAATGGAGTTTTTTCCATATTTATACCCCTCTGAATTGGGGGCTATATTGTTGACGGCCTGTACATCCGCATGTTCATCTGTCCACCCCAACTTGTGTGGGCAACTCTTCCTACATTACTGAACCGATTTCGATGAAACTTCTCAAACATTATGACTAGCAAGTGAGCATACGCATATTATAAAATTTTTCATCTGCGACAATTTTAACCAGGTTATCTCCCCTGAAGATTTATTATGGATTTTCAAATTAGATTCTTGTGGGCCCAACTCCTCCTATATTATTGAACCAATTTCAATGAAACTTCTCAAACATGACTAACAAGTGGGCATATGCATATTCCAAAATTTTGAACTGCAACAATTTTAACCAAGTTATCTCCCATGAACTTGGATTTATTATTCGTTTTTCAACCTCAGCATTCAGAGGTGCATTCTAGTTAGCCACAAGTGGGGGTATTAATTACCTTCAGTGATAGTTCTAGTTTTGTAGTGAGTTCTCATGAGTGGTCTCAGTACTAAAATGTAACACAAGTTTATGTGAATTGAAAGCTATTTCATGCTTTTTTGTGGCAAAAAGGCAGTTGAGATGGAGTTTTTTCTTCAAATGTTGTGTTCCCATGGGGAGCCCCAACATAGATAACTGAGCTTATAGGTTCCAAATGTCATTCAAACTATTTATTCCACTTAACATCAGTGGCTTATATCACATTCTATTGAAATATGTCATTCAAATATGCAGATGAGGGCCTAGTGTAAGATGGTATTTTTCATAAGTAATATGTGCAACATTCAAGCCCCATCCCCATAACCCTAGGAGCCCCAGACAAGACTGAAATACAAAAAAATACTACTAAATATACCTGCGAGGTACACTTATACACCCACTGGGAACCACAAAAAATACCCACTGGGTACTACTAAATACACCCACCGGTACCACTAAATATATCCGTCGGGTACCACAAAAAATACCTACCGGGTACCCTATTATGACGTCATAATCAAAAAAGTATATAAGGGAGATGTTTTTAAGGTTTGTTGCTTCTGATGAGTCTCAAAAAGACGAAACTGGACAGGCATAATAAATTCATTCACCAATCATTTAACATTAGGGGAGCGTGTGTGTCATCCCTTGGATTTTATATACATTAGTATCTACCTAACCTCATCACACACGATGACAGAAGAAGCAACTAATACGGATAGCATGTCCATGGGCAGTTCTTCTCTACTCAGTCTGAATAGTTGCGAGTCGAACACAATGATGATCGCATCCTCCAGTTGTCCCCCCAAAAAATGTCAACAAACAACGGGGGAGACAAACTATGTGCTTCACAATAAGAAGAAAGCAGTGAATATAAGATCAGAGAACATACCCCTGTACAAACAGATCAGGAACAATAGAGATAAAGAACTGAGAACATGATTGTCCATACAATACTATACAGAGTGCCACGAACATCAACTGGCACCCAAAGAATCTCAAGTTAAATATATGTGTCCTCAAAGAAATACCAAGCCTGTTAAAGCTAGAATTAATGACATAAAGTAGAACCTGTCTTGAGAGACCGCCCTTTGGGCCACACAAAAGTGGTCTCTCAAGACAGGTGGTCTCTCATAACAAGTTTCAGGTTTCCTCAAGTCATTGAATAACCAACCACAAAATTCAGTAATGGAGAAGAATGGATTTTTGTAATTACTTTGTAGTTGTTCTTTTTTATGAAGTTTTTGTAACAAATTGAAATGGACTGTTATAAAAATTATAAAAATAAATTAGTGTTGAAAATCTTTGAGTTGAAAATCTTCAATGTGAAGATTTTCAACACTAATTTATTTTTATAATTTTTATAACAGTCCATTTCAATTTGTTACAAAAAGATTTTCAACACAAATTTATGTTTATTCCTATCTGTCACATTTCAGGTTCATATGAAATTGTTTATTCAGCAATAATCCTAATCTTTTCACAGGGGTTTTATAAAAAACATCTCAATCTTTAATGAGTTAGCAGGGGGCGCGGTGGCTCAGTTGGTAGAGGTGCAGGCTGCAAGCCGAGAGGTCCTCGGTTCGAATCCCACCTGCGGCAACCGCGTTGTGTCCTTGGGCAAGACACTTCACCCCGATTGCCTACATGGGGGCACGATGACGCTGTGTACTGAGGCGTACTGCACGTCGATGGTGCGCATGTCTTCAACCAATCTAACCCTGCCTGTGCTGCGGTGCAGAGTTCAGAGTTACGATGTTGGAGAGCTGACAGCTGCTCGTCGTTGCTCGGTGGTTCTCTCCGGGTACTCCGGCTTTCTCCACCCGTAAAACTGTCACGGTCACGATTAGCCATTGTGCATAAGTATGTGACCTTAAACACCAATAAATAAATAAATAAATAATGAGTTGGCAATTGAAACCCAATTAAGAGCTTTTAATACTTTTAATTATGTTAGTATAACCACAAAGGATTTTACAATTCCAGAACAGGTAAACAGTTTTTGTCATGGTTTCAGTCTTCAAAGGGGAGGTCTCTCAAGACAGGTCTATTATGGCATAAAAATACAAGTTGGTACCAGGTCACAGTGGTCTCTCAAGACAGGTGGTCTCTCCAGACAGGTGGTCTCCCATAGTAGGTCCATTATAGAGTAAAACCAATCGGTGCCTGGTAGATGTGGTCTCTCAAGACAGGTGGTCTCTCAAGGCAGGTGATCTCCCATAGCAGGTCCATTATAGAGTAAAACCAATCGGTGCCTGGTAGATGTGGTCTCTCAAGACAGGTGGTCTCTCAAGACAGGTTTTACTGTACTAATCAAAACTGATGAATAGCATTACATTTCTCGCAATCTGATCATAACATCAATGATCTTCACTTCCGAATTATACAGATTTTAAATTCAGATCCCGACTCAGCACCAGCAACTGGACACAGAAAACAAACTGAAATAAATTGGATATACCGCCTATGAACATTGCTACCATTTGGGCTGAACAGAAAAGATTTTTAATTTATAAAAAGACTGAAATATGGTTAAAAATATGCAGTAACACCCATAGCAATTTAATTTACATGATATTGCAATATGCAATCAACCTAAATAAATTTAAAGCTAATACTATAGATACAACCATATTGTGTGGGTTCAGCTTAGGCACTGAATGATCAAACCGTGATGTTATTGTAACCAAACTATGCAGAAAACCCCAATAATACATAAACCACATCAAAGATTTTGTGAATTGCCATTTATATGAGAATTACAAGCCATAAATATACCAAAACCCCAAAATTGGGGTTTAGACCCCTAAAACCCTAATTTGGGCACCTTTTTTCAATCTTCTGACCACACCATCAGCTTCCTCATTGAAAATTACTCTAGAGACCATTTACAACATAAAGTGAACACGATTTCCCTAATGTGCACAATTCTTGAGACCGACTATAATATCTAAGAAAGAGTTCAGATCTGCCATAGTGGATGATGATAGCAAGTATCATCGAGCTCGTTCCATTGAGGGGTCACATGATATGGTTTTATTGAAATTTTTAGAAAAATTACAAAACAAGAGGCCCCAGGGGGCCTTAGGCGCTCACCGAATGCTCCATACTGTTGAGACACAAATTTTATCAAAAGCTGTTCTTAAGGTTCTACAGAGTAAATCTATACTCTCTGTGGAGCTAAAACATCAGCAGGACTGAATGGGACAATGCTGCAGATCAAATGTCAAAAGATTCTGCATGATGGTTCTGAAGAAGATTTTTAAAGAATTTTCCTTGAACTGCACAAAGTAAACATTCACGCCTCCATAGTGAGCCCCAATATTGATCAAAAGACTCAATTTGAACAAACGTGAATCCAACCCATACCAAGATGCTGCATACCAGATATCTAAAGATTCTGCCCACTGGTTCTGGTGAAGAAGATTGTTAAAGATTTTTTCTTAAATTGCACTAAGTAAAAATTCACACCCCCATAGTGACCCTCAATATTGAATGGGGGCCTCAATTTGAACAAACTTGAATCAGACCCATACCAAGATGCTATATACCAAATATCAAAAGATTCTGCCCATCGGTTCCGGAAAAGAAGATTTTTAAGAAATTTTCTTAAATTGCATTAAGTAAAAATTCACACCCCTTTAATGAGCCCCAATATTGATCGAAGGACTCAATTTGAACAAACTTGAATCAGACCCATACCAAGATTCTGTATACCAAATATCAAAAGATCCTGCCCATTGGTTCTGGAGAAGAAGATTTTAAATTTTTTTTCTTAAATTGCACAAAGTAACAAGAGGCCCCAGGGGGCCTGAGGGCGCTCACCTGACATGGTAGCCTAAATATCAACCCAGAGAATTGATTTCCACAAGTTGCATCTGCTCCTCCTAAGAAAAGCTGAAACCAAATATCCAAATATTCTGACCAGTGGATCTAAAAAAAGATTTTTAAAGAATATTCCTCATACTGAACTAAGTCATAATTCGGGCTCCCACAGGGAGCCCATATATGAACCCAGGGACTTGGCTTTAACAAACCTGAATCTCACACCCCTAAGGATTCTGCACACCAAATATCAAAACATTCCGACTGCTGGATCTGAAGAAGAAGATTTTAAAAGAAAATTCCTCATTTTGAACTAAGTTGTCATTCAGGCTCCCATAGTGAGCCCAAATATGAACCAAGGGACTTGGCTTGAACAAACTTGAATCTCAGCCCCCAAGGTTGCTCCATGCCAAATATCAAAACATTCAAACTGCTGAATCTGAAGAAGAAGATTTTTAAAGAAAAATTCCTCATATTGACTAAGTTATAATTTGGGCTCCCACAGGGAGCCCACATATGGACCCATGGACTTGGCTTTAACACACTTGAATCCCCCCCCCCCCCCCCCCCCCCCCAAGGATGCTACTCACCACATATCAAACCATTCGGACTTCTGGATCTGAAGAACAAGAGTTTTTTAAGAAAATTCCTCATTTCGAACAAAGTTACAATTCAAGCCCCCACAGTGAGCCCAAATATGGACCTAGGGACATGGCTTGAACAAACTTGAATCTCACCCCCCTAAGGATGCTGCATACCAAATATCACAAGATTCTGCCTGCTGGATCTTGAGAAGAAGATTTTCAAAGAAATTTGCCTGAAATGCACTAAGTTCGAATTTGGGCTTCTATAGTGAGCCCAAATATGAATCCAGGTGGCCGATTTGAACAAACTGGAATCAGATCCACCCCACAATGTTGCATACCAAATATCAAAAGATTCTGCCTGCAGGATCTGGAGAAGAAGATTTTTGAAGAAATTTGCCTGAAATGCACTAAGTTCAAATTCGAGCTTCTATAGTGAGCCCAAATATGAATCTAGGGAGCCGATTTGAACAAAATAGAATCAGATCCACCCCACAATGTTGCATACCAAATATCAAAAGATTCTGCCTGCTGGATCTGGAGAAGAAGATTTTTGAAGAAATTTGCCTGAAAAGCACTAAGTTCAAATTTGGGCTCCTATACTGAGCCCAAATATAAACCCAAAGAGCCGATTTGATTTCTGCTGGATCTGGAGAAGAAGATTTTCAAAGAAATTTGCCTGAAATGCAGTAAGTTCAAATTTGGGCTCCTATACTGAGCCCAAATATAAACCCAGGGGGCCGATTTGAACAAACTTGAATCAGATCCACCCCACAATGTTGCATACCAAATATCAAAAGATTCTGCCTGTTGGATCTGGAGAAGATTTTTTAAGAAATTTGCCTGAAATGCACTAAGTTCGAAATTGGGCTCCTATACTGAGCCCAAATATGAAACCAGGGGGCCGATTTGAACAAACTTGAATCAGATCCACCCCCAATGTTGCATACCAAATATCAAAAGATTCTGCCTGCTGGATCTGGAGAAGAAGATTTTTTAATCTTTTTCCCATTGCCTACAGTGTTAAAAAGTGCTGACTCAGCACTTTTTCAAAGTCCTGAAAAAAGTACCTTGTAATCAAACCGATAGGGATTTTTTTTAACCATTCTATTCTACTGGATAAAAGTAAGCTTTATACATAATAAGAATTCTCTGTGCCGTGTAGTTTTGGAGATATGGCAGTTTTAAGGTTTTTCCTATTTTTAGCTCCCGAGGTTCCTAGGGGGCAATGAGAAATTTTTTTTTTTGTATCAATCAACTACTTATGACCCATTATCATCTCATATCAAATTTGGTTCAAATCGACCTGACGGTTCTGAAAATAGAAATTTTAGGTGTGGCCAAAATTTTTGCTCCTCCCATAACGAAGGCAAATAATGCCCGACAAACTTCTCTTGAACAAACTTGAGTCTACACCTCTAAAGGAAGCTGCATACTAAATATCAAGTCTCTGCTATTGCTGGTTCTTGAGAAGAAGATTTTTTAAGAATTGGAGCATTTTTGCCCCATCCCTCTGCTCAATATGAGCCGAAACCTAATTTGACAAAAAATCAAAATGCCCTTATATAACCCCTACTCACATGAAATTTCATTAATATGCGGCCAGCGGTTTGGGAGAAAAAGGCCCAAACATCACCTTCACGACGGACGCCGGACAAAAAGTGATCAGAAAAGCTCACCCTGACTTTCAGTCAGGTGAGCTAAAAATTCAGGTTCCCATAGTGAGCCCCAAAATTGATCAAGGGACTCCATTTGAACAAACTTGAATCAGACCCATACCAAGATGCTGTATACCAAATATCAAAAGATTCTGCCCACGGGTTCTGGAGAAGAAGATTTTTCCTTAAATTGCACTAAGGAAAAATTCATGCCCCTATAGGGAGCCCCAATATTGATCAAGGGATTCGATTTGAACAAATTTGAATCAGACCCATACCAAGATGCTGCGTACCAAATATCAAAAGATTCTGCCCATTGGTTCTGGAGAAGAGGATTTTTAAAGAATTTTTCTTAAATTGCACTAAGTAAAAATTCACACCCCCATAGTGAGCCCCAATATTGGTTGAAGGACTCGATTTGAACAAACTTGAATCAGACCCATACCAAGATGCTGCATACCAAGTATCAAAACATTCCGACTGCTGGATCTGAAGAAGAAGATTTTTAAAGAAAATTCCTCATTTTGAACTAAGTTATCATTCGAGCTCCCACAGTGAGACCAGATATGGACCTAGGAACATGGCTTGAACAAACTTGAATCTCACCCCCCTAAGGATGCCGCATACCAAATATCAAAACATTCTGACTTCTGGATCTGAAGAAGAAGATTTTTAAAGAAAATTTCTCATTTTGAACTAAGTTATAATTCGGGCTACCACAGTGAGCCCAAATATGAACCCAGGGACTTGGCTTGAACAAACTTGAATCTCACCCCCCTAAGCATGCTGCATACCCAATATCAAAAGATTCTGCCTGCTGGAACTTGAGAAGATTATTAAAAAAATTTGCCTGAAATGCACTAATTCATTGGGCTCCTATACTGAGCCCAAATATGAACCCGGGGGCCGATTTGAACAAACTTGAATCAGATCCATCCCACAATGTTGCATACCAAATATCAAAAGATTCTGCCTGCTGGGTAGACCAGAAGATTTTTTAAGAAATTTGCGTGAAATCCACTAAGTTCGAAGTCAAGCTTTTATAGTGAGCCCAAATATGAATCCAGGGGGCCGATTTGAACAAACTTGAATCAGATCCACCCCACAAGGTCGCATACTAAATATTAAAAGATTCTGCCTGCTGGATCTGGAGAAGAAGATTTTTTAAGAAATTTGCTTGAAATGCACTAAGTTCGAATTTGGGCTTCTATACTGAGCCCAAATGTAAATCCAGGGGGCCGATTTGAACAAACTTGAATCAGATCCACCCCACAATGTTGCATACCAAATATCAAACGGTTCTGCCTGCTGGATCTGGAGAAGATTTTTGAAGAAATTTGCCTGAAATGCACTAAGTTCGAATTTGGGCTTCTATAGTGAGCCCAAATATGAATACAGGGGGCCGATTTGAACAAACTTGAATCAAACCCATACCAAAATGCTGCATACCCAGTATCAAAACATTCTGCCCACTGGTTCTGGAGAGGAAGATTTTTTAATAATTTTTCTATAATTCATACGGTGCTATCAGAGTTATGCCCCATACAGAGCCCTCAAGGGACGTGGCCATTTCATTTAAATAAACATGAATTGCCATATAGTAATGAACATCCACATGAAGTTTTGTGAAAATCAGACCAGTGGTTTCAGAGGAGAAGTCGTTTGAAAAATGTTCATGACGACAGACGACGGACGGCAAGTGACAAGTAAAGCTCCCTTCGGTGAGCTAAAAACAATAATTAAAATAATAAATTTTGATATCCTGTGTGTTGGGTAGAGTTAATCAAGCCATTCTTCTTAGACAGAGCTCCATGCACTCAGTCAAACAAGACTGAATTGATTAAATACCTAGTTGCATTATGGGAAAAGTTTGCAGCTAGAAATTGTGATATTTTGACATTGGAATACAGTATACAGAGGAGTAATCAAAGTTGGTGAGTGATAAGCACAACATATTTTAAATTGAGCTATAATCAAGAAAAGTTTACACCGAGATCAAGCCTGGAAATAAACAATCTTTCATTTGCAGAATGAGGTCCCCAGGGGGTTAATTTGCTGATGCTATCTCATACATTGGGCTAGAATCCCCAATTTATCCCCGGGGTATCTCAGTCTGTTTAAGTCTGAGACCTTGATTCAGATTGAAGTTCACAGAGGGTGAATTTGGTATTACTACCCTGCTATGCAGGTAGCATCACCAAATTCACCCTCTTGGGACCTCATTCTGCAGATGAGAGTCTGCTTACTTCCAGGCTTGCCTGAGATTTTTGGACTTTTTATAAATCTCGAATGATGATGTACCATAATTGCTTAGTTAAACAAGACTTACCTGAAGGGTAAGGCAATGTTTGACTCTAATTCTGTCTTCTGTCATAGGGAGGGATGACACGAGGTTGTGTGAGTTCACCAAAAGGTCATACTTTAACATAACAAGAGGACGGTAAGATACCCATACATATGAATGATAGATCTGATTGCGATGGAGCAAGTGTATATTTGCTGTATACTAGAATTGCTGCAGGTATGTCACAATTGTGTGTATGCTGAGCCAATGACATGACTTGGGTTGGGTAGGGAGGGCATGTCATCCCTCCCTACGACAGAAGACAGAATTAGAGTGAACATCGCCTTACCCTTCAGGTAAGTCTTGTTTAACCCTTTACCCAACGTAAAGGGCAAAACTGGCCAGGGCTATTCACAAAATTCACCATTCAATTGTCATTACTTTTTCATTTTTATGTCACAAAAATATAGCTTATGACCCCTCATTGGAACAAGCTCCAATGAGGACAGTTCCAATAAGGGGTTATAAGCTATGTTTTTGATGCAAAAATGAAAAAAAGTACTTATTCAAGAATTTTGTTTGCAAGTGTCGTCTGCTTTTCGTATTAGGTAAAGGGTTAACTAAACAATTCTATCTTCTCCCATCTCCGTATGGGATTTCACAAGATGTTTAACACAGTCTTCGAAGTTACCAATTGGAAACTATGCATGGGAGGAGAGTCTGTACATGAATTACTGTGTAACTTGTTCCAATAAGGAAGATGCACATTTTCCCTGTTTTGTTATCGGTTGTTTATAAAACTTAGTGAAAGTGGTTTCTTTGAACCAGCCCACAGTTGACAAGATTATAGAGATGGGCACCAAATGTTTGGCAGCTGACCATGTACTGTGTGGTGTGAAGAAGGTCATGTCGATGCTTGCCATTATCAATCATGTTTTATTCATTGTGTGATGGTGAGTTTTGCAACTGGCCTGTGTGGTTGAACACAGCTAATGAATAGTTTTTGTACGTCATTATGAACATGAGATATTTTCTGTAAATAAGCCTGTAAGGTTCAATATACACATAAATCCCACCTTTTTTGGAAGTTCTAGTGGCTTGATGAGCCTCCCATGGCAACTCTGTTTTACTAACTCTGTAATGTGTATCAGGTAGTAATTCTCAAACTGAACACTATTATTGAAGTCTATTAAATGTAGCATCTGGGCTCTCTCTTCTGTTAACAGAGCCAGAAGAACTACTAATTTCAATGTAATTTTAAGGAAAGTTTATCACTAATACTGATTGACTTAATCCAATTAAGTGCTGGTTGTCCATCCCAGACAATCAAATTTCTGGGTAATGCGGGCCAGAGTTGAAACACACCCCATAGAAAACTCATCACCAGTGGGTGGGTTCCAACAGTTTTTCCCTCATTTGTTCGCAAAAAAGTTGAAAGTGCTTTATGGGCAGTATTGATAGCAATCTTTTGCAAATCAGTGTCAAATAAGGTTGTGAGAAATTCCAAGATCATACCTATAGGTGGTGACAGTGTATTAACACCCCTTTCACCACAAAATCTTTGCCACTGACAGATGTAAGTTTTGTATTGTTTCTTTGTCGATTGTTGCGGCGATAACATAAGGATGTCAGCATCACTTGTCGAAATTTTCTTTCTTTGGAGGGTTTCCCTGACAAACTGCAGGCAATCAAGTGTTTCTTTGTTCTCAACACAAAGACAAATGCCATTGACAAAGATGAACTTACAAATGACCTTTTGGTGAACTCGTGCAATCTCGTAGAATCCTGTACAGAAACTGGAGAAGACAGAATTATAAGTAGATGAATACATCTTGTATTACATACAGGGGTCTATGTCACCGAACGTGCCACCACGTGGGATGGCTGGGAGAAATATGCTCAATCGCACTCAGCCCAGTCTGTGGGAGTGCAGCCCGACTCTGCGTGTGAACCTATGTCTCACCGCCTAAGAACCCTGTGGTGTTATTCGCTATTTAGGGGATTCTAGTCCTGCAGGTGTCAATGACTTTTCCTCGGAACGATAATCAACATGAGTTATGAAAATGACAAGTTTATTACATAAAACAAAAAATAAATTTCATACATACTTAGGCTCTCAACAATGATTTTTTTTTCCCGCAAAATCAATGTCACTATAGCGTTTTCTTCTCTTCCCAATGCTAGCACTGGTTTGGTTGCCGTTTTCCTTGTGCACTTTTAGATATTTGAGTGTCACTTATGTACACGCTATTCGTCCAGAAATTCACCAACACTTCTCCGACTTTGATGTATAGAGTCTCATTAAGTTAACACGTTTCCACTCTCAATCGCCACTTGCTATCTCATCACCACTCTCAATCGCCACTTAAATTACCGAATATGTTTATATGGCAGCTCACTCGCTAGCCATCCCTTATCCAGCATAGTTCCACTACCTGGCCACCAATCTTTGAGCTTCCTGCGCTACCGAGCTATCACTACTACCACAAAAACTTCTGAAACTTTTACTGGCCCTACTGGCGACAAGGCGTCCCTAACTGCTAATTTTATAGCCTAACACTTGGCCCCGACTCATGGTCTGGCTCCGATAAATGAGATCTACTCTCTGTCAATAAGAGGAAACATCTCGCTTCAGCTCTCTCTCCGAGACACCAAACACGGTCTGCCCGACATCTCGCTTGGTCAGGTATTTATGCAGAACTTTAATCAACTGATGCATTTTTAATGACTTTATTTAAAGTTTCTGACACCACAGTGCAAATGAAAAATTGGTTACTTTGAAGTCCCAGCCTATTTCTTAGATGTGACACTAAAAATTTGCAACGTTAGCTAGCATCGAGAATGTTTGAAATGATTAAGCACCCTGACATCCTGTTCGAATTACAGATTAATTAGTCTCTTAGTTCTCGAACAGCTGTCTTTTAACGGGTTACAAATTAAGCGAACCCGCTATCTTTGAATTTAACCGGCGTGATCGTCTGTTGTGTGATATGATACTGTCATTAAGAAAAACCATTACAGTAATTAAACAGGAATTATTTAAACAAGTGATAATTTTTTTTTTTTTTTTTTCTACTGCTGCAACTAGTACCATTATTACTATATTGCTATAATTATACTTATCATCATTATTATTATATTATTATTTATATTTTTATACTAAGAACAGAGAAAACAGGCCATCTCCCTGACAGTCTACAATACAAATATTTATTACCCTTTTAAAATTATACAAACTTCCTGACTGATCAATAACCAATGCATCCAGTACAGGAAATTTAACTCCAATAGGGTGTGCAAAGTTCAACGGGGTGTATGAGAATATCACATGTACAGACATTCTATGGTACCCTTCGCCGATTTCCCTTTCACCCATCGCCTCAAACATTTTCGTCAGTAATAACAAACATTCAGACTCCCAAAGAAAATGAGAACAATATTGTTTCATGAGAATATTCAAACAACTTGAAATCAAATGTGCACACACCTCCAATTTCCAATTTTACTGTCAAAAAGAGGGATTCTGTTGTAGAGTTTCTTCACTACAGATCCATTGTGATTTCGGGAAATATGCAACCTATCTCATTATATCTTACCTCCTACAAGTATCTGGGAATTTCATTGGTTCAAAGACGTCATATGCAGACTGCATATAAAACAATATACTGCCTGTCAACATCAATATAAGCTGACAGCTATGGGTAATCTCCCCTTTGTTCATTGATTATTCAAAATGGCGGCAGCCGATAAATGCTTCAAGTTGAAAGATTGAGTGTTGGAAGCCCATATTTGGCCGGATGTGCAGATTAGGCAACTTAAAAGGCTTCATATTCTGTGGATGAGTGTCATGTTACCGTCGAAATGAAACTGTTTGGTATGTATGAATTTGCCTTGTTACAATTTATGGGAGAGTGCCTGTGGGCACTCTCCCATAAATTGTAACAAGGCAAAGACACGTGAACACATTGTGAGAATTCTCTCATTTAATTTTGATCTCTATTGTTATTAGTTCTGTGCATCGATGCAGCAGTCGGTAAGATATATTCATTACACAGTTTGTTGGTGGCCTAATATGGTATATATGGTGTAAGTTAATTTCATATTGGACGAGAGCTAAACTGTGTAACTAATATGAACTGTCTCTTCAGTGAAACTTATTAAAGCACTTGTATACTTCACACGGTTTCAGCAGGGTGTATGGGATCTCAGAAGGGTAGTACAGTCCCATACACTCTGCTGAAACACTGTGTAACTAACAGTATCCATGTACCATTGGGCGAGGAGATACAGGTGCATGCTCAATTATGTTAACAAACAAGACAGACTGTTTGAGAAATATAATTCATTCTCCATGTTTGGTTATATCTAAAAAGAAGATAAAGATTATACAGTACTCTTATTATCTCAATCAGATAACAATCAGGTACAATGTCTTACAATATCAGAAAAAAAATTTGGTATAATTAAGACTGAATCAAGGGAGAGAAATTAGAACCACACAAAAACATCTTCATAGAACTGTAAATGTAATTTCCACATGAAGATTATTAATTTGGGTTACTTTAAAGTCATTCACAAAAAGATATGCATGAGGGTTCCATTGCCTAAAGACTAATTTTGAGAGTTTGTTGTTTTGAGCAGTCTGGAGTTTTTTTCCTGTGGAAGAGTGATTTTTTCACCAACAGGAAATTAGTATTCCATCAGCAAGAGGGAGTGCCTATTTTTTTCAGATCTATTCTACATTGTTATAGGAGAGACATTGCCGAGTGTTACAGAATAAAACTACTTTTTTCTCACAGAAACATTCAAACTGTTGTGATATTTTGTGTCAAATCTTTAAAGTTTGGTGATTAATTGCCATTTTATTTCCAAAAATCCTATTATTAAGTGACACATTTTACTGGATTGGTCAATAAAACTCCCAAAATAAAATTTTTAACACACATTTTGGTACAGTTTTTGCAGGAAATGGATTTCCCAAGGAATACTTATTCATAGAATAAGACTCTGCTGGTGTTAAGATGACAGCATTCATTCACAACAGAATCCGATATCTCAAATTATATTGAATATCGGACCTACAGGTGAAAGGGACAAACATTTTTGGCAAAATCTGACAGTGATCATATATCATAGGAGTCTTTTGTGGGAAACTAGTATTTTAAAAATATTTTCAAGTGGTACCACAGGGATGACCTGGCAACAACCTGGTGGCAATAATTGAAACTATTTGTATTTTTAGCTCGCCTGACTGAAAATCAGGGTGAGCTACAGGTATTAGCCATCTATCATCCATATTTGTTGTTATAAGCTCCTATTTTAACCCTTTGCGAGTTTAATTATCCTGGCATTCAAACGTCACTGGAAATTTAGTTTCTTCAACGTTTTTTTCCAAACGTCGGAAAGTACAAATAACAAGATATTTTTCACATTAGTGATTATCTGGTTGAGGGATAGATTATTTTTGGTGGTCTGAATTTGTTATTCAAAACTTGCTTTATTACAAATTATTTGAGAGTGCCTACAGGCACTCTCCAATAATTTGTAATAAAACAAATTTATATAAACAAAATATTATTTGTGTTTGACTGAATATGAAATATAAGTTGTTTTTTTTTCTGGGAAGCGACTGGAAATTGCCAAATACGACATGTCGCCTCCTGAAAATGCTTATAACTATCTGTATCCTATTGCATTCATTATACTTGTATATAACTGCATTCTTCCAATAAAATTCTGTTCTAAGCAAGGAAAGTGTTGGCTTTTGCTCTGGTATCCTCATTTTTGAAAGCCCTGATTGTGGCTTCTAGCACTCAACCAGTTATGAAGTCTTGACAGCAGGATTATATTAGTATTTTAAGCTGCGATAACATTTGGCTCAACGGTTGTCACTGAGCACTATTCGGGAGAAAATAGGAATTGATGTTAAAACTTTAAAAAAAACGAAAAATAATAACAAAACAAATTACCACAAAGTATCAATGCACTGTTTGATTTCGTACGTCATAAAATGTACAAAAGTATCAACGCCCCGTTTGATTTCGTACGTCATAAGACGTACAAAAGTATCAAAGGGTTAATATCACAATTGATATGTCTTTGGTTAGTAATTAAAAACAATTAATATTTTCAAAAAATATTTTTGATTCAAAGAAGGCAAATCTTTGGTTGGGCTGATAGCTTATTTGCATTGAGTAACATTTGAATGCACCTATTAGGGGTGCGGTGGCCCAGTTGGTAAAGGTGCAGGCTGCAAGCCGAGAGGTCCTCGGTTCGAATCCCACCTGCGGCAACCACTTTGTGTCCTTGGGCAAGACACTTCACCCCAAATGCCTACATTGGGGCACGATGACGCTGTGTACTGGGGCGTACTGCACGTCGATGGTGCGCATGTCTTCAACCAATCTAACCCTGCCTGTGCTGCAGTGCAGAGTTCAGAGTTACGATGTTGGAGAGCTGACAGCTGCTCGTCGTTGCTCGGTGGTTCTCTCCGGGTACTCGGGTTTCCTCCACCCATAAAACTGTCACAATTAGCCATTGTGCATAAGTATGTGACCTTAAACACCAATAAATAAATAAATAGAATGCACCTATTTACCTATCAACATGTTTACAGATACTATTACACAGAATCTGTTTTTTGCTCACAGATAGTTTATTTGGGTCACACCTGTTTACTTCAAATAAGACAGAAAAACAGGTCTTAACAATTCCATATTTTGATTAACCCATTAACAGGTTACCCATTCAGTTGTTCATTAACCTATTCTGAAGGTTAAGTAAATCTGTTTCATTAACCTGTTGGTTAACCAAAAATCGATACACGACCTGCCACGAGCATATCCCGAAAGCCGTAGGCCTGCACTGGTGGCAAGGTTTGGGAGGGAATTGTAGAGTTATGCCCCTTCTGTTGGCAACATGTGATTACTTCAGACGATAAAAATATCAACGAAACAGAAATATGCAATCACTAGAAATATAAAGTTGTGCCTCTTCTGTTGGCAGCATTGTATACAAGAGTTACGCATCTTCTAATGAAAGCATTCCATATAACAGTGAATAGGTCCAGAATTGATTTGGCTGTGGCCCCATCATACATCAGACTGCAGTACATTTCAATTTCGATAAACTGTAACAACATGTTTCTAATTATGCTTACAGTAGTCCAAACATGACCTGAAAGTCCTCTCAAGGCCGTACCAAACCAAAAAATTATATTACAGCCTTTTAGGCCATGTTTGGACGATGCTTACAACTGAATAATAAGCACAAATTTAATATTTGTATGTGTACTATTAGCCTTTTTAGCATTGAGAAGTCATTTGTTCATACATTCAGCATTATTACCACTTTATAGGGTGTTCCCTAGTACATTAACAAAGTTTAACAGGGCATTACTAGAACGTAACGCTCAACTTAAAAAGTCACCTGATGTGTCGGGCCGTTGATGAGTAAAACATCTCATTAACAGCCCGGCACGTCAAGTGACTTTTGTTCCTTGCTGTCGAACACTTGAAGATGGAAACAGTTTCCAGAAATGGTTTCAAACACTATGATTTTTATTTAAATTATTAAATCTTTAAAAAGTCCAGCAAAGTTAGTCCCATAAGAACAAGCAGCTGTATATAGTAAGTAAGTCTGCAGACATTTTAAGCTGACTTAAAAGCTGTACATATCGGGTTTGTTTTTCAGTTTTCTAAATTCGTTGCAATTGAAAGAATACCGGTGCTGATCACATGATAATCATGTCACGCCAGTTTGTTTGAGAACAGACGATAATATCATCTGCCAAAATTTAAAACGCTAACCCTTTACCCAACGAAATGGACAAAACCGGCCAACGCTATTCTAAAAAATCGTCAATTAATTTTCATTATTTTTTTTCATTTTTTGTCTCAAAAACATACGTTATGACCCCTCATTGGAACGAGCTCGTCGAGATCGTTCCAATGAGGGATCATAACCTACGTTTTTGGGACAAAAAATTAAAGAAATTAGTTACTCAAAAAATTTTTTTTGCAATTGTCATCTGCTTTTCATGTTAGGTAAAGGGTTAAACATGTCTCAATCAAGCAAATTGAATGAAGACCAATTGGCTGTTTGTAGCTGCTGTAAGGTAGGCCTAAAGGGTCAAAACTTTCTCAGAATCGCAGTGGTAATAATATTAATAACATGACTTTGTCGGGCCTTGTGGTTTATTAACATCCCAACAGGTGTGAATAACAGCCCTTCAGCTTATTAACGGCCCTCGACATCGTCTCAGGCCTTTTATAAGCTGTCGGGCTGTTATTCACACCTGTTGGGCTGTTAATAAACCACAGTGCCCTCCAAAGTCATGTTATTGTTATATTCATTGAACACTGGAGATTATTATTACAGGACACAGCATTATTTTAGACAGCAGCTGAGTTTATTATATACATTCTACAGAATATTATTTTGTGATCTGTGCATTTTTTGTGTATTGGAAAAGTGTTTTCAAAATTTGAAGAGAATTTATTCCTCTTGTGAACCAGAGTTGTGAAAAACCAGGATTCTGCTGTATTATTTTAAAACCATCGGTCGAGCAAATACTTCTTGGATATTAATTCCATTTGTATTTTGCTGAGTGTTTTGTTGGAATTTATTGAAGACAGTTGAATTTTTGAGTGAACATTTTATTACAGTTTATTGGTTACTGTTTCTGCAGACACATTCTTGGACATTACAATAGCATCTGGAAAGTTTTTTCATCACTGGATTACTAGATTCTAGTGAATTTTATTTTGGAATAACTGATAAGCATTTCTGTTTTACTACTACTTCTGTAAACCATACAGTTAAAAAAAAAGATTATTAAAAGAATTTTTTATTAAATTTCAAAAATGTTAAATTGGAGTTACTGTTGTTGATTCTCAGATTTCTTTCTGTTACCGTAATTGTTATTTTTACACCATAACAGAAATTGAGGGGGCTTGTCCGGGAGTAAATAAAAGATATTGAAAAAGTGTTGTTTGCATATTGCAATTATTATTTTTGCTCAATATTGAAATATTTATATACTACTCAAAGTTTGCTAAGCACCAAGTATAATCCAACTACCTGTTTTACGTTTTTGTTGAAATATTGTCATGAAAAGTGTATGTATTTTTTACTTAATTATATCTGTAATGATTTAAGTTCAGAAATTAAGATTTTATTTGTGTTTGACATCATTTTTTAGCTTTTGAATATGATAACCATGGAAAATGGATATTACTGGTAAAAGAGGAAATGTTTCAATTTGCCCAAAGTTGACGGAGCAAACTAGTATGGGTTCATTATCAAGTATGAGATCCATTACTGTTAATTACAGCATGACAATGCTCTCTCATGCTCCCAGTCAGGTTCCTGGTGGTCCTTTATGGGATGTTGTTCCATTCTTGGACCAGCATGGCACCAAGCTGCTGGACACTTCTGGCTGGACTGAACGAGCTGAAATTGCAAGCTGCAACTTATTCCAGACATGTTCGATTGGACTGAGGTCAGGGGATCTTGCTGGCCAGACCATACGCTCAATCCCCTACCTCTGTCGGTACTCCCTGACAGCATGGGCAACATGAGAACGGGCATTATCGTCCATCAGAATGATTCTATCACCCACTGCACCTGTATACAATCTGACGTGGACATCCAGGATCTCATCAATATACCACTGTGCAGTTAATGTACCACGTTCAAGGACACAGAGCTCTGTACGTCCATCCCTGCTGATGCCGCCCCAGACCATGATTGACCCTCCACCATAGCGGTCATGCTCAGCAATGTTGGCTGCATGGAATCGCTGTCCTGGTCTTCTCCATACCCTACCTAGAACACTATCTGTGTGGTCTAGGCAGTACCTTGACTCATCTGTAAAAATAGGTCGATTAAATTGTCAGATGCATACCCATACGTGCAACTAATAGAAAGCTGTTATTATCTCAGGACCAATTTTATGGACAGGTAAAATCCATGCTCCGGATCAAATTATTAGACTTAGATAAAAAACTATACAGCTTGGCACATCAGTAACCTGAATACATATATAAAGTAACCTGATAAATTGGATTAATATTTTTTGAGTTATCACATGCCAAAGATATGGAATGGAAGAATTCTCAATTTGAAGGATAAAGGGTTAATATCTCAGGATCAAATTGTAAGATTTACACCCAAAACTATACAGCTCGGCACATCAGTAATCTGAAGATATATATAAAGTAACATGACAATTGGACTGATATTTTTGAGTTATCTCATGCCAAAGGTATTGGAGGAATTCTTAATTTAAAGGATAAAGCGTTAGTATCTCATGATCAAATTACACCAAAACCTATACAGTTTGGTACATCAGTAACCTAAACATATATATAAAGTAACATGACAAACGGATTGATATTGTTTGAGTAATCGCATGCCAAAGAAATGGATTGGAGGAATTCTCAATTTGATGGATAAAGGGTTAATATCTCAGGATCAAATTATCAGATTTACACCAAAAACTATACAGCTTGGCACATCAGTAACCTGAACACAAATCTAAAGTAACCTGACAATCCAAGCAAAATTTTTCAAGTTATCGAATGCCAAAGAAATGGATACAGATGTCGGAGGAAGGAAGGAAGGAACGAACGAAAGGATGGACGGACTGACAGACAGACAGACAGAGGATGGACAAACTGGACAGACAGATGGATGGATGGACAAAGGATGGACGAATGATGGAGGGCCACCCTGGATGCTGACATTATGTACACCATACATGGTATGGGTACATATAGAAATGGATTGGAGGAGTGTCTAATTTGATGGATAAAGGGTTAATATCTCCAGATCAAATTATTAGATTTACATAAAAAAAAACTATACAGCACAGCCCATCAGTAATCTGAAGTAACATGATAATCGGATTATTATTTTTTGAGTTATCGCATGCCGAAGAAATGGATTGGAGGAGTTCTCAATATGAAGGATAAAGGGTTAATATTACAGGATCGAATTATCAGATTTACACCAAAAACTATACAGCTCGGCACATCAGTAACCTGAACACATATATAAAGTAACATGACAATCGGATTGATATTTTTTGAGTTATCTCATGCCAAAGGGATTGGAGGAATTCTCAATTTGCAGGATAAAGGGTTAATATCTCAGGATCAAATCATCAGATTTAAACAAAAACTATACAGCTCGGAACATCAGTAACCTGAAGATATATATAAAGTAACATGACAATCCAAGCAATATAAAGTAACATGACAATTGGATTGATATTTTATGAGTTATCTTGTGCCAAAGTGATTGGAAGAATTCTCAATTTGAAGGATAAAGAGTTAATATCTCAGGATCAAATTATCAGATTTACACCAAAAACTATACAGCTCAGCACATCAGTAACCTGAACACAAATATAAAGTAACTTGACAATCCAATCCAAGAAATATTTTTCAAAAAGTAACTGAACTAATTAGAGATTAGAAATGCAACAAGAAATGGAAAGACAGTAAAAGGAAATTAAACAAAATGAAATACAGACTCACGAAAAGGAAAAAGAATTAGAGGCTCAAAAAGAAAGGGAACAAATTTGGGCTCAAAAAGAAAGGGAACAAATTTGGGCTCAAAAAGAAAAAGAGGAAAGAGAAAAAGAAAAAAAATTAAAAGAATTAGAAGCTTGTTAAAAAGAGGCCCAAAAAGAAATGTATTTAAGAGACTTAGAAGTTTAGGCTGAAAAGGAAATCAAAATAAAAGAATTGGAATCACAGGATCAAGGCTCAGATGTAATTTCACCAAGTAGATTTGTTGCAACCAAACATGTTAGGCTAGGTTTCTCCACCCTTTCAAGAATAGGAAGTTGATAAATAGTTTTCTCACTATGAAAAAGTGGCAGCAAGTTTACAATGGCCAAAGAATGTCTGGACTTTGCTACTGCAAAGTGTTTTGCATGAAAAGGCTCAAGCAATCAATTCTACTCTATCTCTTGAACAAAGAAGAGATTGTGAAACAGTCAAGGAGGATGTCCTGAAGGCCTATGAACTTTCTCCAGAGACCTATCGGCAGAAATTTCGAAAGTAGTATAAAGCTGAAAATCAGACTTATGTGGAATTTGCCATAGAAAAACAAAAAGTGTAGTGCCATTCTAAAGAAACCAGAAATAACTTTGGTAAATTAAAAGAAACGATTCCCTTTGAAGAAGTTTAATCTAAAATTCCTTCAGACATGAAGACTCACTTGGATGTATAAAAAGCTGATTCTTTACATTGTGCTGCAATGTTAGCTGATGAGTATGCCTTAAACCATTATTTATTGGTTTATTAGGTCACATACTTCTGCACAATGGTTAATCATGACAACATGGAGATAAAATTAAGGTCATTCAATCGTTTATACCCTATGTTGCCTATTTTAGAGGACTCGCACCCCAAGCATTAGTGACTCGGTCCTATTTTACCAGTGAAACAGAGCTTGTTTACCACAGTAAACAAGCACTGCTTCTCTTCCTGGGGTTCCCATGGGGAACCTTAACCCATAAATTATTTCAAAATTTATGACATTTATCACCTCACAGTAAAAACCCCTATTCAAAAACGTATAACCAATTTCACTCTTCTAAAGCTCAACAAACTTCTCGGCGTAAATTTGATATGAAACCCAATAAACGTAAGCCTGTTTGCACTTACTGAAAGAAAGAAGGTCATTTAATTGCTGAATGTGAAAAATTGAAGAAGCGGCATTCAACCTGATTAAGTGTTGTTATTGTAAGAGGAAAGGCCATATTATTACTGACTGTTGGATGCTGAAAAGAAAGGAAAGTGTCAATGACTCTGTAGCTCAACTTGACAAACTTGAACTTGGTAAGTTGTAAGTAAAATGGCAAACTTGAAGATCATTGGTTCCAAGTTTAATTGGTGAAACTTCAATATAACATCAAAGTAATACTATGCATTTTTAAACATAAACTGTTGAACTGGCAAAAGGAAGAATGTTGATACACAAATGCAGTACGTTTAAAGGTCATTGTAAATGGCAACTTTCACATTTATTTGTTAAGGTTTTACGATACTTTAACAGCCAAGGTCATATTGTGTCGGTGACAGTTTTACTGGTGGAGGAAGCCGAGTACCTGGAGAGAACCATCAAGCAACAATGAGCAGCTGCCAGCTCCCCAAAATCTTAATTCCGCACTGCAGCACAGGAAGGGTTAGATTGGTTGACAATCGGGGTTAAGTGCCTTGCCCAAGGACACAATGCAGGAGTCTGAATCGATCGCTCAGATGGTCACCCATCCAAGGACTAACCAGGCTCGACGTTGCTTAACTTTGGTGATCTGACGAGAACCGGTTACCGCTATGCCACTGCGCCCCCGGCAACTTTCACAGAAATGAATGCTAATCAATAGCTCTTATCCAGAGGTCTCGCCTAATGAGCACACCAAGTTCAAAAACAATCCTAGGATAAATGTTCTCTGTAGGCCATGCCAAAGAATGTTGATGCACAGATGCACTAAATTCAGAGGTCGTTAATTGCTAACAGAAAGAGTTTTTGATGGAAATGAAAAGAAAGTCGCCAGCTGATATCTAGGTCACCCTGAATAAGCAAGCCAAGTTTCAAAACAACTCGATAATGAATGTGCCTTCTGAGGTGGTCCAAAAGAAAATGTTACTGCACTAAGTGTGAAGGTCGTTGCTAGTGGCAATGTTTTTTTTTTTTCTTTTTTGATGAAAATCATAAATATGCCCTGTATGGAGTGCAAAAGGAATAAGTTGCTGCACAAATGCACTAAGTTAAAAGGTTGGTGCTAACAACAACATTTTTTGAGGGAAAATCAATAGCTCCCATCTAGTGGTCACCCCAAACATGAATACCAATTTTCAAAGCGTTCAAATGATAAATGAGACCTGTTTGGTATGCCAAAGGAAATTGTCGACGAACGAAACAGATAAGTCAAACATCATTGCTAACGGTAACGTTTCTTACAGAAATGAAAGAAAATTAAAAGCTCCCATTTTGAGACCACCCCAAACCAGCATACCAAGTTTCAAAGCAATCAATTCATGAATGCACCCTGCAGGGTATGCCAGAGGGAAAATTGATGCACAAATCTACAAAGTTCAACGGTTGTTGCTAATGGCAAAGTTTTTTGTTGGAAATAAAAGATAACTAGAGGTATTGTGAGTAAGCTCACAAAGTGATAGCCCCAGAATGTATAAGTTAGATTATCTCCCCTTGGAAATGTCAGAACGGAATTATATTGCTTCATGCACATCTTCATATGGAGTTCTTCCATTGTGTTAAGTTTCACGAAAATTCTTCAAATGGTTCAGGAGGAGTTGCGCTTATAAGGACGGAGAGACGGACGGACAGATGCTCCAACATTTCGGGTTTATGGGCTACCAAAAAACATTTTGTATGTCCAAAACCTTATTTTATCCAGAACCCCACCCCCTCCACACTAGAACTTACATTTAACCCTAACCCCACCCCTCCACCCCAAAACCACACCCTAACCCTACCCCACCCTGACCCTAAACCCTAAAAGCCCACCCCAGACCCTAACCCTCACCCACCCCAGGGACCTAACCCCCCAACCTTAAGACCTACTCTGGGGCTACACCTAACCCTAACCCCACCCCTGACCCAACCCCACCCTAGCCAAACCAATAGGATTTGGAGCTATTTTTCGGTTTAGGGGCTACTTATATTTAACCCTAACCCCACCCCTCCACCCAAAAAACACACCCTAACCCTACCCCACCCTGACCCTAAACCCTAAAAGCCCACCCCAGACCCCAACCCTACCCCCCAGGACCTAACCCTTCCCAACCTTAAGCCCTACTCTGGGGCTACCCCTAACCCTACCCCACTCCTAACCTTAACACTACCTTAATTTGGAGGTAGCCCCTAATAATAATATCCCCTAAACCCCCAATGTTGGCCTGGACAGACGGACGGACGGATGGGCAGGGTGATTCCTATATACCCCCCACCCCCCAAACTTTGTTTGCGGGGGGTATAAAAATCAATAGCTCCCATCCAGAGGTCACCCCCGAACACACATACCAAGTTTCAAAGTGATCTGATGATAAATACGACCAGTACAGTGTGCCAAAGGAAACTGTTGACATACAAAATGGATAAGGTGAAGGTTGTTGCTAATGGAAATGTTTCTCAACAGAAATGAAAGAAAATCGACAGCTCCCATCTAGAGGTCACACCCAAACAAGCATACCAAGTTTTAAAGCAATCTGATCATAAATGTGTCCTGCAGGGTGTGCCAAAGGGAATATTGATGTTTTTTGACGGAAATGGAAGTAAATCGATAGCTCCCATCTAGGAGTCCCCCCAAATAAGCATACCAAGTTTCAAAGCGATTTGATGATAAATGCAAACTGTACAATGTGCCAAAGGAAACAGTGCACATATGTACATCGACAGATGCCAAGTGACGGCAATAGCTCAGCTTGACTTTGTCAAGCTGAGCTAAAAATGAGTTGCCAAAATCAAATAGTGTCCTAGCATGTGTTCCATGTTCTGAAAATTATGCAATTAAGCAAGATGCTTAAGAAAATTATAAACCATTCATTTCTGAAGGTTTTGTTTCCCTTGAGGGGGATAAGCACTGCTCCTTACCAATCAAAATAAAGCCCTTCAAATTATTTATGGATGCAAGTGACAATGAAGCGGGTGGGTATATTGCCCGGGAACATTCCCAAGGTATCGATTACCCTATGTGTTATTTCTCCAGAAAATTTCTCAAACATCAAAAGAATTACTCTGTAGTAGAAATAGGAATTTCGGCCTTAATTTTGACATTAACCCATTTTGATGTATATCAAGAAACCACTGAATTCCCAAATACAGTTTATACCAATCATAATCTCCTAACTTTTGTCAATAAAAAGAAGAACAAAAAAAAAAGATCATTATGGTGGAGCTCAGAGCTGCAAGAATATATACTGAGTCAAAAAAGAAAGTATAATAAACTTTGAGGCGCAATTTTTTTAGTATTATTAACTTTAATCCCAAACAAATTATTGTAAATTCATATTTCGAGTCTAGCTGTATGAATTTGTAAAATTTCATGTTCTGACTGTTGCCAGCGTCACATCAGGACATCACAATTCAGACATGGGGTGAAATGAAAAGTTCACACATGCAATCAATAGTATGTCCACCGTTTGCCTCCTGGATGGCAAGACATCGATGGCGCACGGACCTGATAAGTCTCTGGATGTCACCCTATGGTATTGCATTCCACTCCCGCCTTAGAACATTATGAAAATCGCCTAAAGTCTGAAGATCATGAAGTCGTACCATCTCCAATTGATCCCAAAGATGTTCGATTGGCGACAAATCTGGCAAAAGTGTGGGCAAGGGAAGAAGTCTGATGCTCTGCTCCTCAAGAAAGTCACGACAGATACGTGCCACGTGACATCGGGCATTGTCTTGCTGGAATAACTGCAATCCGACGTTAGCATAACAATGGGACAACAAGAGGGTTAAGAATTTCGTCCCTACATCGCTGTCCATTCAGATTAACATCGATGAAGATCAACTGCATTACACTACCCTTGCCGAAAATGGTCGCATTCCCGCACGCAAGCATCAGAAAGCTGTTCTCCTCGTCGGCGATACACTATTGCCCTACCATCAGTGTGTTGTAGACAAAATCGTGATTCATCACTAAAAAGAACTGTGCTCCAATGCTGCTGAGTGCAGCGAACATATTGACGTACCCATTCCATTCTGACGGTACAATGACGTTGGATAAGGATTGGTCCATGGTATGGACGCCTACTTCGGACGCAGTGTTCAGTGAGTCTGTTGCGGACAGTTTGTGCACTGAATCTATTGTTAGTTCTACCAGGAGTAATTGCTGCCGTCCTCGTCGCTGGAAGGAAGAGATCATGCGAGACGTCCTGATGTGTCGGTCTTGTGCAGGGGTCGTAACCCTTGGTCGACCTGAATGTGGTTGGTAGGCAGTAGATCCAGTGGTTCTATCCCTTCCAATGAGACAGTCAATAGCGGCCACAGTGACTCCGAACTCAGTAGCGAGCACATCTGGAGGTATCCCAACCTCATGCATAATAATGGCACGCAACCTCTGATTTTCGGTTAACCTTGGCATTTTTTAAAAAGTTGGAAGACAAAAGCTTGCATGTTTTCTCAATAACACAGGCTCTCTAGCACAACATAACACAAAGAAAATCGTCAGTCACCCATTCAATTTGACATTCTTGGGTAGCACGTGCTATTTTGAAATCCAAAGCAAAATTGTATACAGTTTGGACAACAACATGTCATTAAACTCTTTGCAAGACTTCTTGTCCACAAACATGCAACATTAGAACTATTATATTTGGTAACTTTAAGACACATGTAATCTATGGCATGTGGGTTAGGTGAGGTTTGTGGAAAGGTCACATCAGGTCAGCACCAGAGTGGACTCTTCCAAGATAATCAGACTCTCATATTACTAACCAGTCACAGTGGCTATTTTTAGAAGCTCTAAACATTCTTATGTGCCAACAGTCTCAGGTTAATCAGAGTTCAGGAAACATATTGTGTCTGTTCAGCCAGTACAGAAAAATATTTCTCAAGTTTTCTTTTGTTTCATGTTAAAAATTTCTGAATTTCCTACATAATGGATAAACAAATTCTAGAAGTTTACCAAAGCACCTCAGGACCCCCTGGAATCGCAACTTTCAGACAAGGAGAGGTAGCTTTTGACCAAAATGTTAGATCATTCCCATCACAGGAAGTGATTCTGAATATGGGAAGAGGTGCTATGGATGTACTGTCTGCCAGGGATAAGGAAGTTCACCAAATAGATAACACACTTGATGTTAGCCTTGAAGTCCAGGACAATATATCTCTGGCATCAGGTAGCCCTCTCCAAAATCCTGTTAAAAAGACTAAACCGCAAATTACAAATCCAAAGAAGAGGAAGGCTAGCTATAAATGGGATACTGCAGACTCCACAAACCGGACAGTTAAGCAATTGAAAGAATATTTGGGGAAATTCAGGTGCCAAATGCTAGGAAATCAGTTCTCATTCAGCTTTATCAGGACAGTGTTGATACAAACATTCGAAATGTCAATTCCCAGGAAGTCACTGTACAGCCTAGAGATCCTATAAATATTCAGGACAATGTGGACTCAGTGGAACATACAGAGGATAGCAACACCGATGAGCTCAGACGAATTGCACATGAGCTCAGTGGTTTGAAACAGTCAGGACATGCACTGATCAAAGACAATGCTCAAAGTACGTTTCAGAACAGGCCCAGTCAAC
Organism: Pictodentalium vernedei; assembly: GCA_031216915.1. Lineage (NCBI taxonomy): Eukaryota > Metazoa > Mollusca > Scaphopoda > Dentaliida > Dentaliidae > Pictodentalium > Pictodentalium vernedei. The sequence goes on along the minus strand of CM062289.1, from coordinate 124,868,471 downwards.
ATACTTTTAGAACTGAACCATTGTATTTAAATCAAAGAGGTAATGCTCAGAATTTTCCAAATTAACAGGGCCCACCATTGGTTAAGGAATTTTCCAACACAGAGAATGCTGAAGGTAGAGAAAGAGTGCTTTCAGATCCAACAAGACTGCCATCAGAAAGAGAGCATATTTACAATTTGAGAACAGCAAGAGAAGCCATCCAGCAACCAGTCAAGGGATTCGCCGATTACAATGTGGGTGTACAACCGAAACATCAGTGGGATGTCGTTTATCAACAGAGGCCTCAGATTTTCCAGAACAGCCTGGTTCACCCTGGAGTGGTAACTTCAAATTCACGTAGGTCATGTATACCACTGGATAGTCAAAATCATGACATTGACATTGTATCACCATCCCTTAAAAGAGATATCCTAGAAGGCAAAGATATCAATCTTGCCAGTTTGCTGATTCCCAACTTTGAATTTGGGGGTCAGCGGACTGTTGAGGTTGGATCTCTGGCTTTCCATTTAAAAGATGATGACAGCCGTCTCAATAAAAATTTAACTACTACAGAATTCATAACCGCGTTCACAATATACAAAAATGTCATGTGTGAGGTCTATCCAGATCGACGATCCGAGCTTGATACGTATGAAAAAATGCTGGTTAAATACCACAGTCAGTATGGTGGGTTTCTGTTTTATGAATTCCACAAGGCCTTTTCTGCAGAGGCAGCAGCCTGGTTGACGCAGCAGAACATCCTTGTGGACTGGTCCAAGGGAAGCCCAGAACTTTTCCAAAGAATTTTTTCAGGGGTCACAGTCAACAGGTGTGACACCTGCGAAAGTTCCTCTCATAGGACAAAATTTTGTCCCAAAATTGCTTCCATCAGCAGGTCTGACGGGGATGTTCCAGCTGCATCTAAACTAAATAGTGTTGAAACGATTAGCCGACTAATCGATGTCGACGCGATTACTAAATTAGTCGATCCCTAAATCTGCTAGTCGATTAGTCGGAACATCTGCCCCAACCATACACCATCCCCTTAAATTCACCCAACATTGTTGCGAACGTCACAAGTGAACTCCCGAAATCAAAAAACAACCCACGGAAATAACGCATTTGATGTTTCCGACTGCATGAATAACAACCCTAGTTGGCCAACTGACCAGAGATTGAATAACACCAAGGGTGCGTGAAGTAAACAGGGAAAAATATATGGGTGAGCTTATTCTCGAGGGAGCAGCCTGCAGGAAAATTAGGACCCAAAGTTGACATGAAATTAGGCCACCTACGGACATCAATTTGTTCACCAGGTACTGGTAAGTTCGAAATGTCTTACAGAAACATCAAAGAGAAATTATGAAAGAACACATACCAGTTCGTATTTGGAACAATTTGTTATCACTAAAGAACCAATTACAAAATCCATGTGCTTTTTATTTTCATTTTGTAAATACATGAGGACAAATTCCTGGAAATCTGCGTGTTTCCGGGAAATTGAAAGTGAAAATAGCTTTTCCTTGAACTGCAACTGAGTTAAGAGGAAACCCAATCAGGTCAGGTGATGATTTTCAAAGCAGACAATATGGAAAATAGTAGGCGTGTTCGATGTATGCATAATTATGGACAGATAAGAGGTTAAGTCATAAAACGAGAAGTTGTGTGGGAGTGTTTGGTGTACAATTGTTGACAGGCTGATGACTGCTGTGGGCGTTAACTGTGCTTAATTTTCAACAGGGGATGTACATCACGCAAGCGTAAAGAGCACTTCCTTTTGTTAACATTCAAGGGGATGGAACGAATAATATAAAAAAAATCTGAATAATGATTTATTTTATTCAAATATCAGTGACTATATTGAGAAAAAATGATTTTAAACAGAAGCTACCAACATTAATTCTCTCTCGAAACTGAAAGAGGTTTTGAGGACTTTGAAAGCTTCACTTGCCATTGTTTCATTGCAAGTATTACTGTTAGTTTTAACCAGGGAAGAACGGCGGTACACGTGTTTGATAACAATAACATGGGGGCTTCGACTAATCGATTAGTAATCGATTACTGCTGGCGACTAGTCGATTCCTGAAAATCACTAATCGTTTCAACACTAAAACTAAAGTTCTTTAGGCCTGATAGTTTTCAAAGTGGAGTAAACCGGCAAGAAAAGAAAGTTGATATTCGAGGTCGCCCTCGAGTTATGCATTTTGGCAAGGAAATTTGCAATAATTTTAACCAAGAGTCGGGCTGCACAAGGCCAAATTGTACCAATGCCCATGTCTGTCTGAAATGTAGAGGTAACCATCCAATTAAAATGCTACAGGATAACAGTAGATAATAACAAAGGTTTGAAGGCCTTAGCTTGACTAGATAATCCAACCGCCTCTATGCCAGGGAGTCTTGCATCATGCAACGATCATAGGGGTTCAAATCTTTTATCAGGAGTAGACTTATGCATGAAAGCATCAACACCTATCAATGTAAACCATTTATCAAATGAGTTGTCAAACCACCCAGATCGGAAGTTTGTTAATGAGTTGACAAGTGGTTTACAATTTGGCTTTAACACTGGTCTATCTTCACGTCCGTCTTGCACACTGGAACGCAAAAATTTATTGTCAGCTCGAGATGACCCTGAATTTGTTGATACAGCACTAAAGCTCGAGAGTGAGAAAGGTTTTTCGTTCGGCCCTTTTGAGAGCCCTCCTTTCAAGACATACAGAATTAGTCCGATTGACGTAGCAACTGGGAAGTATTCTGGGAAGAAACGGATAATTGTGGATCTCCCCATGATAGTCTAAATCACTCCAGCATAAACGATTTAATAAGTAGGGAAGAATACACATTGAGCTATGTCCGTGTAGATGATGCAATTCAAGTAATAAAGTCCATGGGGGTGGGAAGTTGGATGTGCAAAACGGACATTGTAGATGCTTTCAAACTTATTCCCATTCACCCTTCCTTGTGGCATCTGCATGGCATTAAATGGAGGGACAAGTATTATTTCTATCATCGTTTGGTTTTTGACTGAAGGAGTAGCCCCAAAATTTTTGATAAGCTATCTGTGGCAATCTGTTGGATAGCAAAAAATTATTATAAAATTGAACACATATTACATCTTTTGGATGATTTTCTAACAATTGATCACCCAGACTCAGTACCTGAAAGAACAATGGCTATTCTTACAAAAATTTTCAATTCACTTAAAATTCCAATTGCCCCTCATAAAACATTTGGTCCAACCACCACTTTGGAATTTCTAGGAATAACTCTTGATTTGAAGAAAATGGAATCTAGGTTACCTAAGGATAAATTAGTTTGTTTAATTGCTAAGGTAAAATCATTCCTCAACCTCCGTTCCTGTACAAAGCGGGAGTTGTTATCATTGTTGGGGTACATGAACTTTGCCTGCAGGTGTGTTGTTCCCGGTCGTTCGTTCGTTTCATATCTTATTGCACTGTCCACATCAGCCGAACGTCTCTTTGATCTTGTCTTCCTCAATAATGAATGTCGGAAAGACCTACAAATGTGGTATACATTCCTCTCAGGGTGGAATGGCAGGTCATTTTTCCTTGAAGATTCCCTTACAGTAAATGCCGATATTAACCTCTATACAGATGCTTCATCCAGTCTGGGATTTGGGGGATATTTCAGTGGCAGGTGGTTTCAAGGTAAATGGCCCGAGTATCTCCATCCTGGTGTTAACAGTTCTTACTCAATGGCTTTATTGGAACTTTATCCTATTGTGGTGGCAGTGGCTCTCTGGGGAAAGGAGTGGTGCAGGAAGAGAGTGCTTTTTCAGTGTGATAATCAGGCAGTAGTACACATTATAAAGAAAGGCCGATCAAAAAATTAGAGTTGCCCACTGGATGAGAAAGCTGACTTTGTGTGCTGCACAGTACAATTTTGCTATGTATGCGGTTCATGTTCCTGGTTACAAAAATGAGATAGCTGATGCACTTTCTCGCTTTCAGATGGACCGGTTCAGAGCTTTGGTCCCAGGTGCCAATCAACATCCAGAAGAAATCCCAGACATGCTCAATTTTTCGAGTCCCTGAATCCAGTGGTAACAGATCTTCTCAATTCTTCCCTCAGTGTGAATACACAGTGTACATACAGGTCAGGTTTGCAGTGTTTCCAGAAATTTCTTCACAGATATGGTCTTGAAAGGACAAAAATTGATGAAAACATACTCTTATATTTCATTGCTTACTGTCAACATTGCTTACAGATGAAATACTCAACTGTCAAATTGTATCTTGCTGGTATTAAGTACTTTTATGTCAAACAAGGTCATGGCAATCCGCTTTGTAAGGTAGATGGCTCCACCCATCAGAGACTACAGATTGCTATGCGAGGCTTCAAAAAGTTGACATCAGCACCCCAAAAACCACGTTTTCCAATTACCTTCCCTATATTAAACAAAATATTTTGGGCCCTTAATTATTGTTGTTTCGGTCACACCAACTGCACGTTACAAACAGACTGTGCAGTGGCCTTCTTAAGGTGTAGTGAGTTCACAGCTAATTCAAAAATGGGTTCAGATACCAGTCTTGAGGTTGACGATCTTTCATTTTCAGAGAATGGTAGCTTGTGCACCCTTAAATTGAAAGCATCAAAGACTGATCCTTTTAGACAGGGTATTGAAATCAAACTTTTCTCGGTAAATCACCCAGCTTGTCCAGTGCGGCTGTTGAAGAAGTATTTGATAAACAGGTGTAGATTTGGAAGACATGGCCATCTCTTTATAAACAGTCATGGTAAGCCGCTCACCAGGTCATACTTTATTTCTCATATAAGAACAATTTTAAGACAACTAGGCTATGAACAAAATTCTTATTCAGGACATTCATTTAGAATCGGTGCAGCAACCTCAGCAGCTCATTCCAACATAGAAGATCATTTGATCAAAACACTCGGCCGATGGTCATCAAACTGCTATGTGCAATATATAAGAACCCCTGATAAGTCTATTAGGACAGCATTGAATTCATTAATCTATTACTCACAGCACTGAAGGAATGTCCTGATAGACTCTTAATACATTCATTTTGGGTTGTTTTAATAATTTTTTGACTTTGACACCATGCAAATGTACTATTGAAATGTGCCTTTCAGAACCTTGGAGACTGACACAGGCCTATAATTAGGAATAGGCCATTTTTTAACAATTCTAGGCAAGACCCTCTGAGAAAAAGCAGCCATGACTTGATTTTATGGAGATTTGAAATGATCAGCAGTGTTGAGAAAATCACAATTGATGTGAGTTAAGTCTCTCATCTGAGTAGGTACATTGGTAATGGACCTTTAGTAACTTAAAAAGGAGTTGTATGATACGTCAGATGTAATCTCATGAGAACCCTGAAAAATGAAGCAGTGTTGTTTATAAGCTAAGTATTACTACGAACTGACAGCCAACATCCAATGCTTGGAGTGGAGGTCCCAAAAGTGGGAAACGTGGGGTGAGCAGTTGATTGGACTTGGCTTACCTTTGTGTTGTTAATGACTAAATATGTTGTAAATGAAATAAAAAAAATATACAAAGAAATTCAAGTCGAAAAAGTAAATAAATGAATAATCAGTTAAAAGTTGGTTCAGGGTGAGAGGCATATACTGGTGCATTAAGCTTTCGCTCTAACCATCTCTTCATTTCAGGGGTGCTAACCATAATTTGCTTTATGTTACAGGAGCCTCATGAGGCTTGAACTTAGTAAAAATAAATATAACTGATTGTTAAAAACTTTCTAAGGACTTGTTCTGGATCAACTCTTGGTGATGTGTCTATCCACAACTCATGTACATAGACTGTGCAAAATAGAGGACATAACTTTTATTAGTTCAGTGTATTCATCAGGACATCTATGTGTAGAATTAGAATTGACTATCAACAAACATATTATCATAATGGAAAGTTATATAACTATACAGTCAAAGTGGGTAAGAGAGTTGTGAGTGTATGAGAGGAAATCTACAGTCAAGAATTTTGGTTGCAATCGGTATTTGTGTAGGCTTCAAACACTTATATTTTGGGCAAACTACATGTGCATCACCTGAGGCATTTTTTTGAAATGACTCAGGTGTTGTACATGCCTACACAAATGCCTCATTCATTATCTGTATGTATCATCCATTCTGTTGAGCCCTTACCAAGGGCCAAACTCATCCATCAATTTTATTCTGCTCTCATTGTAGCAATATCATATCATTACATCATTTTATTCAGTGGAGCCCAAACCAGGGGGCTGAACTCATTCATCTGTTCTATTCAGCTCTCATTGTAGCATATCATATCATTACATCTTTTTATTCAGTTGGGCCCTAACCAGGGGGGCCGAACTTATTCACAAATCTATTCAGAGTTCATTGTTATTCATGATCACTCATTCACTGGGCTCTGACCAGGGAGCCGAGTCCACTGAATTCATACATTAATTTCAGTTATCATAATGCTTTCAGTACCAGTCATTCATTTACTGGGATCTAACCAGGGAGCCGAGTTGTTTTATTTTCATGTGTGGAGGAGTCCACTTCTTATGAGCCAAATTTGTATGTTTAACCCTTAAGCCCCCACATAGCCCCAAACCGCCACTTTTATATTGCATTGAAGCAGGTGCTCCCTTGTGTAATCTTTTTTATTACTCTTGTGTGTAGACTGAATTTTCCCTGGCAGTGGTTCTACATCACTGCTGGCTGCCTGTATAGGCAGCCAGCAGTGATGTAGAACCACTGCCAAGTCATCAATAACTATGTAAACAGAAAAAGGCCATAAATACTTTAAAATTAATCTGAGGACTTAAGGTTTAATAAAGATTATAAATTTCAATCCATCTTTCTTCTGATTGACCTTTTCATAAATCATCCTTTATGCTATTATTTCACATTTGTTTCTATTATACTTTCTTTTTTGACTCAGTATAGTTCAGACATTTGGCATATTTCGGGAAAAGAGTTAATGTTGTAGCTCATGCTCTTTCCAGAATATCTTAATTTAAAATAATATGATCAGTCCCCCATTTACTTATGCAATTATATGTTTATTGCAAAATTTTGTGAAGATTTTCATGTGCATGTATTGTAAACCAGTCAAACCCGTCAAAGTCTCAAAAAAAAAAAAATTATATAAAGTTTTCAGTACCATCAAATGTTTTCTTTTAACCCTTTACCCAATGCAACGTTCAAAACCGGCCAGCACTATTCACAAACTTCACCATTCAATTTTTATTCCTTTTTGATTTTTTGTCACAAAAACATACCTGAAGAGCCCTCATTGGAACGGGCTCAACAAGCTCATGACACACCTCTAATAATTGCTACACTGTCCTCTTAATAATTGCTTTTATAGATGTGAAGGCAAGTAATAAACAGATTGACACATGTGTGTGAATGGGTTAATCGATATGGCACTTGTGCCATCGCGGAAGGATAAAACGAGAGGCCGCATCAGATTGCTCATTTTTATTTTGTAAAATGACATATTTTTGTTTGAAGCGGTTCTGATCAAATGGATCAATAAAAAATCAGAACAACCTTTAGGGAAGCAGTCTAAATTACATTGGTTATCTTTTCTGTTGGCCGTGTTTGTTGAATTTCATATCGCTGTTTCATTTCGACTGGTGTCCATTCATACCCAACTATGTGATAGCTATTACTGATAGTACAAATATAAATACAAATTTGGGTGGATTTGCAAAAACAGCTGGGAGAAATACAGATGATGTTTAATTGTATAACAAAATTTGGAAACTTTTCGAAGCATAACCAATGACTCGACCGGAAAGGAACTAGTTTAAATGGTGAGGGGGAAAAAGTTCCGTCTTGTACATCACCTGTTAAATACAGAAACATTTATGTCATAGCAGCGATTCTGTTAAATATTTATTTATTGGTGTTTAAGGTCACATACTTATGCACAATGGCTAATGGCAACTGTGACAGTTTTACGGGTGGAGGAAGCCGGAGTACCCGGAGAGAACCACCGAGCAAAGATGAGCAACTGTCAGCTCCTCAACATTTTAACTCTGTTCAAGCTCTGCTCAAGCAGGGTTACAGCGGTTGAATACATGTTCACCATTGACATGCAGTACGCCTTAGTATATGGCGTCATCATGCCCCATGTAGGCAACCGGGATAAAGTGCATTGCCCAAGGACACGACGTGGGATGTACCGAACAGTGATCAAACACGGAACCTCTAGCATAGAAGTCCAATAGACTACCACTGAGCCACCGCGCTCCATTCCGTTAAATACAGAGGTTTAAAGTTTAATGGATGTGTAATAAACAAACCATCAATGAACTACTCTTGAAATTTTGATGGAGTTGCTACTTGGAAGTTTTTTTTATTTTGAAGTCAGTGTAAGAGGGTTGAAAACCAAAAATAAGGCCCCACAAAATACATTTTCTGTTTCTCAAGCCATTTTCTGTAAAATTGCATGTGGGTGGGTGGTTTTTATGTTTTATTTTTTTTATTTTTGTAATTATTTCTTTGCCATCAAAAAAGTTCATGTTCTTGGTTTGTTTTATGTTTTAGACCACATAATCTACAGAATAGCATGGGTGGAGGTGTATTTGGTCCCTTGAGTGTAAAAAGGCTTTGCAAAGCCTTGTTGCACTCAAGGGACAAATTTATAAATTTGATTAACTTGGGTAAATTTTAAGTTTGCCTTGGATATAAAAAAATGGAGCATGCATCAGCCAAAATGACCATACGGGAGGCCCTGAGAAACAGAGTTTTAACTTTTTTTAGGCCTAAAAGAGAAAAACTAAGTTTTTTTTATAAATCAAAACTTTAACCAAAACCTAGTTAAAATTTCAAGACTGCATAGCTCTAATCTTTTGTTAACCAGACTGAAACATAGTGTGTGATGGATGTCTGTGTCCCCAACCTCCTATTTTCATTGAACTTTCACTGCCTCTGTCTTTGGCAGAATTTCTAATAAAATTAAACTGTGTCCCCAACCCCTGACCTCCTATTTTCATTGAACTTTCACTGCCTCTGTCTTTGGCAGAATTTCTACTAAAATTAAACAAAGCTCCAAACAAACATTACACACCATCTCCAGCAGTTAAAAGATAAAAACTACACACCATCTCCAGTAGTCACAAACAAACACTTTTCAGGCATCCATTGCCTGGAGATTATCATGTAACAATTTATACATGTAGAATTAACTTCCCAGCTGTCTCCACATATTAAATTCAAAAGCTCAAGAGATTACTGAACAAAGGTTTGTGGATTTACTTGAAGACCACCATGAGGAAAGAGGGCTTACCTGAAAACCTTTTATATATAAAATTACATACTTAATCACATTATCCTATGAGCCTCTGATCTTTATACAATGTTAATGTGGTTGTTATCTAAATTTTCTTACAAGTTTAAAGCTTAATGCAGTCATACTTGTCAACATTCCTAATCCATGTCTTCTCTTAACACTTTTCCCAGCTACGCAATATTTGAAAATGAGGTATACTATTGGTATTAAAAAAAATGCTTTGATATACAGTAGAACCTGTCTTGAGAGACCGCCCTTTGGGCCACACAAAAGTGGTCTCTCAAGACAGGTGGTCTCTCATAACAGGTTTCAGGTTTTCTCAAATCATTGAATAACCAACCACAAAATTCAGAAATGGAGAAGAATGGATTTTTGTAATTACTTTGTAGTTGCTCCTTTTTATGAAGTTTTTGTAACAAATTGAAATGGACTGTTATAAAAATTATAAAAACAAATTAGTGTTGAAAATCTTCAAATTTTCAACACAAATTTATTTTTCTTCCTATCTGTCACATTTCAGGTATGTATGAAATTGTTTATTCAGCAATAATCCTAATCTTTTCACACAGCTTTTAATTTATGTTAGTATAACCACAATGGATTTTCCAATTCCAGAACAGGTAGAAAGTTTTTGTCATGGTTTCAGTCTTCAAAGGGGCGGTCTCTCAAGACAGGTCTATTATGGCATAAAAATACAAGTTGGTACCAGGTCACAGTGGTCTCTCATGACAGGTGTTCTCTCAAGACAGGTGGTCTCCCATAGCAGGTCCATTATAGAGTAAAACCAATCGGTGCCTGGTAAATGTGGTCTCTCAAGACAGGTGGTGTCTCAAGACAGTGGTCTCTCAAGACAGGTTTTACTGTACCAATATATGGGTACACTATTTTAGATATCTGAATGTACTGTAGTAATCAACACCAACTATACATATTATTAGTTACCCCATGTCTGATCACGTGGTACAGGTTTTTACCTACCCGAAGCCAGCCGTATCCCACGAGGCCGAACCCGAAGCCAGCTATATCCCATGAGGCCGAAGGCCTCATAGGATACGGCTGGCTTTGGGTAGGTAAAAACCCGTACCACGTGATCAGACACTGGGTACCGAATTTTTCTATTGACTTTCCATTTTAGAAGTACAATCTATTTCATGTGTGAACACACACAGCATGAGATCTTTTATCTTCCTTTGTTGAGCCATACAGGTTTCTGTGGAATTTTTGTGCAAGAGAGTTTTTGTGAAAATATGTCGATATGACTAGTATAAAAAAATATTGAATTACTTTCTTTCTTTTTTGTCTCAAAAACATAGCTTATGAACCCCACATTGGAGGGTACTCGACAAGCTCATTCCAATAAGGGGCCATGAGCTATATGTTGGGAGATAAAAAATTAAAATATAATACATGTACACTGTAAAATTGGAATGACGATTTTTTGCGAATAGTGCAGACCGTGATCAGATATGGGATAACAAATTTACATGTATCCATTGAATTCTACGGGGTATGGACAATTTGTAGATTTCGGAACGAGGCTTCCACTGGGTATGGGAAATTTGTCAGTGGCTGGGCGGATGTATCGTGGGTTTCAATGAATATGGTCTCATACCACATATCTATCAACCAATCAAATCAAAAAATTCACTTTAGTCAATAGATAATGAGGATTACATTCCGATTACTAAACTACATATCTATTTAAGTTCTTTAGTAGGGCCAATTCGGTTGGAAAAGGAGAATGAACAATTTTTATTTTGTAATTTCATATAAGATCTTTGAACTCTGTACTTATTCATCTCACATGAGTGTTGCATTTAAAGATCTTGCAGTTGAATGGTACAGTCAGAAGCTACATACACTACACATACACAGAACAACATGCTTGTGAATGGGTTAATCGATATGGCATGAGTTTTATCCTTCTATTAATCAATGGGGCCTCTCGTTTTATCCTTCCACGATGGCACAAGTACTATATCGATTAACCCATTCACACGCATGTGTCAATCTGTGTTTATTATTCACCTTCACATCTATAAAAGCAATTATTACAAGGACACTCAGCAATTCATTTGACAACTCGTCCCCAGAGTTCCAATGTGTTCTATGTGCCAGTAGGCATATAGAACACATAGGAACTCGGGGACGACCTATCAACAAAACACCACATTTTATTGCCAAGCAAATTTGCAAGGAGAACATGTTACTATTTTTAGTTATAGCTAGCGATTTAAATTGTAATTGCAGTGCACGAATTGTAGAAAATTCCAGTGAAATATTGCTTCTATTTAAAAATAGTCTGTCAAAGATGTTGCTTTGAGACTGGAGGTTATTAAATAAATCTATATTAACAGGAAGAGTACTAAATTATTTTTCGAAGGTGAATTGTAACATTTTTTTTTTCATACACAATGCAGCCAGTAGGGGGAGCCTTAGTTTAGCAAGATTTTGTTCATCAATAATTGTTCTGTTCCTATTTATTGGAGAGTGCCTGCTGGCTCTCTCCAATAAATTGTAACAAAACAATTTTATATGAGGTGCAACGTCACCGGTATCCCACACCAAAAAGTGTTTTACTAAAATTATTATTATTTATTAAGGTTTAACGAAACTTTAACAGCCAAGGTCATATCGTGTCAGTGACAGTTTTAAGGGTGAAGGAAGTCGGAGTACCTGGAGAAAACCACCGAGCAGCTGCCATCTCCCCAACATTGTAACTCTGCACGGCAGCACAGGCAGGGTTAGATTGGTTGAAGACATGCGCACCACTGATGTGCAGTACGCCTTAGTACACAGCATTATCGTACTCCATGTGGACAATCAGGGTTAAGTGCCTTGCCCAAGGACACAACGCGGGAGTCCGAATCGAGCGCTCAGACAGTCACCCATCCAAGGACTATCCGGGCTCAACATATCTTAACTTTGGTGATCTGACGAGAACCGGTGACCGCAACGCCACTGCACACCCGGTTTAATAAAAAGGGGACAAAGTTGAAAAAAGTGGGAAAAGGTCCATAACTCTAGAAAACAAGAGGCCCCAGGGGGTCTGGGGGTGCTCACCTGACATGGTAGCCTAAATATCAACCCAGGGAATTGATTTGAACTAGTTGCATCTGCCCCTCCTAAGAAAAGTTTATACCAAATATCCTAAGATTCTGACCAGTAGATTTAAAAAAAGAAAGAAGATTTTTAAAGAATATTCCTCATATTGAACTATGTAATAATTCGGGCTCCAATGAGGAGCCTAAATATAAACCCAGGGACTTTGCTTTTACAAACTTATATCTCACTTCCCTAAGGATACTGTATACCAAATATCAAAAGATTCTAACTGGTGGATGTGAAGAAGAAGATTTTTGAAGAATATTCCTCATATTGAACTAAGTTATAATTCGGGCTCCCACAGGGAGCCCAAATATCAACCCAGGGACTTCACTTGAATAAACTTGAACCTCATCCCCCTAAGGACGCTGCATTCCAAATATCAAAATACTCCGATTGTTGGAGCTGAAGAAGATTTTTAAAGAAAATTTCTCATTTTGAATTAAATTATAATTTAGACTCCCACAGTGAGCTCAAATATGAACCCAAGGACTTGGCTTGAACAAACTTGAATCTCGCCCCCAAAGCATGCTGCATACCAAATATCAAAACATTCCAACTGCTGGATCTGAAGAAGAAGATTTTTAAAGAAAATTCCTCATTTTGAACCAAATTATAATTCGGGCTCCCACAGTGAGCCCAAATATGAACCCAGGGACTTGGCTTGAACAAACTTAAATCCCACCCCTCTAAGGATGCTGCATACCAAATATCAAAATATTCTGATTGGTGGATCTGAAGAAAATTTTTAAAGAATATTCCTCATACTGCACTAATTTAAACATTTGGGCTCCCATAGAGAGCCCAAAGATGGACCCAGGGATTTGCTTTCAATAAACATGTGAAATAATCTTCCAAAGATATTATATGTGAAATCTGAAAGTTTTTGGGGCAGTGGTTTGGGAGAAGAGTCATCTAAACTGCTTCCCCCCCCCCTCCCCCCCCCCGTGTTAAAAAATGCTGACTCAGCACTTTTTCAAAGTCCCGAAAAAGTACCCCATGATAAAACCGATAGCAATTTATTTTTTTTTTACCATTCCATTCTGTTGGTCCTAAGGAAGCTTCACACTAAATAAGAATTCTCAGTGCCGTGTAGTTTTGGAGATAAGGGCGTTTTAAATTTTTTTCTATTTTTAGCTCCTGCGGTCCCCATGGGGTGACAGGGAAATTTTTGGGGGCATAAATTAAGTACTTATAATCAAATTTGATTCAAATCAAATTTTGGGGGGCATAAATTAAGTACTTATATCAAATTTGATTCAAATCAGCCTCTCGCTTTGTAAAATAGAAATTTTGGGCGGGCGAAAATTCCTGCCCCTCCCATAACGATGGCAAATATAGCTCCTCGAACTTCTCTTGAACAAATCTGAGAAGATTTTTTAAGATTTAAGCACACTTTTTGGGCGTGACCCTACTGAGGGGCAAGGCAACTTGATTTGGGCAAAATCAAAATGCGATGTCATAACAAGCAATTATCTCAAATTTCACTTGAATCGGTTCAGCGGTTTTGGAGAAGATGCAAACACCATGTTCACGGACGACGAGTGATCACTATAGCTCGCCTGACTTTTCAGACAGGTGAGCTAAAAAGTGGACTAAACCTGTTACTTGTGAATATCCTTTCCCTTTTGATGGTCTATCAGCACACCAAAGATCATTTCAATTCAACATTCACTGACTGAGATATGAAGGTCCAAAGTTGTTACAGATGGACGGATGGACGAACAGATAGAACCCATTTCTAAATCATCAGCAAACTTCATTTTCGTAGGGGATAATGAATATTTCTTTATTTATTGCTGTATTTATTGCTGCACAAACAACAAGCTAATAATGCACACAGTGTAAAGCCACTAAAGTGGCTTTCAGCCCTTTTCTCTAGAGCCTTGATAGTGGCTTCTTGCACTCTATCAGTTAACCCTTTACCTAATGAATCGCCTGCATCCGAAAGCGTAATATGCAAATTGAGCAGTTGAAAAAATGAAATGTTTAAAAATATTTCAACAAAACCATATCATGTGACCCCTCATTGGAACGAGCTCATTCTGCTCGTTCCATTGAGGGGTCACATGATATCGTTTTGTTGAAATTTTTTTTTTTTAAATTTAAAAAAATGGTATTTAAAATAATAAGTTTTGATATCATTTGCATTGGGTAAAGGGTTAAAAGGATTGGGACATCAATTTGTCAATAACTCAAATGAAACATAAATTATGGTATACCCTGTTTGTACTTAACCCTTAGGTCCTCAGATTAATTTTAAAGTATTTATGGCCTTTTTCTGCTTACATAGTTATTGATGACTTGGCAGTGGTTCTACATCACTGCTGGCTGCCTATACAGGCAGCCAGCAGTGATCTAGAACCACTGCCAGGGAAAATTCAGTCTTCATACAAGAGTAATAAAAAACATTACACAAGGGAGCACCTGCTTCAATGCAATATAAAAGTGGCGGTTTGGGGCTATATGGGGGCTTAAGGGTTAACATTGAGTTATTGTTCCCTTGTTTGTTATTCTGATAACTCACATAATCATTTGTACAATGTAGAGTGCCTAATAAGGCTAGCCAGTAAAGTCGAACTGCAAAGAAAACACCGATCATGTGCATTTCCACAGATGTATGGAAGCAGTGATTAACTGGTAGAGTGCTAGAAGCCAGTATCATGGCTCTATTAAAAAGTACTTTACACTATGCATTGTTAGCTCAGCAGAACAAAAAATGTTTATATAAAATTGTTTTGTTATAATTTATTCACGACTGCAACAGGCACTCTCCAATAAATTGTAACAAATCAATTACTTAGGAACAGAATTTTGCTAAATCAAGGATTCTCTTGCTGGTAACAATGGAATCTTTAACCCTTTACCCAACGAATCGCCCGCATCCGCCCGCATAATAAGCAGATTCAGCAGCTGAAAAAATATTATTTTTCGAACAATTTCAACAAAACCATATCATGTGACCCCTCTTTGGAACGAGCTCGTTCCAATGAGGGGTCACATGATATGGTTTTGTTGAAATTTTTCGAAAAAAATTACAAAATGATATTTAAATTAATAAATTTTGAAATCGTCTGCGTTGGGTAAAGGGTTAACAAAGGTACCCAAGAAAGTTTCGTGAAGATCGGTTGATAAATACAGCCTCTAGCCCGAGCCGTATTGACATGTGCACTTACAGAGTATAAGTAGCACTAAATAAATCAAAATTCATCTAATTTGCATAATTTCTGCATGAGAAAAAAACCTGTATTATATGTGATGTATCCCGTGGTACTAAACATTCACACAAAAAATTATTCAAATCAGAGCTTTCATGTGGAAGTTCTGCGCAAAAATCTGATTGCCCCTAATTTTGAACAAAATGGCTGCCAGCGGCCATCTTGAATTTCGGACCGCACCCAAAAACACTCGTTCTCGTCCCACGGTGATACCAAAGGTACCCAAGAAGTTTCGTAAAGATCGGTTCATAAATGCGGCCCCTGGCCCGAGCCGTATTGGCATTTGCACTGACAGTGCTGAAAGTAACACTAAATACATCAAAGTTAGTCTAATTTTCATAATTTACGTACGAGAAAAAAACCTGTATTATATGTGATGTATCCCATGGTACTAAACATTCATACAAAAAAGTATTCAAATCAGCGCTTTCATATGGAAGTTCTGTGCAAAAAATAGATTTCTGCATCATCGGTACAAAATGGCAGCTGGCAGCCATCTTGAATTTCGGACCGGACCCCAAAACACTCTTTCTCGTCCCACGGTCATAACAAAGGTACCCAAGAAGTTTCGTAAAGATCGGTTCATAAATGCGGCCTCTAGCCCGAGCCGTATCGGCATTTGCACTGACAGTGCTGAAAGTAACACTAAATACATCAAAGTTAATCTAATTTGCATAATTTACGTACGAGAAAAAAACCCGTATTATATGTGATGTATCCCATAGTACTAAACATTCACACAAAAAATTATTCAAATCAGAGCTTTCAAGTGGAAGTTCTGCGCAAAAATCTGATTGCCCCTAATTTTGAACAAAATGGCTGCCAGCGGCCATCTTGAATTTTGGACTGCACCCAAAAACACTCGTTCTCGTCCCACGGTGATACCAAAGGTACCCAAGAAGTTTCGTAAAGATCGGTTCATAAATGCGGCCTCTAGCCTGAGCTGTATTGGCATTTGCACTAACAGTGCTGAAAGTAACACTAAATACATCAAAGTTAGTTTAATTTGCATAATTTACGTACGAGAAAAAAACCCGTATTATATGTGATGTATCCCATGGTACTAAACATTCATACAAAAAATTATTCAAATCAGCGCTTTCATATGGAAGTTCTGTGCAAAAAACAGATTTCTGCATCGTCGGTACAAAATGGCAGCTGGCAGCCATCTTGAATTTCGGACCAGACCCCAAAACACTCGTTCTCGTCCCATGGTCATAACAAAGGTACCCAAGAAGTTTCGTAAAGATCGGTTCATAAATACGGCCTCTAGCCCGAGCTGTATTGAATTGTTGACGGACAGATGGACGACTGCCCATGGCATAAGCTCAAATTTGGCTTCGCCAAAGTTGAGCTAAAGATTAAATCGATCCTTGCAAACCAGTGTTACAGTTTTTTAATAAATATATTAATACATAAACAGGGAACATGTTCTCTTATCAAATAGTATAACCACAAGCCTGAAAATAAGCAATCTGTAATTTGTAGAATAAGGTCCCCCAAGCTTGTCATTTTGAAAATTGCAGGAGGGCCATTTTGGGTTCACCTAAAATGACCCCAGGAGGGCCATTTATAATTTGCCAGGGCCATTTTGTTTTAGCCTGCTGGGTAGACAACTAATATCATTTTAAGGTACATGGTTTGTGTAATTATGATGTACGTCATCACGTAATGTATAGATGCAGAATATTTGGATGCAAGATACCAGATTACCCATGACACTCACTAACAGTAAGTGTTATAGTTATCTTGCATCCAAATAACCAAGCCTGTATCTATACATTACATGATGACTGTACAAACCAGTGCATTGTGCTCACTACCAGATGCCGATAACTTGGGGCGAATCAATCAGATTTAGGGGATGCATCGTCCCTCCCGGCTTTGATTTCAGGACATGTCCCAGGCGAATCGTCATGGGTCAAACTGGCTTGGGGATGATATGTCCCGTAATCGCACATGTCACAAGAGTTGTCACAGTCTGATGTACAATGTAATAACTAATTACAACTTTAGAATTGGCAGACCTCTCGCTCGTATTTGGAAAGTTACTTACTGTCTCTGGGTGACTGCATCGACGTCACACTACAAACTTCACAAATTGCACTTTGTTACCTCCTTCAATCCGTGAAAATTTCCGTTTGAGACGGTCGTTTTGAAGTGCTTTCGACTGAATTAATGGGCCGCAGAAATCGGAGTTAGGCAGACGTTTACCGTCCACAGAATTTTGAACTCAGGTGGGCGACTGGAGCCCGGGGTGATCGCCTGCCTCAAAATGACAAGTCTTGTCCCCAGAGGGTGAATTTGCTGACCCTAACCCATACGGTGGTCTATAATCCCCCAATTTATCCTCCAAGTACCTCTTTCTTGTTCGGCCGGAGACCTCGATACAGACTGAGGTTCCCAGAGGGTAAATTGCAGGGTAGCATCACCAAATTCACCCTCTGGGAACCTCACTTTGCAGATGAGAGTCTGCTTTTTTTCAGGCTTGTTTATCCAAATGTTATTTGAACAGAATTTGAAAGCAGCAAAAGTGCAATATTTGGGGAATGATAGAATAGAATGGGTTCACTCTCAGAATTCCCCTAAAAACAATTTTATCGCAGTTGGTTTGATACAGCACACTGGAAGGGAGCACAGAAGCTCAGTGGTTATGGCATTGGACTTCAAAAGGTTCATCATTCGATCCCCACCAGGGATAACTGCATTGTGTCCTTTAGCAAGGCACTTAATCCTGATTGCCCACATGGAGGCACGGTGGCACTGAATACTGAGGCATACTGCATGTCAATGGTGCACTTGTCTTCAACCAATGCTAAGCCTGCAGATGTGGAGTTAGTACGTTGGGGAGTCTTGACAGTTGCTCATCGTTGCTCGGTGGTTCTCTCCAGGTACTTCAACTTCCTCCACCTGTAAAACTGTCAGACACATGGTGACCCTGGCTGTCAAAAGTATCATTAACTGCTAGAGTGCTAAATTATTTTGGGGGATCACATATCCTTGCGTTGTTACAATTTATGGGAGAGTGCCTATAGGCACTCTCCCATAAGTTGCAACAAAGCAAATCCTTGTAGACTAAATAATTTCACTTCAAACATGATATGAAACACGTCCCCTGAATATCAAGCCTTTAAGCTGTTGTCCCTGCACATCAGAGTAAAGCCCAAATATGGGTTCCAGCACTCTACCAGTTAAACCCCAATAAATAAATAATAACTAAAAATGCAACATTGGTAATTTCAAAACAGTGCCAGTATCAATACGCTATTGTTTTATTTAACAGTAATTAATTAATGGTTTACTGGTATACCATGCAAGTTTAATTAGGCCATAAAAATAAATACTGAGATTATCATCAGCAGCCACCCCCATATTTAGGTGCCATTCCAGTTTTTTTTTTTATTGTAATAAGCACCCAAGAATCCCAGAAGATGAAACAGTGGCTGAAGTTGGGTTGTGGTGGACTCTTATCGATAAAACCCCAATTGGAGTTGGTTTTGTGGTGTACTCAGTGAGTAGGAACTGCTGGAACAGTAGCTGGAGTTGGGTTTGTGGTGACCAGTGACCCCGACTGGAGTTGGTCTAGCAATGGCCTATCTGATCATAGGAATGCAGGAACAGTGGCTGTAGTTATGGTATACTCCATTGATGACATTCTAAAATGTACTCAGCAACAGCTGGATCAACAACTGGAGTTGGTCTAGCAATGCACTCCTTGACATCGAGAGCTGGGTTTAAGATGATTACTTTAACCCCAAAGAAAAAGCAAAACAAACATATCAATACGCTCTGCAGCCAAGATGGCAGGTGCTGATGGTCTCAGCAGACACCCACAATTTTCTGGAGTATACAGAAGCTGATCTCTTCTTTTAAGCTTGGGTTGAGATTTTTTGTCTTGTCTCTGCAATTCTTACTGTCAGAACAGACGATGTAACTGACTCACCATTTTCCTGAATTTAATTTCTTTGGATAGAAACATGGAAAACTCAGAAGTCGAGATCTGGTTGTTTTGTCAAGGCTTTAGAATGGAGATAAGCTATGGAGGAAAGTTCGGCCTCTGCCAAAGTGTAAATTGCGACAGGTTTCTAAGCCTTTTTTAGCTAGCTGCCAGCTAATGAATTTTCCATGGACACTAACAAGAGAGCAAGCACCCACAGCCACTTCAAGATAACTCAAAGGACTAAACTGACTATATAAATGCAATATAAATGCCATCAGAAAAATTGACCCATTGATAATATTTCTTTTGGAGAGAGAACTGTGGTCCCTATCATCTATAAGAAAAGCTTCTATATTGCTGGTCTCCTGGATGTGGTAGCCATTTCCTTTATCAACACTCACCCCTGAGTATAAACCCTCGGTCATGAAGCTATTTCCTTCATTCAGCTCTGGGTCTAAACCAATAGTGCATATAATTGATCATAGTACCTCTGAATGTCCAATGGTCAAACATATCTTGGTATGCCGTAAATGCAGAAACCATAGTTGTTCAATGAAAATGGTATTGAGGTGCTCAGAAACCTGCTTTCTATTATTCAGTGTTCTACACCGTTCAGTGAGAGTTTAGCCTTTCACCCAATGAATCAGCCACATCCACAGGCGTGATATGTAAATTCAGCAGCTGAAAAAATATTATTTTTCCAGAAAAATTCAACAAAACCCTATCATGAGATCCCTCTTTGGAACGGGCTCATTGTTGAATTTTTTTTAGAAAATGTAAATGAAAGTGTCAATGACACTGTAGCTCAACTTGTTAAAACATGTGCATGTATAGTATGTGACACAGTAATGACAAACATCTAGGTAATGACCTGATAACAAAGGTATATATAAAGTATTGTAATGGTCTGTACATAAATACAGCCCGTAGCCTGTAACAAATGTATAGGTAAAGTATTGTAAAGGTGGGCGATAGTCAGATGCTAAAATAGAAAAGAAATCTTTGAGCCCCAGAGTGGGTCTGACTGAACCCCAAAATATTTGTTCTCATAGCACAGTGATAACAAAGGCACCCCAAAACACACTCGTTCCTGTCCCAAGGTGAAAACAAAGGTACCCAAGAAGTTTCGTGAAGATCAGTTCATAAATACGACCTGTATAGAAGTTGTGACAAAAAACTGATTAGAGCTAATTTCGGTACAAAATGGCCACTGGCAGCTATCTTGAATTTTGGACCGCACCCAGAAACACTCGATCTCACCCAAGGTGATAACAAAGGTACCCAAGAAGTTTTGTGAAGATCGGTTGATAAATACAGCCTCCAGCCCAAGCAATATTGACATGTGCACTTACAGTGTATAAGTAGCACTGAATAAATCAAAGTTCATCTAATTTGCATAATTTCTGCATGAGAAAAAAACCTGTATTACATGTGATGTATTCCATGTTACTAAACATTCATACAAAAATTTATTCAAATAAGAACTTTCACACAGAATTTCTGTTCAAAAGACTGACTGCACTAATTTTGTTACAAAATGGCTGCTGGTGGCCATCCTGAATTTTGGACCACACTCAAAAACACTCGTTCTCATCCCACGGTGATAACAAAGGTTCCCAAGACGTTTCGTGAAGATCGGTTCATAAATACAGACTCTAGCCTGAGCCGTATTGATATGTGTACTTACTGTGTGTAAGTAGCACTGAAAAAATCAAAGAAGTTCATCTAATTTGCATAATTTCTGCACAAGAAAAACCCTGTATTATATGTGATGTATCCCATGGTACTAAACATTCATACAAAAAATTATTCAAATCAGTGCTTTCATATGGAAGTTCTGTGCAAAAAATCTGATTGTACCTAATTTTGTACAAAATGGCTGCCATCGGCCATCTTGAATTTCGGACCAAACCCCAAAACACTCGTACTCGTCCCACGGTGATACCAAAGGTACCCAAGAAGTTTCGTAAAGTTCGGTTCATAAATACGGCCTCTAGCCCGAACCGTATTGGCATGTGCACTTACAGTGCTGAAAGTAACACTAAATACATCAAAGTTAGTCTAATTTGCATAATTTATGCACAAAAAAAAAACCTATGTTATATGTGATGTATCCCATGGTATTAACCATTCATACAAAAAATTATTCAAATCAGTGCTTTCATATGGAAGTTCTGCACAAAAATCTGATTGCACCTAATTTTGTACAAAATGGCTGCCAGCGGCCAACATGAATATCAGATCGGACCCCAAAACACTCGTTCTCGTCCCACGGTCATAACAAAAGTACCCAAGAAGTTTCGTAAAGATCGGTTCATAAATACGGCCTCTAGCCCGAGCCGTATTGAATTGTTGATGGACAGACTGACAGACGGACAACTGGCCATGGCATAAGCTCAAATTTGGCTTCGCCAAAGTTGTGCTAAAAATGATATTTAAAATAATAAATTTTGATATCATCTGTGTTGGGTAAAGGGTTAACTGGTAGATTGCAAAATTATTTATCAAAGGTGATTTGTAATGTGAGTATTTTATTCAAAGTTCTATTGCTAACACAGCCTCTGGCCCGAGCCGTAGTTTACAAAGATTTTGTTAATAAATAATTTGATTTTTTTACAAGTGTGATCTTGACCCCACCTTATATCCAGTCCCGTACCATGGTGGTAAAGTTGGGAGGAGGAGCTACGTGGAGTACTTCGATGATTATCGTGGATGACTGGAAACATTTAAGCCAGAGAGCTCTGGTAGTAGCTTCAGTCTCAATATTAGATTTTGAGCCCAATGGACTTCTGGCAGAATTAACTGAACTTGTTTGGTGAGCAACCAGTGGGTGCAGAATCTCAACAACCGATCATCTGGAGGATGCCACAGACCTGTTCACTTGAAGCATTTATTCCAGTTGTACTTCAAAACTCAGCAGATAATAGCTGAACTACAAACCGCAGTGCCACAAGGCGATGCTTAGTCAAGGTACCATAACTCATATGACAGCTGTGTCTATGAAAGGATATGCAATAAGTCTGCCATGGCACAGCTGGTGGGGGAAAACCACAATATTATGGGTACCCTCTCCCAAGTCAGGCCTTTCTACCTTCTGTTGGAACAAACTCTACACCTCGCCAATCATACATTTGACCGCACTGTCACCTTCACCCAGTGGTCTGGGCACATCCGTACACATGTGGATTTGCTCAGGCAAGAGGAAGCAGACTGGACCACATTCAATGTGAATGAGACAAAAAGATTCATAAGGGCTGGGGGTGAAATGATTAATGACTCTTGTCAATATGTATGTCTGGGCAATTATTGGTTCGCACTCAGATTCATTCAGCAAAAATGGGCATGGGCACCGTGTTCAATGTAGAGAAGCAGTTAGAGGCAAATTTGAAAGGTGCCACTGCCAAGCCAGTGGACATGTCGAGTGCAGTCAAACACTATCAGGACATACTGCTCACACCAAATCAAAAACTAATTATGTGTTCTGTGTCAGCCCCGATGTGGTACCTTCATACATGGAACTTGGTGGGCTGTCACATGGTACTGTGGGATATAATAATGATATTTTGATTTCCACGGATTCTCAGAGATTAGGGGTTAATGATGATGAGAAAGCTCTGCTTGTTCTGCTGGAATATTGTACAGTTTACCTGCCATCCCCAGGATGGCAGTGCTGCTGAAACTGTTACAGTGGAAAAATAAAAATACTGGTAACAGAAAGAAATCCTAGAATCAGCAACAATAACTTGAATTGAACTATTCTGAAATTTAATAAAAAAAAAAAAATAGTATGAAAAGAAAAGGATCTGAAAACCTTTAACACTATTTAGTTCATAGAAAAATAAAAACAAATACTTATCAATTAGTCCAAAACAAAGTTCCAAAAATCCAGTAATCCAGAGATGAAGAAACTTTCTGGCTGGTATCATAATGTCTAAGAAAGTGTCTGCAGAAACATTATCCAATAAAATTTAACGAAATGTTCAATCAAAAAATTTTAGCAGTCTTTAGTAAATTCCAATAAAGTACTCAGCAAAATTCAAATGGAATTAATATCCAACAAGAGCGCATGTATCACTGAAGCAATACAATGTCCCCTACCAGACTAATGAGCATTAATAATTATACAAATGTTATAACCTAGATGTGATCAGCATGAATTCCGTTTCCAAAAAACCCCCTGATATTTTGGCACTTTTCCATATTTCCAAGGGCCATAACTCACACAAGAATAATGCAATCAGCATGAAACTCAAACTTGGTCTGTAAGTCAACGTTCTATAGTAGGTTACCAAAAATGAAATCATTCTGTTGAAGCGTTTACAAAAAAAGTCCGGAAAACTGATATTTTGGCACTTTTTCATATTTCCAAGGGCCATAACCCACACAAGAATAATGCAATCAGCATGAAACTCAAACTTGATCTGTAAGTCATCATTCTACAGTAAGTTACCAAAAATGAAATCATGCCATTGAAGCGTTTCCAAAAAACTCCGGAGATCTAAAGTGTGACTGACAGACTGACGGATGGACAGAGTGCAAACTTATAGTCCCCTCCAGCAATGCGGGTAGGGGACTAATAAGTATTGGTGCCACAGGTAGTTTTAAAATAATCCTGGCTTTTCTAAAAGCAGATTCCCCTTCACATGAAGAATAAATTCTTTTCAAAATTCTCTTTTACAAATACTTTTCCAATACGCAAAGAAGCAGTTATCAAAAATATTCCGAAGAATAGATAATAAATTCTCAGCTGCTTCTATAATAATGCACTGACCTGTAATAATAATCTCCAATGTTCGATTAATGCTGAATGTAAACAAATGACTTCTCAATGCTATCTGTATGAATAGGATGCCTAGTGAGATGAATAGGATGTCTGAATTCTGTTGAGAGGTTATTTGCATAGTTTTCAGACCAAAAGTTCCAGAATAAGAAATTTCTCCAATGTTCTATTTTCCATTAATTATGATTGGCTGAATAAAGTCACCATATTAAGCTTCTTGATGATTCTAATTTTAAGCAAACAACTGTGACTCCATCAAACAATCAGTGAGCCACAGTGAGCTAAAATAGATTCTGTGCAACAGTATCTGTAAATAAATTATGTTCATGGGTACATTCAAAGGTTACTCAGTGCAAATGAGTGATCACACAAGCTAGAATCTGCTTATTCCAATTAAAAAATGAATTTTAGAAAATATTAATTATTTATAATTATTAATCAAGGACATACAAATTCTGATAGTATAATAGCAGCCATAACAGGAACCCTTGACTGCCACAGCTGGCATGGCAGCAAGGGTGGAGATAGCAACAGGAGGGGGGGGGGGGGGGGGAGGGGCATGGCCATTATGAGCACCTTGCACACCTCCACTGTCATTTTCATTGGAACAGCACCTAAGTTTGCTGAACATCATGATGAGAAGACTGCCCTTAACATAGGCAGTGTTGCTGTGAGTCTCCTGGCAATTTGGTTCATCTCAGACCTTCATTGTAATGGCTTGCGATCGCTCTCATGCGCCATTGCTCACACAATTACAATTTGTGGCGAATGATCAATCACGTGTGTGGAAAAAAAGCAGTTACTTTTTTAGTTTACGTCAACAATGTCAGAGTTTCAGAAACTGAGTCTGTAAACACTAGGCGGCCTCAGCTATTTGATTAATTGAATAACTGACGTAAGGTGCTATAGTCTACTATTAATTTTCATAGTCGACTATTTTTTTAGCCGTATACATCATACAACTGAATGATAATATTGGTCTGCGAGGTACACGTAATGTTTCCCGGTACCTGTTACCCTTAGTATTCATTGTTTATATCACAAACATAGGCAGTAATCTGGACTTCGCCCTCGCACATTATTTCATGAAATGGACGTTGTCATACCTAAACTCCGCTCTGGATCAAGCCATTGTGAACAAATTGTTGATAATCTATGTTAATTTTTGCCATTTTAATTTTTAAATCCGATAAATTTAATTTCGATGTGGAATTTATTGACACTAAATTTCTGAAAGAATGTCCATACTTTGAAGTGTTAGCATCACATGACAGTGACTGACATAAAATTGATTACGTCAATGAGGAATTCCCTGTAAACCCCAGTTTTTTAGATGACCCAATTGGCTGGAAAAAACACTGTGTTCTTTATTCCTGGCAATTTTCATCAAGCGACAGTTTCTAGATGCCCAAAATTACCAAATGAAAACCAGAGTCCAGACGGTGCTTTACTTTTCACTTGTGTTGTTAGGATTTTGAACTGCATTTACTTGCAACTCGCTAAATATTCCACTGTATTATGCTTAAAAGTTAGAAATTTAGTGGTAAGAAATTGTAGTGTTTGTATCATTAAACCAATTTGCACTTAAAAGTATCTCAGTGCTTTATATTATTATTTCATAGATTCCATCTCCTTTTTTCCTTTTTGTGCGCTAAGAGGTTTTTTTTCCAATTTGGTGTGCCACCAAAGAAACTGTGCATCTTGGCTGTACATCGCGCACCCAGATTTTTTTAAAATGAAGGTCTGTCATCTCATCATCATAAACAGCCTCATGCAGTGATGAGCTCTCATGCTGATGACTAATGATGACCAGCTTCAGAGCAGCAGTCGGAGGATTGAAAATGAGGGTAAGGGCACCTACATTCAGATCACCAAGAGCTTTGAAAAGGTTGGGTGTACTGAATATATATCTGTATGTGATCATAGATGCCCAACTCAACACTGAGGATGGCTGCTAAGCCTCTGCAATCTACTGAGCCCCACTCCACAATCATCTGTGGGAAGACAGTCTTCATACTGGGCCTTCTGGAAGGTCCTTATCGATGTACTTTCAGATAATAGTGATCCTCTTCCCAATGATCTGGTAAAATAAAACGTAGCAGACCCGTTCGTGGATATGGCAGACTCTGAAATCAACAATGAAGACCCCAAGGAACCTCTGCATGATTATTTGCATACATTCTATGATCTGTTCTGGGGGAACCCACTCTGTACATTTTGGATGACTGCTCCATCTTGAAGGCACTTACATAGGAAGTGTGCTTTGAGGATTGCTTCTTGCTTGTGGTGAACTTGTTACTGCAATCAGGGTTGTTTGTCTGAAGTTGGATTTTTAGATCAAGCTAAACTTCACACCCTTAAGGTCTAGTGTGTCTCGCCTGATCAACCCTATTGTTAAAATAAAAGGGTGAATGGTAAACTGGAATATGACACTCTCCACCACGACCATCTAATTTGAGGAAATTCACACTGAGTCTGAGCTAAGATGTTCTATGT
The DNA here is from genome assembly GCA_031216915.1 of Pictodentalium vernedei. Lineage (NCBI taxonomy): Eukaryota > Metazoa > Mollusca > Scaphopoda > Dentaliida > Dentaliidae > Pictodentalium > Pictodentalium vernedei. The sequence goes on along the minus strand of CM062289.1, from coordinate 124,841,682 downwards.
CAAATATGAAGACTACTAAGCACAACACACACTCTCTACATGTGAACACCACACACACAAAATTAACTCTTAAACCGCTGAACATTTTCAAGATATTTTTCAAAAACTCTAGTCTTGGCTGCTGTGAAGCAGTCATGACTAGATTTGATGAAAAATTCATCTAAATTCAACTCAAGAAATCATTGGTGCAAAAATCCATTCAATTTGCAAGGGAAAATTTGTTTAAATGTACAGGTGTGCCCAAATTAGAGAAGGTGTGTAGACATTAAGAACAAGAGGCCCCAAGGGGCCCCAAAGCGCACACCTTGAACAGAACCAGATATAGAGTCCAGGACCAAGAATGAATCTACATTAAGGAATCAATCTCCATAGGATTCATTGTTAACCCTTGAGCACATCAGCAGTGTCTAAAATAGTCCAGGCATCATGTCTTTTCCTCAGCTGATCATAATGTAAAAAATGGAGCTCCCCTATGGAGCCCTGTGATACAACCTATATGGATAATCTTAGTTACACACCTCTAGAGGGTACTTGATAAAAAATAATTCTAATTCTTCAACTACATGGCCAATTCTGGCTCCCATTGGGAGCCCAAACATTAAACCAGGCACTTGATTTGAACAAACTTGAATCTCACTCCACTATAGATGTATACCAAATATGAAAGCATTCTGACTGGTAGATCTGAAGAAGATTATTAAAACAAATTCCTCATATTGATACAACCTATGTATTAGCCCAAATCTTAACCCAGGTACTTGATTTGAACAAATTTAAATCTGAACCCATTAGAGATATTGTGTACCAAATTTGAAAGCATTCTGATTGGTGGATCTGAAGAAGATTTAAAAAAAAAATTCCTCAGTTAAAATGTGGGCTACCCATAGGGAGCCCAAATATTAACCCTGAGAGCCGATTTGAAGAAACTTGAATCTGACTCCCCCTCCCAAAAGATGATGTATACCAAATATGAAAGCATTCCGACAGTGCAATATGAGGACATTTTTTTTAAAAATCTTCTTCAGATCCACCAAAGTTAAAATTCGGGCTACCATAGGGAGCCCAAATATTAGTGATGAACAGATATGGTAAACGAACCATCGGCCGATACGATGTTAAAAATCTAATAATCGATTGATACTAATGTTTTAAGTTCCGTGAAAATGCATGAATAACTTGATCGAATCCTGCAAAGTTGCAATTAGAATCTTAATGTGGGGTTGTGTTTCTTGGTTCCTGGTCAACTCTCTGCCAAATCAACTGCTCCAGACAATTTATCCGGGTCAACTTGCCCCTCGATCAGAGCAAGTTTACCCGACTTCAGGGGAGAGTTGATCCAGAAATTTTTTTTTCTGAAATACTCACCTTCGATGTTTTTGAAATCCTTTTACTTTTAAAATGTCTGAGAATTAAAAAATGCAAATAAATTCAATAAAAACTAGACTTTATGATTCTGGAGAATCATGGCTTTTCCCGATGAGATTCCTTGATTTTTCATGCCCCCACAGTGTCTGATGAATTGTTTTTAACTGTCTCACTGAAGTTCTTTCATTGATGTTATGAGAAAGGTGGTTATAGTTTAGGTAAAAACCATCATTAATGGTAGAGTGGGTTAATATCAATATCGTCGTCCCACAAGTTAATGACCGACAAAAGGAGTTATGTTTGTTTGACACATACCATTTGAGTGCTCTGTCTATTTGAAAATGGTCCATTTTATCTCAAATGTAACCAAAATATTGATGTCTGGCAGATTGTAGAGGTTTCACATGTGCTAACAGGCATATGTATTCCATGCAACTTGCAATTTCAAACCAAAAAGTGCGAATGGCCATTTTTACTTAAAATCTATAAGATGTTTTCAGACAAATCCATGCGCATGCGCTCTTTTCGAATTCGACGTGACGAAATGCGAAATGCGTATCGCTCTTCATGGAAAGTGATGCCGCAACTATCCATGAACAACGAGTGAAAATTTCATGGAAATCTGCCTAGAATCGGTTGGGATATAGCGTTTTGAAGAGAGGAGGTAACTGTTTGAATTTGGTCCTTCCTTTTCAAGCCAGTTCGAAAAAAGACGTCGTGAATGGGCGCAGACTCCTTTAGAGCCCCCCCCCCCCTCCTCTCTCCGTAAATGGAAGTTGCTTCTTTAAGACCGCCACCCAGGGATCCCAACACAACCTTTAGACATAAGAGAATCGTCAGAAGTTTAAAGTGAAAAGAAATTGGCGGTGATTGGGTTTCTGGCAGACAGGAAAAGATTGACGAAGATTTGCATATTGGACATTAAAATAGCACTTCTGACATACACGAACCGTGTCCAGACCACTGGAGGCAGCGACTTGAAATTTTCAGAACTTGTTCTACGAACCCTGGCCGACATTTTGGGATCTGTTTGGAGCGTCCGAGCCACCTGGAAAACACCACCCATCGCTTGGAATGAGAGAGTACTATTCGTCCCCACTCTATCAGTTCAGAATGGACATGGGCAGTGTTGTAGACGACAGTGGAGCTGCGATTCAGCATAAAGTCCCAGGTTTCGGTGCCTCATTGCCTAAGCGGCTCCATTGTATGATTTTTTGTCTCAATATCGTCCTTACTACTTGTAGTTTATACCGTTGCCGTACGTTAATGTAGCCTCTTGCCATTTTCGAGACTTTCAACCCAGAACGCCGCCAAAGTGAGGAAGTGCGGGGTGGGGGGTGGGGGGCTGGGGGTGGGGGGGGGGTATCCTGACACTATCTTTAAACCTTAGATAATTGGAAGAAGTTGCAGTGAAAAGAAATCGGCGGTGAGTAGGTGTTTTGGCGGGAAACGATAAACGAAAATTTGCCAATTTGACGTTAAAATTGCACTTCTCACAAACACGAACCGTGTCCAGACCGCTGAAGGCAGCGACTTCTAATTTTCAGAATTTGTTCTACACACCCTGGCCGACATTTTGGCATCTGTTGCAAGTGTCAAGACCGCGTGGAGAACACCACGCATCGCGTGGAAAGTGAGAGTACTATTCGTCCGACTCTATCAGTTTGGAATGGAATTGGGCACTATTGTAGACTATTGTAGAGCAGCGATTGAGCATAAAATCAGAGTTTTTTGTGCCAAATTACCTAACCGGCTCCAAGGTATGATCTTTCGTCTGTACATCGCCCAGATCGTCTGAAGTTTATACCGTTACCATATGTTGAAGTGGCCTTTTGTCATTTTCGCCACTTTCGACCCAGATTTGAGGGTACCTTCCTTCAGCGAAATCTAGCCCTCTCCCCGTCGGCCCGGGTGCTTCTAAAGATAGAAAGGTCAATGGGGAGGGGCCCGTTAGCAAACAAACGGGGGCAGGTGTAGTTGGTGAAAAACAGCAGGGGGGGGGGGGGGGCATGTGTGCTAGGTAAAAGAAACAATAGGGGACAGGTGTCCTAGGTAAAAAAAAAACAGCAGGAAGGGGGGGGGGGGGGCAGATGTCCCCGCTAATTAATTTTAATAACAGGCAGGTGTTCATGGGGCAGGCCCACTGCTCGGTGTTCCAAATTTTCTATGGTACTTGGCCTTGACGGAAACAACACTTCAAGAAGAAACAACGGGAAACCTATTTGCAGTAAAGCTGCAAATATAAACATGATTTTAGGACCATTCCATGGCCAGTTTAAATCCTACTGCGATATCAGCGTTTATTACTCTCGTCCTTTCACTGCAGTATTTCACCCGAGTCGAGTTCTGACGTCATGAAAGTTTGACGGACACGCTTTCAATTTTGTTATTGACAACAACATATTTATAATTTCGTGATTACTGATCGGAGTTTTGAAAACGACACATGCAATCGCGAAAGAGTTTTCTGAAAAACACGATTCTGCAAAAGGTTTTAGTGAAATTTGATTATTTTTTTTTATTTTCAATTTCGATGGCTCTTGTCGAAAAGGTGTTAATCACTGATCGTCACAAACGAGATCAAAGACTGACGCTGTATATTAATAACACACAGAGAATCTTCTAAGAATATACACGCGCAATCCTAAAATGAAATAAATCAAGTCTTGTTTCAGGTTTTACGAGAGAAATATGTCCAATTGTATCATTGAATCATGTTTAGGTATATGTGGGCGAGACATTTTCTACACGGACAAAATACAGACTAAATAAAATATTTGCCATAATTTTCCGCAGACGTATTTTTGTCTTTGCTTCTTGGGGAAATCCATGCTGATAATACAACGAAGGAGTGTTATCTAATGAGGTCAGAACCGTCAGGTGGTCGGGTCCGACACCGCACCTCGAAGTAGATTTAGTGGGGGTGTCGATTTTACAAGTAATGTAGGCAGCGTACACGGCATGGGCTGTCTGTCTTTAATCCTATGAACTCGGTTCGAATCCCACCTGCGGCAACCGCGTTGTGTCCTTGGGCAAGACACTTCACCCCGATTGCCTACATGGGGACACGATGACGCTGTGTACTGAGGCGTACTGCACGTCGTTGGTGCGCATGTCTTCAACCAATCTAACCCTGCCTGTGCTGAGTTCAGAGTTACGATGTTGGAGAGCTGACAGCTGCTCGTCGTTGCTCGGTGGTTCTCTCCGGGTACTCCGGCTTCCTCCACCTGTAAAACTGTCACGGTCACGATTAGCCATTGTGCATAAGTATGTGACCTTAAACACCAATAAATAAATAATAAATAATCCTATAAACAGGGTTAAGGCTTGGTTTTTGAATACCCTTATTTATTTATTTATTTATTTGTTTATTGGTGTTTAAGGTCACATACTTATGCACAATGGCTAATCGTGGTCGTGACAGTTTTATAGGTGGAGGAAGTACACGGAGAGAACCACCAAGCATCGACGAGCAACTGTCAGCTCCTCAACATTCTAACTCTGTTCAAGCTCCGCTCAAGCAGGGTTACAGAGGGTGAAGACATATGAAACATCGACGTGCAGTATGCCTTAGTACACGGCGTCATCGTGCCCCCATGTCGGCAACCGGGCTAAAGTGCCTTGCCCAAGGACACAACGTGAATCGTCCCGGACGGGGATCGAACTCGGGACCTCTAGCATAGAAGTACAACAGTCTACCACTGAGCCACCACGCTCCCTTGAATACCCTTAACACTATCATACATTATCCCTCATGAATTCTGAGTCTGATAAAAGAGGTTATGTTTACCTATTACATACCGATTTGCTGTCCGAAAACAGCCGATTTTATCAAAATTTTGACGTTTAGCAGCCTGTAGCGGGATTAACAAACGACTAGCGGAATATTCTATCTATGCAATTTGTAAGACCTGCCAATGTCCAATTGTTCTTGAAAATTGCCAACAAGCAGTTAGCGAAATCCACAGAAAATGTAAATTTTAAGCTTTTAAGGGGTATCTCTCCTTATCCAGTCTAAAATAGGTTAAGTTTCATTCTTTTAAATACCCTTACTACTTACAAAACTGATCCTCTGTGAATTCTATGCGCAGTAAAAGAAGTTATATTTCTCTGTTACATATCCATTGGGTGCTCTTGGTGTCTGAAAACAATCCATTTTATCAACATTTTGATGTTTAGCAGCTCGTGGAGAGTTAACGAATGCTCAACGGAATATTTTGTCCATGTAACTTGTAATGTCACATGAAGACCCGTAAATGGCCATTTTTCTTGAAAACTACAAGATGTTTTTAAAGAAATCCAGGGAAAGCATGAAATTTTAAGTCTTTGATGGGTACCGCTGTTTAACCAGTCCAAAACGGGTTAAGACCAGCCCTAAAAGGGGTAATGCTTGGTCTGATGAATTCCACTTCCAAAGAAGGAGGTTATGTTTATCTCACAGGTACACATTGCGTGCAATGGGTGCCCAAGTACAGTCCATTTTCTCAAAATTTCTATGCTTTGCAGCCTCTGGAGAGTTAACTAACGCTTACCGGAATATTTTGTCTATGTAACTTGTAATGTCACTCCAAGACCTGCAAATGGTCAATTTTTCTTGAATACTTACTAGATTTTTTTGAGAAATCCACAGAAAACTGGAATTTTAAGCTTTTAAGGGGTACATCTTAACCAGGCGAAAATGGGTTAAGACCTCGATTTTTTGAATACCCTTACTACTTACTAAATTTTTCTCTGTCAGTTTTGCATCCGGTAAAAGAAGTTATGTATTTCTGTGGCATTCCCATTTGTTGTTGTTGGCGTCCAAAAACAGACTATTTTTTCAAAATGTTGACATTTAGCAGCCCATGGAGGGTTAACAAATGCTTACTGGAATATTTTATCCATGCAACCGGTAATGTGACTCCAAGACCTATCAATGGCCATTTTCTGTTGAAAACTTACAAGATGTTTGTAACGAAATCCACGGAAAACATGAATTTTTTTTAGCTTTTGATGGGTATCGCTAATAACCACCCCAAAAGGGGTTAACGCTTGGGTTTTTGAATACCCTTATTACTTACAAAAATGGTCCTCAGTGAATTCCACTTCCAACAAAGGAGATTATGTGTAACTCTCGGAGATACATTGCGTGCTGTGTGTGTCCGAAAACAGCCCATTTCAACAAAATTATGATGCTTGGCATTCTGTAGAGGGTTAATAAACGCTCAGCGGAATATTTTGTCTATGCCACTTGTAATGTCACACAAAGACCTGCAAGTAGTCAATTTTTCTTGAAAACCTATGGAATGTATTTAGAGAAATCCACAGAAAATGGGAATTTTTAGATTTTAAGGGGTCTCTCTCTTTAGCCTGCTCAAAATGGGTTAAGACTTCGTTTTTTGAATACCCTTACTACTTACAAAAATGTTTCCCTATAGATTGTGCGCTCGATAAAAGAAATCACTTTTCTTTGTGGCGTAACCGTTGGGTGCCGTTGGCGTCCAAAAACAGCCCATTTTATCACAATTTTGACTTTTAGCAGCCCGTGGAGGGTTAACAAATGCTCACCGGAGTATTTTGTCCATGCAACTTCTATTGTCACATCAAGGCCTGGGAGTGACAATTTTTTCATGAAAATCTACAAGACGCGTTTAGAGAAATCCACGGAAAACCTGAATCTTTTAGCTTTTTGGGGGTATTGCTGTTTAACCAGCCCAAAACGGGTTAATGCTTGGTTTTTTGAACACCATTATTACTTACAAAAATGATCTCCGGTGAATTCCACTCCCAATGAAGGGAGTTATGTTTATCTCTCGTGTATCGTTTGGGTGCTCTGGGGGCCTGAAACTGGCCCATTTCATCAAAATTTCGATGTTTGGCAGCCTGTGGAGGGTTACCATATGCATCGCCTGATATCTCATGCGTATCAAAGATCGTGGCACAGACAGGTCTATCAATGATGAAGGTTTAAAAAAAATCTACAAGACGTGTTTCGAGAAAGTGCCGATAAACCCCAATTTTGACAGTTTTTTGCCAATTCTGACGAAATAAGGGTTAAATCGAAAATTCCGCTTTGGTACATTTTTAGATTTTCTGCCCCTCTATGCATGTGCAAAATTTTCAGAAAATCGGTCCGAAAATGGCTTCGGAATCGTGCAGACAAAATGTGTGGAAAAAAAAAAAAACCCCCAAAAAAACCCCCCAAAAAAATAAAATAATAATCCGTAGAAAAACAATAGTCTTTTCCAGAGGGAAAAGCCTAATGAAAATAAATCCAGGAGATGCACTTGTTTCAAGACCTGCATCAATTCTCAAGGTAACTTTCCACGGGGACACCAAGCAAAACAATATGAGGAGGCAGTCCAAGGCACCCGAGGAAAGATTCTAAAGCATCCCCTTATTAATTTGACTTGCACCTATTTAACTTATCACACTCATCGGATTTTCTGAGCCGTGTGGAATGTAGATCAGCATCCCGTCTGTCAGAGATGCAACAATAAAACTGTCGAAAATCCTGGCACCTTTGATGTCAGTGATGTAGGCTGTAGCTATCAATTTCACAAGCTATGAAAGTTGAACTCCACTTTGAAATTGAACTTACTCCACTTGGCGCAGACAAAACTGCCCAGTTTGTAATATTACAAACTGGCATTAAAGCAACTTCAGCAAGTGAACTCAACAATGTCACACTCACATTGGCAAGTTAGTCGCGACAAAATTTTAGAATGCGGATATCTGCTTTTTATGTTTGGTTTGAAAGAAACATGTACATGTATGCAACATATCATCTCTGTATGTGACGTCATATATAGCGATAATTCCTGATTCATTCAGCCATTCTGCAAAGTTCTGTGTGACCACTGGTATTAACTTGTTCGTTCCATCAAGCTGAATTAGAAATTTCGCAAAAATTAGAAATGCCATCAAAGTGACCAAGTAAAATATGGGACTTTTTTTACTATTAACCCAGATAATGATTCTAAAGCCAAATGCAATATATGTAACAAGGACATATCCCGTGGAGGAACCAGGGCACATTCATTCACTACAACAAATTTAAAACATCACCTTCACATACATGATACAGCCTATAAGGAATATCAGAATGCCAAAACTGTGGAGGTGGAACGAAAAAGAAAGTTAACAAAGGAGAAGAAAGATGCTGGAGTTTCAACTACGTCTGAAGCAAAGCATGTTCACCAACAGATGCAGCTTACAGATATTGTGGATAAGTTGACTAAATGGTTACCAACTGATACACACACTCAAAACATTAACCAAAAGCCTGCAGAAATGATTGTTTTGGACATAGAACCATTTTCAATAACTGATAATGTTGGATTTCAGAGGTTTTGTGAAGCTTTGGAACCCAGGTATAAGTTACCATCACACATGCATTTAATCCGGACATTAGTACCTGACATGTACAGGAATGAAAACTGCTGTAATAGTTAAACTCAAATCTGTAGAATATCTAAGTATGACAACCGATATATGGTCATCAAACGTCCGTTCAAACTCGCTAATGAGCCTCACGGGTCACTGGATAGATGAACATTTTGATAGACAACATTGTGTGCTGAATGCATCTTCCTTTGAGGGAAGTTATACTGGAGATGCCATCTGTTCTGAAATTGAGAGAAAGTTGGCTGTTTGGGATTTGGAAAAGAGTTGCATTCTGGTTATCTTGCGCAACAATGCATCAAACGCAGTCTGTGGGCTTGAAAAAACTAGCACTGATCATTTTGGTTGTTTTATTCACACCCTCCAGCTTATTATTCATGATGGAATAAAAACACAGCGTTCAGTTAATGACATGATGTCTTTAGGTCATAAGGTAGCTGGCCATTTCAACCATTCACCCCTTGCGCATACAAGACTACACGAAATCCAAAAGAAACATGGTTTGAAAGAACATAATATTATTCAAGATGTGTCCACTAGGTGGAATAGTAGTTATTATATGTTACAACAGTTACTGGAACAAAAATCAGCATTGGTAGAATATGGTAGTTTATATGATATCCCCCAACTAACGGCAAATCAATGGACCTTGGCCGACACATTAGTTAAAACATTGTCACATTGTTTGGAGCATTTGACACATGAGGCATCTGAAGCAAATGCATCCTGCGCCATGATAATTCCTTCTGCGTCAATGCTGGAGTGTGCCCTATTCAGTCACTCCGATGATAAGGGTATACAGACCATGACTTCCAAAATGCAAGTCTCACTGAAATGGAGATTTTCAGCTGTTGAGGACAATAAACTACTGGTGTTGTCCACGTATTTGGATCCACAATACAAGGAAGTGTTTTTTCATGAGAAGGCAACAGAGGAAAAGGCACAAGAATAGCTAAAGGAAGGGAGATTATTTGGGTTGACTTCTGCAGGCAAAATTGACACCGAGAATACCGAAGTAGCACCAGTTGAGGAGACCGAGTCTGTTAAGCCTGATATATTTGCTGAAGAGCACAGTCAGTTCTTGAGTGCTAGTGGAGCTAAAGCTAAAGCCCAATCCGGTACCCTTACTCTACAACAGGAACTATCTCTTCATACATCAGATCCACTTCTAGCGTGACGTGATGATCCACTACAGTGGTGGAGAAGTAATTTAACATTCTAGCTAAGCTAGCCAGAAAGTACTTATGTGCACCACCATCAAGTGTTCCAAGCAAAATTGACACCGAGAATACCGAAGTAGCACCAGTTGAGGAGACCGAGTCTGTTAAGCCTGATATATTTGCTGAAGAGCACAGTCAGTTCTTGAGTGCTAGTGGAGCTAAAGCTAAAGCCCAATCGGGTACCCTTACTCTACAACAGGAACTATCTCTTCATACATCAGACCCACTTCTAGCGTGACGTGATGATCCACTACAGTGGTGGAGAAGTAATTTAACATTCTAGCTAAGCTAGCCAGAAAGTACTTATGTGCACCACCATCGAGTGTTCCAAGCGAACGTCTCTTTAGTGAAGCGGGAGACTTGTATGATGATAAACGTAACAAACTTGCTCCAGAAAAGGCTGAAATGATTTTGGTGACTTGTGGAAATCTACCATTGTTAGAGTTTCAATACTAAAATGTTTGGCTGTTTGTCAAATACGTTAGTGTTTAAAAACGAACAGGGAGATTATTTTTATTTTGTCCATTAAGTGGCAAAATACGTGCTTTGTTCTTGGTTCTCAGACAGTCAGCTGCGTGGCTTGTGACTTGTGTCGTTTCTTAAATTTCTTACAATTTATAATTATATTTAATGGTAATCGCCATTCTGGCCGTTTTTTTTTAATTCTTAATAATTTCTTACAATTTTGAATTTTTTAAACTGGATAATTTTCCATATGTTATAATTTATGGTGTATTTGGATGGAGGGAGCATCTTATGGCAGTCAAATTGGGAATAAGGAAGGGGAGGGGGGGTGCAGTGATGAGTGATCACATGACAGTTCCATGGCAAAAAACTACAAATAGTATGTTCAGTGTTTTGAAATAGAACTGTCATGTGGTCATACTTTGCTTTACCTCCCCCTTCCTTATGAGTGATCACACGACAGTGCTATAGCAAAAAATCTATATAGTTTATTCAGTTTTTTGTAATGGAGTTCTCATGTGACAACTGATCATCACTCATCACTGTATCCTCTTCCCATATTACCAATCTGACTGCCACAGGGTCCCCCTCTCCACCCCCATAAACAGGGTAATGATGCTGAAATTCAACCCAGTTTTGAGCCAAATTCAAGGCCCGAACTTTCATTTCTTAATGAAAGCATACCTCAGGTAGCCATCCAGCAAGCCAGCTGGGTGGCTAACTGAAATCTGCATTTTACCTTAAAAATGTTTTTACAAAGAGGTGATCTTAATCTACGCCTGAATGTTATGTTTGTTCAGCTTCGTTGTTCACACCATTTAGACTCTTAACTTGTTTCACATCTTTATGACATCACTCCATTGACTACAAAGCTTATTGGAATGTGATAACAAGTGTATCAATAAAAACAAATCAGTGATAATAATGAGCAATCATTTTATTATTATTTTTTTCGTAAAACTATTTTTTAAAAATATGGTTTGATTGAGCCAGTAGCCCATTGATGCCTCAGACGTCAGTTTAGGTTGACTGACCTGTTTATCCAACATCCATGAATTGTTCAGTCAATTTACAGTCAAACTTCAAGAGGTGGTCTCCATTCTTATATGTCAGATATACCAGTATACACAACGGAGAACACGGGGTGTGAGTGTGTGTGTGTATGGGGGGTGGGGGGGGGGGGGGGGCAGCAGTGTGTTCAGGTGCCAGTTGGGGCTTGATGTAATCATGTATGATGTAATGTAACATGTTCTGCCTTGATCAAATTGCTTTGGATTTTCTATAGCATCCCTCCCGGCAAATGGTCTGCACAAGGATGGATGCAGAGGGTACCCAAGGGGCCTGGCACCCTCTATTCTTCGATGACTAACCCAAATTTGGTGGTTAATGGCCTGAGTTTTATGGAAAGTTTAAAAATTTGGGTCAATTTCAATCAATCTGAGGGCATCGGGTTGAAGGAAATTGGCGAGAATTTTCAAAATATTCTGGGGTGGGCCCTCACCCACCCACCCACATTATGAAATTATGAAAATCCCCCAGAACCCCTCCCCCCTCCCCCCCCCCCCCCCCCCCCAATTGCTCCTGCTTTGAAGTGCTTTTGGCCCAATGGATTCGTGGTCAGTAAGATAATAACAATTTAGCCGGGCCCCCCCTCCCAAAAAAGTTGTATCTGACCTTGGGTCGGCAAGCCTGGCAATGCCGAGAAACGACACCAAGGTGATCATTTTGTGCAGTCCATTCCTCAGTGTGAAGAATGGAATCAGATTTTGAGTGTGTGTCTCTGCGTGGAATCCCACATATTCGGATATTCCTCCAATTAGATTAAATCCCTTATATTTAAAACATACAGAGATCCTGTGATAGCCCGTACACAGACCGACAGACACTTCCTGACTTGGGTAAACCCAACTTATTCCTTTCTTCCCATATCGGCCAAAAGCCCAGTATTCAATATGTATGTTTACAAAAGACCTTTCCATTTTGAAAATCATGTGATTCTGCTCGCCATGGAATGCGCACGTTGTTTTGTTTTCAAAAAAGCCACCTTGTGTAATTTACTTCTCGTCTCCCTTCAGATTTTTTTCGTAATATAGAATTTATAAATAATAAATTAAAAATGAAACCAGCACTGACAGTCTGACACGGTTTGTTTTAATAAGAATTTTCCACATCAAATGATCACCCTTCCAGGCCAATCGCCATTGTTTACACAAACAATACGGCAGTGTGCATAGTGTTCCAGGGCGGGACAGAATCGTGCGATTTTCAAAATGGAGCGATATAGGAAAGCTCAGTTTTAAACAACGATGTTAAAATTTAAGAAAATGGGCCGGGATTTCCATGTAATAAGAATCATATGTGACAAATTGAAATTGTGGCTGAGCTTTAAATTATTCATAGAATATTTAAACACACAGAATTCTGGAATCAATAGTATTCACGTGTAAACTCTGTTTTTGACGATATGGCTGTGAGTAAAAAAAAACAGACAGTTCATTTCGATCTTATAACAATCGGCACACCCCTATCGGCAAAGGGTGCTTTTTTTCACCTATGCCGATAATTCGCCGATTACTCCATCATCGGCCGATGCCAATGGCCAATACCAATAATAGGTTCATCACTTCCAGATATTAACCCAGGGACCATATTTGAACAAACTTGAATCTCACTCCCCTGGAGTTGTTGTAAACCCAAAAATGAAAGGATTCTGACTAGTGAATCTGAAGATTTTTAAAGAAGTTTCCTTATATTGCACTAAGGTAAACTTCGGGCTACCATAGGAAGCCCAAATATTAACCCAGGGACCCAATTTGAACAAACTGGAATCTGACTTCCCCAGAGATGTAAACCAAATATGAAAGGATTCTGACTACTGAATCTGAAGAAGAAAATTTTTAAAGAAATTCCCTCATATTAAGTTAAAAAGGGAGCCCAAACATTAACACAGGCACTCGATTTGAACAAAGTTGAATCTGACATGCACAAGGGACTTGCTTTGACCAATCTTGAATCTGACCCTCATAACAATGGTGTATGCCAAACATTAAAATATTCTGACTGGTGGTTCTGAAGAAGATGATTTTTAAAGATTATTCCCCACATTGCACCAAAACATTGTAATATTGAGTTTGTCACAACCACTGATCGCCAAACAAGATGGATTACTGCAAAAAAAATAGGTATTTGGCAGTCAATATTTAATACAAGAGAAACAGCTGGAGAAAATGGAAGCTCGGATTTCACGGTTTTCAAAAACGACAGTACCAGCAAAATTCATGACCAGCAATTTATACACAAGAGGCCCCAGGGGGCCTGAGGGCGCTCACCTGACATGGTACCCTAAATATCAACCAAGAAAATTGATTTCAACAAGTTGCATCTGCTCCTCCTAAGAAAAGCCTCCTACCAAATATCCAAAGATTCTGACCAGTGGATCTAAAAAAAAGATTTTTAAAGAATATTCCTCATATTGAACTAAGTTATAATTCGGGCTCTCAAAGGGAGCCCATATATGAACCCAGGGACTTGGCTTTAACAAATTTGAATCTCACCCCCCTAAGGATGCTGCACACCAAATATCAAAACATTCCGACTGCTGGATCTGAAGAAGAAGATTTTTAAAGAAAATTCCTCATTTTGAACTAAGTTACAATTCAAGCTCCCACAATGAGCCCAAATATAGACCCTAGGGACATGGCTTGAACAAACTTGAATCTTACCCCCTAAGGATGCTGCATAAAAAATATCAAAAGCATTCATCTGCTGGATCTGAAGAAGATTTTTAAAGAAAATTCCTAATTTTGAACTAAGTTGTCATTCGGGCTCCCATAGCGAGCCCAAATGTGAACCAAGGGTCTTGGCTTGAACAAACTTCAATCTCAGCCCCCTATGGTTGCTGCATGCCAAATATCAAAACATTCCGACTGCTGAATCTGAAGGAGAAGATTTTTAAAGAAAAATTCCTCATATTGACTACGTTATAATTCGGGCTCCCACAGGGAGCCCAAATATGGATCCAGGGACTTGGCTTTAACAAACTTGAATCTCCCCCCCCCAAGGATGCTACACACCACATATCAAAACATTCCAACTGCTGGATCTGAAGAAGATTTTTTAAGAAAATTCCTCATTTCGACCTAAGTTACAATTCAAGCTCCCACAGTGAGCCCAAATATGGACCTAGGGACATGGCTTGAACAAACTTGAATCTCACCTCCCTAAGGATGCTGCATACCAAATATCAAAACATTCTGACTGCTGGATCTGAAGAAGATTTTTAAAGAAAATTCCTCATTTTGAACTAAGTTATCATTCGGGCTCCCCAAGTGAGCTCAAATATGGACCTAGGGACATGGCTTGAACAACCTAGAATCTCCCCCCCCCCCCTCCCCCCTAAGGATGCTGCATACCAAATATCAAAATATTCCGACTGGATCTGAAGAAGATTTTTAAGGAAAATTCCTCATTTTGAACTAAGTTATAATTCAGGCTCCCACAGTGAGCCCAAATATGAACCCAGGGACTTGGCTTGAACAAACTTGAATCTCACCCCCCCTAGCATGGTGCATACCCAATATCAAAAGATTCTGCCTGCTGGATCTTGAGAAGAAGATTTTTTAAGAAATTTGCCTGAAATGCACTAAGTTCAAATTTGGGCTCCTATACTGAGCCCAAATATGAACCCAGGGGGCCGATTTGAACAAAATTGAATCAGATCCACCCCACAATGTTGCATACCAAATATCAAAAGATTCTGCCTGCTGGATCTGGAGAAGATTTTTAAAAAAATTTGCCTGAAATACACTAAGTTTGAAATCGGGCTCCTATACTGAGCCCAAAAAGGGGGCCAATTTGAACAAACTTGAATCAGATCCACCCTACAATGTTGCATAATACTGAGCCCAAAAAGGGGGCCAATTTGAACAAACTTGAATCAGATCCACCCTACAATGTTGCATACCAAATATCAAAAGATTCTGCCAACTGGATCTGGAGACGAAGATTTTTTAATGTTTTTCCCATTGCTTACAGTGTTAAAAAGTGCTGACTCGGCACTTTTTCAAAGTCCCGAAACTGTACCCTATGATAAAACCGATGGCAATCTTTTTTGACCAATCCTTTCTGTTGGTCCCAAGGAAGCTTCACACCAAATAAAAATTCTCACTGCTGTGCAGTTTTGGAGATATGGGCGTTTTAATTTTTTTTTATTTTTAGCTCCTGTGGTTCCCACGGGGCTATGGAAAAAAAAATTTCTGCATAAATTAGGTACTTATGACCCAATAAGCACTCACGTAAAATTGGTTCAAATCGGCCTCGTGGTTTGGAAAATAGAAATTTGGGGCGGGGCCAAAATTTTTGCCCCGCCTTTAACATCATCAAATATAGCCCCTCGAACTTCTCTTGAACAAACTTGAGTCTACACCTCAAAAGGAAGCTGCATAACAAATATCAAGTCTCTGCTATTGCTGGTTCTTGAGAAGAAGATTTTTTAAGAATTGGAGCATTTTTGCCCCATCCCTCTGCTCAATAAGAGTCGAAACCTAATTTGACAAAAAATCAAAATGCCCTTATATAACCCTTACTCACATGAAATTTCATTAATATGCGGCCAGTGGTTTGGGAGAAAAAGGCCCAAACACCACCTTCATGGCGGACGACGGACGAAAAGTGATCAGAATAGCTCACCCTGACTTTCAGTCAGGTGAGCTAAAAACTGGGACAGTGATGGTAGAAGGAATAGATAATTGTACTAAGTGGGTGGATTTATTTTTTGATAAATTAAAACACTTATTGACAATCAGGAGCTTAATCCCACACACATCACTAAGTTACAACACACTGATGATGAGTTGTATAACAAGAGGCCCCAGGGGGCCTGAGTGCGCTCACCTGACATGGTAGTCTAAATAGCAAACCAGGGACTTGACTTGAATAAGCTGCATATGCCCCTCCTAAGAAAAGCATATACAAACTAGATGAAGCAATTGTGCCCAGACAATACACATGATTTTCCTTCTATTTTCAGTCCTGCACTTTTACGTCCCAAAATTGATATAAATGCATAAAAAACAGCTTTTCCCAAACAAAATATTTTCAGCCTAAATTTTTTTTTTTTTCTTGAAACGCATAAAAAACTAATTTCCGGATTTTGGTCCAAAATTTTCTAAGTCCCACCCAGACCCCAAATTTTCAGTGTAAAAAAAAAAATTTGTTTGTCTTAAAATTGACCGAAATGCATAAAAAAACAAAAAAAAAAATTCCGGATTTTGGTCCAAAATTTCTAAGTCCAGAATGGGGCCCCAAATTTTCAGCCTAAATATGAACCCAGGGACATGGCTTGAACAAACTTGAATCTCACCACCCCCTAAGGATGCTGCATACCAAATATCAAAAGATTCTTATTGGTAGATTTGAAGAAGAAGATTTTTAAAGAATATTCCTCATACTGCACTAATTTAAACATTTGGGCTCCCATAGAGAGCCCGAATGTGGACCCAGGGAACTTATTTCAATAAACATGTGAAACAATCTTCCAAAGATGTTATAGGTGAAATTTGAAAGCTTTTGGAGTAGTGGTTTGGGAGAAAAGTAGTCTTACATGTTTTTCTCATTACCCACAGTGTTAAAAAAGGCTGACTCAGCACTTTTTCGAAGTCCCCAAAAAGTACCCCATGATAAAACTGATAGCAATTTTTTTTTACCGTTCCATTCTGTTGGTCCTAAGGAAGCTTCACACCAAATAAGAATTCTCAGTTTTGGAGCTATGGGCATTTTAATTTTTTTCTATTTTTAGCTCCTGCGGTTCTCATAGGGCAACGGGAAAAAAAATTTGGGCATAAATTAAGTACTTATGACCCAATAAACCCTCATATCAGATTTGGTTCAAAGCTGCCTCTCGGTTTGGAAAACAGAAATTTTGGGAGTGGCAAAAATTCTTGCCCCTCCCAGAACAAAGGCAAAAAATATTGCCCGTCAAACTTCTCTTGAACAAACTTGAGTCTACACTTCAAATGGAAGCTGCATATCAAATATCAAGTCTCTGCTACCGCTGGTTCATGAGAAGAAGATTTTTTAATATTTTGGGCATTTTGGCCCCACCCCCGTCCTCAATATGAGCCGTAACTTAATTTGAAGAAAAATCAAAATGCTCCTACATAACTAACTCTCACATGAAATTTCATTAAAAGGTGGACAGTGGTTTGGGTGAAAAAGACCCTAACACCACCTTCACGATGTACGTCGGATGCCGGACAACGGAAGACGGACAAAAAGTGATCAGAATAGCTCACCCTGACTTTCAGTCAGGTGAGCTAATAATGCACCCTGATCTCCTTCCACGTATGTGGCTGGAAAAATGGAGGCACAAAATCTGGTAATGACGAAAATATCGATGGACACTAGAAAAAGACTTCTACTGAAGGCCAATCAAACCATTGAGAAGAAATGGCTAATTTAGAAAACCCAGAAACTTCAATAAGCCTCTTAGAGAATCTAGTTTGCTTGCTACAGTTGGAAGTGTTAAGCCTTAAAGATCAGAACGGTGGAATAAGTCAACGAACAATGTCAAAACGGTAGTAGCTGGGTTGGAAAGATGTGTACAAACATTTCAAGAATCGAAAATTGTGTCGAAAATCTACGCAAGGACTGCGATCTCCTTCACCATTCACATCTGAAAAGTCAAACTGCTTATACGTGCACCGACACATGTGTGACAAAAATGGAGTTTCAGGATCTCAAGGAAATTGTTAGTGGGTTGATTTCGATGCAAATGCTTAATGGTGACAGGAAGGATTATATTCCACATAAAATGATTTCGATGCAAATGCTTAATGGTGACAGGAAGGATTATGTTCCACATAAAATCACAACAAGGGTCAACCCCATTGTGAATAACGACAGTACCACCAGGCAAACATTTTCAGATCAAAGACTCCAACTCCAATACAGGAGTGATGGCGAACAATTAAGCAGACTCCAGCTTGAGAAATAACATTATTGCGTAACAACCCCTAACAGATCTCAAATATCAAGGGGTAGCAGAGAAACACCAAAAACCCAGACCACTCGAACATTTAACAGACAAAATTTAATTTTCACTAACTTTATTTCTAGATGGATAGTTGGCAATCGTCTTGATAATGGGAAAAGCACATGGGTCCATTAACTGGTAGAGTGCTGATAATGGGAAAAGCACATGGGTCCATTAACTGGGAAAAGCACATGGATCCATTAACAGGTAGACTTCAGGATGTGGTGCCTGCACTTCAAAATAAAGCCCAAATATGGGCTTTATTCTAAAGCGCAGCCCCCCACATCCTGAAGTCTTCATATTCTGTGGATGTGCTTCATATTTTCTTTGAAGTGCAATTATTTTGTCTGCGTGGATTTGCCTTGTTACTATTTATGGGAGAGTGCCTAGAGGCACTCTCCCATAAATTGTAACAAGGCAAAGACAAGTGAACAAATTTTGATGACCAAAAATAATTTAGCACTCTACCAGTTAAGAACCCCAGGGGATCAGCAGCTTGACTGATCTTTTGAAGAAATGTGAGTAGCAGGAAGAATGCCGATCAGACATGGTATTCACTGGGACAAGTATGATAGACAGTGATCAGGCAGCTGATGACACTGTAGAATCCTTTCACGAGCTTGTTGAAAAGTGTAAAGCAATTTTTACAGCAGCAACTGTGGCAATCTGCAGCTTACTACCAAGATTGGACCAAGGTTTGCAATCGGTACTGGGACCGATACCAGCAGTACTCGGCTTTATAATCGGTATTGATTCCCATCCTTCAGAACCAATGGTTCTGGTACTCATAGTTATTACATGTGAATGTGATACACAAGTAACACAACGGAATCTGCACAGATAGTAAAAAGTTAATTGAATGTTTCCATAACGTTGGAACTTCAAAGACTACAGCCCTGCCCTGCTTTTGAAACAGACTATAGGGTGTCGGCTAGGTGAAGTCTATATAATCTACTTAAAATCATTACTGTGTCTTACAATTAGGATGCCCATTGATTCCAAGTTCAAACACAGGCATTGATGAAACTTGCTGCAAACAACAAATTGAAAAAGCAGTTTTTTCTGCTTTTAAATTTAAATTGATAATAAAATTTTGCCAATTCAAAAAATGGTAAATACAGTGCAGCCCACTTAATCTGATATCTCTTAACTGAATAACCCTGTTAATGGAATATAATTTCTCAACACAAAACCATCTACCATACCTCCAGTACATATTTGACCTGTTAACTGAATATAGGTTATAGAGTAAACTCCTGTTAAATGAATAAAAAATCTTGTAACCAGTCGAGAAATTACCCCAACTTTCCCCAGTTTTCCTTTGTTTATAGACCTATCTGGCCTCAGTACATCCAATACAGGCATATAATCTATGATATCGTTTGACAGAGCTCATGGAGCTCTGTCAAACAAGATATTATAGAATAAATGCTAAGTTTATTTCTAGAATACAGGAAAGTGACACAATCCCTGTTAATTGAATACTCCTGTTAATTGAATAATTTTCATTGGCAAAGTGACTATTCAATTAATAGGGTTCTACTGTACCACCAAACAAAATCAGACACAGCATGTGACTGTGACTTTGGCAACCTGGAAATCAGGAGCAGCAGACCTACTTTTTACAGCTTTGTAGTTTGCACGTGTAACCTGTACACACACCCCTAACTCCACCCCACCCCTGTGTTTCTGATAATCTGTGAACGGCATTTGTGGCAGCCTGGCATGTAGGTCGATAGTGATAGATAGATTTTCAGCCTAAATAACATGCATTTATTGATTGAATTTGGCTCCCAAAATCACTGTTCACTCTTTTTTACCGATTAGAGTTTACACAAATCGATTGCAATCGACTTTCCACTTGGTTGCACTATCAGAATATTAGATGTGCCGTTTGCAGTACTGGTACCAACCCGGTTCTCACTTCTGAACCCCAGTGCAGTACCAGTACCAACAACAGCGGAACTGACGGTACTTTGCAAAGCCTGGATTGGACTCCTCTACCGCAAATGAGAAAGTGAAGGCTGTCAACAGCTTGTTTAAATAATAAACAATAAATACCATGCAGACTAGTTAAAAGTTGGCTGGAGGCAAGAGATAACAATAACCCACTTCTGTCTCGTGCGTATAGTCGTATACTGATTTGGAAAAGTACGGTTGGACTGGCATGATTACAAAAAAAAAAAATTCTTTCCAATGCTGGATTCCACCACATGTGGATAAATCCAACAGGTGCTCCCCAAAACTTTTGTGCCCATCTGAAACATCGTTTTCAAGATATATATGCAGACCAGAAAATAAGTGGTCTGACAAGGACAATGTCAGGTACAAAAAGGCCAATGTTTGACTGAACTTTAAAATCATCAGTCAAAATGTCTGATGCCAAAATTATATCAGTGAAGTTCAGTGCTCAGAACTTAATGCATGCTGGAAATTATGTACCCAATTAGCAAGCCTAAAATTTATGATTATTGTGATTTCTGGTCCTGGTAAGTTGGGAAGTGTGTGAAAAAGGTGACTGTACAGCTCATCAGTATTAACTGCATGTGAAGGAAGGAATATGATTTGATATAGCCATATATGTATCTAAATTATGTCTGAAGGGTAATTCATTTCCAATTCAGATTGAAACCAATCATACCTTATTTGGTAGGGCTCATTGAGCCCTGCCAAACAAGGTATGGTTGGATGAATTCTGAGCAGTTTTAAGATGAAGAAACATGTACATCCAAAACACACTATTTCGAATACTCAAACTCCATTTTGTAATATTTCAGATATCATTCTTAAATGTCACACATGATTCATTTGGTGTCGGACATTTTGTCTGGAAGCACAATGAAAATTATTTTCAGGCTTGTATGTATGTCCAGTCATAGAAAGATAGCAGCATACTGGCACACGGTTTAGTCTCACTCTGCCAACCTTTTACTTTTTCCTGACTAGAGTCGGACAGGTGTTAGGTTGGCTGAACGCTACAATTAATTAAGGGAAGAAGGTATAGTCTGTATCAAAGATTTTGTTGAATTTGGTTACAAACGAAAGAAAAATTCACAGGATGTGGATATTTCTTTTGCTCAATATGAAATTCAACTTGTTATACCGACACAGAATCTACAGGACACATAGAAGTCCACATGAATGATATGATTGCCGATATTCAGTAAAATCGAGAGGATATAATAAAAAAATACCATTAATAATATAGAAAACACATGTGTAACAAAAATTAATCAAATTTTAACAATTGCGACGCTTAATCGGAATAGTCTATGACATTCAATTTCCCTCTCTCTAACCAAGATTTGAGAACTGTTAGGCGGTTGGGTATGGTCCTGTACTTTCTTCGTTTTCGTGTTTGTTTTCCCCCATCTTGAGAGAGTATTCCGTAACATAGTCGATGAAACGACTAACATCAGTCATAAGTTCATCTGCGTCTTCAAGTGCATTTAGCCAAACATCTTCCACCTTCTCGAGTGGCACTAAAGGTAACACAGCAACAACCTCCATGAATTAAATAATATCCACCCCTACCATTATCTAAAAACTCAATATTTATTTGCCCAGCAGTCATGGTTACTCACTCATTTGGGTAATGTTGGGCTCCAGATATACTGGATAACTTCAGCAAAACCAACAAGTGAAATTCATTTCTGAATAGCTCACCCGATACAGACTGCTGTGATATGCTCAAAAATAAGCAAACACTTAATTGAAGTTCACCAAACTTAACAAATGTGAGTACAAACTATAGCATTAATTATGAAGGTGTGAAGGAAAAAAGGTTGGCTAGATGCTACTAATTAACTGTTAGAAGTTGGCTGGAAGCGACTCGTTTTTTAAAAAGGTTGGCTGAGTGAGACGTCACCTGGCACGCAGTCGATAAATGTAAAATTTCAGTTCTATCACTCTATAAAAACAGGTGGGGATCAGGAAGATTCGGCCCTGGGAAGATTCAGCCTTGGATTTTTCGGCCCTGGGACGATCCCAGCTAATTAGTCTATTCATGTTCTGTCTGGGGTTTTGGCAACTGACATAACTGACAAGTGACAATATTATTGAAAATGACAAGAGGTTTAAGGTAATTATTTATTATTTGTAATAACATTAGATAACATTATCTGACAACTTATCAACACAAAAACTCAAACACTATAATTTTACATATTATACACAGACATACAAAATACCACACAAAACACTGGTGGTGGTACAAGTATAATCTTTTAAAGATACATAGATGTAATTACAAAAGATATTTTTTAGTTTTTCCTTGTCTGTAAATTTTACTTGTAACATGGAGGCATTCGGTAGTTCTAACATCCATGTCTCAAAAATTGGTCCATAGGGAATCTATTTCCTTGCCAACTAGTTTATTTGCTTTAATATTTGGCGTACAATGTTTCATATTCAGGATGAATGATGAATGAAAAGTTTCAGCAATCGAAGGCGCACGGAGACGATATGGGATTTGAAATCCGATGAAAATGAAACGACCCAAATAACTTTATTTGCTTATTAAGTCATCTTCAGGTTATGTGACACTCGGTATATCATAAGGGGGTTATAGAGTGAGAGGGGGGCAATAATAGTTAATGTAGTAAAGAAACAAACAATCTTGGCAGTAACTTCCAAGAGACAGCCAACAACAATAAAGATATCTCTACAGAATATCATGATAAAAACAAATGAACATTGACAATGAAAGAAAGAACTTGCGAAGTACTGCCAAAACTAAACAAACGAGGCAGAAACTTCCAAGTGACAATAACAAACAACATTTCTCACTTAGTAACAAGTGTTTGACCACCGAGGCGGTATTAGTCCCCTACAGTGCTTTTGTGACATAAGGTGTTTTTGTCACATAAGACATGACCACAGTCAGCAGGAGTATCAGACCTTGGGGAGGGGGCAGTTTTGGTAAAATAATTGGGGACGGTTCGGCCTGGGGACAGTTTGGCTTGGGGACAATTCGGGTTTCATGACAACAGTCAACCGGAGTGTCAGACCTGGGGGGGGTGGATTGGGTAAAAGACAGGATTTCAAATGTGAATGGAATCTAAAAATTGAGAATTGAGAGAAGTGTAGCTTGAACCATGCTGGAGGGAGGTGGTAACATAAAAATAGAGAGAAAAAAGCTTGAAAAACACAGCAAAAATGGCCGCCATTCCACCATTTTGGATTTTGACAAAAAAAAATTGAGCGTGCCTTATCCCCTCAGAACCATTTATCCATGTACCAAATATGAAAGGTGTAGCTTAGAGCATGTTGGAGGGAGAGGTGGTAACATAAAAACAGACAGACAGATCTTAGATTTTGAAAAAAAAATATTGATCGTGCATAATCCCCTCACAACCCTTTATCCATGTACCCTATATGAAAGGTTTAGCTTGAACCATGTTGGAGGGAGGGGTGGTAACATAAAATAGAGAAAAAAGCTTAAAAACACAACAAAAATGGCTGCCATGGCGCCACCTTGAACTTTGAAAAAAAAATATTGAATGTGCATCATCCCATCACAACCCTCTATCCATGTGCCAAATATGAAAAGTGTAGCTTGAACCATGTTGGAGTGAGGGGTGGTAACATAAAATAGAGAAAAAAGCTTAAAAAACACAACAAAAATGGTCGCCATGCCGCCATCTTGAATTTTGAAAAAAAATACTGAACGTGCATCATCCCCTCCCAACCCTCTATCCATGTGCCAAATATGCAAAGTGTAGCTTGAACCATGTTGGAGGGAGGGGTGGAAACATAAAAATAGAGAAAAAAAAGCTTAAAAAACACAACAAAAATGGCTGCTATTCTGCCATCTTGGATTTTGAAAAAAAAAATATTGAACGTGCATCATCCCCTCCCAACCCTCTATCCATGTGCCAAATATGCAAAGTGTAGCTTGAACCATGTTGGAGGGAGGGGTAACATAAAATGGAGAAAAAAGCTTAAAAAACACAACAAAAATGGCTGCCATTCTGCCATCTTGGATTTTGAAAAAAAAAAAAAAAAAAAAAAAAAAAAAAATCTTTGAGCTTGTATCATCCCCTCAGAACCATTTATCCATGTACCAAATATGAAAGGTGTAACTTAAAGCAGGTTGGAGGGAGAGGTGGTGACATAAAAACAGACAGACAGACAGATGGAGAGATGGATGGACAGATGGACAGAGTGCAATCCTATAGTCCCTTTTTGGTTCTCGTAGGGACTAATAATTCCCGCAAACAGTGAACAATATATATGTTTCAAGTCAATTGATGGAATAGTTCTAGCAGTGACTCGACATGTTTCGGTTTCAACAATTTTGGATTCAAATGTTAAGACTTTTAATTAATGGATTACATTCAAGTAAAGAAGTACGAAGAAATTTTTTTTCGCAAAATGGATCAAATTCTTATCAAAACTAATTTAAAAAAAAATTCCCACAAAATATGTAAAATTCTGATAAAAAATCATTAAAATATATTCAAATATTAACTTTTCTAAATAAGTGAATAAAATATAATTTTCAAAAAATTAAACTTAAAGTGAGAAGATTCGGCCCACCACCAGGGCTGAATCTTCCTGGCCAAATCTTCCAAGTCGAATCTTCCCTGACCCAAACAGTGTATGAAGGAAAGGGCTACTTAGACCAACTTCCACAAAGTCAAAGAAAGCTTGTCACAAAGTTTAGAATCGGTGCACATGATTGAGAAATAGAGCATGGCCGCTATTCTAAGCCCAGTCTCACCCCACAATATCAATGATATTGTACCAGCAATCTCGTTGAAGATGAGCTGCATGTTCTTTTTGTCTGCTCCAAGTAAAGGAGATTGCAAGAGGAGTTTCTGGACAACGTATGCAAGATATGCCCGGAAATTCAAATACCTGAGCCACGTGGACATGGTAGGATTCATCTTTGGTTGTCAAGAAGATAAAGTCATTCTTGTAGTCACTTCATTTATGATACAGTCAGCATAAGGGATCGTGCAACGATCGACTAACTAGGCCAGTGAGTTGGGTAAAATTTTGATAACATACTCTCTACACATCTCCATCTAACGTTATATGTGTATATATATATGTCTATGTGCGTGTGTTTGGTGTATTTGAGTTGCGGGTATGTGTAAACGTGTGAGTGTGAAGGGATGTTTGGGCTGAGTGTGCAATATCATGTGCGTTTATATGCGCGTGTGTTTGAGTGTTTGTCATTGTGTGTGTACAAGACATGTGCCTGGTGTGTCATGATCTACATGTAAGTCCTGTGTTTTTAGATTTGCGTGGACTCTTGTGAGTGTGACTTTGAATGCTTTCTTTAACCCTTTACCCAATGCAGACAATATCAAAATTTATAATTTTCAATATTTTTTTTTTAAATTTAAAAAAAAATTTCAACAAAACCATATCATGTGACCTCTCATTGAGCTCAATCCAGTGAGGGGTCACATGATATGGTTTTATTGAAATATTTTGAAAAATTTAATTTTTTCAACTGCTCAATTTGCATATTAGGGGGGGCGAATGCGGGCGATTTGTTAGGTAAAGGGTTAACTACATCCACATTTTTGCTATATAATATGTAAAAGTTGTAATGTGCCATACCCATTTGATTGTGGTTGTGCAATAAACTATTGTATTGTATTGCCCTCAGTTAAAAAATCGGTCACCTGTATTGAGCCCAAATGATTCCCCCCCCCCCCCCCCCCCCCCCCCCCCCCCCCCCGTCCTACAGAACACCCTGACATAACCAATGGCAATTATTTTTTTCCATTCAGTTCTACTGCTCCTAAGGATGCTTCATACCAAATAACAGTTCTCTGTTCCATGTGGTTTGGGAAATATGGGCATTTGAAAACATTTCTATTTTCAGCTCCTGGGGTTCCCACATCAAGGTGAGCTAAAAATATACAAATTCTCTGTGCCTCCTCCACATTTGAGAGTAACTTCTATCATAATATGATTATAAAAACACAAATAAAGGCATGACAATAAAACACAAATAAAGGCATGACAATAAAACATTACAGAATAAGGCTTCCGGCATTATTTTTGGTTTTGATGTTCCCAAATTAGGACAAAAGGGTGTGCCCAAAATAAATGAATTTATCTGGTAGAGTGCTGAATTATTTTTGATCACCAAAATTTGTACACATGTCTTTGCCTTGTTACAATTTATGGGAGAGTGCCTGTGGGCACTCTCCCATAAATTATAACAAGGGAAATCCATACATATAAAATAATTTCACTTAAAAGATAATATGGAGCACTTCGATTGAATATGTAGCCTTCAAGTTACGGTACCTACACTTCATAGTAAAGCCCAAATATGGGCTTCCAGCACTCTACCAGTTAAAGGCCTGGTCCGCGAGCTGTATGCAAGGAGTTAACCCTTTACCCAACGTGATGGCCAAAACTGGCCATTGCTCTTCTCAAAAATCACCAATTAATTTTCATTATTTTTTTTCTCAAAAATATTGGTTATGAACCCTTGTCAAGCTCGTTCCAATGAGGGATGATAACCAATGTTTTTGAGAGAAAAAAATGAAGAAAATTAGTTATTGAAGAATTTTTTTCACAAGTGTCATGTGCTTTTCATGTTAGGTAAGGACTGAGCACTCAATATGAACAGCTCTAGTTTCTTTATACAGAATGCTACTTATTCTTATTTCATCAGCAATATGTTCTATAAACAATTCTATTGGCTTTAGCCATCAGTATAATAATACAGTGGAGCCCACTTAAATGGATATCTCTTAATTGTATATCCCTGTTAACTGAATATAATTTTAAAACACAAAACCATTTACCATACCTTCAGTACAAATTTGATCTGTTAATTGCATATGGGTTGTGGAGTAAACTCCTGTTAATTGTATATAATTTTTTGTAATATGTCAAAAAAATTACCGTGACATGCACCAAATTCCACTTATTTATTAAACTTTTTGGCCTCACTACATCCAATACAGGCCTTTATTCTATTATATCTTGTTTGACAGAGCTCTATGAGCTCTGTCAAACAAGATATAAGAGAATAAATGCTCAGTTTACCTCCAGAACACAGGAAACTGAACAAATTCCTGTTAATTGTATACTCCTGTTAATTGAATAATTTTCACTGGCAAATTAGATATTCAATTAAGAGGATTCTACTGTAATGACAAACAATATCGGCTTCTCAGTAATGAAATAAATTAATGTCAAATGGGGACAGGTTGAAAAATTATGTTGAATTCACTGAAGAGAACTGATGAAAAACTGAACAATGGAAAGCTTTAATAGCCGAGTGTTAACAAATAAGGTGAAAAAGTTAATTATACCTTGGGGGATCTCAACAAACACTTTATATTATCTTTATGAAACTAACTGATAAAACACAAACCAGACAGAATACCTTTGAACAGAACAAACTAATTTATTGGTGGTTGAGATCACTTAGAGCATCTTTGCCACAATCATGACTACTAGTATGAAGTCAAGCATAGTTGACAATTTATACCTGAGTAGCCAACTTTAGAGAACTTCCACAACAAGTGATGGTGATTGGGTCCTATTTTAATGTCAAACAGAACTTGTTTACTACATTTAACAAGCACTACTTCACTTCCTAATGTTTCCACAGTGGTTGAATAGAACATTTAGTGACAAGTAAATTATTACATTATCCCCAGATTCATTTTAATCATTCATCCACAGGTTTTGCATTTTCAGGAGAGAAATGTATTCGTTCGCCTACTGCTTGCCTTGAAAACAAGAGGCCCAGGGGGCCTGAGTGCTTTCACCTATCATGGTAGTCTAAATATCAAACCAGGGACTTGACATGAATAAGCTGCATACACCCCTCCTAAGAAAAGCATATACCAACTAGATGAAGCGATTGAACCCACACAATACACAGGATTTTCCTTCTATTTTCAGTTCCTGCTCTTTTTCGTCCCAAAATTGAGATAAACGCATAAAAAACATATTTTTTTTTATTTTTGTTTGGAAATTTTCGAAGTCCCAAACAAAATATTTTCAGCCTAAAATTTTTTTTTTCTTCTTAAAATTGACCAAAATGCATAAAAAAACAAAAAACTAATTTTCGGATTTTGGTCCCATCCGGACCCCAAATTTTCAGTGTAAAAAAAAATACATTTTTTGTCTTAAAATTGACCGGAACACATAAAAAAAAAAAAAAAAAAAAATTTCCGGATTTTGGTCCAAAATGTCCGGAACCCTGGGACCCCAAATTTTCAGCCTAAATATGAACCCAGGGACAACCCCCCCCCCCCCTCCAAGGATGCTGCATACCAAATATCAAAAGATTCTTACTGGTAGATCTGAAGAAGAAGATTTTTAAAGAAGATTCCTCAAACTGCACTAATTTAAACATTTGGGCTCTCATAGAGAGCCCAAATATGGACCCAGGAAAGTGATTCCAATAAACATGTGAAACAATCTTCCAAAGATGTTATATGTGAAATTTCAAAGCTTTTGGAGCAGTGGTTTGGAGAAAAGTAGTCTTACATGTTTTTCCCATTGCCCACAGTGTTAAAAAATGCTGGCTCAGCTCTTTTTCAAAAGTCCCCAAAAAGTACCCCATGATAAACCTGATAGCAATATTTTTGGACCATTCCATTCTGTTGTTCCTAAGGAAGCTTCACACCAAATAAGAATTCTCAGTGCTGTGTAGTTTTGGAAATATGGGCATTTTAATTTTTTTCTATTTTTAGCTCCTGCGGTTCCCATGGGGTGACGGGAAAAAATTTGGGCATAAATTAAGTACTAATGACCCAATAAGCCCTCATATCAAATTTGGTTCAAATCTGCTTCTCGGTTTGGAAAATAGAAATTTTGGGAGTGGCAAAAATTCTTGCCCCTCCGATAACAATGGCAAATATAGCCCCACAAACTTCTCTTGAACAAATCTGAGACTACACCTCAAAAGGATGCTGCACACCTAATATCAAGTCTCTGCTACTGCTGGTTCATGAGAAGAAGATTTTTTAAGATTTAGGCGCACTTTTTGGGCATGGCCTTACCAAGGGGCGAGGCAATCTGATTTGAACAAAATCAAATTGCGATGTCATAACAAACTATTATCTCAAATATCAATTAAATTGGTTCAGCGGTTTAGGATGAGAAGACGCAAACACCATGTTCACAGACTACGGACGGTGAGTGATCACCATAGCTCTCCTGACTGAAAGTCAGGTGTGCTAAAAATTAAGGAAGGTGAAAACGAGCCCTCCTGGCCTTAAAAAAAATGATTACCATAACCACCTTTTCCTAAACCCCACATCTTTTCAGATCTCTGATATGTTAGTGGTCTCTGTAAGATGGCCACACTGCCCTTCT
The DNA here is from genome assembly GCA_031216915.1 of Pictodentalium vernedei. NCBI lineage: Eukaryota > Metazoa > Mollusca > Scaphopoda > Dentaliida > Dentaliidae > Pictodentalium > Pictodentalium vernedei. The sequence continues at coordinate 124,811,904 of CM062289.1, read as the reverse complement.
CACACCTCCTTGCCGAGGCCCAGAGGTGTGTGGGAGTGGCAGTGTAGCTGTCTCACAGAGACTACCTTGTTAGCAGCACCAAATAAAATGTACTAAGCCCACTGGGCAGAATTCATTAATACTAAAACTTCATTTTTCCACTTTTAGCTTTTGTAATATTGAGGACAGCGAAATGTTCACCTAGGCCATGCAAGGGGAGTGATTTTTAGCTCTCCTGCATTTTTAAGAATGCCAGGCCTGCATTCAAGCCATAGTTTCAGGAGCATTGTGTTTTTTTCACACATATATGACACTTTCTACAAAAAGTACAAGTATAAATTTAGTATCAAAATTTAGTATTTTAAATATTATTTTCCAAAAAATTCAACAAAACCATTTCCTTTAAACCCCTCAATGGAACAAGCACGAGGGACGACTGATTCAAATGGGACTAAAAATACTTCCCACATACCACATTATGTATATAAATCAAACATGCAGGTGCACAGGTTCCCATGCCAGTTAATTTGTGTGACAAGTTTAAACAAGAGGCTCCACCTGGGAAAGTTGTTTAAAGAAGGATTTAAGGTCATATTCAGCATATTTATTTATTGGTGTTTAAGGTCACATACTTATGCACAATGGCTAATCGTGACCGTGACAGTTTTACGGGTGGAGGAAGCTGGAGTACCCTGAGAGAACTACCGAGCATCGACGAGCAACTGTCAGCTCCTCAACATTCTGACTCTGTTCAAGCTCCGCTCAAGCAGGGTTACAGCGGTTGAAGACATGTGCACCAGTGAAGTGCAGAATGCCTTAGAACACAGCGTCATCGTGCCCTCATGTAGGCAACCAGGATAAAGTGCCTTACCTAAGGACACAGCGTGCGTTGTCCCAAATGAGGATTGAACTCGGAAGCATCATATTCAGCATCTATGACTAGTTTAAACCACCGAGGTATGAAGACATGCAATACTATATATATATTATATACTATACACATTTTGCTTAGGATCACTCCCCATTCATCAACATAATTTGTACATGAAAGGAATATGGATATATTATTTGTTTGTTTATTTATTGGAGAGCAATGACTCTTAATAGTCTGGGTCATATCAAGTTGTCCAAATTACGGGTCGAAAAAGATCGAGTCCCCCATAGGAAAGCACTCAACAATGACAAGTAACTGTCACACTCTCTGATTTATCATCTTGGCAGGGTTAGTACTGCTTGAAGGCAAGTGAACCGCGGGAATACTGTGGCTCGACCATAGATGTACAACATGTCAATGTAACATTTACCTTCAACCAATGCTAAGCGCTTGTGTCAGGAGGGTAAATTCGAGAGGCTGAAAGTTACTCACCATTGCTCAGTTGTTCTCTCTGGGTACTCCAACTCCCTCCATGCATAAAGTTGTCTGACGTGATATGATCAAAGCTTGTGGAAATCATATTAAACCTTAATGAATATATAAACAAACTTAAAACAATACACATAATTTGACCTTTCGTGTATCAAATACATAGATGGGTTGGAGTGATTCTTAGCAAAATCTGAGTAGCATATTTATAAATCTGTTGTCAGTGACGGCGGAAGGCACTTGGGGGCCACTGGCCATAATTATGATGGGGCCCTCAGACACAGGATGCACCGGGGCGACCATGGTTTGGCCTGGTGTGGAAAAATTTTGAAAATTATGGTTCAAAATGCCAAATCCTTCACTCTAGAGAGGAGAATTCAGTTGTCTATCAATGGAAGAATCCCACATTTCACTTGCAATATTGAGCTCTGTACATGAATGTCTGGGTTTTCTGCGGAGATGTAGATTATGCTTGATTTTTTATTAAACAAAAGAACAAAAGAAAACAGACAAGAAAAACGCCAACGCCCTATAGCTCACCAAAATTCCTCTTTGATAGTAACTTTGGCAAACACAAGAACTGTATCAAACAAGCTCATAACATGCGACAAAGCTTACCTAAACACAACCTTTTAAAAGTAAAACCCAGAAACTGACATAAACACTAAATAAAACATGAAATTCTGAGCTAAACAGAAAACTAAATGCAAATAAAAATGTCAAGAAAAATGTTTAAAATGCAGGGTATGAGGGGTTAATCATGGAACAATGATACTGAGAAACATGTATGATGAATATAAGTGCTATGGGAAGAGAAGGAGCACAGCAGCTGACCTAAACACTAAGTTAAACAAGAAATTCCAAGCTAAACAGAAAACTAAATGCAACTAAAAATGTCAAGAAAAATGTTTAAAATGCAGGGTATGAGGGGTTAATCATGGAACAATGATACTGAGGAACATGTTTGTTGTTTGTTGGTGGTGGTTAACGTCACATATTTATGCACCATGGCTAATCGTGACACAACATGGAGATGAAGTCAAGTTTAGTCAATCGGTGATCAACATGTTGCCCATTTTAGAGGACTTTCACCCCAAGCATTGGTGACTGGGTCCTATTTTACTAGTAAAGCGGAACTGGTTTACCACAGTAAACAAGTGCTGCTTACTTCCCGGGGTTCCCACGGGGACTGAGGAACATGTATGATGAATATATGTGCCATGGGAAGAGAAGGAGCACACCAGCTGACCTAAACATGAAATTCTAAGCTAAACAGAAAACTAAACACAACTAAAAATATCAAGAAAAATGTTTAAAATGCAGGGTAAGAGGGGTTAATCATGGAACAGTGATATTGAGGAACATGTATGATAAATATAAGTGCCATGGGAAGAGAAGGGGAGCACACCAGCTGACCTAAACACTTAGTTAAACATGAAATTCTGAGCTAAACATGAAACTAAATACAACTAAAAACATTAAGAAAAATGTTTAAAATGCAGGATATGAGGGGTTAATCATAGAACAATGATTCTGAGGAACATGTATGATGAATATAAGTGCCATGAGAAGAGAAGGAGCACAGTAGCTGACCTAAACAATAAGTTAAAATGAAATTCCGAGTTAAACAGAAAACTAAGCGCAACTAAAAATGTCAAGAAAAATGTTGTGTTGATGAAAAACTCTATTCTAGTGTGCGGAGATATTTCATTTATGCACATGAGCCTGTAAATTATTAACTTCTCTGCAGCGGCCCAATTTTTTAAAGAGGGGGCCCCCAAAAAACCTACAAATATCTTTTTCCTTTGAGCCCTTGGGGGCCCCCTGGAGCCCAGGACACCTGGGCACCCAGGCCTTATGAACCAGCCGCCAATGTCTGTTGTCCAGGTCAGATTATTTGAATGCCCGGATTTTCTTGTACGGTGGAACCCTGTTAATTGAATAGCCACTTTGACAAGGAAAATTATTCAATTAACAGGAGTATTCTATTAACAGGGATTTCACTTTCCTGTATTCTAGAGATAAACTTGGCATTTATTCTATTATATCTTGTTTGACAGAGCTCCATGAGCTCTGTCAAACAAGATATAATAGATTAAATGCCTGTATTGGATGTGTTTAGGCTAAATAAGTTTATAAACAAAGCAGTAAGGGTAAGTTCTCAACAGGTTACAAGATTTTTTGTTGAATTAACAGGAGTTTACTCTATAAGCTATATTCAATTAACAGGTCAAATTTGTAATGAAGGTATGGTAAGTGGTTTTGTACTGAGAAATTATATTCATTTAACATGGTTATTCAGTTAAGAGATACCCAATTAACTGGGCTCCACTGTATTTCCAGTAATGTTAAAAGTGCCTGTTTTTCTAGGACCTGGAATTCTAAATCTCTCTTTTCCAATTTCCAGGTTGGGCTGGGACCCAGCATTCAAACTCCACTGTGTCAACTTCATTTTTTTTAAATTGGGGCATGGATGGCATAAGGTGGGTGTGGGGGTTAGAGGTTGAGGGGTCATTGGGTCATTTGTTTGGATTTAAAATAACAATGGCTGAAGAATCAGTTTTGAATGATTTGATGTGCAACTGTGAAAACTAAACTTCCCGAATTGACTGGGGCAGTGAGGAGGTGGAGTGGGTTGTTAGTTGGGCGATTTTTTTTGCATACAATCATTTGAAATCCCTAAAAACTCATTTTACAGCTAGATATGGCCTGTCCCATCTTGGGACCAAGAATACTCGGCAGACCTAATATGTATGATGTATGCAATGATAAAAATTTGACAAGACCACTTGTTTCGTTCGATTGGTGGTTACACAAATTTAAATCTACATGAACGGATGTCCGGTTAGCTAAAAGTTGCATCTTGAATGGTAAAGTTTGAGTAACTTAAATGGTAGTGCTAAAGTTTTTCTCAGCCTCAAGATTTTTCCACACATTTTTGTCTTGTTCCAATTTATTGGAGAGTGCCTATTAGGCACTCTCCCATAAATTGTAACAATGGAAAGCAATGGAGTGAAGTAATTTTGCTTCCAAGATAATAAAAAAGGAAATCCACAAAATATACTACTCAAAGTTTGCTTAGAATCAAGTACATACAACCACCTATTTTACGTTTTAGTTAAAATATTGTAATGAAAAGTGTATATATTTTTTATTTAATTATATCTTTAATGATCTAAATACAGAAATTAAGACTTTGTTTGTGTTTAACATTATTTTATAGCTTTTGAATACGATAACCATGGAAAATGGATATTTTTGGTAAAAGAGAAAATTTTTCAATATGCCAAAGAGTTGATGGAGCAAACTGGTATGGGTTCAATATTGAGTATGAGACCCATTACTGTTAATTTATTTATTTATTTATTTATTTATTTATTTATTTATTTATTTATTTATTTATTTATTTATTTATTGATGTTTAAGGTCACATATTTATGCACAATGGCTAATCATGACAGTGACAGTTTTATGGGTGGAGGAAGCCGGAGTACCCGGAGAGAACCACCGAGCAACGACGAGCAGCTGCCAGCTCTGCAACATCGTAACTCCGCACTGCAGCACAGGCAGGGTTAGATTGGTTGAAGACATGCGTACCATCGACGTGCAGTACGCCTTCATACACGGCATCATCGTGCCCCCACGCGGGCAATGGAGATGAAGTGTCTTGCCCAAGGACACAACGTGGTTGCCGCAGGTGGGATTCAAACCGAGGACCTCTCGGCTTCAATTACTGTTAATTACAGCTTGACAATGCCTTCTCATGCTCCCAATCAGGTTCCTGGTGGTCATTTGTGGAATGTTGTTTCATTCTTGGACCAGCATGGCACCAAGCTCCTGGACACTTCTTGACTGGACTGGATGGGTAGAAATTGCAATGCAAGCTGCAACTCATTCCAGACATATTCTATTGGACTGAGAGGGTCAGGGGATCTTGCTGGCCAGTCCTACGCTCAATCCCCTTCCTCTGTCGGTACTCCCAACAGCATGGGCAATATGAGGATGGGCATTATCGTCCATCAGAATGAATCTAACACCCACTGCACCTGCATACATTCTGACGTGGACATCCAGGATCTCATCAATATACCATTGTGCAGTCAATGTACCACGTTCAAGGACACAGAACTCTGTACGTCCATCCCTGCTTATGCCGCCCCAGACCATGATGGACCCTCCACTACAGCGGTCATGCTCAGCAGAGTTGGCTGCATGGAATCACTCTCCTGGTCTTCTTCATACCCTAGAATGCCTATCGGTGTGGTCTAGGCAGTACTTTGACTCATCTGTAAAAAAAGACAAGTTGCCAATCTTCTCTGGTCCATCCAATGTGGTCCATGGCCCATTCATATTGTGCCTGGCGGTGGTTCTGGGACAGCGGAATGCAAATACATGGTCTTCCTGATCGGAGACCACCTTCCTGCAACCTTGCCAGATAGTCTGCATCGAAACATTTACCCCGGATGCAATCTGAAGGTCACTGCGAAGCTGGGTTGCTGTGGCAAAGCGGTTCCCACTGGCCTGAATGATCAAAAACTGGTCTTCAGCTGCATATATTGCCCTGTCTCTGCCACCATCATGCCGTCTTACTGGTGTGCCATATTGCTGAACTCTTGACCAGGCTCTGGTGATCACCGTATGGTGCACACCAAGGGCTTCACCAACCTGACGATGGGTAACCCCTTGCTCCATCCCTGCAGCCCGCCACATTTCTGCTTCAGACAAATGTTTTCTTACATTTGCATCTGTCATATTCAATCATTAAATCACAAGGGTTTGTGTTGAAATGAAGACTGAATACCCTACACGTCATGTACATGTAGAGAGTACACGAAACCATCATGAAAATCAAGGGGTACAGGCTTTCCATGACTGTCACGAAAAGTCTGACCGTCAAGAGAGCTAATGTAAACACTGGGGACCATCTCAATACATTCCTCAATCATATTCACCAAAAATATCGCAAATATGTCACAAGCAAATTTCACAATGATGTGTCAAATATTTGGTGCTTAGCAAACTTTGAGTAGTATATGATGTCTTCAACTTTAGGTACCTGCAGTTCAGAATAAAGCCTGAACATGGGCTTCGAGCCCTTTACCAGTTAACCAGTCTTTCTAGTGTCTAATAGATTTTAAGACTTTTGCCTTGAGAGGCTGTACATGTATATATTTTCAATTGCACGTAATATATGATTACTTGTTAATGATAAAAAAGCAGTTTTCCAAGAATTTTTACACAGCCGAGCGTTTGGTTAGCCATCTCCAAACCACGTGAACGGTCTGTCGTTTAGTCATTTTTTAAATTTTGCACACTGTGTACGGACTTATATTTTATGGCTAAATTCCAATATTTTGTTACACTGGTATGACATCTGTGTGACTTTGACATTCTAGATCATCCATGCAAGTGGAGCTGTTTGAACTGACCGCACAATTTGCCACAAAGATGTTTCAAGTAACTGCACAATAAGCAATACTGACTGATTTATGACTAGCTATTCTGTGTTGAAAGAAGTCTTTATTCAAGATGCGTTTATTCGTTTTGATGACAAACGCAAATAAAATGTGGAAATGGCAGAAACAAGAGAATCCAGATTGATGTCAATGTCCGTTGGATCTTCTGTGAATCTTCAGCGTGTGAGAATTTTGTGCCTGATGAAAATTTGACTTGATACAGGCCAACAAATTCTGTATTTAACATGGAGTAAGTTCAGTTTAATAAAGTGGGACCGATCATCCTTCATTCATACCTAACATTTCTCAGGAAACTTGCCTCGGACGATGGCAAGTTGTCACATGGTCTCTATTGATAGAAATACTCTTTTTTATCCAGTTAACTTGGACTGTATCAGTAACACACTTCATCACTGCTGAAAATTGACTACAACTTCATGTTTGAGTTTAAGTTATTTGGTATATTCTTTAAATGATCACTTCTGGCATGCCCATTCATTCTGTTTTATTAAATAAGTAAAGGGGAGTTTGAAATTAAAATTTCGATTTGTCACAAAGGAACTCTAAGCAAACCAAAAATACCCATATTTTCTGTACCAGCCTGCCGATCATGTCCTTGTCATCTGCTGGATAAATTCAGTAAAAGTGGATGAATGACAGAACATTCGTTCAGAATGCTTTAACATTTAAACTAGATTCACCACCAAATTTTGTAAAGTCATGAAGAAGGCTGCTGACAAAAAATGACCAGGTGCTTTTGGGTACTATTAACACGAATCAGCTGATGGGGAGGGAGATTATCCATTGGTATTTTTTGTATTTAAATATATATCATGAAGAATCGAGTCATCCTTAGTTCATCTGTTGACAAATTGTTTCAACACGATCCGGAGGTGGCCTCTCGCCTCACATATTTGAAGCCAACTGGCTTGTTCAAAATGGGACAGGAAGGCAGTGTTTCCCCTAGGGGAAAATAAAATAAAATAACTGAGGCTGTATAATGGGGCAAACAAGAGTCGTCACAACCACGGGTTGATCATGGTTCTACCCATGGTAGAAAATTTTTAAATTCGGGGGTCCCAAAACACCCATTTTGTTGCATCTGGGGAATATTTTGAGGTTTTTCACAGCGATATTTGTGTAGGTCCGAGAGCTGGCAATTGCAAAAGAATAAGGACCAATGAGGAGAAATTCAGGTGAAAAGTCATTCATTTACACAATAAATTTCAGTGCTGTTGATTTGAGGAGCATTATTGTACTCAAGCTTTTTCGCACTTTTAAATTGGAAACAAGAAGCTCTTTTTCCCACTTCTGTAATTTTCAAGAAAATAGATTTGAGATTTCATTACACTAATTAAAACACACAAATGAGTTGTGTCATTTTAATTAACACTGTTGTGTCATTTTAATTAACACTGATGGCAGAAGTACATCTACAGAAGTTCATGCTTTTTCACACATGTTTGTTTTGGGTAAATGTTGGAGTAATAAGATCAGACATCAAAACGTCATGTAATGATGTTTACTACTGAATGAAGTTTGACAACTTGCATTACGTCGTGCACATACTGACCATACATACCAAACAAATTGCACCGTTTGTGACCTAACGCATTTAAATTTCAATGAGGTTAATGTTTATAGTCTGTCTAGCTTTTCATTGGGGGCTGATTAAGTTATGCAGGACTCATGGAACAATCGCATCATCAGAGTACACTTCTTCGGTCATTTTTCTATGACATTTGTGTACCAAAATTTCTATGACATTTGTGTACGGAAATCTTCAAAAGAAGTCTAGAAATGGCACTTCAGCAATCTGTGAGACAATTATTTCTAAGGGATCGGGCAGATCAGGGTGAATTTTAACATCTTGATTAATGTTTGGAAGGTTCCCTGGTGGGGGAATGCAGCCGGTTGATGGCCACTGTGCCAGTATAGCAGAAACCCTGAGGAAGATATTGCAGGACAAAATAACTAACACAGCATGTTTGGCAAATTCAAATCAGAAAAAATATAGGATCAGCGCTGAAAACATAGAGTCGGTCGGGCAACCTGAACAAAGTATTTTTTTTCATCCACCAAAGAGAAGCATCTTTGCTTAAATTATATGAAGTCAACAAAGAGCAATAACTCCACATTTCATTATGTATTTTGTGTTCACAAGGTCAATACCAACAAGAGGTAAACATATTTGGAAATAAAATAGGAATTTCTGAATTAAAAATTAGAAAACCACATCAATGGTATCTGAATTTCAGTCTGTTTTGTCAATTCCATCAACATCTCAGGCTGGCCTTTTTCATATTCTTGCGAAATATTTCATTTGGAAACCAAGAGTGGATAGATGGATGGATGGATGGGCTTTGTTCAAGCAGTCTGGTGGTCCCCATTTGAGCAAAAGTTAATCTTAGGTTCTGTGCCACAGTTTCGAACTTTTGCACAGGGGCGAATTTTGAAATAAAAGGCCTGTCCTGAATTTGACCCCACATAAATTAGGTCTATATTTTTAGTATCAGGTATTTGAAAACATGAGACTACTTCTTGGCAAGTAGACTTTATAATGTGTTGGTCATTGCATGGAAGCCTGATGCATAGTGTCATGACAGCATGGAATTTCTGTGAAACAGTGGCTCAGAAAATGAGGCCAACTTTTCTATGTCATTTTTACATGAGATTGTTTACAGGTGTGTTGCCAAAAAATGAAATGGAAACATATAATTTTTTTTCTCTTTTTATTAATTGGAGACGATGTGCTCCAGGGTTGGGTAGGTGTTGAAGGTGGAAAAATTCTGCTTTTGTGCCTGCCATGTGCCTGAAAATGGCTGGTTTGGGCAATTTTTCAATCAAATTTTCAGGTCGGGGCTTCATGCTGTACTTCAAGTTATGCACCTCCACCCCCACACACATTTATATGTATCAATTTTATCTTATCAGGCTATATTCACCCGTTTCAGCCAATTAAGAAAATGTACACATGTCAGGGATAATGCAAATGAGTTTGGCTTTATTGACAGTAGAATAGAGCACATGGCACATCATTTTTGAAAATGCCTTGAAAACTGTGGAGCAGAACCTTAAGAGCGTAATTTCAGAGTTTCAACCAGGACTTTCTACTTGGTGAGTTTACCATGAAAACATAGCATTTTAGTGCATATAGTGGTATTTACTTGTTTATTTGGAAATGCAAATGATTGCAAACAATCAAGTGATGTTCAATAAGCAAAAGTGGGGACCATCACAATGACAATTTTGAGAATACTATTCATGTTTCCCATTTTAACAGTAATTGTTGTTGTTTGGAAAGTTAGTCAAGTTTGTTAAGAAAGAAAACCACACTTGGATGGGATCTTGCACTGCTTGCTTTGTTCCCATCCACAAAATCTTATTTTTTTCACAAACTGCATGAGTAAAGATGACCATTGGTCAGCATTCATGCAGTCTGGAAGTCAAAAAGTGTTTTTTCAGGGCAGTGTCTGTGTCAGCCGTCCGTCTGACATGTACCCATCAGGCCTGAAAATAAGCAGTCTGACATTTCAGAATGAGGTTCCCAGAGGGTGAATTTGATGATGCTATCCCATACAGTGGCCCAATTTATCCTCTGGGTACTTATTTCTGTTTAGTTTTGAGACCCTGATTCAGATTGAGGTTCACAGAGAGTAAATTTAGTGATGCTACCCTACTGAGCAGGGTAGCATCTCTAAATTCACCCTCTGGGGACCTCATTTTGCAGATGTCAGTCTGCTTATTTTCTGGCTTGGTACCCATGAACACAAACAAGAGGCCCCAAGAGGCCTGAGGGCGCTCACCTGACATGGTAGTCTAAATAGCAAACCAGGGACTTGACTTGAATAAGCTGCATACGCCTCTCCTAAGAAAAGCATATACCAACTAGATGAAGTGATTGTGCCCACACAATACACAGAATTTTCCTTCTATTTTCGGTTCCTGCTCTTTTACGTCCCAAAATTGAGATATACGCATAAAAAACAGATTTTTTTCCCAAACAAAATATTTTCAGCCTAAATTTTTTTTTTCTTTTTAAAACGCATAAAAAACAAAAAACAAAAATTCACAAAAAGTCACACCCGGACCCCAAATTTTCAGTGTAAAAAAAAAAAAATGTTTGTGTCTTAAAATTGACCAAAACGCATAAAAAACAAAAAAAAAAATCCGGATTTTGGTCCAAAATTTTCGAAGTTCCACCCGGACCCCAAATTTTCAGTGTAAAAAAGAGAATTTATTTTTGTCTTAAAATTTACCGAAACACATAAAAAACAAAAACAAAATTTCTGGATTTTGGTCCAAAATTTTCGAAGTCCCACCCGGACCCCAAATTTTCAGTGTAAAAAAGAAAATTTTTTTTTGTCTTCAAATTGATCGAAACGCATAAAAAACAAAAACAAAATTTCTGGATTTTGGTCCAAAATTTCCTAAGTCCCACCAGAACCGTAAATTTTCAGTGTAAAAAAAAAATTTTTTGTCTTAAAATTGACCCAAACGCATAAAAAAACAAAAAAAAAATTTCCGGATTTTGGTCCAATATTTCTAAGTCCAGAACGGGGCCCCAAATTTTCAGCGTAAATATGAACCCAGGGACTTGGCTTGAACAAACTTGAATCTCTCACAAGGATGCTGTTTACCAAATATCAAAAGATTCTTATTGGTAGATCTGAAGAAGAAGATTTTTAAAGAATATTCCTCATACTGCACTAATTTAAACATTTAGGCTCCCATAGAGAGCCCAAATATGGACCCAGGGAATTGATTTCAATAAACATGTGAAACAATGTTCCAAAGATGTTATATGTGAAATTTCAAAGCTTTTGGAGTAGTGGTTTGGGAGAAAAGTAGTCTTACATGTTTTTCCCATTACCCACAGTGATAAAAAATGCTGACTCAGCACTTTTTCAAAGTCCCAAAAAAGTACCCCATGATAAAACCAATAGCAATTTTTTTTTACCATTCCATTCTGTTGGTCCTAAGGAAGCTTCACACCAAATAAGAATTCTCAGTGCCGCGTAGTTTTGGAGATATGGGCATTTTAATTTTTTTCTATTTTTAGCTCCTGCGGTTCCCATGGGGCGACGGGAAAAAAAATTTTGGCATAAATTAAGCACTTATGACCCAATAAGCCCTCATATCAAACTTGGTTTAAATCGGTTTGGAAAATAGAAATTTTGGGACTGGCAAAAATTCTTGCCCCACCCACAACGAATAATGCCGACAAACTTCTCTTGAACGAACTTGATTCTAAACCACAAAAGGACTCTGTATACCACATATCAAGTCTCTGCTACTGGTGGTTCATTAGAAGAAGATTTTCAAAAAATTTGGCCATTTTTTCCCCACACCTCTGCTCAATGTGAGCCGAAACCTAATTTGCATAAAAATCAAAATGCCCCTATATAATCACTACTTACCTGAAATTTAATTAAAATGTGGCCAGTGGTTTAGGAGAAAGAGGCTCAAACACCACCTTCACGCAGGACGACAGACGATGGACGGACGATAGACAGACGACGGACGAAGAGTGATAAGAAAAGCTCACCCTGACTTTCTGTCAGGTGAGCTAAAAATCTGTTTTGTGTGCATGGGTACATGTCAGATGGACATCTGACACACACATGGGTACATGTCCGACGGACGGCTGACACACCCTATTTTTTTATTTCTTTTCTTTTCTTTTTTTATTTGTGGCTCCCTCCACCCTCCCCCCCCCCAACTGTATTCTAGTCAAATTTGATTTCAATGCACTTTGTGATTTGTGCATGTTTTATTAGAAAAAAATAATTATCGAACATGTTGACTCCAAGCAGCATAATATCATTCTCTGTTATCTGATTCCCTGTCTTAGGTTGCCTTACTTCAGAGTGAGATCTTACCTGTCTTTGGAAAGCAGATAAATATCAATCTCTATTATCTGATTACCTGTCTTAGGTTGCCTCACCTCAGAGTTAGATCTTACCCGTCATTGGAAAGCAGATAAATATCAATCTCTATTATCTGATTCCCTGTCTTAGGTTGCCTCACTTCAGAGTTAGATCTTACCCGTCATTGGAAAGCAGATAAATATCAATCTCTATTATCTGATTCCCTGTCTTAGGTTGCCTCACTTCAAAGTGAGATCTTACCCGTCATTGGAAAGCAAATAAATATCAATCTCTATTATCTGATTCCCTGTCTTAGGTTGCCTCACTTCAGAATGAGATCTTACCCGTCATTGGAAAGCAGATAAATATCAATCTCTATTATCTGATTCCCTGTCTTAGGTTGCCTTTCAAAGAGATCTTACCTGTCATTGGAAACCAGATAAATTGTCTGACAGCCCAACCCCCATTTTTTTATTTCTTTTCTTTTCTTTTTTTAAAATTATTTGGATTTTCCTATTTTCCTAAAGGGAAAATCTATTTGTTATTGCATTGATTATTTTTTGGATTTTCCTAAAGGGAAAATCTATTTGTTTTTGCAATGATTATTTTTTGGATTTTCCTAAAGGGAAAATCTATTTGTTTTTGCAATGATTATTTTTTTTTTTTTTTTTTCATTATTATTATTATTTGGATTTTCCTAAAGGGAAAATCTATTTGTTATTGCAATGATTATTTTTTTTTATTATTATTATTATTATTATTACAGTGGAGCCCACTTAATTGGATATCTCTTAATTGTATATCCCTGTTAATTGAATATAATTTTCAAACACAAAACCATTTACCATACCTTCAGTACAAATTTGATCTGTTAATTGCATATGGGTTGTAGAGTAAACTCCTGTTAATTGTATATAAATTTTTGTATTATGTCGAAAAAATTACTGTGACAGGAACCAAATTCCCCTTATTCATCAACCTTATTGGCCTCACAACATCCAATACAGGCATTTATTCTATTATATCTTGTTTGACAGAGCTCTATGAGCTCTGTCGAACAAGATATAATAGAATAAATGCTCAGTTTACCTCCAGAACACAGGAAACTGACCAAATCCCTGTTAATTGTATTCTCCTGTTAATTGAATAATTTTCACTGGCAAAATGGATATTCAATTAAGAGGATTCTACTGTATTATTATTATTCTTCCACACTTTTTATTTGGATTTTCCTAAAGGGAAAATCTATTTGTTATTGCAATGATTATTTTTTTTTTTATTTGGATTTTCCTAAAGGGAAAATCTATTTGTTATTGCATTGATTATTTTTTTTTTATTATTATTATTATTATTATTATTATTATTCTGCCACACTTTTTATTTTCACTATTTCTCGAAAACGCTCTGATTTTTTTTAAAGTTTCTGTACTCATAAAGGGTCATAAGTTGTAACTAATCGTCATATTCCCATTTTTCTGAAAATGTTTTAGTTAACCCTTTATGCCAAAAAACACAAAAATATTCGGCAGCTCATATCTTTGGACTGGAAAGGGCGATTGATTTGAAATTTTCTCAGACATGTCAGCAATACACCCCTCTATCAGCATATGTTACAAAAATGTATCTATTTAATACCTTTCTGCCAAAACGTTTTTTGCAATGAAAAAAAAATTCAAAATTTGACCATTTTTGAACTCAATCTCGGGACAGGGATATGCTGAACCATCTAAAATGGCTTAGATATGAAGACTGTATCACCGAATTGTAAAAACCATCGAAAAAATTTCGATTCGAATTTCCGACAATCCAAAATGGCGGCCGAAAAATCGAATTTTTATTTTCGGTTATTTATGCGTTTCAGGCCATTTGGAGACAAAAAAAAATTTTTTTTGCACCAGAAAAATTTTCGGTTTCGACCAAAAGTCGGAAATTTTTGTTTCGACAGGGCTACTTTGCCATCACAGTACTCAACAAGGGGGGTGATTTGAAGGCTTCTGAGGGTAGAAATATTGAAGTCACAGTGTACATGAACAGTTATCATCTTTTGGAAATGGAGTTGTTCTTAATTTGGCTTCTGCTAGCAGTCAAACATGGATTCGGGACACTGTGACCAAAAATTGAAAAAAATGTTCTTGTGTTTTTTTTACTTTATTATGTCTAGATTCATTATTTCTCATAAATAAAAACTATCAATGACGGCCATGAGTCCTAATAAATAAAACCATCAGTATTTGGGGCAAAATGTTTCTTGTTGGGTAAAAACGCCCAAACATTTATAGGCCAATATCTCATGAAGGAAAAAAGCTATCAACTTAATTTCTTGACAGACTTGTCAGAATTACTCTTCTCTAAAACAAACATAATCAGTATTTTTTTCCATTTTTTATGTTTTTTGCCAAAATTTTTCACAAAACGGAAAGTTATCTCGAAAATCAGCCATTTTGGATTGAAATATCGAGATTTAAATATAATGAGCCTTCTAAAAGGGATCCAGATTGAAGGCAGTAATACCGCTTTATCAAAAAAATTGAAAGAATTTCGTTTTGATTTTTCGTTAGTCCAAAATGGCAGCCAAAAAATCCAAAAATTTTTTTCGTTTTTTATGCGTTTCGTTCAATTTTGAGACGAAAAAACAATTTTTTTCCACTGAAAATTTTCGATCTGGTACGGACTTGGAAATTTTCGACCAAAATCCGGAAATTTTTGTTTTTTAGGCGTTTTTTTTCAATTTTAAGACGGAAAAAAAAATTACACTGGGAATTTAGGGTCCGGGTGAGACTGAAATTTTGGACCATAGCATAAAAACATTTAATTGGTCAACTGTCACTTTGCGGCAGAAACCTGCGATCCCCCCCAACAAACACACAAAACACACAAACTTTGAACTTTCAAATTGCTCCAGGGCCTTGGCCGAGTGTATTCAAGTCATTAACAGAAGTTAATAATAATTTGCTGTAAACCTACCAAATTAAATCACAGTCACCTCAATTTAACCTTGATGACTTTCATTAGGAATCAATCAAGTTCTCATATGCTCAAAAATTCCGGGACAAAAAGCTGCAAAACTATCATGGCGAATTTCACAGTCTAATGTACCATACAATTACACGCAAAGTTCAAATTGGAATCAATTTACCAGAAATGATTTGGGCAGCCACGGATATATGATTTCAAAGAAATCACATCACCACGGATGTGCAAACAATCTCTATAAAAAATAAAAGGTGTACACAACTCGATCAAATGCAATCACCAGGAAGTTTTTGTGTACACGAACCTTCTTTCGACACAAGAATCCCCAATATCCGCGAGGGCTAGAATGTTTCTCTGATCGAAAAGGTAGAATTGACAGTCATTTAAAACTTTTTGTCGTATTTTGAAAGCAAAATTTTGTTTCATTTCGCTCCCAATAGCTGCGAAAACTAGCTTCTCGGATCCGTTATCTGACCCGTTCTTGCTCTTTTGACACAACAAGACCCTATGTCATTGACAAGTTAAAAGCCTCTATGATTGAAAAGGTGGAATTCAAAGTCCACTTGAACTTTTTATCATCTTTTGGAAGTAAAATTTTGCTTCATTTGCCTTCTAAAGTGCGCCATAAGTAGCCTCTTGAATTCCTTATGTGACCAGAAATCACGTATCTGTTGTCTTATTTTTCTTTCTCATCGCTGCTGGAGAACCCAGATCACCTATTGGTGGTGATGACCTCTTATAAGCTATGATATCGTGATATTCAAAAGGCATTAACCCCAGACAGCCAACTGGCCAGACACCCCCCCCCCCCCTCCCCCCACCATCACCACCAAAAAAAAGAGCAAACGAAGATCTGTTATAAGTCCATTTTTCCATAGCCGCCGTCGTCAAGATTTTCGTCCTGGACAATTGCTTAAAAGTGAAGCGTGGCTGGGTGAGGCACCCTACAAAACGTTGCACAGAGACGGCTTATTTCCCAAACAGGTCTGGTTTGGCTTTTACAGACTGTTGTGTGACCTTCACCTCCAACTAAATTTTACATGACTGTTCGCGGTCCGAATCAAGACATCAGCAGATTATTTTGGTTATATCACCAGTAATAGCCATTATTTACTAAATGGACACTATCACAAAATAAACTTATGGTAAAATATAGTCATTTGGTCGAGGGTATACCATCACCCCGGGTGTGACCCTTTACTGGCAAACGAGACCTCAACAGGGAACAATTACCCAAACCAGACACAACAATTGCCACATGCGTGGCCGAGAAGTCGCTGATCAAATAGATGGCTCACTCTCTCTCTCTCTCAGTAACTGTAAACACAGCCCATTCCTTCGTTTTGTTTATGCACTCAGAACAGTATCAAGCCACTCCATTTGACAATTCCATCGCCAAAGTGAATTCCCGACGAGAAAGTAACCCATTTGTCTGCTCGTGACCATTTATTCTAATAAAAAACATTCACAGTATTTCCCCGTGCTAACTTCGGGAAGTGAAGCAATGCTTGTTTGCTATATGAAGAAGTTCTACTTTACTGGCAAAATTGGACCCAGTCACCAATGCTAGAGGGAAGTCTACTTGTTGGTGGTGGTTAACGTCACATATTTATGCACCATGGCTAATCGTGACACAACATGGAGATGAAGTCAAGTTTAGTCAATCGTTGATCTACATGTTGCCCATTTTAGAGGACTTTCACCCCAAGCATTGGTGATTGGGTCCTATTTTACTAGTAAAGCAGAACTGGTTTACCACAGTAAACAAGTGCTGCTTACTTCCCAGGGTTCCCACGGGGAAGGGAGTCTACTAAACTGGACAACATGGGTGTAAACGATTGATGAAACTTGATTTTATCTCCATGTTGTGGTCACAATTAGCTATAAATAGTATTAAATACCAATAAATAATTTGGATTTTCCTAAAGGGAAAATCTATTTGTTATTGCAATGATTATTTTTTTTTTTTTTTTTTTTTTTTCTTTATTATTATTTGGATTTTCCTAAAGGGAAAATCTATTTGTTATTGCAATCATTATTTTTTTTTTTTTTTTTTTTTTTGATTTTCCTAAAGAGAAAATCTATTTGTTATTGCAATGATTATTTTTTTTTTATATTTGGATTTTCCTAAAGGGAAAATCTATTTGTTATTGCAATGATCAGATGGATGGACAGACAACAGATAACTAGAGTGATGTCACGCATGCAGCCTGACTGTCCCAGGAAAGGCAATGCTTAGACGCAAAATAGTCGGAGCCATTTTTTGTTAACAGTTTACCTAACGAATCTGCCATATCTGCACTCGTGATATACAAAATTTGCTATTCAAATTTTATTTTTTCATTTCTCTACTTCAAAACATACCTCATGACCTATTAATAGAACAAACTTGATGAGCTTGTTGCAATAAGGACTAATAAACCATGGTTAGAAGTAAAAAATGAAAAAATCTGATGTTTTAAGAAAAATAATTTGTACTGTTGGCTTCAACTTGTGTTAGGTAAAGGATTAAAGATGCAGCACATAAAGCAATGTTGGGCTATATGAGTCAATTTTCTTTTTTGCATGTAATAACTCCCAATCCTTCAAAATGCAGTGTGTGTGTGTGTGGGGGGGGGGGGGGGGGGGGGGGGAGGGGGAGGGGAGGGGAGGGGGTTCTGGAACCTATATTCAAACCTGGCCTGTATTACTAGCTGGAAAATACACATATCAACTTTGGTTGAAATCAAATAATCCAAACTGGAGTTATCAGTCGGAAACCAATTGTTTAGACAGATGGATGGACCGACAGATGGACGGACAAAAGTCATGGCTAAAAATGCATTTTGTATCAAAGAAAAAATATTGCATGAATGGAGGAGGTGGGGGTGGGGGTGAGGGTGAGGGGTGTGGGAGTGTCATGGGAGTCCATTTTTTTCCAGGTGGTCAGTCTAAATTCTTCAGAATGCATTTTGAGCAGAGAAAAAAAAATACGTAACTGGCACCATGGGGTGGGGGTGGGGGGGATAATTTGTGTCTGGATTTTTAACCACAAACTTTAACCCAAACTGTAAAAAAGCATTTTTGACAAAAGGAAAAAAAGGTAGTGACTGTAAATAGTTCAAAATGCATACTGGAGGAAATAAAAAAAAAATGCCTAATTTGGGGGAAAAAAAGTGCCTAATTGTCCCCCCCTCCCCCCGCCCCCCCTGGGGGGGGGGGGGGTAGGGCTGGTGGTGGTAGGGGGGGGGGGGGGGTACGTAAGTTTTAAAAAAGGTTCCACATGTAGTGACTGTAAATAGTTCAAAATGCATATTGGAGAAAAAAAGGGGGAAAACGATCAGACAAGAACTACCAGGTATAGCCTGTACTTGAAGGTTGAATAAAAAACTTTAACCACAAACTTTAACCAAAACTCCAAATGTCAACTAAATAGGGAAAAAAAAACGCACTTGAACATTCAGTAAAAAACTTTAACCACAAACTTTAACCAAAACTCTAAAAGTTAACAGATGGACAGATGGACAGACGGACGGACAAAAGTCATTACTTATAGCCCTCACTGTAAACAGTCGGGCTAAAAAGTGATCAGTAAAGTAAAAAAAGCTCCCCCTAACCTTTGCTCAGCGGAGTCAGCAAAAAATATTCCTCATGTTACAAATTCCAAGCTCCCATACTGAGCCCAAATATTACTACAGGGACTTGATTTGAACAAACTTCAAGCTAATGCCCCTAATGGTGCAGTGTATCAGATATCTAGAGATTTTGACTGGTAGATCTGAAGAAGATTTTTAAATAAATTTCCTCATATTGCACCAAGTTAAAATTCAGATTCTCAAAGAGAGCCCTATTATGAACCTAGGAACCTGTTTCAAACAAATCTAAGTCTGACACATCTAAAGCTCCTGTATACAGTAAAGCCTGTCTAGAAAGAACCCTGTCTTAAGACACCACCTGTCTTGAGAGACCACTATGGCCATGTACTGATTGGTTTCACTCTGTAATGGATCTGTCCTGAGAGCCCACCTGTCTTGAGAGCACACTTGTCTTGAGAGACTGCAAAACTTTGACAAAAACTCAGTTTTTCACCTTTTTTGAGAGACCAGAAAATCAATTTTTGGCACTTTCAGAGTATTAAAATCAATTAAGATCAATGTAAAATGTGTACAGAAATCAATAGGTCAAAAATGTAACCAGGACATCTGCCCAACAATGAAATTGTCAGTCAGGACACCTGTCCCCCAAAACTTTAATATCTGAAATGATACACATGAATGACAAATATATTTCACTGTTGACTGTCTGAAAACTATATTAATTGGCTTTCAAATACATTGTTATTCAGTTGTATAACTCTTTAAGTCAAAGAAATTTTTTATCAAGAACCCTGTTGAAAAGATAAAGATTATTGTTAAAAAAAACAAATTTATGTCCATTATTTGCTTCAGTGTGACAAAATCAAAGAGGATTAAGGAAAGTAAACCCCCCCAGGTAAGCTCATTTTTACTCGAAGTGTGACTGAAATTATCTGCTATTAAAACAAAGACACAAAAAATAGGCCGATGAAATTGTCAGCTGTGTACCTATACGCACATCTAGTAGAAAGCTGTATGACGGAGGGCCACCACGGATGCCGACATTATGTACACCATACATGGTATGGGTACATATAGAAATGGATTGGAGGAGTGTCTAATTTGATGGATAAAGGGTTAATATCTCCGGATCAAATTATCAGATTTACATAAAAAACTATACAGTACAGCACATCAGTAACCTGAATACATATATAAAGTAACATGACAATCGGATTGATATTTTTTGAGTTACCAAAGGGATTGGAGAAATTTTCAATTTGAAGGATAAAGAGTTAATATCTCAGGATCAGATTTACACCAAAAACTATACAGCTCGGCACATCAGTAACCTGAACACAAATATAAAGTAACTTGACAATCCAAGCAATATTTTTCAAGTTATCGAATGCCAAAGGGATTGGAGGAATTTTCAATTTGAAGGATAAAGGGTTAATATCTCGGGATCAAATCATCCGATTTACACCAAAAACTATACAGCTCGGCAAATCAGTAACCTGAACACAAATATAAAGTAACTAGACAATCCAAGCAATATTTTTTAAGTTATCGAATGCCAAAGGGAATGGAGAAATTTTCAATTTGAAGGATAAAGGGTTAATATCTCAGGATCAAAATAACAGATTTACTCCAAAAACTATACAGCTCGGAACATCAGTAACCTGAAAATATATATAAAGTAACATGACAATTGGATTGATATTTTTTGAGTTATCTCATGCCAAAGGGATTGGAAGAATTCTCAATTTGAAGGATAAAGGGTTAATATCTCGGGATCAAATTATCAGATTTACACCAAAAACTATACAGCTCGGCACATCAGCAACCTGAACACAAATATAGAGTAACTTGACAATCCAAGCAATATTTTTCAAGTTATCGAATGCCAAAGAGATTGGAGTAATTTTCAATTTGAAGGATAAAGGGTCAATATTTCAGGATCAAAATAACAGATTTACACCAAAAACTATACAGCTTAGCATATCAGTAACCTGAACACAAATATAAAGTAACTTGACAATCCAAGCAATATTTCTCAATTTATCGAATGCCAAAGGGATTGGAGTAATTTTCAATTTGAAGGATAAAGGGTTAATATCTCAGGATCAAAATATCAGATTTACACCAAAAACTACACAGCTCAGCACATCAGTAACCTGAACACAAATACAAAGTAACTAGACAATCCAAGCAATATTTTTCAAGTTATCGAATGCCAAAGGGATTGGAGGAATTTTCAATTTGAAGGATAAATGGTTAATATCTCAGGATTAAATTAACCGATTTACACCAAAAACTTTACAGCTTGGCACATCAGTAACCTGAACACAAATATAAAGTAACTTGACAATTCAAGCAATATTTTTCAAGTTATCGAATGCCAAAGAAATGGATACAGATGCCGGACAGACAGATGGACGGATGGACAGATGGACAAAGGATGGACGAACGACGGATGGTCACCCCGGATGCCGACATTATGTGTACCATACATAGTATGGGTACACATAAAAATAGACTTTTCAAGGTGTAACTGTAAACAATTATAAAAAAGCTCATTTGAAAATATTGATAGAAAGAGAACACTTTGTTTGTATAAAGTAAGAAATTACTATTTTGGATGCACCATCCCTTTCAGATCATAATCTCAAAATTTATGTCAGAAACAACTGTAGACAAGTTATGAGATATGTTCTTTATGCACAAAATACAAGAAGACAATTTTGGCACAATATAAGAAAGGCTCCAGTCACCCTTTCCACAAAGATGTACCTGCATATAACCTGGGACCTAAGCTGGAATTCTTGATTAGCTACTTGTGCATGTATGCTTGAGGGCACTGATGTACATGGATCCCAATGTCCAGTAATGTTGATTGAAGGAATTTTGTGGAGCTGGATTACTGAAGAGGCAGCAGAGGCTACACTTAACCCTTTACCCAACGTAACGGCCAAAACCGGCCAGCGCTATTCTCAAAAATCGCCAATTAATTTTCAAAATATTTTCATTTTTTGTCTCAAAAACATAGGTTATGACCCCTCGTTGGAACGAGCTCGTCGAGCTCGTTCCAACGAGGGGTCATAACCTATGTTTTTGAGACAAAAAATGAAAAAAATTAGTTATTCAAGAATTTTTTTTGCAAGTGTCGTCTGCTTTTCATGTTAGGTAAAGGGTTAATAGCAGATGTTGATGTATGAAACTGGACTTAACCCTTTACCCAAAGTAACAGCCAAAACCGGGCAGCGCTATTCACAAAAATTGCCAATTAATTTTCATTATATTTTTAATTTTTTGTCTCAAAAATATAGGTTATGACCCCTCTTTGTAATGATCTCATTGAGCTCGTTCCAAAGAGAGGTCATAACCTATGTTTTTGAGACAAAAAATTAGTTATCCAAGAATTTGGTTTGCAAGTGTCATCTGCTTTTCATGTTATGTAAAGGATAAAGAGTCCAAATGGCTACATACACATGAACGTGTATGAAATCTGCTTGAACAAGTCATTGATTTGCGAAGCCATGATGGCACATATGACCAGCCCAATCATGACACAGGCACATATATGAAACCTTTGCTTGAAAATGTAAGGCTACATGTGCCTGTATGAGGCAATATCAAATTTTGTCCATGTTTCTCTTCTCATGACCAGGCTCTTCATACACATAATATAATTGGGCTAATCATGGTTCTAACTCTGGCAGACCATCAGTTCTAGCAATAAAGGCAAGGGAAGGGGCAATTCATTATCATTCGCACATCTTTTTGATGGCGTGGATAGTGGAAATCTCACACAAATGCATGTCCTTAATGTCTTTTTTCCATGTTTTTCATCTCAGTGCGGCAATACTTGGGTGACTTATAGCATGTGCCCCATCTGTGGATAATTACGATTCCTCACTCTGAACTAGAAAGGAAAAAAAACTACCTTGATCCCAATGAAAAAAAATTGACTCCTGATTCCTGAACCTCAACTCGAAGTAATACCTGTAATTCCAAACTATAAAAGAATACTGAACCTTCAGACTCTTGGTCACACCTTGTTTAAAAAGCTATTAATAGCACAAAATTGACTGTAGGTGCCTGAGAAAAATGTCCTCACCACAGTCGATATTTCGACATTGAAGTGAGTACACCTTCTAGCATATATTTTGGGAATGTATTCAACGCAACACCATTTACATCAACTTGAACAAAAAACATAATGTACCCATATTGGTTTTTTACAGCTTCAGTTGTGTCCTCCCTATATTCACGTACGGTTTGCGCGGGAGGGAGAACTCATTTAAAATAATGTACTTTGAATTCCAATACATACCTCATGTAATGGTCTCCTCCTGTAAATTCAAAATGTTACAGCAACTACCTTTTCTGTTACAGAATAGTTAAAATTCAACTCAAGGCAAGTCTAGATACCAGAGATGTTGATTTTGGTTTGACAGTTGAACAAAGAATGTTCTTTACTGTACTGACTACTATTTATTTATTTTTGGTGTTTAAGGTCACATATTTCTGCACAATGGCTAACCATGACCGTGACAGTTTTACGGCTGGAGGAAGCCGGAGTACCCGGAGAGAACCACCGAGCAACGGCGAGCAACAGTCAGCTCCCCAACATACCAACTCCACACAAGCAGGGTTAGCATTGGTTGAAGACAGGAGCACCATCGATGTGCAGTACGCCTTAGTACACAGCGTCACCGTGCCCCCATGTGGGCAATGGGGGGTGAAGTGTCTTACCCAAGGACACAACGCGGTTGCCGCATGTGGGATTCGAAGCGAGGACCTCTCGGCTTGCAGCCTGCACCTCTACCAACTGAGCCACCGCGTCCCCCTGTACTGACTACTGGAATGAGCTATCTGTGAAATTCGGGCATCATAATTTAATAAAACTCAAGGAAGAGTCATCACATCACAAAAATGTTACAGGAAATACCAGTTCTGGTTACATCATAAACTTTGACAAGCATTGTTTTTCCATAAATATTTTCTAATGTTGATGTCTCTCAAAAAGTGGCTTTATAGTGATATTTTTTCACACAGAAATTGAAACAAGAGGCCCTATGGGATCTGAGGGCGCTCACCTGACATGGTAGCCTAAATATCAACCTAGGGAACTGATTTCAACAAGTTGCATCTGCCCCTCCTAAGATAAGGTTATACCAAATATCCAAAGATTCTGACCAGTAGATTTAAAAAAAAGAAGATTTTTAAAGAATATTCCTCATATTGAACCAAGTAATAATTCGGGCTCCCACAGGAAGTCCACATTTGAACCTAAGGACTTGGCTTGAACAAACTTGAATCTCACCTCCAGTGGGATGCTGTATACCAAATATCAAAAGATTCTGACTGGTGGATGTGAAGGAGATGATTTTTTAAGAATATTCCTCATATTGAACTAAGTTATAATTCAGGTACTATGGAGTCCCTTGATACAACCTATGTGTGTAATCTTAGTTACACACCTCTAGAGGGTACTTAATAAAAAAAATGTTCTAATTCTTCAGCTACATGGCTAATTCCGGCTCCCAGAGAACTAAGTTATAATTCGGGCTCCCACAAAAGGAAGCTGCACACCAAATATCAAGTCTCTGCTACTGTTGGTTCATGAGAAGAAGATTTTTTACTATTTAAGCACACTTATTGGGTGTGGCCCTACAGAGGTGTGAGGCAACTCGAATTGAACAAAATCAAAATGCACTGTCATAACTATTATCTCAAATATCAATTAAATTGGTTCAGCGGTTCGGGAGGAGAAGATGCAAACACCATGTTCACGGACGACAGGCGTGGTGAGTGATCACTTTAGCTCCCCTGACTGAAAGTCAGGTGAGCCAAAAAGGGTGTAATGTTCATAAGGTGGTGTGTATGTGCATGCAGGCATTCGTGTGTGCATGTGTGCATGCATGCATGTGTGTGAATGTTATTTTTGTTACATGATATACATCTCTTACAGGAGTCAGAACTAACAGGACTATGATACATACTTATTCCGGCGTGGGAGATGGGCCCTGTGGTGAGATATTATATTACTTCAAAGGATATCCTTGCGGTCATTCCAGAGCCCAAGCTTATCCTGGGTACACGGTCCCCATTTCAAAGTGCATCCTCCATTTTGGATTTCTCACTAATTAACAACAGCAAGCATCAAGAAACTATCGTTTTTCGAGCAATTCTCAGATTAGTTTGATTATGTGAAGTTTTTCTTGGTGCATTAGACACTTAATTTTTTTTTCTCATTTCAAAGAATTATTTTTAAACTGTTAAAGCGAGAGATTCTCAAAATTTTTGTTTGAAGTGTTTAACTTGTTATCTTTAAGATGTAAATTTGAAAGAAACTGAGCCCACAGTACAGACACCACTGATTGTATGTAACAAATTCAAGGGTGGACAAACTTTCCACAGATACATTAAAATTTGAATCCTAACATAAGACATCAGAATCAACAGCAGATGTTGAATTTATAAAGCACTGGGTGTAACTTGGACAAGTGCCTCATAAATTCAATGTCTGCTGTGATTTACTTACTGTTAGTAGTCTTTAACTCTTTTGGCACGATAGGCGACTAAGCTCGACAGACGGCAGACCACGGAAAGGTACTGCAGTAGTCATTTTAGCCAACTGTGTGTGTCCATTTCCAAGTGCTTTTAACCCTTTACCCAATGCAGACGATATCAAAATTTATTATTTTAAATATCATTTTTTCAAATTTTTCAAAAAATTTCAAAACCATATCAACGGGAGCATTCCAACGAAGGGTCACATGATATGGTTTTGTTGAAATTTTTGATAAATAATATTTTTTCAACTGCCAAAGTTGTATATTACACGCAGAGGGGGGGGGGGGGATGCAGCCAATTCGTTGGGTAAAGGGTTGAACAAACATACGTATTCCTATGTTTCATGCACCATTTATGTCCTATCCATGAACGATATCGTCCCTTGAAAGTATAAAGCTGCCATTTAAATATATAAGGAAATACTTTGAAAAACTGTCAATGAGATCATTAGAACATCTTTTAAAATAATAATGCTTTAGTCTAACAACCTGTACTTTTTGTAAAATTCCTGATGAATATTAGGCGCTAAGAATTCTGTTTCTCAGATTATTCTGCGCCAAAAGAGTTACGTTTCATGTGTGGACAATATTGCCCACCCATGGATTTGGGCCTGTCCACGATGGCTGTACTGTACATTCACTTAACTTCCAAGTAAAAGTCTGAACAGCCAAGATGCGTCAAACAGTTGTCTGTCAATCTGGGTCCAGGCCTGAATATAAGCAGTTGGACATTTGCAAAATGAGGTCCCCAGAGGGTGAATTTGATGATGCTATCCCAGACAGTGGGCCAATTTATCCTCTGGGTACCTCTTTCTGTTTAGTTATGAGTCCCTGATTCAGATTGAGGTTCACAGAGGGTAAATTTAGTGATGCTACCCTGCACAGCAGGGTAGCATCACTAAATTCACCCCCTGGGAACCTCATTTTGCAGATGTCAGTCTGTTTATTTTCTGGCTTGTTTAGGTCATGGTTACAAATAAAGGTATGATTGATAAAAACCAACATAGAATATAGTTATTTGGAACAGTGGACTCATGTGTGTTTCTTTTCCTGAGAACACTGTTGATTATGATATATTTTTGGTGAAGTTTGTTTATATCGTTTTCGAATGTCTCTCCAGTAACAAGACAGTTTGATCATGAATATCCTAATATTGGAGGAGAAAATCTCTTTATTTAGCTGTAAAAGTATTGCTTCATTCTAAGAATTAATTTCATTCATATTTGTTCAATTTCGATCTCGTGAATAAAAAAGATGCAACTATGAATTCCACTAACTTCACCCTCTTCAGTTTTACCCATTTCCAATGTTTTTAGCTCAACTTTGACGAAGTCAAATTTGAGCTATTGTCATGGCCCGTCGTCCGTCGTCCGTTTGTCCGTCTATCCGTCCATCCGTCTGGCCGCCTGTCCGTACGTCAACAATTGGCTATGGCTCGGGCTAGAGGTCGTATTTATGAACCGATCTTTACGAAACTTCTTGTGTACCTTTGTTATGACACTGGGACGGGAACAAGTGTTTTTAGGTGTGGTCCGAAATTCAAGATGGCTGCCAGTGACCATTTTGTACCGATGATGCAAAAATCAGTTTTTTGTACAGAACTTCTGTATGAAAGTTCTGATTTGAATAAAGTTTTGTATAAATGTTTAGTACCATGGGATACATCACATATAATACAGGTTTTTTTCTCGTGCGTAAATTATGCAAATTAGACTGACTTTGATTTATATAGTGTTACTTTCAGAGCTGTAAGTGCCAAGCTGCTATGGCTCGGGCTAGAGGCCGTATTTATGAACCGATCTTTACGAAACTTCTTGGGTACCTTTGTTATGACCGTGGGACGAGAACGAGTGTTTTTGGGTGCGGTCCGAAATTCAAGATGGCTGCCAGCCGCCATTTTGTACCGACGATGCAGAAATCTGTTTTTTGTACAGAACTTCCATATGAAAGCTCTGATTTGAATAATTTTTTGTATGAATGTTTAGTACCATGGGATACATCACATATAATACGGGTTTTTTTCTCGTACGTAAATTGTGCAAATTAGACTAATTTTGATGTTTTTTGGGGTTACTTTCAGCACTGTAAGTGCAAATGCCAATACGGCTCGGGCTAGAGGCCGTATTTATGAACCGATCTTTACGAAACTTCTTGGGTACCTTTGGTATCACCGTGGGACGAGAACGAGTGTTTTGGGGTCCGATCCGAAATTCAAGATGGCCGATGGCAGCCATTTTGTACAAAATTAGGTGCAATCAGATTTTTGCACAGAACTTCCTTATGAAAGCCCTGATTTGAATAATTATTTTGTGTGAATGTTTAGTACCATGGGATGCATCACATATAATACGGGTTTTTTTCTCATGCAGAAATTATGCAAATTAGATGAACTTTGATTTTTTCAGTGCGACTTACACACAGTAAGTACACATGTCAATACGGCTCAGACTAGAGTCTGTATTTATGAACTGATCTTCACAAAATGTCTTAGGTACCTTTGTTATCACCTTGGGACGAGAACGAGTGTTTCTGGGTGCGGTCTAAAATTCAAGATGGCTGCCAGTGGCCATTTTTTACCGAAATTAGGTCTAATCAGTTTTTTGTACACATCTTCTATACAGCTCAGACTAGAGGCCATATTTATGAACCAATCTTTACGAAACTTCTTTGGTACCTTTGTTATCATGGTGGGATGAGAGCGAGTGTTTTTGGGTGTGGTCCGAAATTCAAGATGGCCACCAGCAGCCATTTTGTACCAAAATTAGTGCAATCAGTCTTTTGTATAGAACTTCTGTATGAAAGTTTTGATTTGAATAAATTTTTGTATGAATGTTTAGTAACATGGAATACATCACATATTGTAAGGGGTTTTTTTTCGTGCCGAAATTATGCAAATTAGATGAACTTTGATTTATTCAGTGCTACTTACACAATGTAAGCACACATGTCAATACGGCTCAGGGTAGAGGCTGTATTTATGAACCGATCTTCACAAAACTTCTTGGGTACCTTTGTTATCTCCTTGGGATGAGAATGAGTGTTTCTGGGTACGGTCCAAAATTCAAGATGGCTGCCAGTGGCCATTTTGTACCGAAATTAGGTCCAATCAGTTTTTTGTCACAAGTTCTATACAGCTCGTATTTATGAACTGATCTTCACAAAACTTCTTGAGTACTTTTGTTTTCACCTTGGGACAGGAACGAGTGTGTTTTGGGGTGCCTTTGTTATCACTGTGCTATGAGAACAAATATTTGGGGGTTCAGTCAGACCCACTCTGGGACTCAAAGATTTCTTTTCTAGTTTAGCATCTGACTGTCACCCACCTTTACAATACTTTACGTATACATTTGTTACAGGCAACGGTCAGTATTCATGTACAGACCGTTACAATACTTTATATGTACCTTTGTTATCAAGTCATTACCAAGATGTTTGTCATTGCTGTGTCACATACTATACATGTACATGTCTTTGTCTTGACAAGTTGAGCTACAGTGTCATTGACACTTTCATTTGTTAGCTAACATAGAGTATTTTGGTCCCAATCAATCGATGACCAAATTTTTTTTTAATATCTGGTTCCTCTCCTCTCTTCCTACTTGATATAATTATTATTCGTTCTTATATGTGAAACATACTTAAATATGTCTGCAATGGAACTAGGATGTCCCTGCTGTCTCATGTTACCAAAAGAGTCATTTGTGAATTCTGATAATTTCCCCATAATTTTGGAGCATTCAGTCTCTTTGATTTGTAAAAAAATAGGCCCATGAAATCGTCAGATGTGTACCCATACGCGCAACTAGTAGAAAGCTGTATGACGGAGGGCCACCACGGATGCCGACATTATGTACACCATACAAGGTATGGGTACATATAGAAATTAAAATTTTTTAATAAATTTTGTTTCTTAACATACCTACCACAATTGTTTACAATTGGCTGTAACATAAGTGCAAGCCCTACTTCGGAACTAACTCAAGCTTTTAGAATCTTTTCCAAACGAGTTGGAAAAGTACTAGAGTGCAAAAGCACGAAAAATATCGAAAAAAGGGTCGAGCGAGACCAGCGCTCGAAATTACAGGTACTCTCTCTGCACACCTCTTGTGTTTACCGAGCGCATGCGCAACAACCGTGACGTCAATTCCGTATTTCCGCCAACGAGAAGTTTGTGATTTAGCGGGGAGGCATCGATATCAAAGATATCCCCAAGGAGGGTGGGCCTCCGGTAAACAATTGTGGTAGGTATGTTAAGAAACAAAATTTACTAAAAAATTTTAATTTCTTTTCAACCTACTCACAATTGTTTACAATTGGCTGAATAAACAATAGGAGGAGGTGAATCACATAACCAATACCAACAAGAGTAGCAGAACAAAAGCAAGGATGGCAGAGGACAAAAACGAAAACCTGTAATGAAGATAGAGAGAAGGCACCTGAAAAGAACAAGGCTGAGCAAAGTGCAACCTCGACAAAAACAATTTAACGAGGGTGCACAACAGCCTGAGCAGCAACGAGAGGGCCTAAAGAATAAAGGTCCTCAGATTGCTGCAGAAGGTGGCGGAGATAAAAGGAGGAGAAGGTAGAAGCATTCCTCCAGTAAGCTGCATTCATAACATCACAGAGCGAAACAGAATTGGAGAACGCCTAGGATGTAGAAATGGCACGAACCTCGTGAGCATTAAGCCGGTTCGAAACAAGATCCGATGCAGACAAGCGAGAATAAGCCAGCTTGATTGCAAGACAGATCCACCTGGAAATAGAATGGGAAGAGATAGACTGCCTCTTAGGAATGAGAGACAGAAAGAATCTCTCCCGACCCCTCCTAATGAACTGAGTGCGAGTAATGTAAGTCTCGACCGCACGAACAGGACAAAGAAGAGGCCTCCGTCCATCTACAGCAGGGAGAGCCCGAATGCAGATGGGAGGAGGTACCGAATCGGGGAGTTGATTCTTAGCCAGAAAAGAGCAATCAGTAGTGAATGTGACACTGTTAGCCTCATTTCTGAAGAAGGCGGAATCAACAGATAGCGCATGAAGCTCACTGACTCGACGAGCAGAAGCAAACGCTAAAAGAAAAACCGTCTTATAGGTGAGAAAACGCATGTCAGTCTCAGATAAAGGCTCGAATGGTGCCCCCTCCAAACAGTGCAACACCCATGCCAAGTTCCACTTGGGTGTAAGACGCAAAACTCGAGGCCTCTTCAAAGAAAAGTGCCGAATAAGTTTGGAGAGGAAAAGATTACGACCGATACACCGCTTTCCCACATAAGAGAAAGTATCAGACAGCATAGACCGATAGCCCTTAATCGTAATAGGCTGGAGGCCCTTGGAGTCAAAAAGAAAAACCAGAAAATCCGCAATTTGAGCGATTGACGGATCACGGTAATTCACATTGTGATCTGAACACCAGCGGCAGAAAACCTTCCACTTGGCGGCATAAGTCATTCCAGTGGAAGGTCGCCGCGATGCAGAAATGCACTCCACTGATCGTCTCGAAAAACCTCTATGTCGGAGACTGGACCTGATAAAAGACAGGCGTGAAGGGACAGGCTCGCCAGGTTGTTGTGATACTTCCTGGGACGACCCTGTGAAAGAAGATCGCGACGTAGAGGTAGACGAATCGGTCGATCGGCCAATAGAGGCCGCAGCAGATTGATCCACACCCTCTGTGGAGATAGGGGTGTGATCAGAATGATCTTGCAACTGCAAGCACGAATCTTCGCTAAAACTTGAGGAAGAATCGGTGCAGGAGGAAAGGCATAGCCGACCCAACCTGTCCAGTCCAGAGACAGAGCTTCTACTGCAAATGCCAGAGGATCTGGACAAGGGGAGACAAAAGTCTCTACCTGATGATTCCAGCGAGTAGCGAAAAGGTCGACCTGAGGACGACCCCACTGCTCGCAAATCGCCTGAAACACCGACCGATGTAGCATCCATTCGGTTGGAAGGACACTGTCGCGTCGGGACAGGGAGTCTGCTAGGACGTTGAGACGCCCGGGAATGTGTCGAATGGACACCCGAGCGTTCACATCCCGCGCCAACAGAAGAAGATCCCGAGACAGCCGATACATGGGAATCGAATGTGTGCCTCCCTGATTCCGTATGTAGGCCACTACTGTCGAATTGTCCGAAAGAAGTAGGACAACATGGTCCGACAGATGAGGGATCCAAAGCCGAAAACTCAACAGAAGAGCAAGGAGCTCCTTCTGGTTGATATGAAGGCCCACCTGCTCGCTGTCCCACTCTCCGTGAGTAGACAGACCGAGAGGATCCAACGTCGCACCCCAGCCCCGATCGCTGGCATCCGCAGTAAGGATGCGATCGGCCAAAGGAAGATCCAACGGAACACCCTGTGTCAGCCAGGGAATATCTGCCCAAGGGCGGAGGTGACAAAGCAGAGGCCGAGGAATAGTGAGTTCCAGGTCCAGCGGATCTACATTCAGACGCCAATGATCCAACAGGAAGTGTTGGAGAGGTCGGACAAACAAGCAACCGAGCGGAATGAGATCTGTCACCGAACCGCAAAGGCCCAGCATCCGAAGGAAAGTCCTGGCCGAGACCGAGGAAGATTGAAGCAGGTCCCGAGTCAAGGCGGAAAGAATCGTCGCCCGAGCCTGGGGGACCGACACTACATTGTGAAGAGTGTCGAAATCCATCCCCAAATGACGGAATCGCTGAGAATGAAGAAGATCTGACTTCTCGCAATTGACTCTGAAACCCAGCGACGCTAGCAGGCAAAGAAACTGCTGGACATCGAACTCCAGAACAGCAGCATCGTGGTGCCGTTGGAGGATGTCGTCTAGGTAGGCTGACGAAGTCACTGCCGACTGAGTGCGGTGGAAAGCAAGCACATGTGACATCAGTCGGGTGAAGGCCCAAGGAGCCAGGTTCAAACCGAACGGGAGAGCTCTGAATTGAAAAACTCGATCCCGAAACGAGAACCGAAGGTATTTCCGTGACGCCAGATGAATGGGCACATGGAAGTAGGCATCCTTCAGGTCGATACTGGCCGCAAAATCGCCCTGATGAACTGAACGTCGAACCGACCGGAAAGTCTCCATACTGAAACGAGGAGCAATTATGTACTCGTTCAGGGTACTCAGATCGATGACAGGACGATATTGGCCGTTTTTCTTCGGCACCAAGAAAAGTCTCGAGTAAAACCCCGGTGAAAGGGTGTTCCTGACCACCTCGATCGCCCCTTTGGTGAGGAGATTGTCGATCTCCTGCACCAGAAGGTCCCAACGCAGAGAATCTGAAGGGACCTGAGTCGGAGGGGCACCCAAGATAAACTGGGGTGCCGATGGAAGGACAGTCGCAGACCAGATTGAATGACGTCGAGGACCCAAGAGTCCGACGTTATCTCTGTCCAACGGTCGTAAAACAGCGACAGCCTTCCCCCGACTGGAGGCGAATCGAGGCGAGAACCTTCACTTGTGGCCTCGACGAGGCCCCCGAGAGGAGAAACCACCTCGGGAAGTGACAGAGTCCTGAGACTTTCCAGCCTGAGGCTGCCAGCGGGCCTGGCCACGTCGCCGCTTCTTATGAGCAGAAGGAGCAGATGGAGCCGAAGGCGTAGCCGACGAGGCAGACGCAGCAGCACGCTTGGCGGGCCTGGAACGACCCCCACCCGCAGCAGCAGGTGGGTCAAGCTGTCTCAGCAAAAGCTGGTCCTTCGAATGACGAAGAACTTCGCCACGAACAGCTTCCACGGAACCATGGAACAACTGAGGTCCCACCAAAGAGGCAGACCTCAGAACAGCACGTTGCTCAGAAGGAAGGGATGGTAAAGAATCCAAAACCGCATCCCGGCGTGCCAGCTCCAAATTAGCCGTGTTACAGGCGTGAGCGTGAGTCAAGTTCATAAGAGCCTGTGACAAAACGCGAAAAGGCGCCTGAGCGTCATCAAACGCCCTGGTGGAAAATATTCAGCCAGAGCAGCGACGACATGGTCCGCGAGAGATAACATACCCAGCATCTCTCGGGACAGGCCCACCATAAACTCAACTACCGACATCAGGAGAACTGCCGACTTAGGCTTTGTCAACCCGAGGGAAGAAGAATCCTCATCCACAGTAGTCATCCCTTGGAAGACTGGTGGAGAGACGGAATCGTACACACGAAACCGCGATGGAGGCAGAAAGGCATCAGCTGTAGAAAAGAAGGAACCCTTGAGGGCCTTAGAACGCATTTTGGCGTCTAAGCCCTGGAAGGACTCAACCACCTGAGCCGATTGCAGAGGACGCAAAGCCCCGGAGCTAGAAGGCTCAACAGGGTTACGGCGCTCCACAGTGGACCGCGGCCGGACGGTCACAGAAGGCTGGTCGGAAGGTTGAACGTCTGGCAATAAGCCAAAGACGAAATCCAAAGCCTGCCCCAAGACTGACGAGGGGGGCCCATCACCTTCAAGATACTCGTCATCCTCCGTAGCAGAGGAGACGTAGCCCAACTCGGGCTGACCAGCAGAAACCTCCTGTGAATACTGTGCAGTATCCAAGGGGCCAGGCGAGACATCTCGGCGACCGACCAAAGGAGGTTGTGCCTCAGGAGGCACAGGGAGGCCAACTTGAGGGTTGCCAGAAAGCAACTGGGTGAGCGCCAAAACGGCCTGGCGCAGGTCACCCTGAGAATCCGTCGCAGCAGAATCGCCCGACGGAGTGTCCTCCCAATGGACCCTTCTGGTAAAAGAACCCAAATCCTCAGAAGAGACCGACGGCGAACGTCGATCAGCAGACAGAATAGGAGCACGGTGAGAAGACACCGGAGGATAGTCCCGATTGTGACGCCCAGGGGCCATCACTGACCTCTGCAAAACAGAAGGCTCTGCCTGCAAATCCTCTAAAGAGACCGACGGCGCACGTCGATCGGTAGCTGGACCTAGGACACGGTGAGAAGACACCGGAGGATTGTCCCAAGAATGACAGGAACCTGTCATTGGCCTCTGCGCAGCAGACGGCCCCAACAGCCTATCCTCTGAGACCGACGGCAAGCATCGATCGACACCCAGACTCGGAACACAGTGAGGAATCACCGGAGGAAGGTTCCGAGAGTGACAGCTAACAGGGGCTGTCACTGACCGCTGCCGAACAGCAGGCCCTGGATGCCAACGTCCCAACACCATCCCGCTAGGCGGCACACTAGCAGGTGAAGGTGGAACAATAAACAATTCACTCGAGGGACGAGGAATCGCTGCCGAAGCGACCGGCCGGCTCAACCGACTAGGAGCAAACCTCGCCAGATGAGACGGAGCAGACAGCAAACCCGCACAGCCCCGCCGCGAGACTGGGGGAGGCTGAGAACACACAGACACACCAGCAGATACAGCCTCGGTCCCTCGAGACTGTAGACCATCCCCAGAGGAGATGGAAGAGCCACCATCAGACAGAATAGGATCTGGAGTAGCAACCTCCTCAACAACGGTCGACGGTGTAGGAGGCAGATCGGAGAGGGTTACCGAGCTGACCTCGGAAAAGCTCTCAACGAAAACAGACGCCTCAATAGTGACATCAGAAGACAAAGAGACCACGGTCTCCTCGTCAGGTATCACTGAACTAACACCGCCAACAGTTGCAGAGGAACTCGCCACAGAAGTCAGATCCGAATCCTGTGTGACAGAGTCACCACGTGCACCAGCAGAAATGTCTGCTACGGCACGGCTACCCTTACCCCGAGAACGAGGGGTTCTAGCTCTGGAAAGAACCACCTTGTTCACAGAAGCCCAAAATTTAGAGGACCAAACCCCACAGATACCACATGATTGGGCCTGAGTGCAATTGTTGCAAGTGACACATGCGGCATGAGAATCGTCCACATGTTTCACCTGCAAACAAGAGGTACAAGGAATAGTCTTAGGCATGATATCAAAACAATAATCAAGCTTCCCGCTGACGGAAAACAGTACTAAGGTCGTGTTCACACGTGGGGGAAAGACAAGATAAAGTGTGAAGAGAACAGCAATAAAAATACAAATTAACATTAAATAATAATAATAATTTGGTAGCTTGATAAAAGGATACAATCCAGAAGCACACTAAATATGAAGAATAAGTTGTTCACGAAGAATACATAGCATAATTAGCACGAGTCACAAAAATTTCTGACCATGTACAATGGCGGAAAATAAAGGAATTGACGTCACAGTTGTTGCGCATGCGCTCGGTAAACGCAAGAGGTGTGCAGAGAGAGTACCTGTAATTTCGAGCGCTGGTCTCGCTCGACCCTTTTTTCGATCTTTTTCATGCTTTTGCACTCTAGTACTTTTCCAACTCGTTTGGAAAAGATTCTAAAAGCTTGAGTTAGTTCCGAAGTAGGGCTTGCACTTATGTTACAGCCAATTGTAAACAATTGTGAGTAGGTTGAAAAGAAATGAATTGGAGGAGTGTCTAATTTGATGGATAAAGGGTTAATATCTCCGGAGCAAATTAGCAGATTTACATAAAAAACTATACAGCACAGCACATCAGTAACCTGAATAAATATATAAAGTAACATGACAATCGGATTGATATTTTTTGAGTTATCTCATGCCAAAGGGATTGGAGGAATTTTCAATTTGAAGGATAAAGGGGGTTAATATCTCCGGATCAAATTATCAGATTTACACCAAAAACTATACAGCTCAGCACATCAGTAACCTGAACACAATTATAAAGTAACTTGACAATCCAAGCAATATTTTTCAAGTTATCAAATGCCAAAGGGATTGGAGGAATTTTCAATTTGAAGGATAAAGGGTTAATATCTCAGGATCAAAATAACAGATTTACACCAAAAACTATACAGCTCGGTACATAAGTAACCTGAACACAAATATAAAGTAACTTGACAATCCAAGCAATATTTTTCAAGTTATCGAATGCCAAAGGGATTGGAGGAATTTTCAATTTGAAGGATAAAGGGTTAATATCTCAGGATTAAATTATCAGATTTACACCAAAAACTATACAGCTCGGCACATCAGTAACCTGAACACAAATATAAAGTAACTTGACAATCCAAGCAATATTTTTCAAGTTATTGAATGCCAAAGGGATTGGAGGAATTTTCAATTTGAAGGATAAAGGGTTAATATCTTAGGATAAAAAAAACAGATTTACACCAAAAACTATACAGGTCGGCACATCAGTAACCAGAACACAAATATAAAGTAACTTGACAATCCAAGTAATATTTTTCAAGTTATTGAATGCCCAACGGATTGGAGGAATATTCAATTTGAAGGATAAAGGGTTAATATCTCGGGACCAAATCATCAGATTTACACCAAAAACTATACAGCTCGGCACATCAGTAACCTGAACACAAATATAAAGTAACTAGACAATCCAAGCAATATTTTTCAAGTTATCGAATGCCAAAGGGATTGGAGTAATTTTCAATTTGAAGGATAAAGAGTTAATATCTCAGGATCAAATTATCCGATTTACACCAAAAACTATACAGCTCGGCACATCAGTAACCTGAATACAAATATAAAGTAACTTGACTATCCAAGCAATATTTTTCAAGTTATCGAATGCCAAAGGGATTGGAGAAATTTTCAATTTGAAGGATAAAGGGTTAATATCTCAGGATCAAAATAACAGATTTACACCAAAAATTATACAGCTCGGCACATCAGTAACCTGAACACAAATATAAAGTAACTTGACAATCCAAGCAATATTTTTCAAGTTATCGAATGCCAAAGGGATTGGAGGAATTTTCAATTTGAAGGATAAAGGGTTAATATCTCGGGATCAAATCGTCAGATTTACACCAAAAACTATACAGCTCGGCAAATCAGTAACCTGAACACAAATATAAAGTAACTAGACAATCCAAACAATATTTTTCAAGTTATCGAATGCCAAAGGGATTGGAGGAATTTTCAATTTGAAGGATAAAGGGTTAATATCTCAGGATCAAATTATCCGATTTACACCAAAAACTATACAGCTCGGCACATCAGTAACCTGAACACAAATATATAACTTGACAATCCAAGCAATATTTTTCAAGTTATCGAATGCCAAAGAAATGGATACGGATGCCGGATGGACAGACGGACGGACGGACAGACAGATGGACAGACGGACGGACGACGGATGGCCACCCCGGATGCTGGCATTATGTGTACCATACATAGTATGGGTACACATAAAAATCATCGGGAACTTCATTGCATAATTTAGCAAGGGATGAGTAGAGCACTACCATGGCAACAGCGATATCTGTTGCTACTTGAGTGCTTTTGCATGTTAAATGTTTGGTCTGAACCGAACTGACAGTTTGAAAGCCTTATCGTGAAGCGTATAATTTTCTTGGCTGGAATTTATATTACATACGTTAAAACAAATTCTGAAAAAAAATAATTTAAGATCAGTAATCTTAGGGCAAAATGAAATTGCCAGAAAATTGATA
The DNA here is from genome assembly GCA_031216915.1 of Pictodentalium vernedei. Taxonomy (NCBI): domain Eukaryota; kingdom Metazoa; phylum Mollusca; class Scaphopoda; order Dentaliida; family Dentaliidae; genus Pictodentalium; species Pictodentalium vernedei. The sequence continues at coordinate 124,773,723 of CM062289.1, read as the reverse complement.
CTTATCACATTGTCTTTTGTACTCTGCTACTAGTCCATATCAAAAGTTCCTGCGACATTCATATTTTGAACATAGGGTGATGATTTGAATTACTGTTAGAGTAAATACATTTCAGCTGCATTACTGACACTGTGAGCCAGATGAAAATTCTTGTGTGAATGACTGAGCCTGCATATTTATTTTTTATTACATACAAGGTAGTCCCTCATAAAATAACAAACAAATATCATGTTATGAAAAGAATTTTTTTTCATTTTTCACCTCCCTGAAATATGGACAAAATTTGATATCACCTCAAATATGGCTGGACTGCCAGAGTCCTGATAGGCTACCTTGATCGTGTATGGAACCATGGACATACTGCATGCATTTACAGTTAGTTTGAAGGGATATGCTAATTACTTTGGATGATGTATGAAACCTGTACTTTGGGTCAAGTTTGGTTATGAACGCAAAGCCCATAAGCCTGCAGTGCAGTAGCAGCTCCAGTGATTACATGAACAAAGTATATAACCTGAGACGGGTGAAGCTTGTAGACTTTGTTCTGTGTCTATGCTACACACATACCATAATGAGACCCAAACCTGATGTAGCAATTTGAGAGACATGCCAATTCTCTGGAACTTGGCATGGGCAGTGAAGAGACCCCAAAGTCCATAGAGCCTGGAGAATTTATACTTTGAAGTTTTCTGTCCACCAACAAGTGTATGTACAAGTGTTTAAAAGTGAGGTCTTCACATAAAAGCTGATAATGCCACCTTGAGGTTCATTGTCATGTACACCAGTTCACACGATGTGTGTGCCTAAGTCTGTTGATGTATTGTGAACTGTCAATGATGACAAGCAGAGGTAAGAATATGCGCAGAATTGTCTACCACTGTGAGAATCCTTTAACCCTTTACAACTTTTAAAAAAAATTAATTAAATTTGGTATTTTCTGAAAAAAATTCTCACAATGTTTCAATAAAAGTATACAAACATGGATATCAGTAGAACCAGTTCTTATGATATCCATTTTTGTACGGTTTTATCAAGACATTTGTAAGAAATTTTATACTGTGGTAGGCTTAATTTGGTCAATGTCCTGTCTGTTTTTGGCCGCTATGTTACAGGGCTTGCCTTGAGTCGGGGCTGATCAGCCCAGGCCCCGAGATCAGCCCCGAGGAGCACTTGCTGGGGGCTTTTTTTCAAGCCCCGACATTTTCCACAAAAAAGCACTAACAATAATGGACAAAATGGAAAATCAGCCCCGAAAAGGCCCCGACCTCAATATGTGGGGGGCTTTTTTTAGGCCCCGACCATTTTACTCAAGGCGAGCCCTGATGTTAGGTAAAGGTTTAACAGTCAAAGGTTTAATTATGGTTGCTTTTCTGAATAACAGTTTCCAAAGATACATGAAATCCGAATGGAACATGCACAATTGTTCCCAATGGGAATGAAATTAAAACACACACATGTCAGTGAACTCAATATGAAGGCACATTTCTAGAGATGGGCGGTATTTGAATTTTGAGTTCGGTATCGGTTTCGGTATTTTTGTGTGGGCATACCGCGGTATCGGTTCGGTATTCGGTTTGTGACTTCAGATTCACTGATAGTACCAAATGGGGAATCCATGTCAGAAAAAATACAGAATAAGTTGTTCTTGTATCATTCTATCAAAGTGCTACACATGCCATTGTTGATGGGCTCAACACTGTCAATCAATTTTCTAAAACACAGATCATATCTACAGTAATTTGGTGACTTGTTCTAAATACGCCTTAACTTTTCAAGCTCACTTAAGGCGTCTGTAATCATAGAATGTGTGTCCTGAAGATGTCATCTTTTGGTGGGCCTGATGACAGTAGTAAAATTATCTGGTTAGTGATTTCTAGCCAAGTCTTGGCTGCCTGTTAAGGCAGCCAAGACTTGGCTAGAAATCACTGCTAAGCAACTGGACATGTACAGGTCGTAGACTATTGATAATTTAGTACAACTGCCCTGGTCCTTAAGGCTTAACAAAACTGAAAAATAAAATCAGGCACTTCTTTCATGAAAATGAACACTTCAACTGCTATCAGTCCTCATCAAGGCCTTATAAATAGCGAATGCACAGGGAAAATTGAAAATACCGTTGGTTTCGGTATTCAAAGATTGGGTCAGTTCGGTTTTTCGGTGTCCCCATGATATCGGTATCGGTTCGGTTTTTCGGTATACTGCCCATCTCTACACATTTCTGAAGACAACTGGTTGAATATCAGAGAATACGTATGCAGGGGGCAAGACTGTGCTTGAATTGAGGGAGGACCTTGTCCTATGAATAAGTACACCCTCTCCCACAAGAATCAGGAGTTATGAAGGGCTTTGTTGTGGGGAAACTGGTCAAATTTATTGTTTTCATTGGAGGCAAGCCTGCATCCCATCTGTGCATCAAAGGAACAGGGAGCACAGATCTGATCTGGGAGTGCCACCGGCTTGTACACACACACGTAAGGTTGATATTGGCTCTAGTCCTTAAGGGTGCCCTAACCCAATGTAATTGCTTTTTGGACTCAACAGTATGCCAGCATCAAATCCACCTGTTAGAGAAACAGGATGCACGGACTTGATCTGGGAATGCCGCCTGCTTAGGAATTGAGTGGAGAGGGAATGATAATGACACACTACCCTTGCCCAAAATAGTCGCAGGATTGACCAGTACCCGTGGTACAGAAGAAAAGATGTTTTTTGTTAATGTAGTTTGGGCAGCCTGAAGGGTTGCCAAAGGTGTCCGCACTTAACGAGTTGATGACCATGTACCAAGTGGTTTGATCCAATGATCTTCCATACATATACCAGCTGCGCTAATATGGAAAGAGTACCCAGAGTATGGCATGGGGTTTAATCTCAATCTGCCTAAAATATATTTTAGATAGCCAATAAAAACTTCTCTTGTTAACGGTGAGTCATCATTGGTAATGAAAAGTGCTCGGCCCGACTGAACCTTGATCTCACTTGGGTATATCTCTTCAGCAGGGCAAGTTCGGTGTCTCAACTTAAAAAGTTGACTGTGACTCCATGTCCGAAAGGGGTCGGTATTTGATGCTTTAATAAAAGGTAACACAGTTCTATTCCCCTCCCCCCTGCTCCCCCCCCCCCCCCCACACCTACTGAATTCGAAATTCAAGGTCATCGATAGCAAGGTCACCATCCTGAACTGTTTTGGTTTTAGACGTAAATTCTCCACATCTGAGAAAGCAGTTTGTAATAGGTCGGTGTAAGGGCCAAAAATCACAGCTTGAAGGAAATTAAAGATTTTGCACAAGATGGGAAATGTTAAAGGTAGATGAGGTTTCGTAGGAGTGTTGGTGAGCTTTTTGTAGCCGCGTAATAGAACTGGGATTTTTTGCATGGGAGTGTTGTCCCAAATGACCAGAGGATCGGATAGGCTTGCTTCAAGGAAACCATGCTTGATGCCAATGAGGTAAAGTTTGACAGAGAATTTCAGATGGTGCACAGAAAAACAGTAGCCAATAACATTTACCAGGTATTCCTCGGTTATGATGCAGAGAGGAGTGGTTGAAATGTTCATCTTTAGGAAACTATGAAAGGCATTATTTATTTATTTATTTATCTAATAGCGTTTAAGGTCCCATATTTTTGCACAATGGCTAATTATGAAAACATGAATATCAACTGAAGACCAGGGGTGAGTGTTAATAAGCCATGTTGCCCATTTTAGAGAGAGTTTGCACCTCCCAAGCATTGTTGACTGGGTCCTATTTTTCCAGTGAAACAGAGCCTGTTTACCGCAGTGAATGAAAGGCACTGAATCCAGAGTTGTAAACACTGTGGGTACTTTAGTTCAAAGCAGCTTTGACAGACTGTGTCAAATATTGATGACCTCTCAAAAAGGTGGCACTGGAACTGGATTTATTTATTTATTTATTTATTTATTTATTTATTTATTTATTTATTTATTAAGGTTTAATGACACTTTAACATCCAAGGTCATATCGTGCGGTGACAGTTTTACAGATGGAGGAAGCCAGAGTACCCAGAGAGAACCACCGAGCAACGACGAGCAGCTGCCAGCTTCCCAACATCATAACTCAGCACTGCAGCACAGGCAGGATTAGGTTGGTTGAAGATGTGCACCATCGACGTGCAGTACGTCTTAGTACACGGCATCATCGTGCCCCCATGTTGAGAATCGGGGTTAAGTGCCCAAGGACACAATGCGGGATTCCAAATCGATTGCTCAGACGGTCACCCATCCAAGGACTAACTGGGCTCGACGTTGCTTAACTTCGGTGAACTGATAATCGGTTATAGCAACACCACCGCACCCCACTGGAACTGGATTCTGGATGGCAAAAGGTGCTAGTTCCCGAAAGCAGTCCATCTGAAATCGTGAAAGAAATTTCATTCCGCTTTCTGGCTGCTTGGAGTACACTGCAAAGTTGTTCATTGCAGCACCGAAGTCAAGTTTTCATATGAGCGTCATAGAATTTTGATTTTTGCACAGCCCTTTCTAATGATTGCAATGGTGGACTGATTGTCACAATAGAACAAAAGGTGTCTGCACAGCCACTGGTTGCCCCAGAGAATAGCCGACACTAAACTAGGGTACAACTCGTGTAATGCCATAGAGGTTGAATCGTTAGTGGACATTTCCTGAAGTTGCTCAGGCCATTCTCTCTGGCACCACTGGCCATTACTGAAAATGCTAAAACCTTTACTCGAAGAGGCATCGGGGAACAACCCTATGCCTGCACATTCAGTGATAGTATCTTCAAGAAAAGAAACATCATTCCACCTACGTAAAAAATTTTCAACATGAGGAGAACTAGTTTAAATTCTGTGTTTATAGTCTTCCAATGGAATAAGCCTGAATGCCAGTGGACAGAGTGATAAGGTAGGACACAAAAGATCAATGAGGGATAATGCATCAACTTGCAAAATTCATATTACCCAGAAGAAATAGTAAATCTCGCTTTGGTACAATATATCTTGACCAGGAATCTGTCAACAGTTTTAATTAACCTGTCTAGTTTGTTTTGAGGAAGAGGGGCTTCCCACTTTACACACTCTAAACATTATACTAAGATATTCTAAACAAGTGACAGGGCCCATTGTTTTCTGTGGTACAATGGGGATGCCAAGAGAGCCAAAGAGATGGGTCAATAGAGCCATTGTGCATTCTGATGTGGAGTCTGCAGGGTCCACAGTGAGGAAATTATCTAGAAGGTGTAAGATGCTTTGGATGTGATACTTGTTTGTCACTATCCAACATACTACCACAGAAAGTTGATCAAATATTTTGGGACTGCTTCTACTGCCAATCTGTTTGTTTGTTGGTGGTTAACGTCACATATTTATGCACCATGGCTAATCGTGACACAACATGGAGATGAAGTCAAGTTTAGTCAATCGTTGATCAACATGTCGCCCATTTTAGAGGACTTTCACCCCAAGCATTGGTGACTGGGTCCTATGTTACTAGTAAAGCGGAACTGGTTTACCACAGTAAACAAGTGCTGCTTACTTCCCGGGTTCCCACGGGGACTACTGCCAATCACTTTTGTATTTTCCGAAATGTCACCACAAATTCCCCAATAGTCAAATTTCTCTGCAATAACACATCCATTTGTTTCAGGCGAAAACTTAAATTGTCAACTTCAGATGTTTGCAAATCCCCCAGATCATAGTTTGGAATACACAGACAGGCAAGATTTACATACTTCCCTTCTACTATGCATATGTGATTGATGGAGAAATGATTTCAACCTTGGACACACTTTCTGAGGCAATACCTTCTCTGAATGGTGTCCCGTAGCCATACTGAGGCCAGAGTACAGTGAGATGATACATTTGCCGACCCATCCCCAATGAATCAATGCCTTGCTGGTACCTGGTGTGGTTTGGAACTAAGCTTTGTTGGTTGTTGAAAAAGGTCCGGGCATCGATAATTGTAGATGCAGCCCTCAAAATTCACTTCAGCAATCTGCACAATTGCTGGCCTTCGGCAACTAAATGCCATAGCAGATTAATGAAATTATCGGCTTGGTGTAACATTGACTGTTTGGAATGGTATATGTCGTTAACAATAAACAGCTGTCTTCACCATTAAGAAATGCACTTCAGGGGACACCCCCTCTTATATTCTCCCTCAGCGACACCTTCAGCATTGGGTCTGAAACTAGAGAGCCCAAATATCAACCATAGGAACTTGACTTGAACAAACTTGAAGGATGTTGTATACTAAATATCAAAAGATTCTGACTGGTGGCTCTGAAGAATTTTTTTTTGTTGAGAATCCTACCATTTTGCACCACCACCCCTCCCCCCCCCACCCCTCACAAGAGAACTCACATATCAATTCAAGGACTTTATTTGAACAAACTGAATCTGAACCCTCAAAGGATGCTGTATACCAAATATCCCAAGTATATCAAACCACATCCAATGATGTTGTAGCTGGAATGAAATCACTAGTATATTTCCTGCTCAAGGCTTTTGCTCTCAGAAGACTGCAGCAAATACTAGTGTGATATGTGTTCACAAGCAGCATTGGGGGAATAAAAAGAAAGGGGAGCCCATCATGCTCCCTCTATCGGTTGGATAATACTCGTGCCTGGAATAGACGTGCATGCATCTTTATTAATTTTTGGAAGATTTTCCACCCCGCATGAAGCTTATTCCAGTCTGCATATTTATTTTATTTTTGTGTATTAGAATTTTAGTAGGCATGTTTTTTGTCACAAGTTTACATGTGAAAAGGATAAAATTGCCACAAAGGAGGCAAAGTGGGGGACGTTTTAAGACTGGAACCCCAAACCAGGCATCCACCCATATCTGGTGTCTTGTTTATGGATAACAGATAAAAATATAACAACACAAATTGTTTATTTGAGGCCAATAACTCTAAACAGTTTTCTTTCAATAATGGTGGTCATCGAACTTAAGGTAGACAGTTTCCCCCAAAGAGTTATATACCAAAAAAAAATTGATATTTGGTTACTAATGTTTAAGTTATTCCATAAACAAGCATTACATAATACTTTTTAACAAAGGGCAATAATTCTCATGACTTTCATCGAATACTGATGGTCATCGAACTTGACGTAGACGTTGTTGCTATAGTGACATATTCCAAAAAGAAATGAAATCCGTTTTTTATTGTTAAAGTTATGCCATAAACAAGCATTAGACTCCATTTTTTATTAAACAAAGGGCAATAACTCCAATAATTCTCATCGGATATCGCTGGTCATGGAACTTGATGTAGACATTGTTGCTAATAGAGACACAATCTGTTGTCTAGTGTTCAAGTTATGACATCAACAAAGTTCGGTTGGATAGACAGTCGGATAGACAGACAGATGGACAGACAGAGCTCTATGCTATATCCCTCCGTTACGGGGGGGAGGGGATAATAAATATGATCGGGGTTGAAATTACATGTTATGTGGGCACTCTTTCTGGCAAAGATTATTTTTTATCGACTCTACGATAAGTTCCTAGCCCTAGTGGGCACATGGAAGCAAATGTTACTTTTTAGGTGTTAAAAAGCCTGACAACTGTTAATACCTGATAGCAAAATAATATTTAGAAACAAGCACATATCAGGGTTCATACACTTTCCAGAGAATCAAAATTCCATGACTTTTCCAAAAAATTCCATGACTGGGTTAGTTCGCACCCCAACAGAAAAGCTTCATTTTTTTGCATAATTTTTGCGCAAGTTGCGCGTAATTTTTGCACAAAATCAGTCCCTTTTAAACCTGGCTACGAATTCCATGACTTTTCCAAAACTTTAACCCTTCCAGCCCATTTACCAAAACTTTTCAAGGCCCTTGAATTTTTTTTCAAAATTCCATGACTTTTCCAGGATTCCATGACCTGTACAAACCCTGACATACGTTTGCTTCTGGAATATTAGTTAACTACATACTAGTTGGGCCTAGTCCTGAAGAAGGGCGTGGTGCTCTACATATATTATTTTATCAGGAATTGAACTAGAAAGTGTTTTAGCACACTAAAACATATGTCTTCCCTTCCCTTCTATTTTATGCACTACAAATGATATATACATAAAAATATTGACAATCATACCAGATATGTAAGGTCTAGCTCTAAAGAGAAATAAGTAAATAAGTAAATACAATTACTCCCTATTTAAAGTACATAAATCTGACCTTGAGGTCAAGGTCACATGAAGGTCATGATGACATGTGGTCTCATTGTGATACATCCACATGTCAATCATCTAAGTCCTAGGTCAAAAAACAAAAAAGTTCTGATCTGGACAATTATTCCCTATTTGAAGTACATAACTTTGACCTTGAGGTCAGAGGTCAAGGTCACATGCTGTTCATCAAGGTAGCAGACATGCGGTTTCATGGTGACACACCCACATGTCCAAAAAAAAAAAAAATCTGGTCTGGACAATTACTCCCTATTTAAAGTACACAAATTTAACCTTGAGGTCAAGGTCACATGAAGGTCATGATTACATGTGACATGCGGTCTAATTGCGATACATCCACATGTCAAATATCTAAGTCCTAGGTCAAAAAACAAAAAAGTTCTAGTCTGGATAATTATTCCCTATTTGAAGTACATAAATTTGACCTTAAGGTCAGAGGTCAAGGTCATATGAAGGTCATCGAGGTAGACGACATGCGGTCTCATGGTGACACATCCACATGTCAAATAACCATGTCAAAAACAAAAACAATTCTGGTCTGGACAATTACTCCCTATTTGAAGTACATAAATTTGACCTTGAGGTCAAGGTCACATGAAGGTCACAATGGTATGCGACACACCGGCTCATGGTGATACATCCACGTGCCAAATATCTAAGGCCTGGCTCAAAAGACAAACAAGTTTTTGTCCGGACAAAGTTTCCTTGAAAAAAGCACAAATTTGACCTTCAGATCAAAGGTCAAGGTCACATGAAGGTCACAATAGTACGCTACACACCGGCTCATGGTGACACATCCACATGCCAAATATCTAAAGCCTGACTCGAAATACAAAAAAGTTCTTGTCCAGACAGTTTCCCTTAAAAAAGCACATAAATCTGACCTTCAGGTCAAAGGTCAAGGTCACATGAAGGTCACTATGGTACACTGCACACTGGCTCATGGTGATACATCCACATGCCAAGTATCTAAGGTGTAGGTCAACAGACAAAAAAGTTATGGCTCGGACAAAGTTTGTATGAGAAGAAGGAGAAGAAGAAGAAGAAGAAGAAGAATATGCACTAAAACAATATGTCTCCCTTCTGGGAAGGGGAGACATAATTATGGGTGCGGTGCTAGTTCCTAAATATTATATTGTTAGAAAGTATTACAAATGGCCCTGTGTTGTGACATTCCATCCGGATCGTTGACTTAAAACATTTCCGACATTCCATCCAGCATTCCTCCCACTGTACAAGTAGAGCAAGTACTAGTAGACCTGAAAAGGTCTCTCACTATAAAATTAGTGGGAATGGATACAATTCAAATACAAATCAAACTGATGTACCATTAATATTGGTTTATGTCAAATTATTTTGCAGATGGAAGTTTTGGAAACATGTGTAACACAATCCCCTTGAATGCAAGACGCTTTTCGACAGACTATGTATCCACCCCCACTCTTTTTGCCAGAGTACCCATTCAACATTACTGGTACATAGCAACTAATTATTTGACTACAATTGTCAGATCTGCTGGTCAGTATAGAAACTTCATGACAACAGAGACAATAAACCAGTCACAACTAGAGGTACTGTGAGCAAACTCACAAAGTGATACCCCCCACGCCTGAAATGTATAAGTTAGATTATCTCCCCTTGAAAATGTCAGAATGGAATTATATTGCTTCATGCACACCTTCATATGTCGTTCTTCCATTCTGTAAAGTTTCATGAAAATTCTTCAAACGGTTTAGGAGGAGTTGCGCTTACAAGGATGGACAGATGGTATAAGTTAGATTATCTCCCCTTGGAAATGTCAGAACGGAATTATATTGCTTCATGCACATCTTCATATGGAGTTCTTCCATTGTGTAAAGTTTCATGAAAATTCTTTGAACGGTTTAGGAGGAGTTGCGCTTACAAGGATGGACAGACGGACAGATGGACAGACGGATGGACAGGGTATTCCCTATATACCCCCAAACTTTGTTGGGGGGGGGGGGGGGGGGGGTTATAAAAATAGTCCCTAATCACATACAGGATGTTGGCTGCTCACATCCTTTTTGTAGGTAAAACAGTAGTATAGTAGTTCACTGATGTAAAGAAGCACTGTTCTACTACTAATTGCCAGGACCTCAAGTGGTAGATATATTATCAGTAGCATTAAGTTTCCTTCAAATAAATAAATAAATAAATAAATAAATAAATAAATAAATAAATAAATAAAAGTGTCGATGACACTGTAGATTAACTTGACTGTGTGTTGTGTTTGGATATGAAAGGGATAATATGCAATGTTTATGAAAGGATTATGAAATATGACAACAATTATGATAATGGAGAATATATTAATTTCTGTTTCCTGTATGCTATGTTTTTAATAAAATAACTTGAGGTGTATTTATTGAGGTTTAAGGTCACATATTTATGCACAATGGCTAATCATGACCGTGACAGTTTTACGGGTGGAGGAAGCCGGAGTACCCGGAGAGAACCACCGAGCAACGACGAGCAGATGCCAGCTCCCCAACATCATAACTCCACACTGCAGCACAGGCAGGGTTAGACTGGTTGAAGATGTGTACCATCGACGTGCGGTATGCCTTAGTACACGGCGTCATCGTGCCCCCACACAGGCAATGGGGATGAAGTGTCTCACCCAAGGACACAACGCGGTTGCCGCAGGTGGGATTTGAACCGAGCACCTCTCGGCTTGCAGCCTGCACCTCTACCTACTGAGCCACCGCACTCCCCAACTTGAGGTGTAAACTGTACTACAGAATTGAGGGGTGGATTAATATGTCCCCCACACTTAATGAATGTCAACCAAAGTTGCCAAGTTACAGCGAAATTATTCCAAAACAAGCCATCCTATCAAGTTACAAAGAAATCCCTTCATAAATATGGCCTGTAGAGTGTACTAAAGGTTTTCGGGCTTCGGGCCTGAGAAGCCATCATGGTTGACTTATTGTAACCGAAAGGGGACGTCCTCATGTAGACATACTGAGTCATCCTACCAAGTTACAATGAAATAAATCCCTTCATAAATACAACCTGTAGTCTGTGCTAAAGGTTTTCAGGTTTTGGGCTTGGGCAGCCATAAAAGGTTGAACGATCACAATCAAAAGGTGACATTCTCATCTAGACATGACCTCAAACCTGCCTATGGAATTTTGTGATGATCTGACAAGAACTACAGAGTATAGCCTGTGCTGAAGGAAAATTTGAACAGACTCCCAGACTTCTGCATGCGTTATGGCATTACCTTATCTTGACTTTATCAAGTTAAGCTAAAAATTAAATAAAAAATGCAGAAAATCTTTAAAAAAAAATAGAATGAAAAGTAACAAGAGCAACGCTAACGCATATGCTGATGCTCCCGAAGGTAGCAAAGTCGGACTTGCATGTAAATAAATAAGTTCTGAATGTTTGAAGAGAATTGGTTCATCCAAACAACTTTGAATGAACAGAATTAAAAAACACTATGATTCTTGTCATCCATATGAATATGAATATATCGATATGTAGTAGGTTAAAATGACATGCAAACCTGCCCTGCAAATACTGGGCAGTACAGAAATAGTGGAGTAGAAAAAATTGGGATAGTGGACTGAAAAAAAAATGGGCAGCACTTCCCCCATAGGCATTGGCCAGTAAGAATAAAGCCGAAATTGACATCCATATTTCTACGGTTATATTGATATGTGGTTTAAAATGACATGCAACCTCCCCTGCAAGCACTGGGCAGTACAGAAATAGTGGAATAAAAAAAAAAAATCGGGCAGCACTTCCCCTATAGGCACTGGACAGAAAGAACAAAGCTGAAATTGGGAAATTTGTGATTTTTTAAATAAAAAAAAGGCATAACTCTCGCAAGAATAGTCAGAGTGAACGTCCAAATCGAACTTGACCTGTATTTTGACATTAGTAATAAGAAAATAAAATTTGAAATCGATTGGTGCAGTAATACAATTTTAAATGGTCTGGAACCAAAATCACTATAATTCTTGTCATCCATATTTATATGGATGTATTGACATGAAGAGGTTAAAATGTCATGCAACCTCCCCTGCAAGCACTGTGCTGCAGAAAAATAATGAACAAAAAAAAAACTATTGGGCAGCACTTTGCCCTATAGGCTATGGTACAATTTATCTTAGAAAAAGAGTCCAAAAAACAAACAGGGGCCATAACTCTACCAAACATGAATGGACAAAACGCTAGGTATGAGGGCATCTATTCCCCAAGCTGCCCTATTACCATACCAAAGAACATTAAAATCCGACAACTGACACTCGAGTTATAATACAAAATGTTCATATGGACGGCCGGACAGACGGATGGGCAGAAGGACGTACAGACGGACAGAGACCTCGACTATATACCCCCTCAAAAATTTTTCGGGGGCACAACATGTAGATGGAATTTGAAAGTCATGTGAACAATGCTATGTCAAGTATTTGTATTTCATCAAGCAACAGATAACTTGAACGCAATTTTCAAATCTGCTGGTCAGTACAGACTCTTCATGACAACAGATACAATAAGCCAGTCACAAAAATAGTCCCTCCCATATACAGGGTTTTGCCTGCCGAGGTAATTTTTGTAGGTAAAACAATAATAGTTCCCTGATGAATATAAGCACTGTTCTACATGTAATTCCCATGAACCAACAAGGTAGATATATCATTAATACCATTCAGCTTCCTTCAAATAAATAAATAAACAAGAGGCCTCAGGGGGCTTGAGGGTGCTCACCTGAGATGGTAGTCCAAATATCAAACCAGGGACTTGACTTGAATAAGCTGCATACGCCCCTCCTAAGAAAAGCATATACTAACTAGATGAAGCGATTGTGCCCACACAATCGCTTCAGGATTTTCCTTCTATTTTCAGTTCCTGCAGTTTTACATCCCAAAATTGAGATAAACGCATAAAAAACCAGATTTTTTTTATTTTTGTTCGGAAATTTTCGAAGTCCCAAACAAAATATTTTCAGACTAAAATTTTTTTTTTTTTAAATTGACCAAAACGCATAAAAAACCAAAAAACTAATTCCCGGATTTTGGTCCCAAATTTTCCAAGTCCCACCAGAACCTCAAATTTTCAGCTTAAAAAAAAAAAAAAAATTTGGTCTTAAAATTGACCAAAATGTATAAAAAACCAAACAAGAGGCCCCAAGGAGCCTTAATTGCTCACCGATCAAAGTGGTTCAAAGAAGTATTTGGGGTCACATTCAGTTGGACATGGTTCATCAACACTACAAAGGAATGAAGTCATGAGAGACAAATTTTATGAACTGGGGACATGGCTTGAACAAACTCAAATCTTATCCCCCTAAGGATGCTGCATACCAAATATCAAAAGCATTCATCTGCTAGATCTGAAGAAGAAGATTTTTAAAGAACATTCCTCATTTTGAGCTAAGTTATCATCCGGACTCCCACAGTGAGCCCAAATATAGACCCAGGGACTTGGCTTTAACAAACTTGAATCTCACCCCCCTAAGGATGCTACACACCACATATCATAATATTTCTATCGATTTAGCTGGTCCTAGCATGCCCCTGGTGGCTAGAATCAGCGTAAAATGCAATGCAAAAAGGTTCTATCTCCAAAATAGTTGTTTTTGTTCGAGCCAGAGGGTTCTATCTCCTGACCCAATAGAAAGTCCAAAAAGTATCATGTGACCAAAGTTTGACGAATGGCTACCTATGAATGTCGAGAAAACAACAACTATGAGGTAAAGTCTAAAATTTCGACGTTTTGTCGCTCAATTCTACTCATAAACTATTACAAAGAACGTGTGGAACTCCATTCAAAAAACGACCAGCAATTACCGACGCGAAATCGACCTGAAATTCCACAAAGACGGCCTTTTTTGACGAAATGGAGATAGAACACTCTGGTTCTAACAGAAGGACTGTTGGAAATTCATGTCGCCCTCACATTTGGAGATAGAACATTATGGCTCTCACGTGATTACACATTTTCTCAATGAATAGTTATGGTAATAAAATGATATTTCAATCAAAATGTGCAGTTTGTTTTATTCCAACGCCCATCTTTCACATCGCGGAATCTTGTTCCACGCTGCCAGGGCATAAAGAGTCTTGAATGTGCGTTCTGAGACAAATATTTGGGAAACCCATTTCATCTATTTGTAGCCAGGGGGGGGGGGGGGGGGGGGGGGGGGGGGGGGGGGGGGGGGTCCCGATTAAACTCTTGGCATTGTTTGAAGTCAGTCCAATACATAGCACAAAAGAAGGGGTGGACAAAACAGATAAATTTAGAAGCAGGTCTGATAACAAAAGGATCAGGGATTCAAATTTGAAGTGTCCAGCAGTCCTCACCCGAGGAGTCGGTCATAACAGTCCCAGAATCGATGAGAAAGGAGTTTTGGTCCTTATTTTTCAAAGATTTCCCGGGGGAAGACCCCCCCCCCCCCCCCAATCCCCCAGTCCCCCACTGCCGAAAGGGGATACCCTCCCTCATGCTCATCCCCCACCTCCCCGCTGCACGGCTCGCTATCATACTGCCAGCATAATTGGCACCTTCTGTGGATACACCTTGATAGCACCCCCCCCCCCCCCCCAATATGTTTTCATTGTTACGCGCCTGTTTTGTGCAGATAACACCCACACCCTCGAATTTGTGTTAAAATGTGGTAGGCCTACCTCAATGGGCTCTCCCAGGAAGTCGTCAGTGCAAAGGACTTGTTATGTGAAAATCGATCTATCGGGCTTTGGGGTATTAGTTGGCCAACGGAACATTCCCGGTGTCATTTATTTATTGGTGTTTGATGCCACATATTAATGCACAATTTCAATCGTGACAAAACATGGAGATAAAGTCAAGTTTAGTCAATCGTTTATACCAAATGCTGCCCATTTTAGAGGAATTCCTCCCCAAGCATTGGTGACTGGGTCCTATTTTACCAGTAAAGCAGAACGTGTTTACCATAGTAAACAAGCACTGCCTCACTTCCCGGGGTTCCCACGGGGAATACCCGGTATCAATGGGCCACAAATGTCCGGTCATCATACCATCAATTAGTGTGGGTAGCCTTTCAATAATTTAATGCTGCATCTGAGACCTCCTGATGTCTTGTTTTAGAAATGGTATCAGGGCCATGTAGACAATATCTGCGAGTGCAACCTAATATTGCTTCCCAGTGACTTGGTGAACCTCTCGAATTTAGGGGGGGGAGGGGGGGGGGGGGGGGGGGGTGCTGGTTTGTCTCTGGTTGTAAGGACTGGTGGCAACTTAAATAACAGAGTATAGTATACACCAGCTTGGGCAATTATGTGTGCGTTTTTACTTCTGAGTCCATTCGTAAGTGTGTGCATGTGTGTGCATTTTCCATGTTCAAGTGAACGATAATGAAATCTTCGTATAAAGGAAATTTTACTTGGAACTTTCAGTACCATTAGGATAACAAAAAGTCCATTTTAAACACAATTTGCATGCACAGACCCATGAGCGACAGTACGAATTATGCAGCAGCAAGGATACTCTTGTTTGATAATGGACAGAATTATCATGCATCCTGTGCTATTTTGTCTCTCCATTAACTTCGATATAGGAAGATAATAGATGCACGAAAAACGTATTGAACAGAAATTTTCAACTCCGGGACACTCATGTGTCCAGGAGGTTGACAATATACACTGTCATAATCAGAGAGCCTTCAATCTAACAGAAGTGTTCAGCCCTCTTGGTTTAGTAAGACTGCTTTCGAATCTTAGACCCAAATCAACTCGAATTGTGCAGATGAGGTCAGATAATTTTTATGATTTCCAAAATGCATCTAAACACCTTAAATTATGTAAAATCCCATTTACACGGGTTAAACATTTAGTTGTGGAAGCAGACAAGCCCAACAAATGTGCCTATAAAACGAGTTTCGCCAGCTCAGATTTTGTTGAGGTTAATTTGACAGCCCCAAGCAGACGGCAACAGGTTCACGACCTCCTGCCAGTGCGGGTGATCAAAAAATGTAAAAAGCTACCAAAGGAAAAGGTCACTGACATTAAAAGCACGATGAAATGGATGCCATCAATCGATAAAGAATACTATGAGGTCATTTTCCGGGTTAAGAAGTAAATGTCTTCTCGTTCGGTGTTAGTCAGAATTGTCTAAAGTCACGACCAACTCTTTCATTTTGTTTAGCAGAACTTTGCAGTTGATCATAATATATTGGAAGTATGTGAAACACTTTCACGTATACTTTACTTGTTGGGTACAAGATTGCCACCTTTATACATTTAATTTCCACTGTAGCTTGAAGGCAATCATATGCGATTCCTTATTGAAACATGTTTAAATGTTTAAGATGTTTGCGTCACTGGCGTTCATGATAAAGCTCCAATCAGTTTGGAAAGATGAAGTAACTCCTTGATAGCTTGATAGATCAATGGCACACTTTCCCTGAAACTTTTAGTAACATGGCTATTTTTTCGATGCTGCATCGATCATATAAGCATCGTTGACAAAGGCAACGCAAGATAGTGGCCGAAAGCTCCGCAATAGGTGGGTTATTAACCCTTTACCAACGTGGATAGCAGACGACACTAAGTCTGCAAACAAATTTTTTGAATAACTAAAAATTTTCATTTTTTGTCTCACAAACACAGCTGATGATCCCCTTATTGGAACGAGCTGAACAGGCTCTTTCAAATGAGGGGTCATAAGCTATGTTTTTGAGACAGAAAATGAATACATAATATCATTTTAACGGCAACTTTTGTGAAAAGCGCTGGCCAGTTTTCGCTATTACCTTGGGTAAAGGGTTAATCCCGATCATTGTCTTCTATCTTCGTCTACAATACGCAACATTTTCACGTTCCAGCATTTAAACTCCGTTATAGAGTCCGCAGTTAATTACTGTTCCGTTGTTTCAATTTTTGCTTAGTTTGTTGAAAAATGTCTTATGTCCAGTTAGGACATTTTTGTTTTGGTCAAATATTCCCAGCAAGCCGACTGGGACGCCGGGAGGAAAACCGGATGATGAGAACAGATCACATTCCGCATATTTGCCCGAAAAATGTAGTGGTCCAGCAGCCATGTTTTCCTTGTAAGCCTGCGCTTTAGTCTTGACTGGAACATTTAGGTTGTTACCTCAACCTCTTGCTGCTCTGCTGGGAAATAACAAATGGGCGTTACGACTGATAGGTTCTAGTTAATACCACAAACGTCGCTGCACTGGTATCCAAAATAGCAATAAGTTTCAATAAGACCAGGAACAGCGGAGCTGGGGGGGGGGGGGGGGGGGGGGGGGTGTATAATATACTCACCCACGTTTTTCCCCCAATTATGGGTACCCCAACAGGACAAATTCTGACATAGCGTTCACAAGCCGTACGACAACATTGACTAGATAGATAATAAATGTTTCTATCAAAACTAGCAACCTATTTCTGTCGATGCTGCCATATATTTTATTGAGATATTGTATGTTACAAGTTTGCAACTAGTCATAATAAGCACAGAATATAGTTACAGTAAAACTAGTCGAAAGTTAGACCTAAAGTTCATAATACAGTTTTTTTTAGTTTTAGTACGTCCTTTGGATGTACCAAACCTCAAAATTATATTGTGGACTTTGGTTAAATTTTGGACCATGGTAAAACGAGCACATATGTTCCCTTTTTGGATTTGGAACATTTTGTTCCGTATTTAAGACAAACGCGATGAGAAGAGTACCACTTCCCCCCCCCCCCCTCTCCCACCCCCATTGCCCACTAACAGATTTCCATCCCCAGGCGGTACCCAGGGATTTGGAGCTTCCACGGTCTTGAATCAAACTGAACTATAAGTATGGGTCCTATCTCATTTGGGGTCTGTTTCTGTTTCTTTTTTCTATTGATATTCAACTTAAATAGTAACAGCTATAGAATTTGCCCAGACACCCACCTACATGACGGCAAGGTAATAGGAACATTTGCCCCCACTGTCATCGTGGCTCCGGTGCCCTGGCCAGCAAAACAAACTGCTGGAAGTTGAGTTGTGTTTGTTGAACTTTGTTAAGTTCATATTTCAGCGATAAAAATAAATTTATGTGTTGATATCGTGGTGTGATTTTCTGCATCCCTGAAGGAAACTACATCGGCGCCAGGCATATTCACACCTGTGTCGTGAGAGGATGTTCTTATCGAGCAGCTTGTGTTCGAAAACTGTGATGTAGAACAAAAAAGTACATATACATACACGCAATGGAATTGCAACTCCCCAATATCACGCAGTACCATACTGAATGTTGCATAAAATCAGTCACTTGCCACTAGGGCCGTCTGGAGAAAATCCGAGCCCCGGCGGAGGGATTATCCGGAGTCCTTGGTTACTGTTGAAGCCTTTCCTGGAATCCTAGTCGAAGTTTCGACTAGATTCTAGGAAAGGGCTCTAAAACTGAAAGTGAAAGTTTGTAGCTTAGTGCGCCAGCAATACACCGAGATTAGCAAAACTTACATTATAATTGTGCTTCACAAAACCGCAAATTCCGGTTTTGTGAATGCACAAATATAGCGGTAGTTTTGGAAACCGGGCCCGGCATTATTGGGGCCGCCGCCGATTTTCCCTAACTCTGGCTAATTGGTTTAAGGCAGGATTCTCTTACGCGCGGGTCCTTAATTCACTGCAAGTCCAAAATAGACGTGCTGTAAAGGACTCACACGTAAAATAATCCTGCTCTTAGGCAATTCGGGAAAATCGGCGAGCCACCAATAATGCCAGGCCCTGGGTATTACTACCCCCCCCCCCCCCAACGGCCCTGCGTGTCCAATAAAACCCCCTCTCCCTGCTTCTCCCCACACCCGACCCACACGTTATTGCATATTTCCAACCAACCCACAATAAACTGCTGCCGCATTTTAGCACGCACCCAAATTGGGTGGCTGAGGTAAACCATAATGTTCTATCTCCAAGTGCACTATGGTCCGGACACAAAACAACAGTTTTGTGTGTAAAAGGTTCTATATCCAAACACATTTTTGTATTTTTAAAAACAATGAACGAGTCAATAGCTGTAAATTTCCATATATAGTGAGAAATAAGCCAACTCGAACAATGGACACCATGATCACCACCTCAAAATACATATTACTATGGTAAATCCGGTCACGAAACTCAAACCCCGTTTTCCACAAAAATGAAAATTGGGAGATAGAACCTTTTGGTTCTCACGCGACGAAATATCAAAAGATTCTGCCTGCTGGATCTGGAGAAGATTTTTTAAGAAATTTGCCTGAAATGCATGTTCGAATTTGGGCTTCTATATGGAGCCCAAATATGAATCCAGGGGGGCCGATTTAAACAAACTTGAATCAGACCCATACCAAGATGATGCATACCAAGTATCAAAAGATTCTGCCCACTGGTTCTGTAGAAGAGTTTTTAATAATTTTTCTATAATTCATACGGTGCTATCAGAGTTATGCCCCATACAGAGCCCCCAAGGGATGTGGTCATTTCATTTGAACAAACATGAATTGCCATATAGTAATGAACATCCACATTAAGTGTCCTGAAAATCGGACCAGTGGTTTCAGAGGAGAAGTCGTTTGAAAAATGTTCACGACGCTGGACGGACCACGACGACAGACGATGCTGGTCGACAGACGGCAAGTGATAAGTTTAGTTAGCTTCATTGAGCTAAAAACTAATTTCCGGATTTTGGTCCAAAATTTTCCAAGTCCTACCAGGACCTCAAATTTTCAGTGTAAAAAAAAAAAAAAAAAATTGTCTTAAAATTGACCAATTGGCTTCTGAGGTTCCCACAGGGCAGCAGGAACTAAAAATTCTCAGTGCCGTGCAGTTTTGGAGATATAGACGTTTTCAGTTTTTTCTATTTTTGGCTCCTGAGGTTTCCACAGGGCTGCAGGAAAATGTTCCAAAGATGTTATATGTAAAATATGAAAGCTTTTGGAGCAGTGGTTTCGAAGGAAACGATTCTTTTAATTTTTTCCCATTGCCCATAGTGTTAAAAAATGCTGACTCAGCATCAAAGTCCCGAAAAAATACCTTATGACAAAACCGATGGCAATTTTATATTACCATTCCTTTCTGTTGGTCCCAAGGAAGCCTCACACCAAATAAAAATTCTCAGTGCCATGCCGTTTTGGGGATATGGACGTTTTCATTTTTTTTCAATTTTTGGCTCCTGAGGTTCCCACGGGGCTGCAGGAGAACAATTTTGGGCATAAATTAAGTACTTATAACCCAATAATACCTCATTAAATTTGATTCAAATTGGCCTCTTGGTTCAGAAAATAGAAATTCTGGGCGGGGCAAATATTCTTGCCCCTCTCAGAACAAAGGCAAATATTGCCCGTCAAACTTCTCTTGAACAAACTTGAGTCTACACCTTAAGTGGAAGCTGCATACCATATATCAAGTCTCTGCTATGGCTGGTTCACGGGAAGAGTTTTTTTTAAATTTTGTGCATTTTGGCCCCACCCCCTCCACAATATGAGCAGAAACAGAATTTGAAGAAGAACCCAAATGTTTCTATATAACTGTTACTCATGTGAATTTTCATTGAACTGCAGCCAGTGGCTTGGGAGAAAATGACCCAAACACCACCTTCACGCCATATGACGGACGACAGACGATGGACAAAAAGTGATCAGAATGGCTCACCCTGACTTTCACTCAGGTGACCTAATAAATAAATAAATACATTTTATTGTGAAAATTTTTAAGGGTAAAATATGTAATTCAAAAATCTTGATGAATAAAAAAAAATAAATACAATTCAAGCGAATGTAAATAAATAAAAAAATTAAATAAATGATAAATTCAAATAAATCGAAATAAATAGAGAAAATCTAGGACAAACATATGAAAAGTACTATAGAAATCTAATTTGAAAGTATGTGAAGAATGTTATGTGTAGTATGTGTACTTTATCAAGCAACTGATTGCTTGATCATAACTGAGTGTCAAATGTGCTGGTGGGGACATCAATTTCGTGACAACAACAGAGGCAATCCGCCAAACACCAAAATCTCTGCTGCCCACATACAAGGTGTTGGCTTCCGGAGTCCTTATTACAAATAAAACAATACTAGTCCACTGATGTAAACAAGCAATGTCTTACTTGTAATTCTCTGGGAACCCACAGGGTTAATATCGTGCCTGGGATGCAACAAGGTACCACATGCAATGCAGAAGCATTGCGGATGGCACTTCAATGCATTTAATTAAATCTAATTTTAAAATCTTGTGTGAACAATGTTGTTTAAAGTATTTGTACATCATTAAGCAACTCATTGCTTGACTACAATTGAGGGTCAGATGTACTGGTTGGTACAGCGACTTCTTAACAACAGAGACAATCAGCCAAAGTCAAACTTCCTGCTGTCCAGATACAAGGTGTTGGCTGCCCAAGATCATTTTACAAGTAAAACAATAGTAGTCCACTCATGTCATAGAATGGAAACAAGAACTGCTCTACTTGTAATTCTCTGGGTACCCACAGGGTTGAAATCATGCCTGGAATGCAACAAGGTACCACATGCAATGCAGAAGCAATGCGGATGGAATTTCAATGCATTCAATTAAATGTACTTTTAAAATCTTGTGAACAATGTTGTTTAAATATGTGTACATCATCAAGCAACTCATTGCTTGACCACAATTGAGTGTCAGATGTGTTGGTTAGAACAGAGACTTCATGACAACAACAGAGACAATCAGCCAAAGACAAAATCCCTGCTGTCCACATACAAGGTGTTCGCTGCCTAGGTCCAATTTACAAGTAAAACAATAGTAGCCCACTCATGTCATCTAATGGAAACAAGAACTGCTCTACTTATAATTCCCTGGGTACCCACAGGGTTGATGTAATATCAGTCCATTCCGTCAAATAACTAAAAGTAAACTTAAATAAAAAATGTAGAAAATCTTAGGATAAATATTATTAAAAGTAACAAGTAAATGTAATTTGAAAGTCTTGTGAGCAATGTTATGTCAAGTATTTGTATTTCATCAAGTAACTGATAACTTGATTGCAATTTTCAGATGTCCTGGTCAGTACAGAATCTCCATGACAACAGAGACAATAAGCCAGTCACAAAAATAGTCCCTCCCCATAAACAAGCTCTTGGCTGACAAGGCCGTTTTTGTAGGTAAAACAATTGTAGTTAACTGATGAAGACAAGCACTGATCTACTTGTAATTTCCATGAACCAACAGGGTAGATATATCATTAATAGCATTCACCTTCCTTCAAATTAATAAATGAATAAGTACATTTTATTATGAAAATTATGAAAGGTAATAAATGTAATTCAAAAATCTTAGTGAATAAAAAAATATATACAATTCAAGAGAATGAAAACAAATTTAAAAAAATAAATAAGAAATTCAAATAAATCTAAATAAATAGAGAAAATCATGGAAAAACATATGAAAAGTACAACAGAAATCTAATTTGAAAGTATGTGAAGAATGTTCTGTATAGTATTTGTACTCCGTCAAGCAACATACTGCTTGATCACAATTACGTGTCAGATGTGCTGATAGAGACAGCAACTTCATGACAGCAAGAGAGAAAATCAGCCAATCACAAGAAACTCTGCTGCCCACATACAAGGCACTGGCTGCCTGGGTCCTTTTTACAAATAAAACAACAGCAGTCCACTGATGTAAACAAGAAATGTCTCACTTGTAATTCCCTGGGAACCCACTGGGTTGAAATCATGTCTGGAATGCAACAAGGTACCACATGCATTGCAGAAGCATTGCGGATGGCATTTCAATGCATTCAATTAAATGTACTTTTAAAATCTTGTGAACAATGTTGTTTAGAGTATTTATATATCATCAAGCAACTCACTGCTTGACCACAATTGTGTGTCAGATGCACTGGTTGGTACAGTGACTTTATGACAACAACAGAGACAATCAGCCAAAGACAAAATCCCTGCTGTCCACATACAAGGTGTTGGCTGCCTAGGTCCATTTTACAAGTAAAACAATAGTAGCCCACTCATGTCCACTAATGGAAACAAGCACTGCTCTACTTGTAATTCCCTGGGTACCCTAATATCAGAATCTTTTTTCAAATAACAGAAAATAAATTTAAATAAAAAATGTTGAAAATTTTATGAAAAATATTATTAAAAGTATCAAGTAAGTGTAACTTGAAAGTCTTGTGAGAAATGTTATGTCAAGTATTTTTATTTCATCAAGTAACTGATAACTTGATTGCAATTTTTAGAAGTGCTGGTCAGTACAGAATCGCCATGACAACAGAGACAACAAGCCAGTCACAAAAATAGTCCCTCCCCATAAACAAGTTCTTGGTTGCCCAGGTCTTTGTTGTAGGTAAAATAATAGCAGTTCACTGATGAAGACAAGCACTGTTCTACTTGTAATTCCCATGAACCAACAGGGTACATACATCATTAGTAGCATTCACCTTCCTTCAAATTAATAAATAAATAAGTACATTTTATTATGAAAATTATGAAAGGTAATAAATTGAATTCAAAAATCTTTCGGAATAAAAAAATAAAAACAATTCAAGCGAATGTAAATAAATTAAAAAAAATAAATAAATAATAAATTCAAATAAATCTAAATAAATAGAGAAAATCTCGGAAAAACATTCAAAAAGTACTTCAGAAATCTAATTTGAAAGTATGTGAAGAATGTTATGTATAGTATTTGTACTTCATCAAGCAACTTATTGCTTGATCACAATTATGTGTCAGATGTGTTGTTAGGGACAGCGACTTCATGACAGCAAGAGAGACAATCAGCCAATCACAAAAATCTTGCTGCCCACAAACAAGGTATTGGCTGCCTGGGTCGTTTTTACAAATAAAACTAGAAAGTGTTTTAGCACACTAAAACATATGCCTCCCCTTCCTTTCTATTTTATGCACTACAAATGATATATACATAGACATATTGATAATCATACCAGATATGTAAGGTCTAGCTCTAAAGAGAAATAAGTTATGATGACTCTGGCAAATAATACTCTATAAAATATCTGAACTTGACTGTCAATCATCTAAGTCCTAGGTCAAAAAACAAAAAAATTCTGATCTGGACAATTATTCCCTATTTGAAGTACATAAATTTGACCTTGAGGTCAGAGGTCAGGGTCGCATGCAGTTCATCAAGGTAGCAGACATGCGATTTCATGGTGACACATCCACATGTCCAAAAAAAAAAATTTCTGGTCTGGACAATTACTCCCTATTTAAAATACATAAATTTGACCTTGAGGTCAAGGTCACATAAAGGTCATGATGACATGTGGTCTCATTGTGATACATCCACATGTCAATCATATAAGTCCTAGGTCAAAAAACAAAAAAGTTCTGATCTGGACAATTATTCCCTATTTGAAGTACATAAATTTGACCTTGAGGTCAGAGGTAAAGGTCACATGAAGGTCATCAAGGTAGCGGACATGCAGACAATTACTCCCTATTTAAAGTACATAAATTTGACCTTGAGGTCAAGGTCACATGAAGGTCATGATTACATGTGACATGCAGTCTAATTGCGATACATCCACATGTCAAATATCTATGTCCTAGGTCAAAAAACAAAAAAGTTCTGGTCTGGATAATTATTCCCTATTTGATGTTCGTTAATGGAAAAGTGCCAGTCTGCTTACCGCAAAGGGCACAGTACTGAAACTGCACTGATCCGAATAACGTCTGACCTTCTGACCGCGTCTGATGAAGGAAAAGTGTCCCTGCTAACGCTCCTCGATTTATCGGCGGCGTTTGATACATTGGACCATACAATTTTAATACGTAGACTCGAAACTACTTTTGGCATCCCTGGATCCGCTCTTAAATGGTTTGCCTCATATCTATCCGACCGGTTCTAACAAATCCAAGTTGGAAACTCGCTTTCAGATGAACGTGCACTGAAATTTGGAGTCCCATAAGGTTCAAGGTTCAGTACTCGGCCCTATGCTATATCTCCTGTATACACAACCACTTGGTGACATTATCAGGAGCCACAGAGTTGGGTGCCACATGTACGCAGACGACACACAGTTATATGACCATGATACAGTTAACCGATCCACCCAGTTTGTTTCAAACGCCGAGGAATATTTGTCATCGGTGAAGTCTTGGATGTTGGCAAACCAACTCAAACTCAACGATGACAAAACCGAAGCGATGTGGTGCGCAAAACTATCCGTCGCAAATTCCATCACAATTCAGCACATTTCTGTAGGCGAGAACTTGATCCATTTCACCGATAGTGCGAAAAATCTCGGAGTTCATTTGGACACCACTCTTTCAATGTCCTATCAAATATCAAACATATGTAAGTCAGTATATCTTGAAATTAGAAGACTAGGTCATATCCGAAAATATTTAAGTTTAGACGCCACAAAAAAGCTGATTTCATCATTCATCTTGAGTCGAATAGATTACTGTAATGCACTGCTTTTTGACGTCCCGGACAACCAGCTCCAACGTTTACAGAGGCTGATCAACGTTGCTGCTAGGATTGCTCTACGGACGAAGAAAAGAGAACACATCTCACCCGCCCTTGCCAAGCTGCACTACATCCCAGTTAAAGACCGCATAACATATAAACTAGCAATACTCACCTACCAGAGAAAATCGGCTGACTTCCCAGGCTACCTTAGCGAACTCCTCATACCATACAAGCTGCAGCGATCATTGCGATCCAAGGACGAAGGGCTTTTAACTCAGTTCGCGGGGAATTTGAAGACTATAGGTGACAGGGCTTTCAGGATCAGCGCACCCCGTGTGTGGAACTCGTTACCCAAAACCTTACGAAATGCACCATCTCTTGAAAGTTTTAAAAAGGGACTAAAAACCTACTTATACCAGAGGAGCGTCCCAGGCTATCCCTTCGCTGAAACACAAACCGAGTGACTTTATTGATTTTATCTATCTTATTTGTGATTTCTTTTGTAAAGCGCTTAGGGCTTTTATTAGGCGAGGCGCTATATAAGTGATATATTATTATTATTATTATTATAAGTACATAAATTTGACTTTAAGGTCAGAGGTCAAGGTCACATGAAGGTCATTGAGGTAGATGACATGCGGTCTCATGGTGACACATCCACATGTCAAATAACCAAGTCCTAGGTCAAAAAACAAAAAAATTCTGGTCTGGACAATTACTCCCTATTTGAAGTACATAAATTTAACCTTGAGGTCAAGGTCACATGAAGGTCACAATGGTATGCGACACACCGGCTCATAGTGATACATCCATGTGCCAAATATCTAAGGCCTGGCTCAAAAGACAAACAAGTTTGGGTCCAGACAAAGTTTCCTTGAAAAAAGCACAAATCTGACCTTCAGATCAAAGGTCAAGGTCACATGAAGATCACAATGGTACGCTACACACCGGCTCATGGTGATACATCCACATGCCAAATACCTAAAGCCTGACTTGAAATACAAAAAAGTTCTGGTCCAGACAGTTTCCCTTAAAAAAGTGCATAAATCTGACCCTCAGGTCAAAGGTCAAGGTCACATGAAGGTCACTATGGTACACTGCACACCGGTTCATGGTGATACATCCACATGCCAAGTATCTAAGGTGTAGGTCAAAAGACAAAAAAGTTATAGAAGAAGAAGAAGAAGAAGAAGAAAGAAGAAGAAGAAGAAGAAGAAGAAGAATATGCACTAAAACAATATGTCTCCCTTCTGGGAAGGGGAGGCATAACAATAGTAGTCCACTGATGTAAACAAGCAATGTCTTACTTGTAATTCCCTGGGAACCCAGCCCTTGCAATTGGCGTTGGTATTTGGCAGTGCCAAAAGCCGAGGTGATTTTGTTTTGCGACGACAGAAATAATGTCGACGCCAAACAGTGTGTCCATGTGCGTTAAAAGTAAAAAGAGCATGGGTGAAAATTATCAGATGAACAGATGCAGATTAAAGACATTGTCTTTTTGACAAAACATCCTATTAATTTAGAAAAAAATATCCCACCATTATCTAGACAAAACTCCATCTTAATAATAGAAAGAAACACGAATCGTGTCCCAGAGCGGAACATCATTTTGTTGAAAAGGCAATTGTCTGAATTGATACGTTTACCCGGGAACAACTGGACCTAGAAGATTTCGGCCTTCTATTATTAATTGTTGTTTTAGCGTCATATGGATTCATCACAGGATTGCTCTCTTTTCCTCTATCAAAAACTAAGATAATAAATGTGTTACTTTAGCTGTTAACAGTCTTCATGTTGCTTTTCTTTGAATTTTCCCCATTGGCAGTAGTGAAGACTTCTGGCTTTCTTCATTATGCTAATTAAATTCAACAGAGTAACGAAATTTAAAAAGCTAAGGGGTATTCAACGGCAAAAAATACGAAACAGAGGAATATCATGTACTTTCGCAACCCGTTCAGTGTCACAAGTGTCAGAAATTTGGGAACTTGTCACACAAATGCAATGGGGCGCAACAATGTATGAAATGCAGCAACAAAGGCGTGCAATGCCGCAACTCTGGAAAGCCCCAATTGCAGGGTAACACCCCAAGCAACTATCGGGAGTGTAGCCACTTCAAAGAAGTTAAAATAAACATCCAGCTCAAAGCTCTAAAAGTAAGTAGCACCGAGAACTCGTCCTCACCTTATTCCACGTGCACCCTAATGGCTGGCTCTATCTGTCCATTGGCATTTTGTCTATGCACCTCCAATATCATAGTCAAATAGCTGATAACTGCGGCGCCTAAAAAACTTGGGGCGAGTTGTCCCATTCACTGTAAAACGGGATACAATTCGAATCAGAATTAGATGGTGAGAACGAATGCAGGAATGTTAAGGGGTGGGGTCAGGGTTGGCATCACCGATCTTCAATTTTGGAAGTGGGGTGGGCAACACAAATTAGAGGGTAGGATTGAATCTGGGAATGAAATAGGGGGAGGGGCGGTATGCAAGTCAAAGTGGAACTGATAACAAACTTTGTCATTAGTTCCACTTCGACTTGTGTACCGCCCACACCCTCCCACCGATTTTTTTATTAATAAAATGTTATTGTTTTTTTGTTTTAATCCGTTCATGACATAATAATATTATATATGATCAATAAGGAATACAATGCACATTAACATCAAGCGTATCACATTTACTCAAGAACAATGTCAAATTAGGACTACTCGAACTTTGAAAGAATCCAGTGACAGATTTTATACGCATTTACAAACTGAAAGTAATGGAGTAGCCCCCCCCCCCCCCCCCCACCCCACCCCCACCACCAACCCCAGCACTGCTGTTGGAATGGAAAAATGTTCACTTCTGACGTGACTATTTTACCACACAAATTTTTTGTTACTGAGTACCTGGACGACAGTGGTTATAACTTCGTCAAACCCGTCCCAATACACATGGTGTTAATCTTGAAGTGGAAGTGAACAAGGCCACCTGACATGCAGTATGGGTTTGATAACCACGACCAAATTATTGAAATTATGGAAATAAAAGTGACAAAATTAATCAAATTTTGGATCTTTGTAGAGGTAGACTGCAAGGGTTTGAGATGACTGGTTTTTAACCCATATTGCCACCGAAATGTTATTCGCGTTTTTCGCGATAGTGATATGTTCAAACAACAACGAACAA
This sequence comes from Pictodentalium vernedei, assembly GCA_031216915.1. Classification (NCBI taxonomy): domain Eukaryota; kingdom Metazoa; phylum Mollusca; class Scaphopoda; order Dentaliida; family Dentaliidae; genus Pictodentalium; species Pictodentalium vernedei. The sequence goes on along the minus strand of CM062289.1, from coordinate 124,744,977 downwards.
TGCAAAACTTACCACAGGATGAAGAATTTTACTCAGGAACAAGAGACTTCAAATCGACACACTCACACAAAAGCTGCACTCATCATAACACCTCTAGGCTCTCGTAAGTCTTTTTTTGTAAACAATAATCATTTTAAAAAAGTGCCAATGCAAAGTGTTTTTTAGCTGATGCAAACTGCCATTGCCTCGACATTTTATTTTGCCAAGGCAAATTTTCTGAATTGCAAGGCCTGGAATCCACAGGGTTGAAATCATGCCTGGAATACAACAAGGTACCACATACAATGCAGAAGCATTATAATAGATATAATATCAGAATCTTCCTTCAAATAACAAAAAATAAAATTCAATAAAACATGTAGAAAATTTTAGGAAAAATATTAAAAGTAACAGAGTAAATGTAATTTGAAAGTCTTGTGAGAAATGTTATGTCAAGTATTTGTATTTCATCAAGCAACTGATAACTTGATAACAATTTACAGATGTGCTGGTCAGTGCAGAATCTCCATCACAACAGAGACAATAAGCCAGTCACAAAAATAGTCCCACCCCATAAACAAGTTCTTGGCTGCCCAGGTCATTGTTATAGGTCAAACAAAAGTAGTTCACTGATGAAGACAAGCACTGTTCTAATTGTAATTCCCATGAACCAACAGGGTACATACATCATTAGTAGCATTCACCTTCCTTCAAATTAATAAATAAATACATTTTATTGTGAAAATTATGAAAGGTAATAAATGTAATTCAAAAATCTTTCTGAATAAAAAAATGAAAACAATTCAAACGAATGAAAATAAATTTTAAAAAAATTAAATGATAAATTCAAATAAATCTAAATAAATGGAGAAAATCTCAGATAAACATGTGAAAAGTACTACAGAAATCTATTTTGAAAGTATGTAAAGAATGTTCTGTATAGTATTTGTACTTCATCAAGCAACATATTGCTTGATTACAATTACGTGTCAGATGTGCTGGTAGGGACAGCGACTTCGTGACAGCAACAGAGACAATCAGCTAATCACAAAAAACTCTGCTGCTCACATACAAGGTGTTGGCTCCTTGGGTCCTTTTTACAAATAAAACAATAGTAGTCCACTGATGTAAACAAGCAATGTCTTACTTGTAATTGCCTGGGTACCCACTGGGTTGAAATCATGCCTGGAATGCAACAATGTACCACATGCAATACAGAAGCATTGCGGATGGCATTTCAATACATTCAATTAAATGTATTTTAAAATCTTGCGAACAATGTTTAATACAGTATTTGTACATCATCAAGCAACTCATTGCTTGAACACAATTGCGTGTCCAATGTGCTGGTTGGTACAGCGACTTCATGACAACAACAGAGATAATCAGCCAAAGACAAAATCTCCGATGTCCACATACAAAGGGTTGGCTACCTAGGTCTATTTTACAAGTAAAACAACAGTAGCCCCCTCATGTCCATTAATGGAAACAAGCACTGTTCTGCTTGTACTTCCCTGGGTACCCACAGGGTTTATATAATATCAAAATCTTCCTTCAAATAACCAAACATAATAGATTTTTAGATTACAAAAAATCGAGAGATTCACCTATTCCGCCTGTTTTCTAAGGCAGCGGCGAAATAAGATTGCACATAGAGCTGGTAGGTTTTTAGGATATTTTAAGTGCATAGCCAATACAAAACTCCCTACAGTGTCTAACAATTCTTATGGGAATACTCTTTTACATTGGCGTGAATGCTGTATGGTTAATGTCCAAGTTAGGACTAAATAGCAAACCTGTTGAACACATCATACACATCCAACCCCCACCCTCGAGATTTTTCTATTTCAAAAATCGAGAGATTCACCTATTCTGCTTGTTTTTTTAGGCAGCGGCGAAATAAGATTGCATATAGAGCTGGTAGGTTTTTATGCTATATTAAGTGCATAGCCGATAGAAAACTCCCTACAGTGTCTAACAGTTCTTTTGGCAATACTCTTTCACACTGGCATGAATGCTGTATAGTTAATGTCCAAGTTAGAGCTAAATTGCAAACCTGTTGAACACATCGTACCCGTCCAACCCCCTCCCTCTAGATTTTTCGATTTCAAGAAATTGAGAGATTCACCTATTCCGCTCGTTTTCATAGGCAGCGGCGAAATAAGATTGCATATAGAGCTGGTAGGTTTTTAGGCTATTTTCATCGCATAGCCGATAGAAAACTCCCTAAAGTGTCTAATAATTCTTTCGGCAATACTGTTTCACATTGGCATGAATGCAAAATGGTTAATGTCCAAGTTAGGGCTAAATAGCAAGCCTATTGAACACATAGTACCTGTCCAACCCCCTCCCTCTAGATTTTTCGATTTCAAGAAATCGAGAGATTCACGTATTCCGCTTGTTTTCTTAGGCAGCGGCGAAATAAGATTGCAAATAGAGCTGGTAGGTTTTTAGGCTATTTTAAGTGCATAGCCGATAGAAAACTCTCTACAGTGTCTAACAATTCTTTCGGCAATACTCTTTCACATGGGGGTGAATGCTGTATGGTTAATGTCCAAGTTAGGGCTAAATAGCAAACCTGTTGAACACATCGTACCCATCCAACCCCCTCTCTCTAGATTTTTCGATTTCAAAAAATCGAGAGTCACCTTTTCCGCTTGTTTTTTTCAGGCAGCGGAGAAATAAGACTGCATATAGAACTGGTAGGATTTTAGGCAATATTAAGTGCACAGACGATAGAAAACTCCCTACAGTGTCTAACAATTCATTCGGCAATACTCTTTCACATTGGCGAGAATGCTGTATGGTTAATGTCCAAGTTAGAGCTAAATAGCAAACCTGTTGAACACATCGTACCCATCCAACCCCCTCCCTCTAGATTTTTCAATTTCCAGAAATCGAGAGATTCACCTATTCTGCTTGTTTTTTTAGGCAGCGGCGAAATAAGATTGCATATAGAGCTGGTAGGTTTTTAGGCTATATTAAGTGCATAGCCGATAGAAAACTCCCTACAGTGTCTAACAATTCTTTTGGCAATACTCTTTCACATTGGCGTGTATGCTGTATGGTTAATGTCTAAGTTAGGGCTAAATAGAAAACCTGTTGAACAGATCGTACCCGTCCAACCCCCTCCTCCAGATTTTTTGATTTCAAGAAATCGAGAGATTCACCTATTCTGCTTGTTTTTTTTGGCAGCAGCAAAATAAGATTGCACATAGAGCTGGTAAGTTTTTAGGCTATATTAAGTGCATAGCCGATAGAAAACTCCCTACAGTGTCTAACAATTCTTTCAGAAATACTCTTTCACACTGGTGTGAATGCTATATGGTTAATGTCCAAGTTACGGCTAAATAGCAAACCTGTTGAACACATCGTACCCGTCCAACCCCCTCCCTCTAGATTTTTTCATTTCAAGAAATCGAGATATTCACTTATTCCGCTTGTTCTCTTAGGCAGCGGCGAAATAAGATTGCATATAGAGCTGGTATGTTTTTACGCTTCTTTAAGCGCATAGCCGATAGAAAACTCCCTACAGTGTCTAACAATTCTTTCGGTAATACTCTTTCACACTGGCATGCATGCTGTATGGTTAATGTCCAAGTTAGGGCTAAATAGCAAACCTGTTGAACACATCATACCCATCCAACCCCCTCCCTCTAGATTTTCCGATTTCAAGAAATCGAGAGATTCACCTATTCCGCTTGTTTACTTAGGCAGCGGTGAAATAAGATTGCATATAGAGCTGGTAGGTTTTTAGGCTATTTTAAGTGCATAGCCGATAGAAAACTCCCTACAGTGTCTAACAATTCTTTCAGCAATACTCTTTCACATTGGCGTGAATACTGTATGGTTAATGTACAAGTTAGGGCTAAATAGCAAACCTGTTGAACAGATCGTACCCGTCCAAACCCCTCCCTCTAGATTTTTCGATTTCTAGATTTTTCGATTTCAAGAAATCAAGAAATTCACCTATTCCGCTTGTTTTTTAAGCAGCAGTGAAATAAGATTGCATATAGAGCTGGTAGGGTTTTTAGGCTATATTAAGTGCATAGCCAATACTAAACTCCCTACAGTGTCTAACAATTCTTTCGGCAATACTCTTTCACATTGGCGTGAATGCTATATGGTTAATGTCCAAGTTAGGGCTAAATAGCAAATCTGTTGAACACATCATACCCATCCAACTCCCTCCCTCTAGATTTTTCAATTTCCAGAAATCGTGAGATTCATCTATTCTGCTTGTTTTTATAGGCAGCGGCGAATTAAGATTGCATATAGAACCGGTAGGTTTTTAGGCTATATTAAGTGCATAGCCGATAGAAAACTCCCTACAGTGCCTAAAAATTCTTTTGGCAATATTCTTTCACATTGGCGTGAATGCTATATGGTTAATGTCCAAGTTAGGGCTAAATAGCAAACCTGTTCAACAGATCGTACCCGTTCAACTCCCCTCGCTCTAGATTTTTCGATTTCATGAAATCGAGAAATTCACCTATTCCGCTTGTTTTTTTAGGCAGCAGTGAAATAAGATTGCATATAGAGCTGGTAGGTTTTTTAGGCTAAATTAAGGGCATAGCCGATAGAAAACTCCCTACAGTGTCTAACAATTCTTTCGGCAATACTCTTTCACATTGGCATGAATGCTATATGGTTAATGTCCAAGTTAGGGCTAAATAGCAAACCTGTTGAACACATCGTACCTGTCCAACACCCTCCCTCTAGATTTTTCGATTTCAAGAAATCGAGAGATTCACCTATTCCGCTTGTTTTCTTAGGCAGGGGCGAAATAAGATTCATTATAGAGCTGGTAGGTTTTTAGGCTATTTTAAGTGCATAGCCGATAGAAAACTCCCTACAGTGCCTAACAATTCTTTTGGCAATATTCTTTCACATTGACGTGAATACTGTATGGTTAATGTCCAAGTTAGGTCTAAATAGCAAAATTGTTCAACACATCGTACGCATCCAACCCCCCCCCCCCCCCCCCCCCAACCCCCAACTACGTTTTTCGATTTCAAGAAATCGAGACATTCACCTATTCCGCTTATTTTTTTAGGCAGCGGCAAAATAAGATTGCATATAGAACTGGTAGGTTTTTAGGCTATTTTAGGTGCATAGCCAATAGAAAACTCCCTATAGTGTCTAACAATTCTTTCGGCAATACACTTTCACATTCGCGTGAATACTGTATGGTTAATGTACAAGTTAGGGCTAAATAGCAAACCTGTTCAACAGATCATACCCGTCCAACCCCCTCCCTCTAGATTTTTTGATTTCAAGAAATCAAGAGATTCACCTATTCCGCTTGTTTTTTAAGCAGCAGCGAAATAAGATTGCATATAGAGCTGGTAGGTTTTTAGGCTATATTAAGTGCATAGCCAATAGAAAACTCCCTACATTGTCTAAAAATTCTATCGGCAATATTCTTTCACATTGGTGTGTATGCTATATGGTTAATGTACAAGTTAGGGCTAAATAGCAAACCTGTTGAGCACATCATACCCATCCAACTCCCTCCCCCTAGATTTTTCAATTTCCAGATATCGAGAGATTCACCTATTCTGCTTGTTTTTATAGCCAGCGGCGAATGAGAATTGCATATAGAACTGGTAGGTTTCTAGGCTATATTAAGTGCATAGCCGATAGAAAACTCCCTACAGTGTCTAACAATTCTTTCGGCAATACTCTTTCACATTGGCGTGAATGCTGTACGGTTAATGTACAAGTTAGGGCTAAATAGCAAACCTGTTCAACAGATCGTACCCGTTCAACTCCCCTCCCTCTAGATTTTTCGATTTCATAGATCAAGAAATTCACCTATTCCGCTTGTTTTTTTTAGGCAGCAGCGAAATAAGATTGCATATAGAGCTGGTAGGTTTTTAAGGCTAAATTAAGTGCATAGCCGATAGAAAACTCCCTACAGTGTCTAACAATTCTTTCAGGAATACTCCTGCACACTGGCGTGAATGCTGTACAGTTAATGTCCAAGTTAGGGCTAAATAGCAAACTTGCTGAACACATCGTACCCGTCCAACCCCCTCCCTCTAGATTTTTGGATTTCAAGAAATCGAGAGATTCACCTATTCTGCTTGTTTTTTTAGGCTGCAGCAAAATAAGATTGCATATAGAGCTGGTAGGTTTTTAGGCTATTTTAAGTGCATAGCCAATAGAAAACTCCCTAGAGAGTCTAACAATTCTTTCGGCAATACTCTTTCACATTGGCGTGAATGCTATATGGTTAATGTCCAAGTTAGGGCTAAATAGCAAACTTGCTGAACACATCGTACCCGTCCAACCCCCTCCCTCTAGATTTTTGGATTTCAAGAAATCGAGAGATTCACCTATTCTGCTTGTTTTTTTAGGCTGCAGCAAAATAAGATTGCATATAGAGCTGGTAGGTTTTTAGGCTATTTTAAGAGCACAGACGATAGAAAACTCCCTACAGTGTCTAACAATTCTTTCAGCAATACTCTTTCACATTGGCGTGAATGCTGTACGGTTAATGTCCAAGTTAGGGCTAAATAGCAAAATTGTTGAACACATCGTACCCGTCCAACTCCCACCCTCTAGATTTTTTTGATTTCAAGAAATCGAGAGATTCACCTATTCTGCTTGTTCTTAGCGAAATATGATTACACATAGACCTGGTAGGTTTTTTAGGCTATATTAAGTGCATAGCCGATAGAAAACTCCTTACAGTGTCTAACAATTCTTTCAGCAATACTCTTTCACACTGGCGTGAATGCTGTGTGGTTAATGTCCAAGTTAGGGCTAAATAGCAAACCTGTTGAACAGATGGTACCAGTCCAACCACCTCCCTCTAGATTTTTCGATTTCAAGAAATCAAGAGATTCACCTATTCTGCTTGTTTTTTAAGCAGCAGAGAAATAAGATTGCATATAGAGCTGGTAGGGTTTTTAGGCTATATTAAGTGCATAGCCGATAGAAAACTCCCTAAAGTGCCTAACAATTCTTTCGGCAATACTCTTTCACATTGGCGTGAATGCTTTTTGGTTACTGTCCAAGTTAGGGTTAAATAGCAAACCTGTTGAACACATCGTACCCATCCAACCCCCTCCCTCTAGATTTTTCAATTTCAAGAAATCGAGAGATTCACCTATTCTGCTTGTTTTTATAGGCAGCGGCGAATTAAGATTGCATATAGAACTGTTAGGTTTTTAGGCTATATTAAGTGCATAGCCGATAGAAAACTCCCTGCAGTGTCTAACAATTCTTTCGGCAATACTCTTTCACATTGGTGTGAATACTGTATGGTTAATGTACAAGTTAGGGCTAAATAGCAAACCTGTTCAACAGATCGTACCCGTCCAACCCCCTCACTCTAGATTTTTCGATTTCAAGAAATCAAGAGATTCAGCTATTCCGCTTGTTTTTCAAGCTGCAGCGAAATAAGATTGCATATAGAGCTGGTAGGTTTTTAGGCTATTTTAAGTGCATAGCCAATAGAAAACTCCCTAGAGAGTCTAACAATTCTTTCGGCAATACTCTTTCACATTGGCGTGAATGCTATATGGTTAATGTCCAAGTTAGGGCTAAGTAGCAAACCTGTTGAACACATCGTACCCATCCAACTCCCTCCCTCTAGATTTTTCAATTTCCAGAAATCGAGAGATTCACCTATTCTGCTTGTTTTTATAGGCAGCGGCGATTTAAGATTGCATATAGAACTGGTAGGTTTTTAGGCTATATTAAGTGCATAGCCGATAGAAAACTCCCTACAGTGTCTAACAATTCTTTCGGCAATACTCTTTCACATTGGCGTGAACGCTATATGGTTAATGTCCAAGTTAGGGCTAAATAGCAAACCTGTTGAACACATCGTACCCGTCCAACCCCCTCCCTCTAGATTTTTTGATTTCAAGAAATCGAGAGATTCACCTATTCCGCTTGCTTTCTTACGTAGCGGCAAAATAAGATTGCATATAGAGCTGGGAGGTTTTTAGGCTATTTTAAGTGCACAGCTGATAGAAAACTCCCTACAGTGTCTAACAATTGTTTTGGCAATACTCTTTCACATTGGCGTGAATGCTGTATGGTTAATGTCCAAGTTAGGGCTAAATAGCAAACCTGTTGAACACATCGTACCCATCCAACCCCCACCCCCCCTCCCCCACTACATTTTTCAATTTCCAGAAATCAAAAGATTCACCTATTCTGCGTGTTTTTATAGGCAGCGGCGAATTAAGATTGCATATAGAACTGGTAGGTTTTTAGACTATTTTAAGTGCATAGCCGATAGAAAACTCCCTACAGTGTCTAACAATTCTTTCGACAATACTCTTTCACATTGGCGTGAATACTGTATGGTTAATGTCCAAGTTAGGGCTAAATAGCAAACCTGTTGAACAGATCGTACCCGTTCAACTCCCCTCCCTCTAGATTTTTCGATTTCATGAAATCGAGAAATTCACCTATTCCGCTTGTTTTTTTAGGCAGCAGCGAAATAAGATTGCATATAGAACTGGTAGGTTTTTTAGGCTAAATTAAGTGCATAGCTGATAGAAAACTCCCTACAGTGTCTAACAATTCTTTCGACAATACTCTTTCACATTGGCGTGAATACTGTATGGTTAATGTCCAAGTTAGGGCTAAATAGCAAACCTGTTGAACAGATCGTACCCGTTCAACTCCCCTCCCTCTAGATTTTTCGATTTCATGAAATCGAGAAATTCACCTATTCCGCTTGTTTTTTTAGGCAGCAGCGAAATAAGATTGCATATAGAACTGGTAGGTTTTTTAGGCTAAATTAAGTGCATAGCCGATAGAAAACTCCCTACAGTGTCTAACAATTCTTTCGACAATACTCTTTCACACTGGCGTGAATACTGTATGGTTAATGTTCAAGTTAGGGCTAAATAGCAAACCTGTTGAACACATCGTACTCGTCCAACCCCCTCCCTCTAGATTTTTTGATTTCCAGAAACTGAGAGATTCACCTATTCGGCTTGTTTTCTTTGGCAGGGGCGAAATAAGATTCATTATAGAGCTGGTAGGTTTTTAGGCTATTTTAAGTGCATAGCTGATAGAAAACTCCCTACAGTGTCTAACAACTCTTTCAGCAATACTCTTTCACATTGGCGTGAATACTGTATGGTTAATGTCCAAGTTAGGGCTAAATAGCAAACCTGTTGAACACATCGTACTGGTCCAACCCCCTCCCTCTAGATTTTTTGATTTCAAGAAATCGAGAGATTCACCTATTCCGCTTGTTTTCTTAGGCAGCGGCAAAATAAGATTGCATATAGAGCTGGTAGGTTTTTAGGCTATTTTAGGTGCATAGCCAATACAAAACTCCCTACAGTGTCTAACAATTCTTTCGGCAATACTCTTTCACATTGGCGTGTATGCTGTATGGTTAATGTCCAAGCTAGGGCTAAATAGCAAACCTGTTGAACAGATTGTACCCATCCATCCACCTCCCTCCAGATTTTTCAATTTCAAGAAATCGAGAGATTCACCTATTCTGCTTGTTTTTTTAGGCAGCGGCGATCTAAGATTGCATATAGAGCTGGTAGGTTTTTAGGCTATATCATCAAGTGCATAGCCGATAGAAAACTCCCTACAGCGCCTAACAATTCTTTTGGCAATATTCTTTCACATTGACGTGAATACTGTATGGTTAATGTCCAAGTTAGGTCTAAATAGCAAACCTGTTGAACAGATCGTACCCGTCCAACCCCCTCCCTCTAGATTTTTCGATTTCAAGAAATCGAGAGATTCCCCTATTCCGATTGTTTTCTTAGGCAGCGGAGAAATAAGATTGCATATAGAACTGGTATGTTTTTAGGCTATTTTAAGCGCATAGCCGATAGAAAACTCCCTACAGTGTCTAACAATTCTTTCGGGAAAACTCTTTCACACTGGCGTGAATGCTGTATGGTTAATGTCCAAGTTAGGGCTAAATAGCAAACCTGTTGAACACATCGTACCCGTCCAACCCCCTCCCTCTAGATTTTTTGATTTCAAGAAATCGAGAGATTCACCTATTCCGCTTGCTTTCTTAAGTAGCGGCAAAATAAGATTGCATATAGAGCTGGTAGGTTTTTAGGCTATTTTAAGTGCACAGCTGATAGAAAACTCCCTACAGTGTGTAACAATTCTTTTGGCAATACTCTTTCACATTGGCATGAATGCTGTATGGTTAATGTCCAAGTTAGGGCTAAATAGCAAACCTGTTGAACACATCGTACCCATCCAACCCCCCATCCCCCCCCCCCCCCCCCCCACTATATTTTTCCATTTCCAGAAATCAAAAGATTCACCTATTCTGCGTGTTTTTATAGGCAGCGGCGAATTAAGATTGCATATAAAACTGGTAGGTTTTTAGGCTATTTTAAGTGCATAGCCAATAGAAAACTCCCTAGAGTGTCTAACAATTCTTTCGACAATACTCTTTCACATTGGCGTGAATACTGTATGGTTAATGTCCCAAGTTAGGGCTAAATAGCAAACCTGTTGAACACATCGTACTCGTCCAACCCCCTCCCTCTAGATGTTTTGATTTCAAGAAATCGAGAGATTCACCTATTCCGCTTGTTTTCTTAGGCAGCGGCAAAATAAGATTGCATATAGAGCTGGTAGGTTTTTAGGCTATTTTAAGTGCATAGCCAATAGAAAACTCCCTACAGTGTCTAACAATTCTTTCGGCAATACTCCTTAACATTGGCGTGAATGCTATATGGTTAATGTCCAAGTTAGGGCTAAATAGCAAACCTGTTGAACACATCGTACCCGTCCAACCCCCTCCCTCTAGATTCTTTGATTTCAAGAAATTGAGAAATTCACCTATTCCGCTTGTTCTCTTAGGCAGCGGCGAAAAAAGATTGCATATAGAGCTGGTATGTTTTTAGGCTATTTTAAGCCCATAGCCGATAGAAAACTCCCTACAGTGTCTAACAATTCTTTCGGCAATACTCTTTCACACTGGCGTGAATGCTGTATGGTTAATGTCCAAGTTAGAGCTAAATAGCAAACCTGTTGAACACATCGTACCCGTCCAACCCCCTCCCTCTAGATTTTTTGATTTCAAGAAATCGAGAGATTCACCTATTCTGCTTGCTTTCTTAGGTAGCGGCAAAATAAGATTGCATATAGAGCTGGTAGGTTTTTAGGCTATTTTAAGTGCACAGCTGATAGAAAACTCCCTACAGTGTCTAACAATTCTTTTGGCAATACTCTTTCACATTGGCGTGAATGCAGTATGGTTAATGTCCAAGTTAGGGCTAAATAGCAAACCTGTTGAACACATCGTACCCATCCAACCCCCCCCCCCCCCCCCCACCCACTCCCCCACTACATTTTTCAATTTCCAGAAATCAAAAGATTCACCTATTCTGCGTGTTTTTATAGGCAGCGGCGAATTAAGATTGCATATAGAACTGATAGGTTTTTAGGCTATTTTAAGTGCATAGCCGATAGAAAACTCCCTACAGTGTCTAACAATTCTTTCGACAATACTCTTTCACATTGGCGTGAATACTGTATGGTTAATGTCCAAGTTAAGGCTAAATAACAAACCTGTTGAACAGATCGTACCCGTTCAACACCCCTCCCTCTAGATTTTTCGATTTCATGAAATCGAGAAATTCACCTATTCTGCTTGTTTTTTTAGGCAGCAGCGAAATAAGATTGCATATAGAACTGGTAGGTTTTTTAGGCTAAATTAAGTGCATAGCCGATAGAAAACTCCCTACAGTGTCTAACAATTCTTTCGACAATACTCTTTCACATTGGCATGAATACTGTATGGTTAATGTCCAAGTTAGGGCTAAATAGCAAACCTGTTGAACACATCGTACTCGTCCAACCCCCTCCCTCTAGATTTTTTGATTTCCAGAAACTGAGAGATTCACCTATTCGGCTTGTTTTCTTTGGCAGGGGCGAAATAAGATTCATTATAGAGCTGGTAGGTTTTTAGGCTATTTTAAGTGCATAGCTGATAGAAAACTCCCTACAGTGTCTAACAATTCTTTCCACAATACTCTTTCACATTGGTGTGAATACTGTATGGTTAATGTCCCAAGTTAGGGCTAAATAGCAAACCTGTTGAACAGATCGTACCCGTTCAACTCCCCTCCCTCTAGAATTTTCGATTTCATGAAATCGAGAAATTCACCTATTCCGCTTGTTTTTTTAGGCAGCAGCGAAATAAGATTGCATATAGAACTGGTAGGTTTTTTAGGCTAAATTAAGTGCATAGCCGATAGAAAACTCCCTACAGTGTCTAACAATTCTTTCGACAATACTCTTTCACATTGGCGTGAATACTGTATGGTTAATGTCCAAGTTAGGGCTAAATAGCAAACCTGTTGAACACATCGTACTGGTCCAACCCCCTCCCTCTAGATTTTTTGATTTCAAGAAATCGAGAGATTCACCTATTCCGCTTGTTTTCTTAGGCAGCGGCAAAATAAGATTGCATATAGAGCTGGTAGGTTTTTAGGTTATTTTAGGTGCATAGCCAATAGAAAACTCCCTACAGTGTCTAACAATTCTTTCGGCAATACTCTTTCACATTGGCATGTATGCTGTATGGTTAATGTCCAAGTTAGGGCTAAATAGCAAACCTGTTGAACAGATCGTACCCATCCAACCACCTCCCTCCAGATTTTTCAATTTCAAGAAATCGCGAGATTCACCTATTCTGCTTGTTTTTTTAGGCAGCGGCGATCTAAGATTGCATATAGAGCTGGTAGGTTTTTAGGCTATATCAAGTGCATAGCCGATAGAAAACTCCCTACAGTGCCTAACAATTCTTTCGGCAATATTCTTTCACATTGACGTGAATACTGTATGGTTAATGTCCAAGTTAGGTCTAAATAGCAAACCTGTTGAACAGATCGTACCCATCCAACCCCCTCCCTCCAGATTTTTCGATTTCAAGAAATCGAGAGATTCACCTATTCCGATTGTTTTCTTAGGCAGCGGAGAAATAAGATTGCATATAGAGCTGGTATGTTTTTAGGCTATTTTAAGCGCATAGCCGATAGAAAACTCCCTACAGTGTCTAATAATTCTTTCGACAATACTCTTTCACATTGGCGTGAATACTGTATGGTTAATGTCCAAGTTAGGGCTAAATAGCAAACGTGTTGAACACATCGTACTCGTCCAACCCCCTCCCTCTAGATGTTTTGATTTCAAGAAATCGAGAGATTCACCTATTCCGCTTGTTTTCTTAGGCAGCGGCAAAATAAGATTGCATATAGAGCTGGTAGGTTTTTAGGCTATTTTAAGTGCATAGCCAATAGAAAACTCCCTACAGTGTCTAACAATTCTTTCGGCAATACTCTTTCACACTGGCGTGAATGCTATATGGTTAATGTCCAAGTTAGGGCTAAACAGCAAACCTGTTGAACACATCGTACCCGTCCAACCCCCTCCCTCTAGATTTTTTGATTTCAAGAAATTGAAAAATTCACCTATTCCGCTTGTTCTCTTAGGCAGCGGCGAAAAAAGATTGCATATAGAGCTGGTATGTTTTTAGGCTATTTTAAGCGCATAGCCGATAGAAAACTCCCTACAGTGTCTAACAACTCTTTCGGCAATACTCTTTCACACTGGCGTGAATGCTGTATGGTTAATGTCCAAGTTAGAGCTAAATAGCAAACCTGTTGAACACATCGTACCTGTCCAACCCCCTCCCTCTAGATTTTTTGATTTCAAGAAATCGAGAGATTCACCTATTCCGCATGTTTTCTTAGGTAGCGGCGAAATAAGATTGCATATAGAGCTGGCAGGTTTTTAGGCTATTTTAAGTGCACAGCTGATAGAAGACTTCCTACAGTGTCTAACAATTCTTTTGGCAATACTCTTTCACACTGGCGTGAATGCTGTATGGTTAATGTCCAAGTTAGGGCTAAATAGCAAACCTGTTGAACACATTGTACCCGTCCAACCCCCTCCCTCAAGATTTTTTGATTTCAAGAAATCGAGAGATTCACCTATTCCGCTTGTTTTGTTAGGTAGCGGCGAAATAAGATTGCATATGGAGCTGGTATGTTTTTAGGCTATTTTAAGTGCATAGCTGATAGAAAACTCCCTACAGTGTCTAACAACTCTTTCAGCAATACTCTTTCACATTGGCGTGAATGCTGTATGGTTAATGTCCAAGTTAGGGCTAAATAGCAAACCTGTTGAAGACATCGTACCCATCCAATCCCCCCCCCCCCCCCCCTACATTTTTCGATTTCAAGAAATCGAGAGATTCACCTATTCCGCTTGTTTTTTTAGGCAGCAGCGAATTAAGATTGCATATAGAGCTGGTAGGTTTTTAGGCTATATCAAGAGCATAGCCGATAGTAAACTCCCTACAGTGCCTAACAATTCTTTTGGCAACATCTTTCACATTGACGTGAATACTGTATGGTTAATGTCCAAGTTAGGGCTAAATTGCAAACCTGTTGAACAGATCGTACCCGTCCAACCCCCTCCCTCTAGATTTTTCAAATTCAAGAAATCGAGAGATTCACCTATTCCGCTTGCTTTCTTAGGTAGCGGCAAAATAAGATTGCATATAGAGCTGGTAGGTTTTTAGGCTATTTTAAGTGCACAGCTGATAGAAAACTCCCTACAGTGTCTAACAATTCTTTTGGCAATACTCTTTCGCATTGGCGTGAATGCTGTATGGTTAATGTCCAAGTTAGGGCTAAATAGAAAACCTGTTGAACACATCGTACCCATCCAACCCCCTCCCTCTAGATTTTTTGATTTCAAGAAATCGAGAGATTCACCTATTCCGCTTGCTTTCTTAGGTAGCGGCAAAATAAGATTGCATATAGAGCTGGTGGGTTTTTAGGCTATTTTAAGTGCACAGCTGATAGAAAACTCCCTACAGTGTCTAACAATTCTTTTGGCAATACTCTTTCGCATTGGCGTGAATGCTGTATGGTTAATGTCCAAGTTAGGGCTAAATAGCAAACCTGTTGAACACATCGTACCCATCCAACCCCCACCCCCCCCCCCCCCCCACTACATTTTTCAATTTCCAGAAATCAAAAGATTCACCTATTCTGCGTGTTTTTATAGGCAGCGGCGAATTAAGATTGCATATAGAACTGGTAAGTTTTTAGGCTATTTTAAGTGCGTAGCCGATAGAAAACTCCCTACAGTGTCTAACAATTCTTTCGACAATACTCTTTCACATTGGCGTGAATACTGTATGGTTAATGTCCCAAGTTAGGGCTAAATAGCAAACCTGTTGAACAGATCGTACCCGTTCAACTCCCCTCCCTCTAGATTTTTCAATTTCATGAAATCGAGAAATTCACCTATTCCGCTTGTTTTTTTAGGCAGCAGCAAAATAAGATTGCATATAAAACTGGTAGGTTTATTAGGCTAAATTAAGTGCATAGCCGATAGAAAACGCCCTACAGTGTCTAACAATTCTTTCGACAATACTCTTTCACATTGGCGTGAATGCTGTATGGTTAATGTCCAAGTTAGGGCTAAATAGCAAACCTGTTGAACACATCGTACTCGTCCAACCCCGTCCCTCTAGATTTTTTGATTTCAAGAAATCGAGAGATTCACCTATTCCGCTTGTTTTCTTAGGAAGCGGCAAAATAAGATTGTATACAGAGCTGGTAGGTTTTTAGGCTATTTTAAGTGCATAGCCAATAGAAAAGTCCCTACAGTGTCTAACAATTCTTTCAGCAATACTCTTTCACATTGGCGTGAATGCTATATGGTTAATGTCCAAGTTAGGGCTAAATAGCAAACCTGTTGAACACATCGTACCCGTCCAACTCCCTCCCTCTAGATTTTTTGATTTCAAGAAACTGAGAGATTCACCTATTCGACTTGTTTTCTTTGGCAGGGGCGAAATAAGATTCATTATATTGCTGGTAGGTTTTTAGGCTATTTTAAGTGCATAGCTGATAGAAAACTCCCTACAGTGTCTAACAATTCTTTCGGCAATACTCTTTCACATTGGCGTGTATGCTGTATGGTTAATGTCCAAGTTAGGGCTAAATAGCAAACCTGTTGAACACATCGTACCCGTCCAACCCCCTCCCTCTAGATTTTTTTATTTCAAGAAACTGAGAGATTCACCTATTCGGCTTGTTTTCTTTGGCAGGGGCGAAATAAGATTCATTATAGAGCTGGTAGGTTTTTAGGCTATTTTAAGTGCATAGCTGATAGAAAACTCCCTACAGTGTCTAACAATTCTTTCGGCAATACTCTTTCACATTGGCGTGTATGCTGTATGGTTAATGTCCAAGTTAGGGCTAAATAGCAAACCTGTTGAACAGATCGTACCCATCCAACCACCTCCCTCCAGATTTTTCAATTTCAAGAAATCGAGAGATTCACCTATTCTGCTGGTTTTTTTAGGCAGCGGCGAATTAAGATTGCATATAGAGCTGGTAGGTTTTTAGGCTATATCAAGTGCATTGCCGATAGAAAACTCCCTACAGTGCCTAACAATTCTTTTGGCAATATTCTTTCACATTGACGTGAATACTGTATGGTTAATGTCCAAGTTAGGGCTAAATAGCAAACCTGTTGAACACATCGTCCTCGTCCAACCCCCTCCCTCTAGATGTTTTGATTTCAAGAAATCGAGAGATTCACCTATTCCGCTTGTTCTCTTAGGCAGCGGCAAAATAAGATTGCATATAGAGCTGGTAGGTTTTTAGGCTATGTTAAGTGCATAGCCAATAGAAAACTCCCTACAGTGTCTAACAATTCTTTCGGCAATACTCCTTCACATTGGCGTGAATGCTATATGGTTAATGTCCAAGTTAGGGCTAAATAGCAAACCTGTTGAACACATCGTACCCGTCCAACCCCCTCCCTCTAGATTTTTTGATTTCAAGAAATTGAGAAATTCACCTATTCCGCTTGTTCTCTTAGGCAGCGGCGAAAAAAGATTGCATATAGAGCTGGTATGTTTTTAGGCTATTTTAAGTGCATAGCCGATAGAAAACTCCCTACAGTGTCTAACAATTCTTTCGGGAAAACTCTTTCACACTGGCGTGAATGCTGTATGGTTAATGTCCAAGTTAGGGCTAAATAGCAAACCTGTTGAACACATCGTACCCGTCCAACCCCCTCCCTCTAGATTTTTTGATTTCAAGAAATCGAGAGATTCACCTATTCTGCTTGCTTTCTTAGGTAGCGGCAAAATAAGATTGCATATACAGCTGGTAGGTTTTTAGGCTATTTTAAGTGCACAGCTGATAGAAAACTCCCTACAGTGTCTAACAATTCTTTTGGCAATACTCTTTCACATTGGCGTGAATGCTGTATGGTTAATGTCCAAGTTAGGGCTAAATAGCAAACCTGTTGAACACATCGTACCCGTCCAACCCCCTCCCTCTAGATTTTTTGATTTCAAGAAATTGAGAGATTCACGTATTCCGCTTGTTTTATTAGGTAGCGGCGAAATAAGATTGCATATAGAGCTGGTAGGTTTTTAGGCTATTTTAAGTGCATAGCTGATAGAAAACTCCCTACAGTGTCTTACAATTCTTTTGGCAATACTCTTTCACATTGGCGTGAATGCTGTATAGTTAATGTCCGTGTTAGGGCTAAATAGCAAACCTGTTGAACACATCGTACCCATCCAATCCCCCCCCCCCCTCCCCCTACATTTTTCGATTTCAAGAAATCGAGAGATTCACCTATTCCACTTGTTTTTTTAGGCAGCGGCGAAATAAGATTGCATATAGAACTGGTAGGTTTTTAGGCTAAATTAAGTGCATAGCCGATAGAAAACTCCCTACAGTGTCTAACAATTCTTTCGACAATACTCTTTCACATTGGCGTGAATACTGTATGGTTAATGTCCAAGTTAGGGCTAAATAGCAAACCTGTTGAACACATCGTACTCGTCCAACCCCCTCCCTCTAGATTTTTCGATTTCAAGAAATCAAGAGTAGTGTTGAAACGATTAGTGATTTTCAGGAATCGACTAGTCGCCAGCAGTAATCGAATACTAATCGACTAGTCGCAGCCCCCATGTTATTGTTATGAAACACGTGTACCGCTGTTCTTCCCTGGTTAAAACTAACAGTAATACTTGCAATGAAACAATGGCAAGTGAAGCTTTCAAAGTCCTCAAAACCTCTTTCAGTTTCGAGAGAGAATTAATGTTGGTAGCTTCTGTTTAAAATTATTTTTTCTCAATATAGTCACTGATATTTTAATAAAATAAATCATTATTCAGGTTTTTATTTATATTATTCGTTCCATCCCATTGAATGTTAACAAAAGGAAGTGCTCTTTACGCATGCGTGATGTACATCCCCTCTCGAAAATTAAGCACAGTTAACGCCCACAGCAGTCATCGGCCTGTCAACAATTGTACACCGAATACTCCCACACAACTTCTCGTATTATGACTTAACCTCTTATCTGTCCATAATTATGCATACATCGAACACGCCTACTAATTTCCATATTGTCTGCTTTGAAAATCATCACCTGACCTGATTGGGTTTCCTCTTAACTCAGATGCAGTTCGAGGAAAAGCTAGTTTCACTTTCAATTTCCCGGAAACTCGCAGATTTCCAGGAATTTGTCCGCATGTATTTACAAAATGAAAATAAAAAGCACATGGATTTTGTAATTGGTTCTTTAGTGATAACAAATTGTTCCAAATACGAACTGGTATGTGTTCTTCCATAATTTCTCTTTGATGTTTCTGTAAGACATTTCAAACTTACCAGTACCTGGTGAACAAATTGATGTCCGTAGGTGGCCTAATTTCATGTCAACTTTGGGTCCTAATTTTCCTGCAGGCTGCTCCCTCGAGAATAAGCTCACCCATATATTTTTCCCTGTTTACTTCACGCACCCCTGGTCTTATTCAATCTCTGGTCAGTTGGCCAACTAGGGATGTTATTCATGCAGTCGGAAACATCAAACGCATTATTTCCGTGGGTTGTTTTTTGATTTCGGGAGTTTACTTGTGACGTTCGCAATAATGTTGGGTGAATTTAAGGGGATGGTGTATGGTTGTGGCAGATGTTCCGACTAATCGACTAGCAGATTTAGGGATCGACTAATTTAATAATCGCGTCGACATCGATTAGTTGGCTAATCGTTTCAACACTAATCAAGAGATTCAGCTATTCCGCTTGTTTTTCAAGCTGCAGCGAAATAAGATTGCATATAGAGCTGGTAGATTTTTAGGCTATATTAAGTGCATAGCCAATAGAAAACTCCCTACAGTGTCTAACAATTCTTTCGGCAATACTCTTTCACATTGGCGTGAATGCTATATGGTTAATGTCCAAGTTAAGGCTAAATAGCAAACCTGTTGAACACATCATACCCATCCAACTCCCTCCCTCTAGATTTTTCAATTTCCAGAAATCGAGAGATTCACCTATTCTGCTTGTTTTTATAGGCAGCGGCGAATTAAGATTGCATATAGAACTGGTAGGTTTTTAGGCTATATTAAGTGCATAGCCGATAGAAAACTCCCTACAGTGTCTAACAATTCTTTCGGCAATACTCTTTCACATTGGCGTGAATGCTATATGTTTAATGTCCAAGTTAGGGCTAAATAGCAAACCTGTTGAACATATCGTACCCGTCCAACCCCCTCCCTCTAGATTTTTCGATTTCAAGAAATCAAGAGATTCACCTATTCGGCTTGTTTTCTTTGGCAGGGGCGAAATAAGATTCATTATAGAGCTGGTAGGTTTTTAGGCTATTTTAAGAGCATAGCTGATAGAAAACTCCCTACAGTGTCTAACAACTCTTTCAGCAATACTCTTTCACATTGGTGTGAATGCTGTATGGTTAATGTCCAAGTTAGGGCTAAATAGCAAACCTGTTGAACAGATCGTACCCATCCAACCCCCTCCCTCTAGATTTTTCGATTTCAAGAAATCGAGAGATTCACCTATTCCACTTGTTTTTAGCGAAATATGATTGAATAGAGAGCTGGAAGGTTTTTTTAGGCTATATTAAGTGCATAGCCGATAGAAAGCTCCCTACAGTGTCTAACAATTCTTTCGGCAATACTCTTTAACATTGGCATGAATGCTATATGGTTAATGTCCAAGTTAGGGCTAAACAGCAAGCCTGTTGAACACATCGTTCCCGTCCAATCCCCTCCCTCTAGATTTTTCGATTTCAAGAAATCGAGAGATTCACCTATTCGGTTTGTTTTCTTAAACAGCGGCGAAATAAGATTGCATATAGAGCTGGTAGGTTTTTAGGTGCATAGCCAATAGAAAACTCCCTACAGTGTCTAACAATTCTTTCGGCAATACACTTTCACATTGGCGTGAATACTGTATGGTTAATGTACAAGTTAGGGCTAAATAGCAAACCTGTTCAACAGATCATACCCGTCCAACCCCCTCCCTCTAGATTTTTTGATTTCAAGAAATCAAGAGATTCACCTATTCCGCTTGTTTTTTAAGCAGCAGCGAAATAAGATTGCATATAGAGCTGGTAGGTTTTTTAGGCTATATTAAGAGCATAGCCAATAGAAAACTCCCTACATTGTCTAAAAATTCTTTCGGCAATACTCTTTCACATTGGTGTGAATGCTATATGGTTAATGTACAAGTTAGGGCTAAATAGCAAACCTGTTGAGCACATCATACCCATCCAACTCCCTCCCCCTAGATTTTTCAATTTCCAAATATCGAGAGATTCACCTATTCTGCTTGTTTTTATAGGCAGCGGCGAATGAGAATAGCATATAGAACTGGTAGGTTTTTAGGCTATATTAAGTGCATAGCCAATAGAAAACTCCCTACAGTGTGTAACAATTCTTTCGGCAATACTCTTTCACACTGGCGTGAATACTCTATGGTTAATGTCCAAGTTAGGGCTAAATAGCAAACCTGTTCAACAGATCGTACACGTTCAACTCCCCTCCCTCTAGATTTTTCGATTTCATGAGATCGAGAAATTCACCTATTCCGCTTGTTTTTTTTAGGAAACAGCGAAATAAGATTGCATATAGAGCTGGTAGGTTTTTAAGGCTAAATTAAGTGCATAGCCGATAGAAAACTCCCTACAGTGTCTAAAAATTCTTTCAGGAATACTCCTTCACACTGGCGGGAATGCTGTACGTTCAATGTCCAAGTTAGGGCTAAATAGCAAACTTGCTGAACACATCGTACCCGTCCAACCCCCTCCCTCTAGATTTTTCGATTTCAAGAAATCGAGAGATTCACCTATTCTGCTTGTTTTTTTAGGGAGCAGCAAAATAAGATTGGACATAGAGCTGGTAAGTTTTTAGGCTATATTAAGTGCATAGCCGATAGAAAACTCCCTACAGTGTCTAACAATTCTTTCAGGAATACTCCTTCAGACTGGCGTGAATGCTGTACGGTTAATGTCCAAGTTAGGGCTAAATAGCAAAATTGTTGAACACATCGTACCCGTACAACTCCCTCCCTCTAGATTTTTTGATTTCAAGAAACTGAGAGATTCACCTATTCGGCTTGTTTTCTTTGGCAGGGGCGAAATAAGATTCATTATAGAGCTGGTAGGTTTTTAGGCTATTTTAAGTGCATAGCCGATAGAAAACTCCCTGCAGTGTCTAACAATTCTTTCGGCAATACTCTTTCACATTGGTTTGAATACTCTATGGTTAATGTACAAGTTAGGGCTAAATAGCAAACCTGTTCAACAGATCGTACCCGTCCAACCCCCTCCCTCTAGATTTTTCGATTTCAAGAAATCAAGAGATTCAGCTATTCCGCTTGTGTTTTAAGCTGAAGCGAAATAAGATTGCATATAGAGCTGGTAGATTTTTAGGCTATATTAAGTGCATAGCCAATAGAAAACTCCCTACAGTGTCTAACAATTCTTTCGGCAATACTCTTTCACATTGGTGTGAATGCTTTTTGGTTAATGTCCAAGTTAGGGCTAAATAGCAAAGCTGTTGAACACATCATACCCATCCAACTCCCTCCCTCTAGATTTTTCAATTTCCAGAAATCGAGAGATTCACCTATTTTGCTTGTTTTTATAGGCAGCAGCAAATTAAGATTGCATATAGAACTGGTAGGTTTTTAGGCTATATTAAGTGCATAGCCGATAGAAAACTCCCTACAGTGTCTAACAATTCTTGCGGCAATACTCTTTCACATTGTCGTGAATGCTATATGGTTAATGTTCAAGTTAGGGCTAAATAGCAAACCTGTTGAACACATCGTACCCGTCCAACCCCCTCCCTCTAGATTTTTTGATTTCAAGAAATCAAGAGATTCACCTATTCTGCTTGTTTTCTTAGACAGGGGCGAATAAGATTCATTATAGAGCTGGTAGGTTTTTACGCTATTTTAAGCGAATAGCCGATAGAAAACTCCCTACAGTGTCTAACAATTCTTTCAGCAATACTCTTTCACATTGGCGTGAATGCTGTACGGTTAATGTCCAAGTTACGGCTAAATAGCAAAATTGTTGAACACATCGTACCCGTACAACTCCCTCCCTCTAGATTTTTTGATTTCAAGAAACTGAGAGATTCACCTATTCGGCTTGTTTTCTTTGGCAGGGGCGAAATAAGATTCATTATAGAGCTGGTAGGTTTTTAGGCTATTTTAAGTGCATAGCTGATAGAAAACTCCCTACAGTGTCTAACAATTCTTTCGGCAATACTCTTTCACAATGGCATCAATGCTATATGGTTAATGTCCAAGCTAGGGCTAAATAGCAAACCTGTTGAACACATTATACCCATCAAACTCCCTCCCTCTAGATTTTTCAATTTCCAGAAATCGAAAGATTCACCTATTCTGCTTGTTTTTATAGGCAGCGGCGAATTAAGATTACATATAGAACTGGTAGGTTTTTAGGCTATATTAAGTGCATAGCCGATAGAAAACTCCCTACAGTGTCTAACAATTCTTTTGGCAATACTCTTTCACATTGGCGTGAATACTGTATGGTTAATGTCCAAGTTAGGGCTAAATAGCAAACCTGTACAACACATCGTACCCGTCCAACCCCCTCCCACTAGATTTTTCGATTTCAAGAAATCAAGAGATTCACCTATTCCGCTTGTTTTCTTAGGTAGAGGCGAAAAAAGATTGCATATAGAGCTGATAGGTTTTTAGGCTATATTAAGTGCATAGCCGATAGAAAACTCCCTACAGTGTCTAATAATTCTTTTGGCAATACTCTTACACATTGGCGTGAATGCTGTATGGTTAATGTCCAAGTTAGGGCTAAATAGCAAACGTGTTGAACGCATCGTACCCATCCAACCCCCCCCCCCCTTCCCCTACATTTTTCGATTTCAAGAAATTGAGAGATTCACCTATTCTGCTTGTTTTTTTAGGCAGCGGCGAAATAAGATTGCATATAGAACTGGTAGGTTTTTAGGCTATTTTAAGTGCATAGCTGATAGAAAACTCCCTACAGTGTCTAACAACTCTTTCAGCAATACTCTTTCACATTGGTGTGAATGCTGCATGGTTAATGTCCAAGTTAGGGCTAAATAGCAAACCTGTTGAACACATCGTACTGGTCCAACCCCCTCCCTCTAGATTTTTTGATTTCAAGAAATCAAGAGATTCTCCTATTCCGCTTGTTTTCTTAGACAGGGGCGAAATAAGATTCATTATAGAGCTGGTAGGTTTTTAGGCTATTTTAAGAGCATAGCCGATAGAAAACTCCCTACAGTGTCTAACAATTCTTTCAGCAATACTCTTTCACATTGGCGTGAATGATGTACGGTTAATGTCCAAGTTAGGGCTAAATAGCAAAATGTTGAACACATCGTACCCGTACAACTCCCTCCCTCTAGATTTTTTGATTTCAAGAAACTGAGAGATTCACCTATTCGGCTTGTTTTCTTTGGCAGGGGCGAAATAAGATTCATTATAGAGCTGGTAGGTTTTTAGGCTATTTTAAGTGCATAGCTGATAGAAAACTCCCTACAGTGTCTAACAATCCTTTCAGCAATACTCTTTCACATTGGCATGTATGCTGTATGGTTAATGTCCAAGTTAGGGTTAAATAGCAAACCTGTTGAACAGATCGTACCCATCCAACCCCTTCCATCCAGATTTTTCAATTTCAAGAAATCGAGAGATTCACCTATTCCGCTTGTTTTCTTAGGTAGAGGCGAAAAAAGATTGCACATAGAGCTGGTAGGTTTTTAGGCTATATCAAGTGCATAGCCGATAGAAAACTCCCTACAGCGCCTAACAATTCTTATGGCAATATTCTTTCACATTGACGTGAATACTGTATGGTTAATGTCCAAGTTAGGGCTAAATAGCAAACCTGTTGAACAGATCGTACCCGTCCAACACCCTCCCTCTAGATTTTCGATTTCAAGAAATCGAGAGATTCACCTATTCCGCTTGTTTTCTTAGGCAGCGGAGAAATAAGATTGCACATAGAGCTGGTATGTTTTTAGGCTATTTTAAGCGCATAGCCGATAGAAAACTCCCTACAGTGTCTAAAAATTCTTTCGGCAAAACTCTTTCACACTGGCGTGAATGCTGTATGGTTAATGTCCAAGTTAGGGCTAAATAGCAAACCTGTTGAACAGATCGTACCCGTCCAACCACCTCCATCTAGATTTTTAAATTTCAAGAAATCGAGAGATTCACCTATTCTGCTTGTTTTTAGAAAAATATGATTACACATAGAGCTGGTAGGTTTTTTAGGCTATATTAAGTGCATAGCCGATAGAAAACTCCCTACAGTGTCTAACAATTCTTTCGGCAATACTCTTTCACATTGGCGTGAATACTGTATGGTTAATGTACAAGTTAGGGCTAAAACAGCAAACCTGTTCAACAGATCGTACCCGTCCAACCCCCTCACTCTAGATTTTTCGATTTGAAGAAATCAAAAGATTCAGCTATTCCGCTTGTTTTTTAAGTAGCAGCGGAATAAGATTGCATATAGAGCTGGTAGGTTTTTTAGGCTATACTAAGTGCATAGCCAATAGAAAACTCCCTACAGTGTCTAACAATTCTTTCGGCAATACTCTTTCACAATGGCATGAATGCTATATGGTTAATGTCCAAGCTTGGGCTAAACAGCAAACCTGTTGAACACATTATACCCATCCAACTCCCTCCCTCTAGATTTTTCAATTTCCAGAAATCGAAAGATTCACCTATTCTGCTTGTTTTTATAGGCAGCGGCGAATTAAGATTACATATAGAACTGGTAGGTTTTTAGGCTATATTAAGTGCATAGCTGATAGAAAACTCCCTACAGTGTCTAACAATTCTTTCGACAATACTCTTTCACATTGGCGTGAATACTGTATGGTTAATGTCCAAGTTAGGGCTAAATAGCAAACCTGTTGAACACATCGTACCCGTCCAACTCCCTCCCTCAAGATTTCTCGATTTCAAGAAATCAAGAGATTCGCCTATTCCGCTTGTTTTCTTAGACAGGGGCGAAATAAGATTCATTATAGAGCTGGTAGGTTTTTAGGCTATTTTAAGTGCATAGCCGATAGAAAACTCCCTACAGTGTCTAACAATTCTTTCAGCAATACTCTTTCACATTGGCGTGAATGCTGTACGGTTAATGTCCAAGTTAGGGCTAAATAGGAAACCTGTTGAACACATCGTACTCGTCCAACCCCCTCCCTCTAGATTTTTTGATTTCAAGAAATCGAGAGATTCACCAATTCCGCTTGTTTTCTTAGGCAGCGGCAAAATAAGATTGCATATAGAGCTGGTAGGTTTTTAGGCTATTTTAAGGGCATAGCCAATAGAAAACTCCCTACAGTGTCTAACAATTCTTTCGGCAATACTCTTTCACATTGGCGTGAATGCTATATGGTTAATGTCCAAGTTAGGGCTAAATACCAAACCTGTTGAACACATTGTACCCGTCCAAACCACTCCCTCTAGATTTTTTGATTTCAAGAAATTGAGAAATTCACCTATTCACTTGTTCTCTTAGGCAGCAGCGAAAAAGATTGCATATAGAGCTGGTATGTTTTTAGGCTATTTTAAGTGCATAGCCGATAGAAAACTCCCTACAGTGTCTAACAATTCTTTCGGCAATACTCTTTCACACTGGCGTGAATGCTGTATGGTTAATAATGTCCAAGTTAGGGCTAAATAGCAAACCTGTTGAACACATCGTACCCGTCCAACCCCCTCCCTCTAGATTTTTTGATTTCAAGAAATCGAGAGATTCACCTATTCCGCTTGTTTTCTTAGGTAGGGGCGAAATAAGATTGCATATAGAGCTGGTAGGTTTTTAGGCTATTTTAAGTGCATAGCTGATAGAAAACTCCCTACAGGGTCTAACAATTCTTTTGGCAATACTCTTTCACATTGGCGTGAATGCTGTATGGTCAATGTCCAAGTTAGGGCTAAATAGCTAACCTGATGAACACATCGTACCCATCCAATCCCCCCCCCCCCCCCTACATTTTTCGATTTCAAGAAATCGAGAGATTCACCTATTCCGCTTGTTTTTTTAGGCAGCGGCGAAATAAGACTGCATATAGAACTGGTAGGTTTTTAGGCTATTTTAAGTGCATAGCCGATAGAAAACTCCCTACAGTGTCCTAACAATTCTTACGGGAATACTCTTTCACACTGGCGTGAATGCTGTATGGTTAATGTCCAAGTTAGGGCTAAATAGCAAACCTGTTGAACACATCGTACCCGTCCAACCCACTCCCTCTAGATTTTTTGATTTCAAGAAATCGAGAGATTCACCTATTCCGCTTGTTTTCTTAGGTAGCGGCGAAATAAGATTGCATATAGAGCTGGTATGTTTTCAGGCTATTTTAAGTGCATAGCTGATAGAAAACTCCCTACAGTGTGTAACAATTCTTTTGGCAATACTCTTTCACATTGGTGTGAATGCTGTATGGTTAATGTCCAAGTTAGGGCTAAATAGCAAACCTGTTGAACACATCGTACCCATCCAATCCCCCCACCCTCCCCCTACATTTTTCGATTTCAAGAAATCGAGAGATTCACCTATTCCGCTTGTTTTTTTAGGCAGCGGAGAAATAAGATTGCATATAGAACTGGTAGGTTTTTAGGCTATTTTAAGTACATAGCCGATAGAAAACTCCCTACAGTGTATAACAATTCTTTCGGCAATACTCTTTCACATTGGCCCGAATACTGTATGGTTAATGTCCAAGTTAGGGCTAAATAGCAAACCTGTTGAACAGATCGTACCCGTCCAACCCCCTCCCTCTAGATTTTTTGATTTCAAGAAATCGAGACATTCACCTATTCCGCTTGTTCTCTTAGGCAGTGGCGAAAAAAGATTGCATATAGAGCTGGTATGTTTTTAGGCTATTTTAAGCGCACAGCCGATAGAAAACTCCCTACAGTGTCTAACAATTCTTTCGGCAATACTCTTTCACATTGGCGTGAATGCTGTATGATTAATGTCCAAGTTAGGGCTAAATAGCAAACCTGTTGAACACATCGTACCCGTCCAACCCACTCCCTCTAGATTTTTTGATTTCAAGAAATCGAGAGATTCACCTATTCTGCTTGTTTTTTTAGGCAGCAGCAAAATAAGATTGCACATAGAGCTGGTAAGTTTTTAGGCTATTTTAAGCGCATAGCCGATAGAAAACTCCCTACAGTGTCTAACTATTCTTTCGGTAATACTCTTTCACACTGGCATGCATGCTGTATGGTTAATGTCCACGTTAGGGCTAAATAGCAAACCTGTTGAACACATCGTACCCGTCCAACACCCTCCCTCTAGATTTTTTGATTTCAAGAAATTGAGAGATTCACCTATTCCGCTTGTTTTCTAAGGTAGCGGCGAAATAAGATTGCATATAGAGCTGGTAGGTTTTTAGGCTATTTTAAGCGCATAGCCGATAGAAAACTCCCTACAGTGTCTAACTATTCTTTCGGTAATACTCTTTCACATTGGTGTGAATGCTGTATGGTTAATGTCCAAGTTAGGGCTAAATAGCAAACCTGTTGAACAGATCGTACCAGTCCAACCCCCTCCCTCTAGATTTTTCGATTTCAAGAAATCAAGAGATTTACCTATTCCGCTTGTTTTTTAAGCAGCAGCGAAATAAGATTGCATATAGATCTGGTAGGGTTTTTAGGCTATATTAATGCATAGCGAATAGAAAACTCCCTAAAGTGTCTAACAATTCTTTCGGCAATACTCTTTCACATTGGCGTGAATGCTATATGGTTAATATCCAAGTTAGGGCTAAATAGCAAATGTGTTGAACACATCGTACCCATCCAACCCCCTCCCTCTAGATTTTTCAATTTCAAGAAATCGAGAGATTCACGTATTCTGCTTGTTTTTATAGGCAGCGGCGAATTAAGATTGCATATAGAACTGTTAGGTTTTTAGGCTATATTAAGTGCATAGCCGATAGAAAACTCCCTACAGTGTCTAACTATTCTTTCGGCAATACTCTTTCACATTGGTTTGAATACTGTATGGTTAATGTACAAGTTAGGGCTAAATAGCAAACCTGTTCAACAGATCGTACCTGTCCAACCCCCTCCCTCTAGATTTTTCGATTTCAAGAAATCAAGAGATTCAGCTATTCCGCTTGTGTTTTAAGCTGAAGCGAAATAAGATTGCATATAGAGCTGGTAGATTTTTAGGCTATATTAAGTGCATAGCCAATAGAAAACTCCCTACAGTGTCTAACAATTCTTTCGGCAATACTCTTTCACATTGGTGTGAATGCTTTTTGGTTAATCTCCAAGTTAGGGCTAAATAGCAAAGCTGTTGAACACATCATACCCATCCAACTCCCTCCCTCTAGATTTTTCAATTTCCAGAAATCGAGAGATTCACCTATTTTGCTTGTTTTTATAGGCAGCGGCAAATTAAGATTGCATATAGAACTGGTAGGTTTTTAGGCTATATTAAGTGCATAGCCGATAGAAAACTCCCTACAGTGTCTAACAATTCTTGCGGCAATACTCTTTCACATTGTCGTGAATGCTATATGGTTAATGTTCAAGTTAGGGCTAAATAGCAAACCTGTTGAACACATCGTACCCGTCCAACCCCCTCCCTCTAGATTTTTTGATTTCAAGAAATCAAGAAATTCACCTATTCTGCTTGTTTTCTTAGACAGGGGCGAAATAAGATTCATTATAGAGCTGGTAGGTTTTTACGCTATTTTAAGTGAATAGCCGATAGAAAACTCCCTACAGTGTCTAACAATTCTTTCAGCAATACTCTTTCACATTGGCGTGAATGCTGTACGGTTAATGTCCAAGTTACGGCTAAATAGCAAAATTGTTGAACACATCGTACCCGTACAACTCCCTCCCTCTAGATTTTTTGATTTCAAGAAACTGAGAGATTCACCTATTCGGCTTGTTTTCTTTGGCAGGGGCGAAATAAGATTCATTATAGAGCTGGTAGGTTTTTAGGCTATTTTAAGTGCATAGCCGATAGAAAACTCCCTACAGTGTCTAACAATTCTTTCGGCAATACTCTTTCACATTGGCGCGAATACTGTATGGTTGATGTCCAAGTAAGGGCTAAATAGCATGCCTGTTGAACACATCGTACCCGTCCAATCCCCTCCCTCTAGATTTTTCGATTTCAAGAAATCGAGAGATTCACCTATTCTGCTTGTTTTTTTAGGCAGCGGCGAATTAAGATTGCATATAGAGCTGGTAGGTTTTTAGGCTATATCAAGTGCATAGCCGACAGAAAACTCCCTACAGTGCCTAACAATTCTTTTGGCAATATTCTTTCACATTGACGTGAATACTGTGTGGTTAATGTCCAAGTTAGGGCTAAATAGCAAACCTGTTGAACACATCGTACCCGTCCAACCACCTTCCTCTAGATTTTTCAATTTCAAGAAATCGAGAGATTCACCTATTCTGCTTGTTTTTAGCAAAATATGATTACACATAGAGCTGGTAGGTTTTTTAGGCTATATTAAGTGCATAGCCGATAGAAAACTCTCTACAGTGTCTAACAATTCTTTTGGCAATATTCTTTCACATTGACGTGAATACTGTGTGGTTAATGTCCAAGTTAGGGCTAAATAGCAAACCTGTTGAACACATCGTACCCGTCCAACCACCTTCCTCTAGATTTTTCAATTTCCAGAAATCGAAAGATTCACCTATTCTGCTTGTTTTTTTAGGCAGCGGCGAATTAAGATTACGTATAGAACTGGTAGGTTTTTAGGCTATATTAAGTGCATAGCCGATAGAAAACTCCCTGCAGTGTCTAACAATTCTTTCGGCAATACTCTTTCACATTGGCGTGAATACTGTATGGTTAATGTACAAGTTAGGGCTAAATAGCAAACCTGTTCAACAGATCGTACCCGTCCAACCCCCTCCCTCTAGATTTTTCGATTTCAAGAAATCAAGAGATTCACCTATTCCGCTTGTTTTCTTAGACAGGGGCGAAATAAGATTCATTATAGAGCTGGTAGATTATTAGGCTATTTTAAGTGCATAGCCGATAGAAAACTCCCTACAGTGTCTAACAATTCTTTCAGCAATACTCTTTCACATTGGCGTGAATGATGTGTGGTTAATGTCCAAGTTAGGGCTAAATAGGAAAATTGTTGAACACATCGTACCCGTACAACTCCCTCCCTCTAGATTTTTTGATTTCAAGAAACTGAGAGATTCACCTATTCGGCTTGTTTTCTTTGGCAGGGGCGAAATAAGATTCATTATAGAGCTGGTAGGTTTTTATGCTATTTTAAGTGCATAGCTGATAGAAAACTCCCTACAGTGTCTAACAACTCTTTCAGCAATACTCTTTCACATTGGTGTGAATGCTGCATGGTTAATGTCCAAGTTAGGGCTAAATAGCAAACCTGTTGAACACATCGTACCCGTACAACTCCCTCCCTCTAGATTTTTTGATTTCAAGAAATTAAGAAATTCACCTATTCGCTTGTTCTCTTAGGCAGCGGCGAAAAAAAATTGCATATAGAGCTGGTATGTTTTTAGGCTATTTTAAGCGCATAGCCGATAGAAAACTCCCTACAGTGTCTAACAATTCTTTTGGCAATACTCTTTCACACTGGCGTGAATGCTGTATGGTTAATGTCCAAGTTAGGGCTAAATAGCAAACCTGTTGAACACATCGTACCCGTCCAACCCCCTCCCTCTAGATTTTTTGATTTCAAGAAATTGAGAAATTCACCTATTCACTTGTTCTCTTAGGCAGCGGCGAAAAAAGATTGCATATAGAGCTGGTATGTTTTTAGGCTATTTTAAGTGCATAGCCGATAGAAAACTCCCTACAGTGTCTAACAATTCTTTCGGCAATACTCTTTCACATTGGCGTGAATACTGTATGGTTAATGTACAAGGTAGGGCTAAATAGCAAACCTGTTGAACAGATCGTACCCGTCCAACCCCCTCCCTCTAGATTTTTCGATTTCAAGAAATCAAGAGATTCACCTATTCCGCTTGTTTTCTTAGGCAGGGGCGAAATAAGATTGAATATAGAGCTGGTAGGTTTTTAGGCTATATTAAGTGCATAGCCGATACAAAACTCCCTACAGTGTCTAACAATTCTTTCAGCAACACTCTTTCACAGTGGTGTGAATGCTGCACGGTTAATGTCCATGTTAGGGCTAAATAGCAAACCTGTAGAACATATCATACCCATCCAACTCCCTCCCTCCAGATTTTTCGATTTCAAGAAATCGAGAGATTCACCTATTCTCTCTGTTTTTTTAGACAGCGGCGAATTAAGATTGCATGCAGAACTGGTAGATTTTTAGGCTATATTAAGTGCATAGCCAACAGAAAACTCCCTACAGTGTCTAACAATTCTTTCGGCAATATTCTTTCACATTGACGTGAATACTATATGGTTAATGTCCAAGTTAGGGCTAAATAGCAAACCTGTTGAACAGATCGTACCCGTCCAACCCTCTCCCTCTAGATTTTTTGATTTCAAGAAATCGAGAGATTCACCTATTCCGCTTGTTTTCTTAGGCCGCGGAGAAATAAGATTGCATATAGAGCTGGTATGTTTTTAGGCTATTTTAAGCGCATAGCCGATAGAAAACTCCCTACAGTGTCTAACAATTCTTTCGGCAAAACTCTTTCACACTGGCGTGAATGCTGTATGGTTAATGTCCAAGTTAGGGCTAAATAGCAAACCTGTTGAACACATCGTACCCATCCAACCCCCTCCCTCTAGATTTTTCGATTTCAAGAAATCGAGAGATTCACCTATTCCACTTGTTTTTAGCGAAATATGATTGCATAGAGAGCTGGAAGGTTTTTAGGCTATATTAAGTGCATAGCCGATAGAAAGCTCCCTACAGTGTCTAACAATTCTTTCGGCAATACTCTTTCACATTGGCGTGAATGCTAAATGGTTAATGTCCAAGTTAGGGCTAAATAGCAAGCCCGTTGAACACATCGTACCCGTCCAATCCCCTCTCTCTAGATTTTTCGATTTCAAGAAATCGAGAGATTCACCTATTCGTTTTTTTCTTAGGCAGCGGCGAAATAAGATCGCATATAGAGCTGGTAGGTTTTTAGGTTATTTTAGGTGCATAGCCGATAGAAAACTCCCTACAGTGTCTAACAATTCTTTCGGCAATACTCTTTCATATTGGCGTGAATGCTATATGGTTAATGTCCAAGTTAGGGCTAAATAGCAAACCTGTTGAACACTTCGTACCCATCCAACCCCTCCCTCTAGATTTTTCAATTTCAAGAAATCGAGAGATTCACCTATTCCGCTTGTTTTTTTAGGCAGCAGCGAAATAAGATTGCATATAGAGCTGGTAGGTTTTTTTAGGCTATATTAAGTGCATAGCCGATAGAAAATTTCTAGACTGTCTAACAATTCTTTCAACAATACTCTTTCACATTAGCGTAAATGCTGTATGGTTAATGTCCAAGTTAGGACTAAATAGCAAACCTGTTGAACACATCGTACCCGTCCAACCCCCTTCCTCTAGATTTTTCGATTTCAAGAAATCAAGAGATTCACCTATTCCGCTTGTTTTTTTAGGCAGCGGCGAAATAAGATTGCATATAGAGCTGGTAGGTTTTTTAGGCTATATTAAGTGCATTGGCGTGAATGCTATCTGGTTAATGCCCAAGTTAGGGCTAAATAGCAAACCTGTTGAACACATCATACCCGTCCAACCTCTAGATTTTTCAATTTCAATAAATCAAGAGATTCACCTATTCCGCTTGTTTTCTTAGGCAGGCGCGAAATAAGATTGAATATAGAGCTGGTAGGTTTTTAGGCTATTTTAAGTGCATAGCCGATAGAAAACTCCCTGCAGTGTCTAACAATTCTTTCGGCAATACTCTTTCACATTGGCGTGAATACTGTATGGTTAATGTACAAGTTAGGGCTAAATAGCAAACCTGTTCAACAGATCGTACCCGTCCAACCCCCTCACTCTAGATTTTTCGATTTGAAGAAATCAAAAGATTCAGCTATTCCGCTTGTTTTTTAAGTAGCAGCGGAATAAGATTGCATATAGAGCTGGTAGGTTTTTTAGGCTATACTAAGTGCATAGCCAATAGAAAACTCCCTACAGTGTCTAACAATTCTTTCGGCAATACTCTTTCACAATGGCATGAATGCTATATGGTTAATGTCCAAGCTTGGGCTAAACAGCAAACCTGTTGAACACATTAAACCCATCCAACTCCCTCCCTCTAGATTTTTCAATTTCCAGAAATCGAAAGATTCACCTATTCTGCTTGTTTTTATAGGCAGCGGCGAATTAAGATTACATATAGAACTGGTAGGTTTTTAGGCTATATTAAGTGCATAGCTGATAGAAAACTCCCTACAGTGTCTAACAATTCTTTCGACAATACTCTTTCACATTGGCGTGAATACTGTATGGTTAATGTCCAAGTTAGGGCTAAATAGCAAACCTGTTGAACACATCGTACCCGTCCAACTCCCTCCCTCAAGATTTCTCGATTTCAAGAAATCAAGAGATTCGCCAATTCCGCTTGTTTTCTTAGGCAGCGGCAAAATAAGATTGCATATAGAGCTGGTAGGTTTTTAGGCTATTTTAAGGGCATAGCCAATAGAAAACTCCCTACAGTGTCTAACAATTCTTTCGGCAATACTCTTTCACATTGGCGTGAATGCTATATGGTTAATGTCCAAGTTAGGGCTAAATACCAAACCTGTTGAACACATTGTACCCGTCCAAACCACTCCCTCTAGATTTTTTGATTTCAAGAAATTGAGAAATTCACCTATTCACTTGTTCTCTTAGGCAGCGGCGAAAAAAGATTGCATATAGAGCTGGTATGTTTTTAGGCTATTTTAAGTGCATAGCCGATAGAAAACTCCCTACAGTGTCTAACAATTCTTTCGGCAATACTCTTTCACACTGGCGTGAATGCTGTATGGTTAATAATGTCCAAGTTAGGGCTAAATAGCAAACCTGTTGAACACATCGTACCCGTCCAACCCCCTCCCTCTAGATTTTTTGATTTCAAGAAATCGAGAGATTCACCTATTCCGCTTGTTTTCTTAGGTAGGGGCGAAATAAGATTGCATATAGAGCTGGTAGGTTTTTAGGCTATTTTAAGTGCATAGCTGATAGAAAACTCCCTACAGGGTCTAACAATTCTTTTGGCAATACTCTTTCACATTGGCGTGAATGCTGTATGGTCAATGTCCAAGTTAGGGCTAAATAGCAAACCTGTTGAACACATCGTACCCATCCAATCCCCCCCCCCCCCCTACATTTTTCGATTTCAAGAAATCGAGAGATTCACCTATTCCGCTTGTTTTTTTAGGCAGCGGCGAAATAAGATTGCATATAGAACTGGTAGGTTTTTAGGCTATTTTAAGTGCATAGCCGATAGAAAACTCCCTACAGTGTCTAACAATTCTTTCGGCAATACTCTTTCACACTGGCGTGAATGCTGTATGGTTAATGTCCAAGTTAGGGCTAAATAGCAAACCTGTTGAACACATCGTACCCGTCCAACCCACTCCCTCTAGATTTTTTGATTTCAAGAAATCGAGAGATTCACCTATTCCGCTTGTTTTCTTAGGAAGCGGCGAAATAAGATTGCATATAGAGCTGGTATGTTTTCAGGCTATTTTAAGTGCATGGCTGATAGAAAACTCCCTACAGTGTGTAACAATTCTTTTGGCAATACTCTTTCACATTGGTGTGAATGCTGTATGGTTAATGTCCAAGTTAGGGCTAAATAGCAAACCTGTTGAACACATCGTACCCATCCAATCCCCCCACCCTCCCCCTACATTTTTCGATTTCAAGAAATCGAGAGATTCACCTATTCCGCTTGTTTTTTTAGGCAGCGGCGAAATAAGATTGCATATAGAACTGGTAGGTTTTTAGGCTATTTTAAGTACATAGCCGATAGAAAACTCCCTACAGTGTATAACAATTCTTTCGGCAATACTCTTTCACATTGGCGCGAATACTGTATGGTTAATGTCCAAGTTAGGGCTAAATAGCAAACCTGTTGAACAGATCGTACCCGTCCAACCCCCTCCCTCTAGATTTTTTTATTTCAAGAAATCGAGACATTCACCTATTCCGCTTGTTCTCTTAGGCAGTGGCGAAAAAAGATTGCATATAGAGCTGGTATGTTTTTAGGCTATTTTAAGCGCACAGCCGATAGAAAACTCCCTACAGTGTCTAACAATTCTTTCGGCAATACTCTTTCACACTGGCGTGAATGCTGTATGATTAATGTCCAAGTTAGGGCTAAATAGCAAACCTGTTGAACACATCGTACCCGTCCAACCCACTCCCTCTAGATTTTTTGATTTCAAGAAATCGAGAGATTCACCTATTCTGCTTGTTTTTTTAGGCAGCAGCAAAATAAGATTGCACATAGAGCTGGTAAGTTTTTAGGCTATTTTAAGCGCATAGCCGATAGAAAACTCCCTACAGTGTCTAACTATTCTTTCGGTAATACTCTTTCACACTGGCATGCATGCTGTATGGTTAATGTCCACGTTAGGGCTAAATAGCAAACCTGTTGAACACATCGTACCCATCCAACCCCCTCCCTCTAGATTTTTTGATTTCAAGAAATTGAGAGATTCACCTATTCCGCTTGTTTTCTAAGGTAGCGGCGAAATAAGATTGCATATAGAGCTGGTAGGTTTTTAGGCTATTTTAAGCGCATAGCCGATAGAAAACTCCCTACAGTGTCTAACTATTCTTTCGGTAATACTCTTTCACATTGGTGTGAATGCTGTATGGTTAATGTCCAAGTTAGGGCTAAATAGCAAACCTGTTGAACAGATCGTACCAGTCCAACCTCCTCCCTCTAGATTTTTCGATTTCAAGAAATCAAGAGATTTACCTATTCCGCTTGTTTTTTAAGCAGCAGCGAAATAAGATTGCATATAGATCTGGTAGGGTTTTTAGGCTATATTAATGCATAGCGAATAGAAAACTCCCTAAAGTGTCTAACAATTCTTTCGGCAATACTCTTTCACATTGGCGTGAATGCTATATGGTTAATGTCCAAGTTAGGGCTAAATAGCAAATGTGTTGAACACATCGTACCCATCCAACCCCCTCCCTCTAGATTTTTCAATTTCAAGAAATCGAGAGATTCACGTATTCTGCTTGTTTTTATAGGCAGCGGCGAATTAAGATTGCATATAGAACTGTTAGGTTTTTAGGCTATATTAAGTGCATAGCCGATAGAAAACTCCCTACAGTGTCTAACTATTCTTTCGGCAATACTCTTTCACATTGGTTTGAATACTGTATGGTTAATGTACAAGTTAGGGCTAAATAGCAAACCTGTTCAACAGATCGTACCTGTCCAACCCCCTCCCTCTAGATTTTTCGATTTCAAGAAATCAAGAGATTCAGCTATTCCGCTTGTGTTTTAAGCTGAAGCGAAATAAGATTGCATATAGAGCTGGTAGATTTTTAGGCTATATTAAGTGCATAGCCAATAGAAAACTCCCTACAGTGTCTAACAATTCTTTCGGCAATACTCTTTCACATTGGTGTGAATGCTTTTTGGTTAATGTCCAAGTTAGGGCTAAATAGCAAAGCTGTTGAACACATCATACCCATCCAACTCCCTCCCTCTAGATTTTTCAATTTCCAGAAATCGAGAGATTCACCTATTTTGCTTGTTTTTATAGGCAGCGGCAAATTAAGATTGCATATAGAACTGGTAGGTTTTTAGGCTATATTAAGTGCATAGCCGATAGAAAACTCCCTACAGTGTCTAACAATTCTTGCGGCAATACTCTTTCACAATGTCGTGAATGCTATATGGTTAATGTTCAAGTTAGGGCTAAATAGCAAACCTGTTGAACACATCGTACCCGTCCATCCCCCTCCCTCTAGATTTTTTGATTTCAAGAAATCAAGAGATTCACCTATTCTGCTTGTTTTCTTAGACAGGGGCGAAATAAGATTCATTATAGAGCTGGTAGGTTTTTACGCTATTTTAAGTGAATAGCCGATAGAAAACTCCCTACAGTGTCTAACAATTCTTTCAGCAATACTCTTTCATAGCAAAATTGTTGAACACATCGTACCCGTACAACTCCCTCCCTCTAGATTTTTTGATTTCAAGAAACTGAGAGATTCACCTATTCGGCTTGTTTTCTTTGGCAGGGGCGAAATAAGATTCATTATAGAGCTGGTAGGTTTTTAGGCTATTTTAAGTGCACAGCTGATAGAAAACTCCCTACAGTGTCTAACAATTCTTTCGGCAATACTCTTTCACAATGGCATGAATGCTATATGGTTAATGTCCAAGCTAGGGCTAAATAGCAAACCTGTTGAACACATTATACCCATCCAACTCCCTCCCTCTAGATTTTTCAATTTCCAGAAATCGAAAGATTCACCTATTCTGCTTGTTTTTATAGGCAGCGGCGAATTAAGATTACATATAGAACTGGTAGGTTTTTAGGCTATATTAAGTGCATAGCCGATAGAAAACTCCCTACAGTGTCTAACAATTCTTTCGGCAATACTCTTTCACATTGGCGTGAATACTGTATGGTTAATGTCCAAGTTAGGGCTAAATAGCAAACCTGTTGAACGCATTGTACCCATCCAACCCCCCCCCCCCCCCTCCCTCTACATTTTTTGATTTCAAGAAATTGAGAGATTCACCTATTCTGCTTGTTTTTTTAGGCAGCGGCGAAATAAGATTGCATATAGAACTGGTAGGTTTTTAGGCTATTTTAAGTGCATAGCCGATAGAAAACTCCCTACAGTGTCTAACAATTCTTTCGGCAATACTCTTTCACATTGGCGCGAATACTGTATGGTTAATGTCCAAGTAAGGGCTAAATAGCAAGCCTGTTGAACACATCGTACCCGTCCAATCCCCTCCCTCTAGATTTTTCGATTTCAAGAAATCGAGAGATTCACCTATTCTGCTTGTTTTTTTAGGCAGCGGCGAATTAAGATTGCATATAGAGCTGGTAGGTTTTTAGGCTATATCAAGTGCATAGCCGATAGAAAACTCCCTACAGTGCCTAACAATTCTTTTGGCAATATTCTTTCACATTGACGTGAATACTGTGTGGTTAATGTCCAAGTTAGGGCTAAATAGCAAACCTGTTGAACACATCGTACCCGTCCAACCACCTTCCTCTAGATTTTTCAATTTCAAGAAATCGAGAGATTCACCTATTCTGCTTGTTTTTAGCAAAATATGATTACACATAGAGCTGGTAGGTTTTTTAGGCTATATTAAGTGCATAGCCGATAGAAAACTCTCTACAGTGTCTAACAATTCTTTTGGCAATACTCTTTCACACTGGCGTGAATGCTGTACGGTTAATGTCCAAGTTAGGGCTAAATAGCAAACCTGTTGAACACATCGTACCCATCCAACTCCCTCCCTCTAGATTTTTCAATTTCAAGAAATCGAGAGATTCACCTATTCTGCTTGTTTTCATAGGCAGCGGCGAATTAAGATTACGTATAGAACTGGTAGGTTTTTAGGCTATATTAAGTGCATAGCCGATAGAAAACTCCCTACAGTGTCTAACAATTCTTTCAGCAATACTCTTTCACATTGGCGTGAATGATGTGTGGTTAATGTCCAAGTTAGGGCTAAATAGGAAAATTGTTGAACACATCGTACCCGTACAACTCCCTCCCTCTAGATTTTTTGATTTCAAGAAACTGAGAGATTCACCTATTCGGCTTGTTTTCTTTGGCAGGGGCGAAATAAGATTCATTATAGAGCTGGTAGGTTTTTATGCTATTTTAAGTGCATAGCTGATAGAAAACTCCCTACAGTGTCTAACAACTCTTTCAGCAATACTCTTTCACATTGGTGTGAATGCTGCATGGTTAATGTCCAAGTTAGGGCTAAATAGCAAACCTGTTGAACACATCGTACCCGTACAACTCCCTCCCTCTAGATTTTTTGATTTCAAGAAATTAAGAAATTCACCTATTCGCTTGTTCTCTTAGGCAGCGGCGAAAAAAAATTGCATATAGAGCTGGTATGTTTTTAGGCTATTTTAAGCGCATAGCCGATAGAAAACTCCCTACAGTGTCTAACAATTCTTTCGGCAATACTCCTTCACACTGGCGTGAATGCTGTATGGTTAATGTCCAAGTTAGGGCTAAATAGCAAACCTGTTGAACACATCGTACCCGTCCAACCCCCTCCCTCTAGATTTTTTGATTTCAAGAAATTGAGAAATTCACCTATTCACTTGTTCTCTTAGGCAGCAGCGAAAAAAGATTGCATATAGAGCTGGTATGTTTTTAGGCTATTTTAAGCGCATAGCCGATAGAAAACTCCCTACAGTGTCTAACAATTCTTTCGGCAATACTCTTTCACATTGGCGTGAATACTGTATGGTTAATGTACAAGTTAGGGCTAAATAGCAAACCTGTTGAACAGATCGTACCCGTCCAACCCCCTCCCTCTAGATTTTTCGATTTCAAGAAATCAAGAGATTCACCTATTCCGCTTGTTTTCTTAGGCAGGGGCGAAATAAGATTGAATATAGAGCTGGTAGGTTTTTAGGCTATATTAAGTGCATAGCCGATACAAAACTCCCTACAGTGTCTAACAATTCTTTCAGCAACACTCTTTCACAGTGGTGTGAATGCTGCACGGTTAATGTCCATGTTAGGGCTAAATAGCAAACCTGTAGAACATATCATACCCATCCAACTCCCTCCCTCCAGATTTTTCGATTTCAAGAAATCGAGAGATTCACCAATTCTCTCTGTTTTTTTAGACAGCGGCGAATTAAGATTGCATGCAGAACTGGTAGATTTTTAGGCTATATTAAGTGCATAGCCAACAGAAAACTCCCTACAGTGTCTAACAATTCTTTCGGCAATATTCTTTCACATTGACGTGAATACTATATGGTTAATGTCCAAGTTAGGGCTAAATAGCAAACCTGTTGAACAGATCGTACCCGTCCAACCCTCTCCCTCTAGATTTTTTGATTTCAAGAAATCGAGAGATTCACCTATTCCGCTTGTTTTCTTAGGCAGCGGAGAAATAAGATTCATTATAGAGCTGGTATGTTTTTAGGCTATTTTAAGCGCATAGCCGATAGAAAACTCCCTACAGTGTCTAACAATTCTTTCGGCAAAACTCTTTCACACTGGCGTGAATGCTGTATGGTTAATGTCCAAGTTAGGGCTAAATAGCAAACCTGTTGAACACATCGTACCCATCCAACCCCCTCCCTCTAGATTTTTCGATTTCAAGAAATCGAGAGATTCACCTATTCCACTTGTTTTTAGCGAAATATGATTGCATAGAGAGCTGGAAGGTTTTTAGGCTATATTAAGTGCATAGCCGATAGAAAGCTCCCTACAGTGTCTAACAATTCTTTCGGCAATACTCTTTCACATTGGCGTGAATGCTAAATGGTTAATGTCCAAGTTAGGGCTAAATAGCAAGCCCGTTGAACACATCGTACCCGTCCAATCCCCTCTCTCTAGATTTTTCGATTTCAAGAAATCGAGAGATTCACCTATTCGGTTTTTTCTTAGGCAGCGGCGAAATAAGATCGCATATAGAGCTGGTAGGTTTTTAGGTTATTTTAGGTGCATAGCCGATAGAAAACTCCCTACAGTGTCTAACAATTCTTTCGGCAATACTCTTTCATATTGGCGTGAATGCTATATGGTTAATGTCCAAGTTAGGGCTAAATAGCAAACCTGTTGAACACTTCGTACCCATCCAACCCCTCCCTCTAGATTTTTCAATTTCAAGAAATCGAGAGATTCACCTATTCCGCTTGTTTTTTTAGGCAGCAGCGAAATAAGATTGCATATAGAGCTGGTAGGTTTTTTTAGGCTATATTAAGTGCATAGCCGATAGAAAATTTCTAGAGTGTCTAACAATTCTTTCGGCAATACTCTTTCACATTAGCGTAAATGCTGTATGGTTAATGTCCAAGTTAGGACTAAATAGCAAACCTGTTGAACACATCGTACCCGTCCAACCCCCTTCCTCTAGATTTTTCGATTTCAAGAAATCAAGAGATTCACCTATTCCGCTTGTTTTTTTAGGCAGCGGCGAAATAAGATTGCATATAGAGCTGGTAGGTTTTTTAGGCTATATTAAGTGCATTGGCGTGAATGCTATCTGGTTAATGCCCAAGTTAGGGCTAAATAGCAAACCTGTTGAACACATCATACCCGTCCAACCTCTAGATTTTTCAATTTCAATAAATCAAGAGATTCACCTATTCCGCTTGTTTTCTTAGGCAGGCGCGAAATAAGATTGAATATAGAGCTGGTAGGTTTTTAGGCTATTTT
Source organism: Pictodentalium vernedei (assembly GCA_031216915.1). Classification (NCBI taxonomy): domain Eukaryota; kingdom Metazoa; phylum Mollusca; class Scaphopoda; order Dentaliida; family Dentaliidae; genus Pictodentalium; species Pictodentalium vernedei. The sequence goes on along the minus strand of CM062289.1, from coordinate 124,703,324 downwards.
AAGTGCATAGCCGATAGAAAACTCCCTACAGTGTCTAACAATTCTTTCAGCAATACTCTTTCACAGTGGTGTGAATGCTGCACGGTTAATGTCCATGTTAGGGCTAAATAGCAAACCTGTTGAACATATCATACCCATCCAACTCCCTCCCTGTAGATTTTTCGATTTCAAGAAATCGAGAGATTCACCTATTCTCTCTGTTTTTTTAGACAGCGGCGAATTAAGATTGCATACAGAACTGGTAGATTTTTAGGCTATATTAAGTGCATAGCCAATAGAAAACTCCCTACAGTGTCTAACAATTCTTTTGGCAATACTCTTTCACATTGGCGTGTATGCTGTATGGTTAATGTCCAAGTTAGGGCTAAATAGCAAACCTGTTGAGCAGATCGTACCCGTCCAACCCCCTCCCTCCAGATTTTTTAGCTCTATTTTAAGTGCACAGCCGATAGAAAACTTCCTAAAGTGTCTAACAATTCTTTAGGCAATACTCTTTCACATTGGCGTGAATACTGTATGGTTAATGATCAAGTTAGGGCTAAATAGCAAACCTGTTGATTCGCACTAAGCTGACAAAATACCAATGATTCTTCAGAGACAGAACCTTGAATCACTATAACTCCCATAAATGTGAACTGGGGAATTCAGATTTCAGCAAACCTGTGTATCATTCATTTTTCTAAGATTCAGATGCCATCAAAACAAGAGGCCCCAAAGGGCCTCAAACGCTCACCTGACAAAGTGGTTCAAAGAAGTTAATTAACACTACATAGGAATGAAGTCATGAAATTATTCACAACTCTAGTGTCCATGTCAGATGATTATTATGACAGGTCTTCCTGACTGCTTCCAATTGTATCAGCTGCAGACAAGCACCATAAAACTTCCAAGGGTTGTTATGTGACAGCATGATGATTATTAAAGAAATTTCCTCATATTGCATTAAGTTAAAATTTTCTAAATAAATTCCCCCATATCGCAGTAAGTTAAAATTTGGGCTTCCATAGGAATCCCAAATATTAACCAAGGGACAATTTGAACAAACTTGAATCTGACCACCCTAGAGATGTTGTATACCAAATATGAACGGATTCAGACTGGTGGATCTGAAGAAGATTTTTAAATAAATTCCCTCATATTGCAAGTTAATATTACACCAAGTTAACCCTTTGAACTCGAGGGACCACAGTTCCAGTCCAGAAACAACAAGATTTGTCATACTTTCATTCAGAAGGATGGCTGTTGAGTTAAAGTGTGGCATAGATCAATCAATATTTTCAACGTGCAGCCCCAAGGCTGCACGTTGAAAATATTAATTAGTCTATCCCGAAACAATAAATATGGACTCTTCCAACTGCTTCCATTGAACTGACATGAAAGATTTGACCAGGGTTCCAAGTAGGCTCCTGCAAAAATTTGCTTCAAAATTCAAATCAAAAGACAATATTTGATTCAGTTCGATTCAAAATCGGAAATTCAAATATTTTCAAACATACTTCAGCCATAACCGTGAATGTTTACAGATTGTATTCAAACACAGTTATACCCTTCCTAATCCTAAGTTTCCTTGTCCCACGAATAGTGATGAATAAATAAGATGAAAGCCCCATTAGATAAATGATCACATTATTTTTTTTTTAAGTATTGTTCTGTTCGATCACAGTTACTGGATATATTGTCAAAAGCAACGGTTTTCTAAAAGAATACCCCTGATTATTACATAAACAGAAGTAGAGCAGGCTTTAATTTACAAGTGATCGACTCCATTCAAATTTGAATTATTGTTTCATTTTAGTCATTCCGCATTTATATTTAAAACAAATGGCTTCAAGTCAAGTTCACGACCAAATGGAATTGATCGGATTTGAAACGAGTTTTTTTCTGAGAAAACATGTGATAAAAGTGAGGTGTCAGCCAGGTTCATTTAGGCCACACAAAGTAGATCTTCTGTTTCTCGGGCCATTACTTGTGAAATTGCATGCGGGCGAGCGTTTTTTTTATTTTATTTTTTATTTCAGTAATTACTTCTTAGCCATCAAAAGTTCATGTTCTTGGTTCAAGTTTAGGCCTCATAATCTACAGAATAGCAAGGGTGGTGGTGTATTTCATCCCTTGAGTGCAAGAAGGCTTTGCAATGCTAAAGCATTGCAAAGCCTTCTTGCAGTCAAGGGACAAATTCATCAATTTTTTTAACTTGGGTAAAATATCAGACATAAACCATTTAATTTAATTTTTTTTCAAGTTTACATTGGTTATAAAAAGAAAGCATGTGGCAGCCAAAAGGACCATGTGGGAGGGCCTGAGAAACAGATTTTTTATTTTTTTAGGCCTTAAAAATGTTTATTGCTAGAGTTTCAAAACAAAGTCAATTCGAATAGTTCAAATCAATAGCTAGTATTTTGATTTATATCTCAGTTTATGGCGTGGGAAGAGGTGAGGCAAAAACTACACTTACCTGTGTGTTTTTTAATAATCGGAGATATTATTTTTAGAAAAAAACTTTTCTTTTGACATACTCATTAACTGTGATTCAATTTGAAGTTCGATTTGAAATTCAATTCATTTTCACCAATTCAATTTGATATTCGAATCAAGCAAAATCAGCAACTCACAGGTCCCTAGTTCACAGGGTTAAAATTCTGCTTCCCACATATTCTAATTGATGGTTCTGGAGAAGATTTTTTTTAATTTTGGAAAACAATTAATGGGTGTTATCAGAGTAATGCCCCTTGTGGTGCCCTCTGTGGGCATGGCAACTTTATTTGAACAAACTTGAATTGAAACTTAAAATGGAACATGCGAATCAAATTTAGTTCAATTCGGCCTAGTGGTTTATGAGAAGTTGATACTGTAAAGTTCACTCTGGATGGATGAACTGATGGATGGACGAGCAGATAATGGACAAAAAGTGATGACTTCAGCTCCCCCTGACTTTCAGTCAGGTGAACTAAAAACATAGCAACTAGTGACTTACATGAAATCCAATGAATAAAACATAAAATAAATAAAACCCACACAGCTATTGAGCCTCCTTACGGGCCAGTATTCTCTGTTGTCGCTGGTTGCTTTGTCCTTGTCGCTGGTTGCTTTGTCCTTGTCGCTGGTTGCTTCTTCCTTGTCGCTGGTGTTTGATCTTTCCAGCTCAGTGCAGTGTATTTGGACTCTGATAGCCTTTTCATACAACTGGAACTTCACTCTATCACTGCTATCGTATGGCCACTAATGTACTGTCACTTTACTGGATGCCTTTCCTCCAACAGCTCCTACTTTGAGGGTTAACTACTTCCCTCTAGTTATCTCAGACTAATGTTCATACAAGCAAAGCCTACCCTGTCTACGTATGGCTTGTCTTCTACAACAAGTAATACCGTCTACATATACCTAATTGCAAATATTTGCGAGCTCCCAGAGCTCATACTTCCTATTTCTGATCCTACACTCACATGTGGCCGCTGACTATTCCTACTCTAAATATGAGCTCTGTGGCTCCCCTTACATTATTTATTTATTTATTGATGTTTAAGGTCACATATTTATGCACAATGGCTAATCATGACCGTGACAGTTTTATGGGTGGAGGAAGCCGGAGTACCCGGAGAGAACCACCGAGCAACGATGAGCAGCTGCCAGCTCCCCAACATCGTAACTCGCGTTAGATTGGTTGGAGACATGCGCACCATCGACGTGCAGTACGCCTTAGTACACGGCGTCATCGTGCCCCCACGCAGGCAATGGAGATGAAGTGTCTTGCCTAAGGACACAACGTGGTTGCCGCAGGTGGGATTCGTACCGAGGACCTCTTGATTTGCAGCCTGCACCTCTACCTACTGAGCCACCGCGTTCCCTCCCCTTACATTACAATGTGCCTATACTTTTGCACCAATGTGGCACTTCCTCTAAAATATAGCATGGGACATCCCCAGCTTCTCACCTACGACCCACAGTCCTACACACTTTGAGACTGGAATGAAATTTTCAAGAACCCCCCACCCCCACACTCTTATTCGCATGGCACTAAATACTTTTTTAAAAGAGTATAGCTAAATGCTATACTATATTAGTTTTCATATAGTATAAGCTGAAAAATGAATAGCATTATTGTTTCTATTACAGTAAAACCTGTCTTGAGAGACCACTGTCTTGAGAGACCGCCTGTCTTGAGAGACCACATCTGCCAGGCACTGATTGGTTTTACTCTATAATGGACCTGCTATGGAAGACCACCTGTTTTGAGAGACCACCTGTCTTGAGAGACCACTGTGACCTGGTACCAACTTGTATTTTTATGCCGTAATGGACCTGTCTTGAGAGACCGCCCTTTTGAAGACAGAAACCATGACAAAAGCTTTTTACCTGTTCTGGAATTGGAAAATCTATTGTGGTTACACTAACAAAATTAAAAGTATTAAAAGCTCGTAATTGGGTTTCAATTGCTAACTCATTAAAGATTGAGATGTTTTTATAAGACCCCTGTGAAAAGATTAGGATTATTACTGAATAAACAATTTCATACATACCTGAAATGTGACAGATAGGAATAAAAATAAATTTGTGTTGAAAATCTTTTTTGTAACAAATTGAAATGGACTGTTATAAAAATTATAAAAATAAATTAGTGTTGAAAATCTTCAATGAAGATTTTCAACACTAATTTATTTTTATAATTTTTATAACAGTCCATTTCAATTTGTTACAAAAACTTCATAAAAAAGAACTACAAAGTAATTACAAAAATCCATTCTTCTCCATTTCTGAATTTTGTGGTTGGTTATTCACTGATTTGAGAAAACCTGAAACCTGTTATCAGAGACCACCTGTCTTGAGAGACCACTTTTGTGTGGCCCAAAGGGCGGTCTCTCAAGACAGGTTCTACTGTAAATCAATATTGTTCGCTGTGATGTTTTGCTGAATTAAGCTTGAAACAACTCACTATTTATCAATTTGATTAAAATTAACATTGAAAATCATCGAATTGTGTTGTTTCTTGTTGATGATAACTTGCATTATTACACACCTGTAACTGTATTTGTCACGATCACATGGATTTTAGGGGCATGCGGTAATTTTAACCAGAAAGCTCTAGTGCGATCCGATAAAAAGTACCCTTCGCGTGCACAAGTTCTCTCGATAGACTGGTTCTTATAGTTGGCAGGGTTCAGTGGAACATAACCAATGAGATTCATCGGCTATATTTATCTGTCGGAATTGTTGCCCTTTCCACTAGGCACTATGTGGTGCTGTCGAGTCGATACGAGGTCTATTGTGTAATCCTCTTCGATTCACACTTCAGCAATAAACGCAAACATACTATGAAGAGCATGTTAAGTTGAAGTAGTTCTCAGGAAGCAAGACTAAAAACTGACGGCGACGCTCTGGAGATGTTTGGCAGCTAGTACATGCAGTTACTGATTAGCTATCACCAATTCCACCCTTCCCCCCCCCAACCCCACGCTAGCTCAATAAAGAAAATAAAGTCGGAAGAATGAAAAGCCTGATTTTATAAGAAAAACTCAGTAGTTTAGATTTGTGGAACCAATGTTTTCTTACGTGCTAGTGGATGTTAGGGGCAACTGGTTTATTTTATTTTTTTGCATGGGGGGGGGGGGGGGGGAGGGGGAAAGTAGGAAGTAGTATTCTAAAATATGACTTTTTCTGGAGTTTGTTCTGGGGAGATTAAAAAATGTTACCAGCTACCCACTACTGAAATTCTGAAAAGTCTTGAGTAGGGTGGGAATGAGACCACGAAGAGAGGAGGGGTGGTAAATACATGTGATCTGATGAATGCAATATATTGTCAATTTTATGAGATGACTTCCATGAAATTCAAAAATAAAATTATTAGAATATTTAAAACACAGACAATATGACAATATTTTCCAGACACAGATTGATGTGTATTTTTAAATGACTAATTAAGGATTATTTGCTAGTATTTCTGTTTTACACAAGGGTATTATTTTTTCTTTAATTATCAGCAACAAAACTTAAATCGAATGTCACCCATACGAATTAGCTGGATGGGTGTATGAGACGGGATGGGGGTTGCGGCACTTTCACCCCCCCCCCCCCCCCCCATTTCATAGGCAAATTCGAGGAAATGGCCTGCATTTTGATTTTGAAACAATAGTTCAGCGCAGTTTGATTGGTCAGCCCCCATCCACAAGAGAATGTCCAAAAGCCCATCATTAGTCACATTCTATCAGCCCTCTTTAAAACTACTCACTAAATGCAAATTCAGAATACCAAATTCCAAATTTAAGATTGACAAGACATTGGAGCAAACACATAAAAATTATTTTGTTTTGAAACCAGATACCAAGAAAAAAATATTGACAGAACCATTCAGATAACAAACTGGTGAAGTATAGTTTTAGTACTAGCACAAAATAATGTAAACATTAAATTAATCAATCTTTGAAAATATTATCAACCAAAATAAGTTGGAGCTTACTGGTGCGAACACTCCCCCAACCTCGCCCCCTTATTTCTCTTTGAGCCTCTGACTAAGACTGTTGGATACTCATTTCATGTTATAGATGGGTGGATGTGTGTGTGTGTGTGTGTGTGTGTGGGGGGGGGGGGGGGATGAGGGTTGTAAAAAAAGGTGTACAAAATAAATTACTTATGGAGACAAGACATGACATTTTCTTGCAGTTATGGTGCAATATATTTCTCCCTAAAGTTGTGTACATGTTGTATTTGTAGTAAATGTGGACAACCTAAAGCCTTTATTTGTAAGTGCAGCCTATTTCAAACAAAAGTTATCAAGACTTGAGGTAAATAAAAAGAAGGCTAAATTTCAAGTCAGAAACTTTATAATGTGGAAAAATAAAGTGCTAACTTACCAAGACTGCAGAGTTCACTCAGAAATGGAATCTCAAACTCCCTCAGTTACTCTGAATGATCGAATGAATGCCCCGGAAGGTTAATTTATTACACAAAATGTCTTTTCTCGTCCAATGTGTACTTTTGTTACAGTGCAGAACAGAAATGACCAATGTCCACATACGATAGCCTAGTGGCAGTAGCGCATTTAATAATGATGTATAGTCAAGCCGAGTTCAAACTTCTATTTTAGTTTCACTTAAGTTTAAATTAATTTAAACAGAGCGGCCAGTTCGCACTGTATTTAAATTAAAATCCTTGTACTTTTTCCATTCTCCAGATATAATGATGCCTGTACACACACTTTTGAAAACACATTTCTGACCTCATAATTTATGACGTCTGATATGATGAACGCAATCTTTTGAGTTTTAAGTGGCCAGACTGACATTTTTTGGGAACAAAATGAATGAATCAGCAGCGATTCTACAGGTGGCAATGTCTAAGACTTAAGACTGGCTCTCTGACAAAATTGCCTGTTTCTCTCTAAAATTCTTTAAACCGTTCAAATCCTCGACTATTTAATTAAATTAGCGATTAATTACAGTGAAATCTTTTTCAGGGTTGGGTGTGTAATAAATACAGAACCACACTTATGTTTGAATGGGTTAACGATTGCTGGACTCGAGGGTGTGGCGCTGGGATAACCACTCGAGCCTACCGGCTCTCGTGGTATCCCTGCGCCACTCGCTCTCGTCCAGTAATCGTTAACCCATTCAAACATAAGTGTGGTTCTGTATATTTATTTACTTCTGATCTGGGGGATAACTCAAGCAAATGCTGCCAAATGATATTAAACCAAGTTCAGAGTAATGTACTATTAACAGACAATAACAGTAACAACCATTTTAAACCTATCATCACTGATTCATTGATTGGTCAGTTAAGTGTACTATTTCCAGGCTTGGCCATTTGAAAAATGCAGGAGAGCAATTCATCCCCCTCCTTGAAATGAGTCCAGGAGGGCACTGCCCCCACCTCCCCCTGGTAAGAAATAATAATATTCATTACCTGGTACTCCTGGTAACCTACAAGGTTGGAATATTATTTCTTCCCATTTCTGTAGCATTACCTAGTACCAGGGTATTTTTTGTTTTCAAAATTTTGATACGCTGTCTTCTCCCCCTCCAGGAACATTGATTAGCATAATTTAGCAATTGGCATAAATTGATTTGCCGTTTTAGCCCAAGGTTAATTATTTTCAGCTTATTGTTATCCATCCCAGTTTCGTTTTATTTTTGTCTGGAATACCCTGTGCACATTTCTAAGATTTCGTCATCACTTGTGCCTTAACTCATGGCTGCTGCTGCCCTTACAATTCAGATACTTCCCCTTCCATAACAGTTTACTGTAGCAAATTTCATGGGGACGTGGACTTTGCGCCAAAGTACATTTCAGCGGAAGAAAATTTAGGACAGTTGTTATAACCCCAACATATATCAAAATTGATATGTCCTTAGTTGATAATTCTACACAACTGATATTTTTCTGATGGCATGTTTTTTTCTTTTACAAAAAGTAGATTTTGGCTGGTCTGACTCATTTACACGAAGTGACCTTTGAGTGTATCAACATGTTTACATCTGGTTTGAAAGAATCTATTTTTAGATCACAGTACATATACCTGTTAATTGCTTGATTGTTTAAGTAGGTCATCCTTGTTTACATCAATTACAGAATCACCTAGAAACTGATAGAAAACAGAACTTTGGAGAAACTTGATCTTCCAGGACATTCTATCTGAGAAGAATAAATATCTTTGTCAACAGAGTTCAAAAACTCTTTTCAAACTCTTTTCACATAAACTCATTTCAGACAGACATTCTATTCATAACTGAGCAGTTGTAAAGGTATCGCTGAACTAAATATCTGAATTAGAGTTACCTGCCTTGAAATGTTGCACCTGCCTTGAAATGTTGCACTCGGAAATGATGCAATCTCTAAAAATAAACAGCCTTGGGAAAATATATTGCATCAATAAAAGTTTGAAACATTCTATTGAAATCTTGCATTATTGTTGAATATTTCTGAAAAAAAAGATTGTGATTTGATGACTTTTGGACCTAAAAAATACAATTTGCTTTTTGTGTGTTTTTGTAGGGAATTTCCTGAAAAATATGTGCATGTGACTGGTACTTCCCTTCGTGGTATGTTTTCTCTCTTATTTGTTGGATGGCCCCAGGTCATAAAAAGTTGTCTAAAGGGTTATACTTGACAAAGATATTTGAATGCCAAAATTAAAGTGATGGGATCATATTTTTTCTCGCCTGAATGTTATAATGGTGGAAAAATATTTAGTTCTGTGATACCTTTACATTGGAGATTATTATTGTTGCAGGGTAGTACATTATTATTATAGACGCAATGCTTCTTTGTGAATATGAAAAAGTGATTTCAAAAGAGAATTCTTGAAAATTTATTTTTCTTGTAAAAGAGAATTTATACAAGCTGTGAAACAGAATACATTTTTGTGAAAAGCCAGGATTATACAGGATTATTTTTTTTAAATTACCTGCGGTGCCAATACTTATTGGATTTTAACTCCATTTGAATTTTGCTGAGCATTTTATTATATATATAGTTTATTAGAGAGTGCTGAAATTTCTAAGTTAACATTTCATTAAAAATCTATGGGATACTGTTTCTGAAGACACATTCTTGGACTTAATACTATCAGCTGGAAAATTTCTTCACAAGATTCTTCACCTCTGGATTACTGGATTCTGTCGAACTGTATTTTGGACTAATTCAATAACTGATAAGTTTCACTGTTTCTATTTTCTGTAAACCAATTAGTGTAAAAAACATTTGTATCATTTTTTTATATAATTTTTTTTTAAATTAAATTTCAGAATAGTTAAATTCCTGGTTATTGTAGCTGATTCTCAGATATTTCTGTTACCAATATCATTATTATTTCTACACCGTAACACAGTTCACCGAACTATTCAGGCTTGGCAATTTCAGGAGAGCGATTTTTTAGCTCTCCTTACTGCCCTCCTGAAAGAATTAAGAAGAGCGAAAAATTGCCCTCCTAAATATTTTGGTCTGGGATGATTGAGATTACATGTATTATGGTCACATTAAATTTTTGTTGTAAAGCAAAAATGTAATTTAACTTCGAAGTCACATAACATCACGTAATTGCATTTTGAAAGTGGTTTAGTGGTAAAAGGTAATGGCTGCAACCATACCCAAACACAGTTGCAATCATTTGAAGCAAAATGGGTCACAGCGATATTTTTTTCTCTGTCAGTTTCAAGTTCAACAACTGACATCACAGTTTGAGGGGTAATTATTCAAGGAATATTGACACTATAATATACTACCATTACTACTATCCTGTCACTTGAAGCACTTGCACCAGGATGTGGCTGTAGATTCAAGCAGACCTGTTGTCCAAGAAAGTCATACGCCTACCACTACCACCTTCAACCCCCAAGGGGGGTTGAAGGTGGTAGTGGTAGGCGTATGACTTTCTTGGACAACAGGTCTGGGTACACACACAGGTCTTGTCAAGTGTGTGTTCGGTTGTTGAGTGAGACATCTAGATGTCTAAGAGATTTCGCTTTACCTTAGTAAAGTTAATAAAATCACTGATGTAGTCTGTTGGTTTCAGTTTCAATGAGTTTGTTCAACTAGATACTTAAAATGATGTGTAAAGCTAATTGCTCTCCTAAGCTGATTGAGGAGAGCGATTTTTTGCCCTCCTGCATTTTTCAGAATGCCAGGCCTGACTATTGGACATGTCACCGTAAAAAGCTGGACAGTTTGTCATAATTTTGGATGTTCTGCCAGGACTCTGGACACTTTGCTGCAAAAAAAGACTAGTCACCAGAAAATATCAGACAATTACTGTTAATTGATAAAATTATTATATAAAAAATAAATAGAAAGGCAGCCATGTCCATCAGTGGTATTCAAATGTACTTCAAAAAGAAGTTATTCACCCTACATCAGAAATCAGTCAAAAGCCAATTTTATGGTTAGACATCCACTCATCACAAAGTCGGCAATTTGGGGTGAATCGATATTCTGATCGTATATGCATTTCTGAGTTAAATGGTTAAAGAAAAGCGTATTCCAATGAAAGAAAAACAGTGATAGTGCGTTTTGACTATTTATTCATCAATATCATATGAAGGAACACACCAGGAAGTGCATTTTTTTAATCAGGGGTCATGCACATTTTTGAATATCAAATTCCATGACTTTTCCAAGACCAAGTTACCATTTTCCATGACTCTGAAAATGCCACCAATACGCCATCGTTTTTAATTTTAACTGATTTTTGTTCTTTATTTTCTCCATGTGTTTCAGGCCTTTCATGTGCAATCGCATAGCAGCTGCACCCATATTGCTGATGTTGAATGTTTTGTCACATGCATTGCACTTTGCTTTGTATTTATCCTCATCTGGAACAATCCACTCTTTTAATGCATCATCTAACATCCACGCATTATTAAATCTATATCCTCTAGGCATTATTTATTTTTTACACTTCAGTCACATCGACAACAAAAACACATTGAAACTAGAGAAACAGAATTTACTGTGTGCAAATGGTGAAAGCAATTTGAAAAGAATTTATGGAGTTATTTTCAGGACTAAAATATCATTAAAGAATTCTGAAATAGGCCTTCGTGAACAGCATTTAAAGATTTTTATACAGGATTCAGATACAATTTTCAAGAAGCTGGAAATAACCTCTGTGCACAGCATTAAATGTGTTCTATAAAGGAATCAGCAATGGATATTACTTACTATTGTTTGTCTAAAAATGCATGTATGAACTTTGGGAATGCATTAAAAAAAAAGTGATTTCCAACAATTCTGAAAAACGCACTCAATGCCCCCTGGGTGACCTCAGTGACCTTAACCCATATTATTAACTTCCGTTGAGTTTAGAATCATTTGGTGTTGGTCCCAGGTCCATACGTCATACCATGCTTGAGATATGAGCGTGACCCATTTTCCAAGTTTTGGCCACACCCACCATTTTGAGCGTAAAAATGCATGTATGAACTTCAGGAATGCAATAGGGGATCAAAATGTTATTTCATGCAATTCTGAAAAATGCACTCAATGACCCCTGGGTGACCACAGTGACCATGACTCATATTTTGAACCTCCAATAAGTTTCGACTCATTTGCCGTTAGTCCCAGGTCCATACATCATACCATGCTTGAGATATGAGTGACCCTCTTTCCAAATTTTTGGCCACGCCCATTATTTTTCATGTAAAAATGTATGTATGGACTTCGGAAATGCATTGGGGGTAAATTTTTTTTTATTTCCATCAATTCTGAAAAATGCACTCATTGACCCCTGGGTGAATTCAGTGACCTTGACCAATATTTTGAACCTCCACTGAGTTTTGAGTCATTTGATGTTGGTCCCAGGTCCATACATCACACCATTCTTGGATATGAGTGTGACCCACCTTCAAAATGTTTGGCCACGCCCATTTTTTTTAACATTAAAATGCATGCATGAACTTTGGGTATGCTTTTGGGGGTAAAAATTGTGATTTCCAGTAAATTCGTAAAAATGTACTCAGTCACCCCTAGGTGACCTCAGTGACCTTGACCCATATTTTGAATCTCCATCGAGTGTTGACACATTTGCTGTTGATCCCAGATCCATAGGTCACACTGTGCCCGAGATATGGGAGCGACCCACTTTCAAAACACCCCTACAGACAACCCTAATGCCCAAGGAATCTCAAAACAATAGGTGGCCGAGAACTTGTAACTATCTATCAGTATGCATGCCAAAAATCAGAGAGATAGGACAATTCGTTTCCAAGTAATCGTGCAGACAAAAAAGTGAGAAGACAGAAGACAGGAGAATAAGAAAAAGAAAAAGAGTAAGAAAAAGAAACCATACAAAAACAATTGTCTGTGTGTTTCACACAGACTAATTACGTGCAATGGGAGGAGGTTTAGGCAACCTGAAAGTTTGGAATGTCAACTGGCATATTGTTGACGCTACACTTCAGGAATATAAGGATAATGACCACGCAGTTCTTTGTTTTGAATGTTACACCAACAATAAAACTCAATTAATTCTACAAACGTTATTTTAGTGATTTATTCTAAATATGTAAGCCTCAACTGTTCATCCGAAAAAAATAAGAACAAAATCTTTGAATTATCTGAACACTAATGACCGCAACAGAATCGCATTCATTTATTTATTTCGCTTATGTGAAGCATTTTATGACCACGACAGTTTTACGGGTACCGTGTCCCCAATCGCATACATCTGCCACTTCGTTCTCTGTAATTCTTCCCAGTAAAACGTTGAAAATTCTTAGTCTGTATGATAATATTTGTTCGTTGACTGCAGGTTAGAATGTTGTAGACAGGTGGAACTTCGTCATCCATGACTCACCAAAAAACATCAATTTTTCCAGGTTTTTCATGCCCCATACGAACCATGTTTTTAATACAAGGACATTATTTTTCACAACTTTCAAACATGTATGAGAAGTCAGACATTTTATCGTTTAAATGTATTTCACACCACACAGTCCACCCCCTCGTGTTAAATTAAAGTTACATAACTTAGTATTTAGGCATAGAGGCTTGGAAACAAATTCCTAAGGTGTTCAAGCTGAAATATGTCTCCAGTGTGCTGTAAGATTTTTCACAAAATCTGAGTACACTATGTGAGTGGAAACTCCACTATTTATTTATTGATGTTTAAGGTCACATATTTATGCAGAATGGCTAATCATGACCATGACAGTTTTACAGGTGGAGGAAGCCGGAGAGAACCACCAAGCAACGACGAGCAAGGAAACTCTACTACATGGGTGTTTTTGTCATAATCAACCAATACTTACCCCTCTTCTAATCCCAACCACTTAGTGTTACTATGGGCAAATTATGGCAATTATGAACCATACATGTTCATTGGAGGACGACTGCATCAACAATTCTAATGTTGGCAGCTCATGTCACAGTCCTAGTCCAAATCCAAGGTCTGTTTCAGGCACGTAGCCTACATTCTACAGTGTTGGATGCCCAGCATGATATGTGAAAGACCAATTCAATGTTGTTCCCCTATCAAAAAACACTGACGCCATGCAAGACACCCCCCCCACCCCTCCACCCCCATCCCCTGACTATGCACCTGGATATTTACAACCCCTCCAGGCAAATAAATAAAACTTTGGTCAAAGAGACTTTGCACTTTCAAAAAGAGTGAAGCAGGACTGATCTACAATTGCATTGAACTGCCCAAATAGAGGCCTACTAGCATAATGTCGGAGAAAAGAATTGCCCAGTATGGTATCTTGGAATTCCTTTGCCTGGGTGATTAGTGGTTCTGCACCGCCTCCTAAAAATTAGTGCCCCCTCCCCCCCCCCTCCCCTCAAAATGGGAAAATTAAAGCACCAGAGGGTCCCAGATTCACTCTCAGGGCATTGAATTTTTCAAATTTTCAATGGAGGGGATACAGTAAGTCTTACGTGGGGGTGGGTATGGTCCTCCCATTCGTGGAGGTTTGGGGGGCTCCCTTTGGTTATGTCTGTGACATAAATTGACCTGGCCAACCCCCCCCCCCCTCCCCACTCCCAAGAAAATCCTCACCCCCTGGCCCTCCTCAAGAGGAAATCCTAGCTTTGCCCCTGGATAACAGCCTTGTTTTGAAAACACAGACAGATGAAATTTAGAATTCTTTTTTCTTCAACTCAAGAAGTAGTTCACTGAATTCGGACAGCTGACAATTTTGACATTTGTTCCCAATAAATCGACTATGGATATAGAAGTCACGCCTCAAGATGCATTTAGTGTTTGCACATATGATTTTAATTAATAATTCTAGTAGTTTGTTCAGTAATTAAAACCAGTGGCAATAATCTTTTTAATTAGTCAACGCAATAGGATAAGTGATCAGAAATGTAAACAAACAGCTACTGATAGAGAACCACTTGACAATAAGACACAGGCAGTCAAAAAACTTTGAGATGAAGAGAGAAAGATAAACTTCTACCAGAATCGATGAAACTCGTCAAATCAGAAGCACGAAATACATATAGTTTGTTTATGAGGGGATGGGGTGAGGTGGTATCATTTAATTTTTTTCAAGTACCATGGGCATATGAGGCCGGGAGGGGGTGACTGCAGCTTCTGTTGCCAGAGAATTAAAGGTGTCAAGGGGTGGGGCAGGTCAAGTACAGTGATAGCCAATGCATAAAACTGTAGGAGGAGAAATACCCCATTATGCCCAACCATTACGAAGCGATTCACAATGGTGCCACTTGATATAAATGAATCTGCATGTACACTTATTTGTTATCAACAGGTGTCAAGCAACTTGGCGGTTCATAGATACCATGTAGACTGTTGTCTGAAAATTTGCTCAATAGTCCAATAAATGTAGTGAATGACCTAGCATGTATTAGTGAAGTTTTATATGTACATTTAAGGGGTGCAAAAAGACACATCAATTGGGAGGGGGAAGCGTATTATGTGCAGAGAGAGGGGGGGTCAGGGGTCTGGAAAATATGTAACCTCAGTGTATGCACATTTCATTTTCTTATCCCATGTTCCATGGATCATTTACGAATGAAACATGACCATTCTCCGTCTTTATGAAGTATGATCTCTCGGATTCAAAATCCACTTTTTTTTGGGGGGGGGGGGGGGGGGGGGGATGTCTTCAAAGTTAAAATGTTAAAAATAACATTTTTCCAATTTGAGAACACGATGCAAGCGATCTTGTTTGAAGATCCCCGAGAAGGCAATGGGTATGTGGGCTCTAATAACAGCGTTTTAATGCTAAAATTGCAAATGTGTGAATACAGTGCATGGTAATCTCAAATGATTATTCTTTTATTATTATGCCAGATTATGCAGCTAAACAAAGTACTCACTCATTTTATGTGAACGACGCAGGTAAAATATTAAAGTCGCAAATATTGAGAACAATGGAATACAGTTTCCCTCAGCACAGTGTGTTCAAAGTGCGATAATTAATCCGATTCACGCGTATATGCATGAAAGCTATTAAATTTATTGATAGTGCCACAGCTCTAAGAATCTGAAACACTCAACAGTCTTCACAGATTTTACGTGATTAAAATGAGTATAAAATATTGCATGCTTTTGTGCTATCCACGAATGTCATAAACCGGGACACTCCACGACGACTGTACTGTAGAACACATGTTCCAACATACAGTCTTGTGGTTGTCTTACTGATGGAAGTTACAGTACCTTGACTGTTTCCAGTTACTTCACTAGACACCACTACTAAGTCAGAGTTATCTCATTATGAGGGAGCGGGGGAGAGGGGTGGGGGGGCATGGTAGCATAGTAGAGGTGCAGGCTGCAAGACCAGAGGTCCTCAGTTCTAATCCCACCTGCAGCAACCACGTTGTGTCCTTGGGCAAGACACTTCACCCCCACTGCCCGCGTGGGGGCAATGTCGCAATGTGTAATACATGTAAGGCGTACTGCACATTGATGGTGCACTTGTCTTCAACCAATGCTACCCTGCTTGTGTGGAGTTAGTATGTAGGGGAGCTGACGTGCTCGCCATTGCTCGGTGGTTCTCTCCGGCTTCCTCCACCCATAAAACTGTTGTGGTCATGATTAGCCATTGTGCAGAATTATGTGACCTTAAATACCAATAAATAAATATATTGTTACAGTACCTTGGCAGTGGTTTCTAGTGAAACAGGTAGCCAAGACTTCACTAGACACCACTGCTAAGTAAAAGTGTTATCTTATTATGAGGTAGAAAAAATATGTAGAATCCTCCAGGCCTTTAAGGACACTTTTAAAATCTGACGAGAATCAAATGAATATTTTGCAAGAATTAAAGATGATTCTCATTGTTTTCTTTATAAGAATCATTTACAAGAATCGATTCTGATTCTCGCATGAATATTAAGTCTTGTCTGAACCAGAAAATCCTCCAGCAACAGGCAAAGGGTTAAATTTTTTACTCCACTTAATCAAACTTGAAACAAATATATATGTTTAGTTTGGCAGGGATGCTTTAATGGTCTAAAAATATAATTAAGATTGATTACCACTGTCTGCCCACCTTCAGTTTTTCATCTGCTGAGAAAGAAGAGAAGATAAAAGATTAAAGGTGGAATTGAAAGAAGATCTTTAACCCTTTAACGACATGATTATTTTTTCAGCAAATATTTTTTCAGAATTTAACAAAACCATATCATGTGATCCCTCTTTGGAACTAGGGCTGTCACGATTTTTAAATTTAGGAATCGATTAATCGTCGCAAATAATCGATGATAATCGATTAATCGTACCTAAATGCCCCCCCTCCCTCCCTCTCTTTGAAGTCGATAAAAATGAAGTTCAAGTCAGCTGACTTACCTCAAGGAAACAACGAAGACGATCCTTTTTAGGTACATTCAAAGCTTTGATGTTCTGAACTTTTGAACCATCAGTGTAACAATCAAGACCGGTCGGCAGTTGCGAACTTCGCAACTGCCGACCGGTCTTGATTGTTACACTGACGGTTCAAAAGTTCAGAACAACAAAGCTTTGATGAATGTACCTGAAAGACAATTGCTTCCAACAGCCTCTTGGGAGTTTAACATCGATGTTCTTAACTCTTTACCTTTAGAAGCAATAGTTTTTTCATCAAATTTTCTTTTAATTATTAAACGTCTAAAACAGGATACAATTTACCGATTATTCGACAACGAAAAATACTAATCGATTTCGCCGTGACCGATCAACAGTCGATTAATCGAATAATCGTGACAGCCCTATTTGGAACAAGGTTGACAAACTTTTTCCAATGAAGGGGTCATACGATATGGTTTTGTTGAGTTTTATGAAATATTTTTGTTTTTGTCACTGCTCAATTCGTAAATAAATGCAGGAAGATGCAGACTATTTGTTACATAAAGAAAGTGTTAAGCTAAAATGGTTAACCCTTTATTAAATCAACCAACAACTAAACATGAAAATCATCTTTCAAATTTTATTTCACGATTTTTTACATTCCAGACTATAGATTATGACCCCTTATTGGAAAACACTCAGTAAGCCTGAATGAAGGGACAAAAACTGAACAGTATTAGATTGTATGTCAGTTTATTGGGGAGTTTAACAACACTTTCCACAATAGGCCAGCATCGCAACGCACTGCTAATGTCCCCAACCGCAAAACATTTTCTAAGTCGAAAGAGAGAAAACGGGTCATAACTTTGGAAAAAATGTGTGAAAGAAACTAATGCTGGACCGGTATCATTCCCCAATGATCACAACACCATACATCATTCAAATCGGAGTAGCAGTGGCTGAGATACAAGGGAAAATGTTGGTACGGACGGACCGAGGTTTCCACTAGTTACCACTCAGGCCTGGCATTCTGAAAAATGCAGGAGGGCAAAAAATCGCTCTCCTCAATCAGCTTAGGAGAGCAATTAGCTTTACACAGCATTTTAAGTATCCAGTTGAACGACCTCATTGAAACTGAAACCAACAGACTACATCAGTGATTTTATTAACTTTACTAAGGTAAAGCGAAATTTCTTAGACATCTAGGTGTCTCACTCAACAACCGAACACACACTTGACAAGACCTGTGTGTGTACCCAGACCTGTTGTCCAAGAAAGTCATACGCCTACCACTACCACCTTCAACCCCCCAAGGGGGGTTGAAGGTGGTAGTGGTAGGCGTATGACTTTCTTGGACAACAGGTCTGCCTGAATCTACAGTCACATCCTGGAGCAAGTGCTTCAAGTGACAGGATAGTAATAATGGTAGTATATCATAGTGTCAATATTCCTTGAATAATTACCCCTCAAACTGTGATGTCAGTTATTGAACTTGAAACTGACAGAGAAAAAAATATTGCTGTGACCCATTTTGCTTCAAATGATTGCAACTGTGTTTGGGTATGGTTGCAGCCATTACCTTTTACCACTAAACCACTTTCAAAATGAAATTACGTGATGTTATGTGACTTCGAAGTTAAATTACATTTTTGCTTTACAACAAAAATTTAATGTGAGCATAATACATGTAATCTCAATCATCCCAGACCAAAATATTTAGGAGGGCAATTTTTCACTCTCCTTAATTCTTTCAGGAGGGCAGTAAGGAGAGCTAAAAAATCACTCTCCTGAAATTGCCAAGCCTGACCACTTCAACTTTTCAAGTTGGGGGCATAACACACTGCATCACATTATGTCAGACAGTTTTACTGGTGAAGGAAGCCAGAGTACCCAGAGAGAACCACCAAGCAACTGTGAGACTCTCCAACTTACAAGGCACAAACAGAGTTGGCAGCAGTTGAAGGCAAATGCACCAACGATGTACAATACATGTATGTCTTAGTGCAAAGCACAACACTGCCAACACATGTGCAATCAAATTTAAGCTTCTTCCCCAAGGAAACAGCACGAAATGTAGATCTTTCTTTTTAACCCTCTGCACGCTGATGTCAAAATATGGAAGTTTTCAGCAGCACATTTTTCCCACAATGCCAGGCCTCTAGAATACGCCAATTTCACACCTTTTAAGGTGTCCCCAAATTAGAGAAGGTGTGAAGACATCAAGAAAAATATATAAATTCTCTGTGCTTCTTCTGCATTTTAGAATAACTTCCATCCATGGAAACACAAAGAAAGCCATGACAATAAAACATAACAGTATAAAACTGCTATTTCTGGTTTTAATGTCCCCAAATTAGGGCAAAACAGTGTCCTCAAAATAAATGAATTTAAAGGCCTGCCCAATGTAATTGAGATTTTAAATATTATATCTTGTTTGACAGAGCTCACTGAGCTCTGTCAAACAAGATATAATTTGTTACATATTTCATGACAAATGGGCAATAAGCAACTGTCAGCTCTGCTTGAGCAGGATTACAGTGGTTGAAGACATGCGCACCATCGACGTGCAGTACGCCTTAGTCAATGGCGTCATCGTGCCATGTTGGCAACCAGGATAAAGTGCCTTGCCAAAGGACACATGCGGGTCATCCCGGATGGGGATCTAACTCAGGACCTCCGAGTCCTCTAGCATAGAAGTCCAACAGTCTACAACTGAGCCACCGCACTCCTGATTTATTCTATATTATCGTACCAAATATCTATATGTAATTGCTTGTTGATAAGAGAGGAGAGTTATTCTCTGAAAATATAACAGATAACATAGACAAAATTAACCCTTTGAACCCTTGTTTCCTGGAATGGCATCGCCTTTGTGAACACTGGCAGTGAAATGGGTCAGTCCAATATGAATACACAGGGCTGATAAAATAACTGCAGTCTGCAGTCGTCTGGCTGCAGACAGTAGTTATTATTTTATCACCAATGCCCCGTGTATAGACCTGTTATAGTAAGACAATGAAAGTGTGAATGGCACTCTAGCTTAACTTGTCTGTGTGTTGTGTTTGATGAAAAGGATAATGTTCAATGTTTATGAAAGGATTATGAAATTAGACAAGAATTGTGATAATTGGGAATATGTTAATTTCTGTTCCCTGTATGCTATGTTTTTAATAAAAATAATATGAGGTGTAGACTGTACTAAAGAACTGAGGGGTGGGTTAATGTGGCCTTCACAGTTAATGTATGTGGCCTTCACAGTTAATGTATGTCAACAAAAGTTACCAAGTTACAGTGAAATTATTCCAAAACGAGTCATCCTATCAAATTACAATGAACACCCTTCATAAATATGGCCTGTAGACTGTGCTAAAGGTTTTCGGGCTTCAGGCCTGTGTAGCCATCACGGTTGACCAATTGCAACTAAAAGGTGACGTCATCATCTCGACATTATACTGAGTCATTCTACCAAGTTACAATGAAATCCCTTCACAAATACGACCTGTAGTCTGTACTCAATTTTTTCAGGTTTTGGGCTCGGGTAGCCATCATGGTTGATTGATCACAACCAAAAGGGGACGTTCTCATCTGGGCTTTATCTGGAGTGATCCTACAAAGTTACAATGAAATCCCTTCATAAATATGACCTGTAGACTGTACTAACGGTTTTCGGGCTTCGGGCCCCTGTAGCCATCACAGTTGACCTATCACGACCAAAAGGGGCTGTCATCATCTAGGCATTATATGAGTCAACCTAACAAGTTACAATGAAATCCTTTCATAAATATGACCTATACACTATGCTACAGGTTTTGGGGTTTTGGGCTCAGGCAGCCATCGAGGCTGAATGATCGCAACCAAAAGTGGGCATTCTTATCTAGACATTATTTGGAGTTATCCTACCAAGTTACAATGAAATCCCTTCATAAATATGACATGTAGACTGTGCTAAAGGTTTTCGGGCTTCAGGCACCTGTAGCCATCACAGTTGACCAATCGCGACCAAAAGGGGATGTTCTCATCTATACATTATATGAAGTCAACCTACCAAGTTACAATGAAATCCCTCCATAAATATGACCTGTAGACTGTGCTAAAGGTTTTCAGGCTTTGGGCTCGGCATTCATCAAGGCTGACAGATTGCGACCAAATGGACAAGTTCTCATCTAGACATTATACAGAGGCATCCTACCAAATTACAATCAAATCCCTTTATAAATACGACCTGTAGACTGTGCTAATAGTTTTGGGGTTTTGGGCTCGGGCAGCCATACCGTTCTCATCTAGACATGAACCCCAAACTGCATATGAAATTTCGTGATGATCAGACAAGAACTACGGGGTGAAGCCTGTGCTAAAGGAAAATGTGAACAGACTCACAGACTCGCAGACTACCAGACTTCCGCAGGTGTGATGGCAATAGCTTATCCTGACTTTGTCAAGTTAAGCTAAAAATGGGACGAAATTATAACTTGGACAGAAAATCGGTCTCATGAGTTCAAAGGGTTAGCATAAGGTTAAAAAAATGTTTTGATTCTCAGACAATCTCTCATTGAAACTGAACCCTCTCCTCAAGACATTTTTATTACCTCACTGTGTTTTCCAATATCAGTACAAAATTGGGAAACTCAAAACTTTTGTCTGTTTATGATTGATGTAACTGAAATAGGAAGAGCATAACTAAAGATGCAGAACAGTTTTATTTTTAAACTTAAATGAGTTTATTTGTATCATTATGCACTTTCTATGTATTCTGTGTGAGAAAATACGGCAGAAAGCCTGTCAATTCATACTCACTATATGTGAGAAAAAATGAAAATAAAACCTTCCTTCCCATCCTCATCAATTTGCAAAAACATTGCCTGAGAATCAATTAATTTATTTTGTGTGCCTAACTTTGCAAAATTCTTGCATTCATGCAAGTAATACAGTAGAATCCTCTTAATTGAATATCCATTTTGCCAGTGAAAATTATTCAATTAACAGGAGCATACAATTAACAGGGATTTGGTCAGTTTCCTGTGTTCTGGAGGTAAACTGAGCATTTATTCTATTATATCTTGTTTGACAACCAAGATATAATAGAATAAATGCCTGTATTGGATGTAGTGAGGCCAAAAAGGATGATAAAAAAGGGGAATTTGGTGCGTGTCACAGTAATTTTTTCGACAAATTACAAAAAATTATATACAAATTATCAGGAGTTTACTCTACAACCCATATGCAATTAACAGATCAAATTTGTACTGAAGGTATGGTAAATGGTTTTGTGTTTGAAAATTATATTCAATTAACAGGGATATACAATTAAGAGATATCCAATTAAGTGGGCTCCACTGTATCACCAACAGCTCATTTCTAAAGCCAGGAAACTCAAATTAGCTATGGCATTATGTCACCAAAAATTAACGGGAGCTACATGAGTTGTTTGGGTACAGATTTCCTATACATTGCAATGTCCGTTCTATAAAAATGTATGAAAATGGTTAAACAAATAAATAGGAATGAAATTATTTTACCAAATTTCCATTTCTTTCAGCTTGTGCGTGTCATAGATCCCCTGAGTATCTGAATGCAATGGTTACAAGTAACATTGTTACAACATAACTTATCAAGTAATAATGCCATTACCAGCAAACATACCAATGCATTAGAGCTGTAGGTTTTTAAATTTCTTGTTCGGTTTTGGTTTTGGTTTTTCAAGTGGAGAAAAACCTCGGTTCGGTTCGGTTTTCGGTTTGTTCATGAGGCCAAGTAAAATTCAATAAAACTCATTCTTATGTCCGGAGTCATAACTGAATGGTAGTGAAATTGAGTGAAACTCAATGAATGCCCCGAAATAAGCTATAATATATGAAGAATCAGGAAGGCCAATATAATAATTACCTAAATATACAGAACTTTTATTGTGCTTGGCCATTTTTCGAGGTCTGAAACCTAAACGCAACTTGAGGAAAGCTGCAAACACAACTAAACTGAAATGTCGGAAATTCACAGAATATAGGCCTCCCAGAGTAGTGAGAGTACCCAGACACTGCCATTGGCAGTGTCTGGGTACTCTCACTACTCTGGGATGGCTACATTCTGTGAATTTCTGCAGCAAGAGAGAATTTAATAAAAGACGAAAAACCTTAGATTATGGGATGTCGACAGTTTCATTTTTTTAAAAAAACTAAAAACCTCTGTTCGGTTTCGGTTAACCTACAGCTCTACAATGCATGCATATCAAAATGCATCTATTCCTCCATTTCTGCAGCATGATATCACTGATAAATGACATTTATTTGTCAGAAACCCAAGTCACCTGACTCGTAAAAATACAAATAAGAGAGCCGATTCGATGATGATCTCAAATCAATGTCAATATCAAACTGAAACTTTGCAGGGAGCTAATAGAGGTTTAACCCTTTACCCAACACAAACAATATAAAAATCATTATTTTAAATATTTTTAAAATTTTTCAAAACATTTCCTGAAAACTATATCATGTGACCACCTCAATGGAACAAGCTTGTTCCAATGAGGAGACACATTATTTTATTTTGTTGAAAAAAATTTTTTTAAACTGAATTCTGAATTTGTAAAATATGCGTACGGATGCGGCCAATTAATTACGTAAAGGGTTATATGGTTGAGTGTTAGACGCTCCTATCATGGTTCTATGTAATATTGCTAAAAGCCACTTTCTTGGTGTTACACTATGCATTATTATCTTGAGGTTTGTTTAGCAGTAGTGATTAACTGATGTTCGGCAATCACTTCTGACATCAGCCATTGCATCTGACGTCGATTTTAAGCCATCGGTTGACGATCGGTAGAGGTGTTTGAACATCGGTCCATGCCGATGGTTACATAGAACACCACTGGATCAAAACTGTTTGTATTTACGTTTGATTAACAATCTCATACAAGTAGTAACAAATTTAATAAGTTGCCACAATGATTGGCAGGAATCAAGATTGGCCTAATCTCAGCGATTGGTCTGATCTTCCCCTTGATTGCTGCTCATGACACACGTACCATGTGTTGTGTTATGACTCAATGAAATGTGACATCAGCAGAAACAAGTTAATAGCAGTGTCTTTGATCATTGATCAAAGACGCTGCGCTGTTAACTTGTTTCCACTGATATCGTATTTTTATTTTAATACATACGCTGACATACTATTGAAGGCAACAAACCAATCAGCCTGACTGTACTGTAAAAGTATCCCTGTTCTATGCATTCTTAAACATGCTACTCCTTTTGCAGGGTTTCCACTAGAGTGGCAGAATGCCCGCACAGAGGCCTCATTGCCTAAATCAACTTTTTCCCTATTATGCAGTTACATGTTATAACAAGATTGGTTTCTAATTTAGCAGTGGCTATTGTTTTCTGGGAACGCACAGAGAAATTGCAAAAGTATTATTACATCTTCCTGAAGGCAATGTTTTGCTGCTGCAAAACAGTGCCTGTAGGAAGACGTAATAATACCTAGTGGTTCAGCAAGAGAAAACTCAAGATGTGATGATATGGTAGCCAAGGAAGTACACAGAGAGATTATTCCGTGAGAGGAACTAAATGATATAAGCTCTCAAGAACGATGAGGCTATCTGTTGATACACTGTGTAAAATTGCCCCTCGTATGAGAGAACTGAGTTATCCTGGGCACATTCCATGATAGTACTTTCTTTTGTAAGCCATGGCAATGGAGATGCTCATGCATTTTTATCTTAGAAACTGCCTCATCATTTTTGACCAAGCAGAAACACTTCCTTTTGGTTGTTACAATCTGACATCGGCACTCACAATCAGCAGAATGTGTGCTCAACTGATCGGCAAGCAGATGATGGTCACAAATCTTTATCAGTTAATCACTATTCAGCAGTAGAACAAAAAGTGTTAAAAAAAACAAATAACATATCAATTATTTATGAACCGTGGCTCCCCGTGCTGGTAGCAATAGAATCTTTGAAAAAAAATACCCGTGTTATAACTCTCATTTGAAAAATAATTTAGAACCAGTTAAAAGATAGTGCTAATGTTTGTGATATTTTTTTAAAGTTTGTAGCCTGACAGTTAGTAGACTCAAACTTGTGTAGAACTCATCAATTAGGCCTAAAAAGTTAAAAATCTGTTTCTCAGACCCTCCCTTTATGAAATTTTAAACCCGAGTGATGATTTAGATTAAAAGAAGATTAGCCATTGTGCAGAAATATGTGAACGTAAATGTAAAAATGTTTTATTGGGCCTAAAAAAGTTTAAAATCTGTTTCTCAGGCTCTCCCACATAGTCATTTTGGCTGCCGCATACTCTCTTGTTTATAATCAATGCAAACTTAAAAAAATAAAAATTAAATGTTTTGTCTGATATTTTACCCAAGTTAATAAAATTGATAAATTTGTCCCTGGAGTGCAACAAAGTTTTGCAATGCATCAGCTTTCTTGCACTCAAGGGATGAAATACACCACCATCTATGCTATTTTGTAGAGTATGAGGCCTAAAACATAAAACAAACCAAGAACATGAGCATTTGATGGCAAAGAAATAATTACAAAAATAAAAAAAAAATAAAAAACTGCAATTTTACTAAAAAATGACCCGAGAAACAGAAGATCTACTTTGTGGGGCCTAAATGTTGCTTCTCCCATCCTAAATATTTGTGCCAGATGATGAGTTCGATAAAGGTTATCAAGTACATGAAAATGCGAAACCACAATAATTATCTTACCAGATTATCCCATCTTCCCTGAACATTAATCTCTCAAGATAATCCAAGAACTTATTGAACCATAACCTGCAGTACAGACAAGAAATCTTAATAAAGAGTTGTGGATGGAATTCTCTCTCTCTCCAGAAGTTCATCAAGTACATCTAGCCATGTGACAATGATAAATCCAATATATGGGATAGGAATCAAATTTAACAGGTAGCTTTTATATCCTAAGTTGTGTACCTGCAATAATAAAGCAAAAATTTATAATCTTGCTATACATGACTTTAATTCTTTTACCAGAACGCCGTTTGTGGTCCAGTTCCCAAATACATGTAATTTTTTATATTTATTTACAAGGGTGTCTTACAGGGGCAGAATATGGGACCCTTTCCCAATGGTATTTAACCCTTTGAACTCCTGTGGTATCTTCCATGCCAGTTCAATGGCAGCAATTAGAAGAGCCCACATTCATTATTTGGGGTAGACCAATCAGGCTGCATGTTGAATATACTGAGTGGTCTACCCTACACATTTACTGAACAGCCATCCTATTTAATGACGTTATGACGCATCATGTTCCTGGCCAGAAAAACGGCCTCTAGTGTCAAAGGGTTAACCCTTTACCCAACGCAGACGATATCAAAATTTATTATTTTAAATATCATTTTTTTAATTTTGTCAAAACATTTCAAAAAACCATATCATGTGACCCCTCATTGGAACGAGTTCAATGAGCTCGTTCCAATGAGGGATCACATGATATCGCTTTGTTGAACCATTTTGAAAAATTTAATTTTTTTCAACTGCTCAATTTGCATATTACGCGGGCGGATGCGGGCGATTCGTTAGGTAAAGGGTTAAGCATGAGTTTTCCAATTCCCAAATTTCCCAATCTCAGTCTACACTCAAACAAAAATTTAAGGTACAATTGGTGCCATGAAATGGGTAGTCATAAGGCATCAGAAAACCATTAGTTTTCTGATACCCCATGACCATCCAGTCCAGGACACCAATGGTGCATTAAATTTAAATTTCTAACCTAATGAAACTTAGCAAGTATCTGGATTCAAAGGCAAATGGCAATTTTTTCTTTAATAGAATAAGTACAGTTTAATGAAGACTAGAGAGACTGAGGTGAACATGATTAAATTGGTGACTGTTTGTTATAAAATTCACTTGTAGTATACATGCAGTTGGTTAGGTATCGGCCTTTATATACTCTGTTCAACTGAATTGTACAATTTCTACATGTATGTCTTTGTAGGTTTCTTTCCCGTCTTCCCTAAAACAAATTCATAATCGGTGACCATTTTCCCAATTGCATGGGCCCTGGACCTTTCCCAAAGGGGGCAGAAGAATGCCTGATTTATAAATTTATTTATTAACCCTTTACCCAACGAAAAAATCAAAACCGGCCAGCACTATTCACAAAAATCGCCAATTAATTTTCATTATTTTTTTTAAAAAAAAATAGGTTATGACCCCTCTTTAGACTGAGCTCGTTGAGCTCATTTCAATGAGGTGTGATAGCCTATGTTTTTGAGACAAAAAATGAAAAAAAAAAAAATTTATTCAAGAATTTTGTTTGCAAGTGTCATCTGCTTTTCATGTTAGGTAATGGGTTAATCAGGTTTAGAAGACATTTTTCTTTATTAATTCCATGTATTGATTTATTTAATGGGTTTTATTTATTTATTTATATATTTATTTATTTATTGTGTTTAAGGTCACTTTCAGCATCTATGGCTATATCATGACCAAAACATAGTCATGAAGCCAAGTTTAGCCAATCATTTATACAAATGTAACCCACTTTAGAGGACCTCCATCCAAGCCAGAAAATAAGCAGACTGTCATCTGCAAAATGAGGTCCCCAGAGGGTGAATTTACCCTCTGTGAACCTCAATCTGAATCAGGGTCTCAAAACTAAACAGAAAGCGATACCCAGAGGATAAACTGGCCCACTGTGTGGGATAGCATTATCAAATTCACCCTCTGGGGACCTCATTTTGCAAATGTCAGATTGCTTATTTTCAGGCCTGCCTCCATCCCAGGTAATGGTTATTGGGTCCTCTTATACCAGTAAAGCAGAACTCGTATACCACAGTAAACATGCACTGCAAAACTTCCCAGGGTTCCCATTGGCATGAAGTCAAAATTAGCCAATTGTTTATACCTATGCTGCCCACTTTAGAGGAGCTCCAGCTCAGGCCTTGGTCACCGGGTCTTATTTTACTAATAAATCTGAAATTGTTTTACCACAGAAACAAACATAGCTTCACTTCTCAATGTTCCCACGGGGGATTGGGGGATTTTGTTGGGTTATGATGACATTAAAGTAGAATGCCTAAACAGCTGAATTTTTAAAGCCAGAATAAAGAGCTCATATATTAAATAGTAAATAGATACTGCTTTCATTGTGTTGTTATCATTCCAATCCATTTCCCATTTACAAAACCGATTGATGAAAGGAAGAGTATTATTATACGACAGAAAAAGCTGTTAATCTGATTGGCTAAAACACTTGTCAGAAGTGTAGATATGCTACAGTATTGCTGATCTATTGTTTTTACTTTTTATCGAAATTGAGTTGATATTTCACTGTTCTATCATTGTTGTCTTTAAATAGTGCAGATAGGTGATATAATGATTCCAAATACCTGTTTGTGATAAAAATGGAAATGGTATTTCCAACTTACTGATGGATTGGAAGGGACTCACAATTTAGCAATTTGTTAGATTTTGATGTAGATAGTGAGATGATATTTTATGTAAATCTGGTAATAAGTTAATAAAGGTTAAACTTCCTAGCTTGGCACACCAAAGCTCAAATGGATGCAGCCAGGGCTTGGTTGCAGCATAATTTGTCCTGCAGTTATCACACACAATACTTCCATCACAATACACTGTGTTATAATAGCTAACGACAAAGAGAAGCCAATCAATCAACTACTTCATATTACAATACAATAGATTACTATGAAGAAAACAAGAAGGACGCCAACACCCTATAGCTCACCAACATTCCTCTTTGATAGTAACTCTGGCAAACACAAGAACAAGAACTGTATCAAACAGGCTCATAACATGCGACAAAGCTTACCTAAACACAACCTCTTAAAAATAAAACACACAAACTGACATAAACACCAAGTTAAACATATAATTCTGAGCTAAACAGAAAACTAAACGCAACTAAAAATGTCAAGAAAAATGTTAAAATGCAGGGTATGAGGGGTTAAGCATGGAACAATGATACTGAGGAACATGTATGATGAATATAAGTGCCATGGGAAGAGAAGGAGCACAGCAGCTGACCTAAACACTTAGTTAAACATGAAATTCTGAGCTAAACAGAAAACTAAACGCAACTAAAAATGTCAAGAACTAGATGGTGTCACTTGTGTGCAAAGCACACTATAGTGTATCCCCGCATTTGCATCCTTGACTTTGTATGAATGCTTGATACAAAGATGAAATGTATTATATGACACACTAAAATCATATTGAGTGGCACAGATGACAGAAAAGAAAACATGAAAGTGGCAACGGTGGCACAGCCACATGGCACCCCCAAAAATCCGAAACCTTCGTGCACATCTACAGACCCTACTGCAACATTTGAGCATAGTTTTAGCATTTCAAATTACATACTCTAGGAGCTTTTCGCCAGAAATGGTGTAAGAAAACACGAAAGCAAAACGGTGTCACCGCCATGTGGCACCTGAAAAGTCTGAAACCTTTGTACGCATCTACAGACCCCACTGCAAAATTTGAGCACGCGTTTAGCATTTCGAATTACATACCCTAGGAGCCTTTCGTCGGAAACTGTCTAAGAAAACACAAAAGTGGCAACGGTGACACAGCCACATAGCACCCCAAAAATCCGAAACCTTCCTGCGCATTTACAGATTCTATTGCAACATCTCAGTATGGATTTAGCGTTTTGAATTACATACTCTAGGAGCCTTTCGCCGGAAACGGTCTAAAAAAACTCGAAAGTGGCAATGGAGGCACAGCCATATGGCACCTGAAAAATCTGAAATCTTCGTGCACATCTACAGACCCTACTGCACATTTGAGCATGGTTTTACCATTTCGAAATACAAACTGTAGGAGCCTTTTGCCGGAAATGGTCTAAGAGAACATGAAAGAGGCAACGGTGGCACAGCCACGTGGTACCTGAAAAATCTGAAACCTTCGTGCGCATCTACAGACCCTACTGCAACATTTGAGCATGGTTTTAGCATTTTGAATTACATACCCTAGGAGCCTTTTGCCGGAAAGGGTCTAAGAAAACACCAAAGTGGCAATGGTGGCACAGCCATGTGGCACCCAAAATCCGAAACCTTCCTGTGCATCTACAGACCCCATTGCAACATTTAAGCATGGTTTTAGCGTTTTGAATTACATACCCTAGGAGTCTTTTGCTGTAAACGCTCTAAGAAAATGCGAAAGTGGCAATGGCACAGCCACTTGGCAGCTGAAAAATCTGAAACCTTCGTGCGCATCTATAGACCCCACTGCAACATTTGAGCATGGTTTTAGCATTTCGAATTAAATATCCTAGGAGCCTTACACCAGAAAGAGTCTAAGAAAACACAAAAGTGGCAATGGTGGCGCAGCCACGTGGCAGCTGAAAAATCCGAAACCTTCGAGCACATCTACAGACCCCACTGCAACATTTGAGCATGGTTTTAGTGTTTCGAATTACATACCCTAGGAGCCTTTCGCTGGAAACGGTCTAAGAAAACACGAAAGTGGCAACAGTAGCACAGCCACGTGGCACCCAAAAAATCTGAAACCTTCGTGCGCATCTACAGACCCTACTGCAACAGTTGAGCATGGTTTTAGCATTTCGAATTACTTACTCTAGGAGCCTTTCATCGGAAACGGTCTAAGAAAACATGAAAGTGGCAACGGTGGCACAGCCATGTGGCACCCCAAAAATCCGAAACATTCGTGTGCATCTACAGACTCTACTGCAACATTTGAGCATGGTTTTAGGATTTCGAATTACATACCCGAGGAGCCTTTCGGTCTAAGAAAACACGAAAGCAAAACGGTGGCACCGCCATGTGGCACCTGAAAAGTCTGAAACCTTTGTACGCATCTACAGACCCCACTGCAAAATTTGAGCATGCTTTTAGCATATCGAATTACATACTCTAGGAGCCTTTCATCGGAAACGGTCTAAGAAAACATGAAAGTGGCAACAGTGGCACAGCCATGTGGCACCCCAAAAATCCGAAACATTTGTGCGCATCTACAGACTCTACTGCAACATTTCAGCATGGTTTTAGGATTTCGAATTACGTACCCTAGGAGCCTTTTGCTGGAAACGGTCTAAGAAAATGTGAAAGTGGCAATGGCACAGCCACTTGGCAGCTGAAAAATCTGAAACCTTTGTGAGCATCTACAGACCCCACTGAAACATTTGAGCATGGTTTTAGTATTTCGAATTACATACCCTAGGAGTCTTTCACCGGAAAGGGTCTCAGA
The DNA here is from genome assembly GCA_031216915.1 of Pictodentalium vernedei. Lineage (NCBI taxonomy): Eukaryota > Metazoa > Mollusca > Scaphopoda > Dentaliida > Dentaliidae > Pictodentalium > Pictodentalium vernedei. The sequence goes on along the minus strand of CM062289.1, from coordinate 124,671,907 downwards.
AAACACGAAAGTGGCAACGGTGGCACAGCCACGTGGCAGCTAAAAAATCCAAAACCTTCATGTGCATCTACAGACCCCACTGCAACATTTCAGCATGGTTTTAGCGTTTCGAATTACATATCCTAGGAGCCTTTCGTGGGAAACGCTCTAAGAAAACACGAAAGTGGCAACGGTGGCGCAGCCACGTGGCAGCTGAAAAATCTGAAACCTTCGTGCGCATCTACAGACCCCACTGCAACATTTGAGCATGGTTTTAGTGTTTCGAATTACATACCCTCGGAGCCTTTTGCCAGAAACGGTCTAAGAAAACGCGAAAGTGGCAACAGTGGCACAGCCATGTGGCACCTGAAAAATCTGAAAGCTTCGTGCGCATCTACATACCCTACTGCAACATTTGAGCATGGTTTTAGGATTTCAAATTACATACCCAGTCCTTCTCACAAGGCGAGAGCAATTGCTCTCGCACCCGCCTGCTCTTGCAGTTTCTATTTTACGAGAGCGAAAATCTGCTCCAGTCAATTGCATGAATTTGGCAGGTCAGACATAGTCTTTCGTCAAGAATTCGGGGAGACAAGAGCAAATTGCTCTCGTAAATGGTTCTATGAAAGCAAATTATTGCTCTTGCTGTATATTACTCGTGAGAAGGTCTGCATACCCTAGGGGCCTATTGCCGGAAACAGTCTAAGAAAACACGAAAGTGGCAACGGTGGCACAGCCACGTGGCACCCCAAAAATCCAAAACCTTCGTGCGCATCTACAGACCCTACTGCAACATCTGACCATGCTTTTAGCATTTCGAATTACATACTCTAGAAGACTTTCGATGGAAACGGTCTAAGAAAACATGAAAGTGGCAACAGTGGCACATCCACATGGCAGCTGAAAAATCCGAAACCTTTGTGCGCATATACAGACCCTACTGCAACATTTGAGCATGGTTTTAGCATTTCGAATTACATACCCCAGGAGCCTTTCACAGGAAACGGTCTAAGAAAACACGAAAGTGGCAACGGTGGCACAGCCACGTGGCAGCTAAAAAATCTGAACCTTCGTGCGCATCTACAAGACCCCACAGTAACATTTGAGCATGGTTTTAGCATTTTGAATTACATACCCTAGGAGCCTTTTGCCGGAAACGGTCTAAGAAAACACGAAAGTGGCAACGGTGGCACAGCCACGTGGCACCCAAAAAATCCGAAACCTTTGTGTGCATCTACAGACCCTACTGCAACATCTGAGCATGCTTTTAGAATTTAGAATTACATACCCTAGGAGCCTTTCGCTGGAAACGGTCTAAGAAAACACGAAAGTGGCAATGGTGGCACAGCAACGTGGCACCCCAAAAATCCGAAACCTTCGTGCGCATCTACATACCCTACTGCAACATTTGAGCATAGTTTTAGGATTTCGAATTACATACCCTAGGAGCCTTTCGCCAGAAACGGTCTAAGAAAATACAAAAGTGGCAACGGTGACACAGCCACGTGGCAGCTGAAAAATCTGAAACCTTCGTGTGCATCTACAGACCCTACGGCAACATCTGCGCTTGCTTTTAGCATTTTGAATTATATACTCTAGGAGCCTTTCGCCGGAAACGGTCTAAGAAAACACGAAAGTGGCAACGGTGGTGCAGCCACGTGGCAGCTGAAAAATCTGAAACCTTCGTGCGCATCTACAGAGCCCACTGCAATATTTGAGCATGGTTTTAGCGTTTCGAATTACATACCCTAGGAGCCTTTCGCCAGAAATGGTCTAAGAAAACACAAAAGTGGCAACGGTGGCACAGCCACGTGGCATCTGAAAAATCTGAAACCTTTGTGCGCATCTACAGACCCTACTGCAACAGTTGAGCATGGTTTTAGCATTTCGAATTACATACCCTAGGAGCCTTTCGCCGGAAACAGTCTAAGAAAACATGAAAGTGGCAACGGTGGCACAGCCACATAGCACCTGAAAAATCTGAAACCTTCGTGCACATCTACAGATCATTTAGCAACACCCTAGTGCAGTGAAAGAACTCTGAATTACAAAGGTTGGGATTATTCGAAAGAAAAGTGAAAAATTAGCGCATTTTTCAAGTGGCTCCACAGAAGCCACCTGGTGGCGCAAAACTTTCAAAGTAGTATTTTTGGATTGCACAGACCCTATTGAACAACTGTAGAAAGTTACAGCATTTCGAATTACAAAACTGGACGTACGGAAGTACAGACGTATGGGCGTACAGACGTACGGACAGAGATCACGACAATGTCCCCGCATTTTTTAAAATGCGTTGATACAAATGTCTAAAATGTAGGGTATGGGGGGTTAAATCATGATAAAATGATAATAATCATCATATAGCAGCATTATAAAAGCCATGATAAGGAAATAGGGCAAGTAAGTGACCTAAACAGAAGCATTAACATTATTGGACATGTACGCTGACGCCGACCGATCGAGCCATGCCATAAGCTCACACAACTAAAGTTGGTGAGCTAATAACATACACTTTCCAAAATTCCTTCCACTGAGGTATCTGTGGAGACTGATGAGAGTTTTAACTTGGGGCCATGTGTAGCTTCGAATATTCCATTCGATGGCCTAATTTGGGATCAAACATAAAATCAGCTTCCTGATTCATATATTTTCAAATCAGTTAACTCTTTGAAGAAATCATGGCAGATAATTGTCTTCTATCTCTGGACTCATGCCGCTGAAATGAAAGAAAAAGTTGTCTGTTGTGTTTTCGGTTCAATCTGCTCATCCGCAAACTTGTCTGCCATTTTTGTGGGAAATTGATTTTTAAGGTCACAGTCAAGAACGATGGCTATATCCAGGCTGCAAGATGTGAGGGTAGATTTTTGTGAATAGTGCTGGCCATTTTTGGTTGTTGTGTTAAGTAAATGGTTATGGTTAACAAATTGATCAGCCACTTTGTAGGAGCCTGTTTCTTGTCTACTCAAGGTGCCATCTGTAATGCTGAAGTATTGCAGGTGGCACCTTGTTGCACTCAAGGGCGACATCAGGGCATAAAATTCATGCGAGAATCAGAATCAATTTGCACAAATGATTCTCGCAAGGAAAGTAACGAGAATCAACTTTAATTTGTGCCAAATGTTCATTTGATTCTTGTAGATTCTAAAAGTGGCTTTAAAAGCCAGGAGAATCCTCAGCCTTTGTCTCCTCATAAAAAGTAAGGTAACAGAACTTTGAAGTGTTTAGTGAAGTCTTGTAGGCAGCCAAGACTTCACTAAACACCACTTCAAAGGTACAATAATTTCTATCAGCAACACCACCAGAAGCCTGTATGTTGGAACATGTGTTCTACATGTACATGTATGAGAAACTCGCCAAAATCTAAACTGGGCCCTTAAAGGTTAACCCTTTACCCAACGAATCGCCCGCATCCGCCCGCGTAATATCCAAATTCAGCAGTTGAAAGAATATTATTATTCAAGAAATTTCAACAAAACCATATCATGTAACCCCTCGTTGGAACGAGCTCATTCCAACGAGGGGTCACATGATATGGTTTTGCTGAAATTTTTTTAAAAATCTAAAAAAAATGATATTTAAAATAATAAATTTTGGTATCGTCTGCGTTGGGTAAAGGGTTAAACTCGCTTAAAAATATGGCGTTTGCCTTTTACTATGACATATGTACATGTACATGTTTCAGTCACAAGGGTATACCTGTATTCTCAAATTCAAAAATTTTAAGAAGTAAAAAAAAGTGATTCTCACAACAGGAGTTCACATGTGAATCTGAGGAATTTTAAGACCTGGACTTGTAATTCTGAATTTCTGATCAGAATTTTTCACAATTATTTTACCAATTCGGAGCATAAAGGGTTAATGCAAAGATAAAATAATAAAATGCCATCATTCAATGCACAGAACAATCAAGTGTGGAGATAAAAAAAATACTCTAATGCATACGCCATTCAGTAAAGTCAAGCGCCGTTCAGTAAGTCAAGTGAACGGATATACACATTGTTAATTTTCATGTATTATGTTGAATGAGTGAATTTTCATGACCAATCAATTTCACACCATCAAACAAGTGTCATCAGTTACAAATTATTCAAAGAGTAAGAAAATCACTCAATCGAGAAAAAATAATCTTCATTTCTTGCCACAAACCATTATTACCAGAACTAATTTTGAATACCAAACAAAGTGACAATCAAATACTTGCCTTTTATATCCAATTTGACAACCCTTTGAACTTGTATAAAAATAGTCAACTTGGGCATGATTAATAAAAATTGCGGTTGCTTGATGTCTGTCTGAATTCAACAGGCTAAAAGGCATGATTAAAATGTAAACAATACATTTCAAGAGATCACTTGAAATGCTTTAAATTTGAAATAATAATACAGCTAAATGCTTACACATAAAAGAAATAGTTTTCAAAAATGACAAGCTGAATTGAGCAAATTAAAGGTATTAACTGGTTTAGTGCAAGAAGCCACTATCAGGGCTTTAAAAAATGAAAGTGTCCATGACACTGTAGCTTAACTAGTCTGTGTGTTGTGTTTGATGAAAAAGATAATGCTCAGTGTTTATGAATGGATTATGAAACTAGAAAAACTGAGCACTGCTCACTAAATGATACCACTCACTCCCACCAAGAAACATTTTACAACAGTAAAAGTGTGTTTAATGTAGAGAGCACAAACATTGACACCAATGTTTGATGGTTTCATTGAAATTCATTCACTAGTTTAAAAGAGGTCGTGGATAGCACATGTCAACAACCCCCCCCCCTCCCCCCAAACGCAAGCTTGAATTGACAAAGCCCATTTTTAAATATGGGAAACCCTAAAAATGGAAATATCTAAAAACAAAACAGGAGGTGCACATCTTCAATATATGTAAAAGAATGTCTGAAAGTTTCAATGAAATTTGTTCAATGCTTTAAGAGGAGTTCTGAATAGCAGATCTGTACAGAATGTCATTCGAATATGACAAAGTTCATTTTTCAATATGGGAAACTATAAAAAAGAAAATATCTGAAAAGAAAATAGAAGGTGCACATCTTCAATGTGTGTAAAAGAATGTCTGAGAGTTTCAATGAAATCCGTTCACTGGTTTAAGAGGAGTTGTGGATAGCAGATGTATACATCCCTAAAGCTTAACGGATGGATGGACATTCTGACGGACGGATGGACGGACATCGAAATATGAAATGTGAAAGAAAAATAGGAGGTGCACCTCTTCAATGTATGTAAAAGAAGGTCTGCGAGTTCCAATGGAGTTTGTTCAATGGTTTAAGAGTAGCGGCGGATAGCAGATCTATACCCCTCCCTACTAAAACCTGAACTGACAAGACCATTTTTGAATATGAAAATATCTGAAAAGAAAATAGGAGGTGCACCTCTGCAATGTATGTAAAAGAATGTCTGAAAGTTTCAATGAAATCTGTTCAATGGTTTAAGAGGAGTTGCGGATAGCAGATCTGTACAGAATGTCAATTGAATTTGACAAAGTTCATTTTTCAATATGGGAAACTGTAAAAAAGAAAATATCTGAAAACAAAATAGGAGGTGCACATCTTCAATGTATGTAAATGTAAAAGAGTGTTTGAGAGTTTCAATAAAATCCGTTCACTGGTTTAAGAGGAGCTGTGGATAGCAGATGTGTAAACCCCCCCCCCCCCCCCCCACACCTCCAAAGCATAACACCCCTATAGCACAACGGTCAGACGGACGTATGTCGAAATATGAAAATATCTGAAAGAAAAATAGGAGGTGCACATCATCAATGTATGTAAAAGAAGGTCTGCAAGTTCCAATGGAGTTTGTTCAATGGTTTAAGAGGAGTAGCGGATAGCAGATCTATACCCCTCCCTACTAAAACCTGAATTGACAAAGACTATTTTTGAATATGGGGTACTGTAAATATGAAAATATCTGAAAAGAAAATAGGAAGTTCACATCTGCAATGTATGTAAAAGAATATCTGAAAGTTTCAATGAAATCTGTTCAATGGTTTAAGAGGAGTTTCAGATAGCAGATCTGTGCAGAATGTCAATTGAATTTGACAAAGTTCATTTTTCAATATGGAAAACTGTAAAAATGAAAATATCTGAAAAGAAAATAGGAGGTGCACATCTTCAATGTATGTAAAAGAATGTTTGAGAGTTTCAATGAAATCTGTTCACTGGTTTAGGAGGAGTTGCGGATAGCAGATGTGTACCGACAGGCGGATGGACAACAGATGGATGGATGGATGGATGGACGGACGGATGGACAGATGGACCAAGTGATCACTATATACCTCCCACTTTTGAAGTGGGTGGTATAATAAGACAAGAATTGTGATAATTGGGAATATGGTTATTTCTGTTCCCTGTATGCTATGTTCTCAATAAAAATAATTTGAGCTGTGGACTGTACTAAAGAACTGAGGAGTGAATTAATGTGGCCCTCATAGTTAATGTATGTGGCCCTCAAAGTTAATGTGTGACAACCAAAGTTACCAAGTTACAGTGAAATTATTCCAAAATGAGTCATTCTATCAAGTTACAATGAAATCCCTTCATAAATACAGCCTGTAGACTGTGCTAAAGGTTTTTGGGCTTCAAGACTGTGTAGCCATCATGGTCGACCGATCGCAACCAAAAGGAGACGTCCTCATCGCGACATTATAATGAGTCATCCTTCCAAGTTACAATGAAATCCCTTCATAAATACGACCTGTAGTCTTTGCTAAAGTTTTTCAGGTTTTGGGCTTGGGCAGCCATCACGGTTGAATGATCGCGACCAACAGGGGACATTCTCACCTGGGCCTTATGTGGAGTGATCCTAGCAAGTTACAATGAAATCCCTTCATAAATATGACCTGTAGACTGTGCTAAAGGTTTTCGGGCTTCAGGCCCCTGTAGCCCTCACAGCTGACCAATCACGACAAAAAGGGGATGCTATCATCTAGACATTATATGAAGTCAACCGACCACGTTACAATGAAATCCCTCCATAAATACAACCTATAGACTAGGCTAAAGGTTTTCAGGTTTTGGGCCTGTGCAGCCGCCATGGCTGAATGATCGTGACAAAAAGGGGATGTTCTCATCTGGACATTATTTGGAGTCATTTTACAAAGTTACAATGAAATCCCTTCATAAATCTGACCTGTAGACTGTGCTAAAAGTTTTTGGGCTTCAGGCTCCTGTAGCCGTTACAGTTGACCAATCGCAACCAAACCATCTAGACATTATATGAAGTTAACCTACCAGGCTACAATGAAATCCCTCCATAAATACAATCTGTAGACTGTGCTAAAGGTTTTGGGGTTTTGGGCTTGGGTAGTCGTTACGGTTGACAGATCGTGACCAAATTGGGAAGTTCTCATCTAGATATCATACAGAGTCATCCTACCAAGTTACAATGAAATCCCTCCATATTAAATATGACCTGCAGGCTGTGCTAAAAGTTTTTGGGTTTCGGGCTTGGGCAACCATCATGGTTGATAGATCATGACCAAAAGGGGACATTCTCATCTAGATATTATACAGAGGCATCCTACCAATTTACAATGAAATCCCTTCATAAATACGACCTGTAGACTGTGCTAAAGGTTTTCGGGTGTTGGGCTCAGACAGCCATCACATTTGACCGATCGCGACCAAAAGGGGACATTCTCGTCTAGACATGACCCCAAACCTGCATATGAAATTCCGGGATGATTGGACAAGAACTACGGGGTATAGCCTGTGCTAAAGAAAATGTGAACAGACTGCAGACTAACAGACTTCTGCACGCGTGATGGCAATAGCTTATCTTGACTTTGTCAAGTAAAGCTAAAAATGAGGGTACCTAAGCAAAAGTCAATAATATTTTGTTTATATAAATTTGTTTTATCACAGATTATTTATTGAAGAGTGCCTGTGGTAGAGATGGGCAATATACCGAAAAACCAAACTGATATCTGTATCATTGGGATACCAAATGAAAGTGTCAATGACACTGTAGCTCAACTTGACAAAGTTGAACTTGGTAAATTATAAGTGAAATAGCAAAATTGAAGATCATTGGTACCAATGTTATTTGGTAAAATTTCAACATAACAGCATTGTGTGTGCACAACGTCAAGAGAAATTCTTGAATTTATAAATGTAAACTGTAAGACTGGCTAAAGGAAGAATGTTGATACACAAATGCAGTAAGTTCAGAGGTTATTGTAAATGGCAATTTTTTTCACAGGAATGAATGCTAATCAATAGCTCTTATCTAAAAGTCTCGCCCAATGAGCACACCAAGTTCCAAAAAATATCCTGATAAATGTGGCCTGTAGGCCATGTCAAAGAGGAATGTTGATGCACAAATGCAATAAATTCACAGACTGTTGCTAACAGCAACAGTTTTTGATAGAAATGAAAAGAAAATCGATAGCTCCTATCTTTGTCATTTAAGCATACAAAGTTTCAAAACAGCCTGATAATGAATGCACCCTCTGAGGCATGCCAAAGGAAGATGTTAATGCACAAATGCACTAAGATTGAATGTCATTGCTTGTGGCAATGGGTTTTTTTTTTCTTTTTTATAGAAATTAATAAATAATACACCCTGCAGAGAGTGCAAAAGGGATAGGTTGCTACACAAATGCAGTAAGTTCAAAGGCTGGTGAAAACGACAATAATTTTTTAAAGGAAATGAAAATAAAAGCGACCTGTGAGGTGTGCCAAAGGAAATTGTGGATGTATGTAAGTGATGGCAATAGCTCAGCTTGCCTTTGTCAAGTTGAGCTAATAAATGTGCCCTGTAGGGTGTGCCAAAGGGAAATATTGAGGTCTGACTAAACTAAGTTCTAAGAACGTTGGCCGTGGCAACATTTTTTGACGGAAATTGAAGAAAATTGATAGCTCCCATCTAGAGGTCACCCTAAACAAGCATGCCAGGTTTCAAAGCAATCCAATCATAAATGTGCCCTGTAGGGTGTGCCAAAGGGAAATATTGTGGTCTGACTAAACTACTATAAGTTCTAAGAACGTTGGCCGTGGCAACATTTTTTGACGGAAATTGAAGATCGACAGCTCCCATCTAGAGGTCACCCCAAACAAGCATGCCAGGTTTCAAAGCAATCCGATCATAAATGTGCCCTGTAGGGTGTGCCAAAGGGAAATATTGAGGTCTGACTAAACTAAGTTCTAAGAGCATTGGCAGTGGCAACATTTTCCGACGGAAATTGAAGAAAATCGACAGCTCCCATCTAGAGGTCACCCTAAACAAGCATACCAAGTTTCAAAGCAATCTGATCATAAATGTGCCCTGTAGGGTGTGCCAAAAGGAAATATTGAGGTCTGACTAAACTAATTTCTAAGAACTTTGGCCGTGGCAACATTTTTGGCCGGAAATTGAAGAAAATCGATAGCTCCCATCTAGAGGTCACCCCAAACAAGCATACCAAGTTCCAAAGTGATCTGATCATAAATGCGACCTGTGAGGTGTGCCAAAGGAAATTGTGGATGTACGTATTAACGTACTAACATACTAACATGCGTACGCTGACTGACGAGACGCGATGGCAATAGCTCAGCTTGACTTCGTCAAGTTGAGCTAAAAAACAAACCGAACCAATCAATGAATACCGAAACTGTCTGAATTTTCAAAATTTCCTACATTCACTATTTACAAGGCCTTGTTGAGGCTTGATAGCATTTGAAGGGTTCATTTTCATGAAAGAAGTGGCTTATTTTATTTTCAGTTTTGTTAACCCTCAGGGGCCTCGGCAAATGTCCTGAATTCTCACTAGTCTACAACCTGTACATGTCCAGCTACATTAGTGATTACTAACCAAGTCTTGACTGCCTAAATAGGCAGCCAAGACTTGATTATAAATCACTGCCCAGATGATTTGTTTATTGTCAGCAGGACTTCTAGAAGATGGCATGATCAGGGCACATGCTCTGAGACTGCAAACACCTCAAATAGGTCTTTAAAGGTTAAGGTGTGTTTAGAAGTCACAAAATTACTATAGATATGATTTGTGTTTGTAAACGAATGCCATTGTTGAGCTCATTGGCAAATCTCAGTCAAGTCAGATACCGAAAACAGAACAGATACCGAGGTGTACCCTCTTAAAAATACCGAAACCAATACCGAACTCTCTAGACTGTGGGCAATAACTTGCAATGAAACAAATTTTGATGAACAAATTCAGATCACCAAATATAATGTAGCCCTCAACCAGATAACTAGTCAAGTGCTAAATTGGTTTTGGTCATCAAAATTTGTTCCCAGGGATTTGCATTGTATGCACTTTCCTCTAAAATTGTGACAAGTCAATACCATGCAAACTAAACCAGATAGTCTTACGACTTCCATATTCCTAACTGATTTTAGTGACAAGATAAATATAACATTCATAAAATGGGCATTTGAGAACTGAAACTGTAATTTCGTATAGCTTATTGGCTGAAGGGTTAAATGTTGAAGGATTAATGCAATATTGCATATAAAACTGCCCCACTGATGTTATTTCTACTAAAATTCTTTCCCACAATGCCAAATTCTGGTTCAATTATTCAATATCTCAGAACATGTAGGAGTTCAGCAAAGTAAACAAGAGCTGAATGCAGGGCTGGCTGATTTAAATCAACTGATTTAAATCGTGATTCAAATCAATGATTTTTTTTTTTAAATCACTGATTTAAATGAAAAATTTACAAATATTCAGAAATATTTTCAAAACAACTTGGAAATGAGCTGAAAAAAGATGAAATGCATATTAACTGTTGAAATAGAGTTATTAGCCCTTGTTTATGACAGTTAGAACTAATCTCTGGCGTGGGAAGATACACATCCCACTGTGTCTTGACTGCTGAAACATGCTGTAGGGAAGTTAAATGTTCCCGAATCTTTTATAAGTTTATATAATTTTCAGCCAACATGAATAAAACTATATTTAAGTGAACATAGATTTTAAACCATATATATCATAATCTTTCAATGAACCCGTCAAAAATACGAAATCAACTCTAAGAATAACGATCAGTGATTTAAGTATCAAAAATGTTTTTCAACAAGTTATCTTCTTTCCAGCAATGCTATAACGGTGAGAAAACACAAGTTTCAATGATTCCTCTCTATTTCCATCTATGCAAAATGTCTATTCTGTGCCAAATACATTCTGGAATTCTTCCCCTCATACCACCTTAAAGACTGAAATGGTTAACACAGGTGAATGTTTTAGTATCAGTTATTTGTATCCACTCTTTGGGCAGCCATTGATACAAACTCCTGCCAATACACTAGGTTTCTTTTGTCTAAAGGAATCATGTGAGAAAAAGTAGCCTCTGGTGAATAATTTATAGTATGGAAATACAAATCAAATAAATCGATTTAAATAAAAAATCTGATTTAAATAAAAAAAAAATCAATTTTTTTGATTTTTAAAAAAAAAATCACCAACCATGGCTGTATGCCGGCGTAATTGCACAACATTTGTCGAATCAAAAATTCCTGTCCACATTCACATCTATGCTTCATATTGATACTACACACAAGTTTCATAAAAATCCCATGGAAAATTATGAACAAGTTAAGCGGACAAAGTTTTGTGATGGACGGATGGACAGATTGAGAGATGGATGAACAACATTTGAATATTCCTGGTTAATAATTAAGCACAATTAATATTCAAAAATATTTTTAATTAGAATAAGCAGACTCTGGCTTGTGTGATCACTTATTTGTACTGAGTGACCTCTGAATGAACCTATCAACATGTTTACAGATACTCTTACACAGAATCTATTGTTAGCTCACACTTGTTTACTTGAAATATAAAAGAATGAGGTGATTTAAATCAACCAATCAGCAATTGGTTGAATAAAAGAACATTGGGGAAATTTCTCATTCTGGAATTTACTGTCTGAAGACCAGATAATAGACTCTGTCAACAAACTTCCGACATGCATTCATCTAACACATCTTGGAGAAGTTATATCCTACTCAAAGTTTGCTAAGCACCAAATATTTGACACATCACTGTGAAATTTGCATGTGACTCATTTGCGATATTTTTGGTGGATATGATTGAGAAATGTATTGAGATGGTCCCCAGTGTTTTCATTAGCTCTCTTGACAGGCAGACTTTTAGTGACAGTCGTGGAAAGCATGTACCCCTTGATTTTCATGATGTTTTTTGTTGTGTATTGTCTACATGTACATGACATGTGTAGGTATTCAATCTTCACTTCAACATAAAACCCTTGTGATTTAAGGACTGAATATGGCAAATGCAAATGTAAGAAGACATTTGCCTGAAGCAGAAATGTGGCAGGCTGTAGGGATGGTGAATCAAGGGGATACCCATCGTCAGGTTGGTGAAGCCCTTGGTGTGCACCATACGTTGATCCCCAGAGCCTGGGCAAGATTTCAGCAGTATGGTACACCAGTAAGACGGCATGGTGGTGGCAGAGACAGGAAACAACATCTGCAGCTGAAGACCGGTTTTTGATCATTCAGGCTCATAGGAACCACTTTGCCAAAGCAACCCAGCTTCGCTGTGACCTTCAGAATGCATCTGGAGTAAATGTTTCAATGCAGACTATCCGGGCAAAGTTGCACGAAGGTGGTCTCCGATAGAGAAGACCATGTTTTCGCATTCAGCTGTCCCAGAACTACTGCCAGGCACGATATGAATGGACCATGTTGGATGGACCAGAGAAGATTGGCGACCTATCTTTTTTTTTACAGATGAGTCAAGGTACTGCCTAGATCACACAGATAGGCTGTCTAGGGTATGGAGAAGACCAGGAGAGCGATTCCATGCAGCCAACATTGTTGAGCATGACCGCTGTGGTGGAGGGTCAGTTATGGTTTGAGGCGGCATCAGCAGGGATGGACGTACAGAGCTCTGTGTCCTTGAACGTGGTACATTGACTGCACAGCGGTATATTGATGAGATCCTGGATGTCCTGGTCAAGATTGTATGCAGGTGCAGTGGGTTATAGATTCATTCTGATGGACGATAATGCCCATCTGCATGTTGCCCATGCTGTCAGAGAGTACCGACAGAGGGAGTGGATTGAGCATATGGACTGGCCAGCAAGATCCCCTGACCTCAATCCAATCGATCATGTCTGGAATGAGTTGCAGCTTGCAATTTCAGCCCGTCCAGTCCAGCCAAGAAGTGTCCAGGAGCTTGGTGCCATGCTGGTCCAAGGATGGAACAACATACCACAAAGGACAACCAGGAACCTGACTGGGAGCATGAGAAAGCGTTGTCAAGCTTAACTAACAGTAATGGGTCTCATACTCGATATTGAGCCCATACCAGTTCGCTCCGTCAACTTTTTGGCAAATTGAAAAATTTCCTCTTTTACCAATAATATCCATTTTCCATGGTTATCATATTCAAAAGCTAAAAAATAATGTCAAACACAAATAAAATCTTAATTTCTGTACTTAAATCATTAAAGATATAATTAAATAAAAAATATGTACACTTTTCATTACATTATTTCAACTGAAATGTAGAACAGGTAGTTGGATATACTTGGTGCTTAGCAAACTTTGAGTAGTGTATATTACTACAGGACAGTGCATTATTATTAGGTAGCAGCTGAGTTGAATATATATTCTGCAGAATATTATTTTGAGATCTCTGCAGTTTTTTGCTAGAGCTGTGCGGTTTTGAAAATTCAGGTCTGTTTTGGTTTCGGTTTGTATTTCTTTAAAAGCCTTGGTTTACAGTTTCAGTTTTTATTGTATAAACATAACAATACATACACTGCTTATTGGAAGATCATTCTGCAGTAAATTTGCATCAAAACTTGAAATTGACCCATTTATAAAATATACACTTTGTCAAGATACCCACGTCAAATTCAATCTCTGATAGTAGCAGGGCCAGGGGTAGTAACAGAATAGTGTTGAAACGATTACCTATCTTTCAATGTCGACTAGTCGACGGGAGAAATCGATTCAAAATCGACTAGTCTGCTTTTCTGTTGAAAACATAATTGTCTGAGTAAATTATGTGATAAGAGATTGTTACATGTAAATTGATAACCCTTTCGTTTAATGACTCGTTTCACAGGTGCTTGATGAAGTTTCCTTGTCAAAGTCATGAACGTAGCTGTTCTCTTTTTTGTATTTTGAGTTTTTTAAAACGTCGTGCATATTATAGCTTTAACCATTCAGTAAAAAAAATTAGGATACCTGGGAAGTGTGTGCCTCCTAGTCCTCTGTCCGTACAGTGGAAAAAGTACCCAATGATGTTAAAACAGAAGTTTTGTGAATTTGTAAAATGTTTGAAGTGTGCCGCCATTCCCCCGGTGCAATTAATTAAAAACTCGCAGGTAAAATTTTGTGAAGGACAGTTTCTTCACCTTCATATCCGGTCTTCACAAGCTCGCACCCAAACCAGTACAGTACTATCATAGAATATGGAGCTATGGCATTGATTTACACTTGAGGAAGACAGGGCAATTGGCTCAAAGAAGATTCGCTTATATACATGTACAAGAGTCAGTTTAAGCACAGAAACTCTGCAGAAAAAGTAGAGTTACGGCGCTTCAACTGACTCTTATGTGGAGTGCCCAAATGTAGGCAATCGGGGTAAAGTGTCTTGCCCAAGGACACAACACACGAGCAAGAATCAGTCACCCATCCAACTACTAACTGCACTTGACGTTGCTTAACTTCGGTGATCTGATGAGCACCAGTTACCACAATGCCATCGCGCCCCTAGTAAAACATTGTCTCTAACACTGTTAATGACTTTATTCAACTCAAGTAAAAACCTGATGTGTGAGAAGTCAATTTTGTCACCTATTTTCACAGTATTCTGGTGAATGCAGCGCTCAAAGTTTGAATGTGATACCAATTACTATGGTAGCTGTTCTGAAAAAGAGGTATCGCGACTCCAAAGTTTCAAAATAAAGGTAACTTTATGTTGTTTCTCTCATAATTCTGGGAAGTGAAGACCTGATTCGGGATTTTCAACATTTAATTTGGAAACCGGCACAACCGATTTTCTGTAATTGTTTTGGACTCAGTTTCGATTTTGATAACAAAACCAAAAACGAACCGAATTTTCAGTTAACCGCACAGCTCTAGTTTTTGTTTTGGAGAAGTGTTTCCAAATCTTTGAAGTGAATTTATACTAGTTGAGAAGGGAGCGATTTATACTAGTTGAGAAGGGAGCGCGGTGGCTCAGTAGGTAGAGGTGCAGGCTGCAAGCCAAGAGGTCCTCAGTTCGAATCCCACCTGCGGCAACCGCATTGTGTCCTTGGGCAAGACACTTCATCTCCGTTGCCCGCGTGGGGGCACGATGACGCTGTGTACTAAGGCGTACTGCACGTCGATGGTACGCATGTCTTCAACCAATCTAACCCTGCCTGTGCTGCAGTGCGGAGTTACGATGTTGGGGAGCTGGCAGCTGCTCATCGTTGCTCGGTGGTTCTCTCCGGGTACTCCGGCTTCCTCCACCCGTAAAACTGTCACGGTCATGATTAGCCATTGTGCATAAATATATGACCATAAAACATCAATAAATAAATAAATAAATCTAGTTGAGAACCAGCATTTACTTTTGTGAAAAGCCAGGATTCTACTGGATTATTTTAAAACTACCTGTGACAATACTTGTTGGATATTAATTCCATTTGAATTTTTCCAAGAGCTTTATTGGAATTTATTGGAGACTGCAGAATTTTTGAATGAACATTTCATTACAGTTTATTGGATACTGTTTCTACAGACACATTCTTGGACATTATAATACCTGCTAGGAAGTTTCTTCATTACTGGATTAATTACTTGATTCTGATGAACGTTACTTTGGACTAACTGTCTGACTTTTCTGTAAACCATGCCGTGTAAAAGATATTGTATCATTTTCTTTTCATATTTTTTTAAATTAAATTTCAGAATTGTTAAGGCCACACAAAGTAGATATTCTGTTTCTCAGGCCATTATTTGTGAAATTGCATGCGGGCGAGCGTTTTTTTATTTTATTTTTTGTTTCAGTAATTACTTCTTTGCCATCAAAGGTTCATGTTCTTGGTTCAAGTTTTAGGCCTCATAATCTACAGAATAGCATGGGTGGTGGTTATTTCATCCCTTGAGTGCAAGAAGGCTTTGCAATGCTAAAGCATTGCAAAGCCTTCTTGCACTCAAGGGACAAATTCATCAATTTTTTTTAACTTGGGTAAAATATCAGACATGAACCATTTAGTTTTAATTTTTTTAAAGTTTAAATTGGTTATAAAAAGAGAGCATGCGGCAGCCAAAAGGACCATGCGGGAGGGCCTGAGAAACAGATTTTTTATTTTTTTAGGCCTAAACTGGAGTTATTGTTCTTGATTCTCAGATTTCTTTCTATTACCATTATTGTTATTATTAAACACCACAGCAACCATGTACATACAATATATTACAAATGTAAACTGTTCTGTGTTTAATATGTCTTAATATATGATGTCTTACTGGTTACTATGAATTGCTGTACTCTATTACTACACCCATGTAAAATGATACCATATATTTGATAGACATGTATAGTTAACAAATAAATGATAATTTAGGAAAAAAATGATTGTGTATAATTTACGTCTTATCATTTTTGTTGGGGACAGTTTGGGTAAAATATCTGGGGACAGTTTGGGCAAAATATCTGTGCATGGTTTGGCCAGGGGATGCCTTCAGTCAAATATCTGGGGACAGTTTGGCACAAAATATTTGAGGATGGTTTGGCAAGGGGACGAATTGGGGTCAGATAGCAAATTTCACCTTTAAGACATGTAGAGAAGTTTTGGGTGTTATGGAGTCCTATTATATCATTATTGGCAAGTCTTCGGTTAATAATTATAAACAATTTTATATTTTCTAAAATTAATTTGATTTAAAGTAAGCAGCCTTTAACTGGACTGATCACTCATTTGCAGTAAGTGACCTTTGCATGTACCTATTAACATGTTTGCAAATACTGTTAAACAGGATCTATCTTTAGCTCAGTGATTATTTATTTGAGCCACACTCGTTTACTTGAAATTAGACAGAATCAGCTGGAAACTTAATGTGGTGATTTAATTCAGCCCATCAGCAATTAATGGAACAAAGGAACATTGGAGAAATTTCTCTTTCGGGAACTATCCATTTGAGGACTGTACAAACCTCTGTCAAGACTTCGGTCTTTTCATCTCAAGAGCTTCATCACACACACACATCATTGAGAAGTGATAATTGTTCATACATTCAGCATTCATTGAACATTGGAAATCATTATTAAGCGTTTCCAAAATTTGAAGAGAATTTATTCTTCTTGTGAACAAGGATTTACTCTTCTAAAAAACTCGGATCCAACTAAATTATTTTCAAACTACCTGCAGAAACAATATCTGTTAGGTTTTATTTCCATTTGACTTTTTGTTGAGGGCTTAATTGGAATTTATTGGATACTGTTGGATCTCTGAGTGAATTTCATTACAGTTTATTTCATAATGTTTCTGCAGACACATTCTTGAAAATTACAATACAGTATGGAAGCCGTGGAATGGTCAAAATCTATGTGTGGGCAGTGTTCTCAATCAATAATCTGTAGTTTTCTGCACATTTTCAATGAAAGAAGCACCAGGTCGTACCTGGTACTTCATTCATCGAGAACACATGCATGGAAAAATTGTGAAAGCATGGATTTTTACCTTTACACGCCGACTATACTGTACGAGCTGGCAAGTTTCTTAATAGCTGAATTCCACTGAACTTTATTTTGCACTATCCGAGATGTAATTCTGTTTTTCATTTTTTTCTGTAAATTATACCATGTAAAACTACGAAAAGATTTTGAACCATGTTCTTTTCATATTATGTTTTTCATTAAAGTTCAGAAAAGTTATTGCTGCTGATCTCAGATTTCTTTCTGTTACAATGGAGCCCTGTTGATTGAATAGCCACTTTGCCAATGAAAATTATTCAATTAACAGGAGTATTCAATTAACAGGGATTGTGTCACTTTCCTGTATTCTAGAGATAAACTTAGCATTTATTCTATTATATCTTGTTTGACAGAGCTCCATGTGCTCTGTCAAACAAAATATAATAGATTAAATGCCTGTATTGGATGTACTGAGGCCAAATGGATCTATAAACAATGGAAAACTGGGGAGAGTCTATGTAATGTCTTGACAGGTTACAAGATTTTTTGTTCAGTTAAGTTAACAGAAATTTACTCTATAACCTATATTCAATTAACAGGTAAAAAAAATTTGTACTGGAGGTATGGTAAATGGTTTTGTGTTGAAAATTATATTCAATTAACCTTTGGTTATTCAGTTAAGAGATATCCAATTAAGTGGGCTCCACTGTACCAGTATACTATTATTATTACAGTTACACACCATAAAGTGAGTAAAAATTTGGGAATGGTTTGAGGATATGTACAGTTTGGGTGGCATGGTATTAGATTAGGACTGTCAAAGGCATGACCGTTAGTGATCTATACTGCAGTACTAGAACTTTGTTTAAGGTTTTTTCTGCTTCTCGCAGGGGGAAGCCGGAAAAAAATGTGTGAACATAGATAGGTAGAAATTTTTATTTTGCAGATTTTTTGACTGACCCACCCTTTCCTGCATATTTTTTCCATGACATTTTTGGGCCCCCCCCCCCCCCCCCCCACAGTTGTCTGTTGATATACAAAACTTCGGCACTCAAACCCCACCTCGAAATGTGTATTGCACACTGATTCAATACATATTTTTATATCTTCAAACATGTTTCCATTTACAATATCAGATGCATTTTTCAAGACTTACCAGATTCCCATCAGTTCACAAACAGGCCTGGCATTTTGAAAAATGCAGGAGGGCAAAACATCGCTCTCCTCAATCGCCTTAGGAAAGCAATTAGCTTTACACAGCATTTTAAGTATCCAGTTGAATGAATTCATTGAAACTGAAACCAGCAAACTATTACATCAGTGATTTTATTAACTTTACTAAGGTAAAGCAAAATCTCTTAGACATCTAGATGTCTCACTCAACAACCGAACACACACTTGACAAGACGGTTGAAGACCTGTGTGTGCCCAAGTTGGGGGGAGGGGGGTGGGTGGGTTGAAGGTTGTAGTGGTAGGTGTGTGACTTTCTTGGACAACAGGTCTGCTTGAATCTACAGTCACATCCTGGTGCACTTGCTTCAAAGTGACAGGATAGTAGTAATGGTAGTATATTATAGTGTCAATATTCCTTGAATAATTACCCTTCAAACTGTGATGTCAGTTGTTGAAACTGACAGAAAATAAAATATTGCTGTGACCCATTTTGCTTCAAATGATTGCAACTGTATTTGGGTATGTACAAAGTACATACCCAAACACAGTTGCAGCCATTACCTTTTACCACTAAACCACTTTCAAAATGAAATTATGTGATGTTATGTGACTTCGAAGTTAAATTACATTTTTGCTTTACAACAAAAATTTAATGTGAGCATAAAACATGTAATCTCAATCATCCCAGACCAAAATATTTAGGAGGGCAATTTTTCGCTCTCCTTAATTCTTTCAGGAGGGCAGTAAGGAGATCTAAAAAATCGCTCTCCTGAAATTGCCAAGCCTGCACAAAGGCGCATTACTGAAAAGCTTGAATCCTGTGTGGGCTCAGGTATAATACGGTAGGTCCACATTTGGTAGCCAGATTGTTAATGCAAAGCAGCGATGACCTAGCTGTTCATATAGACATATTACTGTATTGATGTAGCAACTTCTAAGGAATTTGTTTTATCCTTATGTTGAGGTCTGGGTGTGGATGAACTTGTTAGTTCCTCCCCAGTAGGTGGTGGATTCCTTAGGCCATCCAGTGGATCTGTTTGAGTAATTCTACCTTCTTCGGAACTAACAACATTGTGATATAGGCACCATATAGCAATAGTTGTTGAAAGTGATATAAAACCCCAATCAAACAACTGAAACCAGACCAGACTGACAAACTAAATGTCTAGCTTAATATTTTTACAAATCTAGTTTCTCGGTGTTTGGTAAAAACTGTTTACCTTGCAGATGAAACTCAATTATTCAATATCCCAGAAACCTTTGATTTTAAATCAAATTTAAATAAGCTTTTCCTAATTTTGATATTCTGATAAGCACTTCAAACAGTCTAGTTTTTGAAAACAATATGCCCATAATTAATTTACTACTGCTTATAATGCAACCGTGTATATGTTGCAAATATTGGTTGCATAAAAGAGAACTTGTTTTAGTTCTGACTGAAGAGCAAACCTTGTCTTTTTGTTTTTTGTTATGGCATCTGCATAGCAGAATAGCTATCAAAAAGACTTTTTACTTTTTGTTAAATCAGACTTATTTTGTTTTTGTTGAAATAAAAGTTAATATTTTCAATTTTGTCAATTTCAAAAACCAGGACTTGATTTTTCACCAGGCCTATCAGCCCAGGTCTGGTAATCAGCCTCACAACATTTCTCACCAGGCTGATCAGTCAGCCTGGTCGCCAATCTATCAAGCCGGCAAATGCATCTGCCACAGTTTATGTAATCTACAAAATCAGCCCTGAACAGTACAAATCAGGCCCTTTTTACCTGGCCTATTCATCAGCCTGGCCACGGTTCTAAAATGCAAGCCCTGAAAAACCAATCCCACCAAACTGTTAGGACGCATTATACAATATTATATATACCATGCTTCATTTTAAAGAATTTTCGATCAAAAAACCCTCGAATATGAATGAATTATGCTTTGAATGGATAATTTAGTCAACTTTAGGAGAAAATTGTTGGACGATTTTTTCCGTTCAATATCGGATACCCACCCCCATCCTCCAGCAAGTTTTTAATGAAATTCTCCAATATTTTTTATATTAAGGGGGGGTACTTTTGTTAATATTAATAATAATGATGCTTCTAAATAGGCTTTAACTTTAATGGTCAATTGGTGACACTTTGTTACTGTCTGGGGAACAAATGATGCCATACATGTAAATTGTAATAGTGAAAAAGGAAAAAAATTACATTATAACAATAACATGATTTTGGAGGGCATTATGGTTCATTAGTGATCCTGTAGCAATGATGAACAGCCCGAGGGTTTATTAAAGGCCTGAGACGAAGTTGAGGGACGTTAATAAGCCCAAGGGCTGTTCATCATTGCTGCGCAGGGCCGCTAATGAATCATGATGCCTGATAAGAATCATGTTATTACTATTATTACCACTCCCTGTTAACTACAGCTAACCACACAATGGAATTGCTGGAAGAAATAATCACTAAAGTCGGTTCAATATTTCTGTTTCGAACGTGCGTTCGACTTCAGTTCAGAAATACAAAGGGACGTCATCCGAATGGGAGTAATTCATTACACCATGGAATCTAAAAAGAGCCGGGCTGCTGGCCGCTAATGACTATTTATACCTAGTTCAGAGATCCGAAAGTAACGGCTACCCCTCTACGTTCAGATTCTTCCCATTCAATCCTATAGAAAAAGTTCCCATCATTGGCCATCAAGTTTTTATGGGAACTCAAAACTCGAAATTAGGAATATATATCAAGCTTTCGCCCTTATTACCGGCTGCAATCGATAGTACACGTATTTCCTTACATTTGGGCAGAATTTATTAATCCAAACTATGTTTTATCCTTTAATTACCGTCATTTGAAGACTCGCGAGGTGTCAACGGAAATTTCGAAATCGGCCATGTTTTTGTATAAATATAAAACAGTAAAAACAATAACCCGGCAATGGCGCCGAAACGAATAGACTTTTTCATCGATGCGGAATTGGAATCTCGATCTCATTCGTGCAGAGGAGGTCATCAAACTCGGTCGCATTCGCACAGAGCAGATTATCAACCCCCTCTACGCAAATGCGATCGAAGTTCCGATTCCTCATTTATGAAAAGGTGAATTCGTTTCGGTGCCATTATCGGGTTATTGTTTTTACTGTTTTATATTTATACAAAAACATGGCCGATTTCGAAATTTCCGTTGACACCTTGCGTGTCTTCAAATGACGGTAATTAAAGGATAAAACATAGTTTGGATCAATAAACTCTGCCCAAATGTACGGAAATACGTGTACTATCGATTGCAGCCGGTAATAAGGGCGAAAGCTTGATATATATTCCTAATTTCGAGTTTTGAGTTCCCATAAAAACTTGATGGGAACTTTTTCTATAGGATTCAATGGGAAGAATCTGAACGTAGAGGGATAGCCACTACGTTCGGATCGCTGAACTAATTTATACCATTATCGACCGCGCCCCGGCTCCGTCGATTGGCGTCGAATGACGTCACTGAAATTATGGAGTTTTAACGGCCCTCCAAAATCATGTTAATCGACTAGTAACTTATAGATTGAGTGGTAATAATAACTGTTTACACACATTTTTGAGGGCACATGACCACCCATCCACCGCCATCTATGTTCACGCATTTTTTTTCGAGCCCACATCCACCCCCACCACCCCCCCCCACCCCCCCCCCCCACCCCCCCTTTCTTCTTGTGCAAGTGTACTGGCGTGGCCAGACAAAAGTTTGGGGGATCTTGTCATTCTTGAACTTTATTAATAAGCTCAAGACGGAATTCTATTATTTTTTCTTCCACCAAATTTCACATGCTGGATTCATATTTGAATTCATATTTGAATTCGCAGTGAAAATGCTCACAGGCGGGACCTAGTAGTAGTACTATTACTATTAGTAAGGTTCCGCTCCACAGTTTCGCACTATTGCACAGGGGTGAAATTCTAAACAAAGGGTGTATGTTGAAACTAAGGCCATGTAAAATAGAGATATATTTTTAGTATCAGATATATGATTACATTAGGCTTTTTGTTGGACAAGAGAATTTGAAGTTTTGGTCCCAAAGTTGGAGTCTGATTTATAGGGGTAAATTACCAGATGAATTATGGGAAACAGTGGCTTCGAAAAATTGGCTATTTTTTTAAATGTAATTTTTACACGGGTTTGTTACCAGACAGGTAACTAAAAAATGAGACGGAAACATATAATTTTTTTTTTGCATTTTAGAAACAACTGATGCTCTGCTCCAGGGGTGGGTAGGTGGGGTTGGTGGGAAAATTCTGCTTTTGAGGCTGCTGGGTGGCTGAAAATGACTGGTTTCGGTATTTTTTCGGGCAATTTTTCAGGTTGAAGTCTTGCCTTTGACAATAAATAATTCCACCCACATTCAGATTGTTTATTTCTACTTAGTCAGATAGTGTTATATGTTTTTTGTGGATTTGGGAAATGTAATACATGTAATGGGTTAGATAACTAAGTTACAGGATATTTGCATTTGAAGAGAGTGTATGGCATGTCACATTTGGAAATGCCTGGAAAACTGTGGAGCGGAACCTAAACTATTCCAAGCATATGTGACTCGAAATACGGAGATAAATTAGAATACCTTTCTGGTCTATGACAGTCCGTCATTGCGATTACTTATGAAGTTGAAATTACTTATTAAAGTTTCGCAAATTTTATCTGATCTTGTCGATTTTCAGTTGTTTAATGTATTTTATTCAGAAATCCATGCACGAAAACGCCGCTTTGTTTTAACCGAAAAGCTCACTCGTGCGTGTTGGGTCATCCGTGACTTTCTTATCAACTTGGACACTTCATAATGGACTCTCTCAATCACAGAATCTGACGACTGATTGGGTTGGGAAAATGAATAGAACCAAATCTTGATTGAGTGGCACATACATGCGCAATGTTGAGCACATGCTTTGTATGTATGATTGTTTTGTGTCCTTGCATGCTGTTTTAACCCTATTTGTTTTTGCTTTAAAAAATCAGATTAATTATCTAATTATGTGCAGCCACTTGTACGCACTCGTCATTATCCCATTTCATCCACCAGGTGGGGAGTTTAAATAGTTCAAATGGCGGTGTTTTCAAAATTCGACAGAGCATTTAGTTACGTACATTGTTTCTAATCGCCCAATCTCTCACACACCGATTCTCCGAAAGCCCAGTAGTGTGACGACCCGATGGTCCAAAAGACCAACAGCCCGAAGGCCAAATAGGCATCCTCCGAGCCCAATAGTAGGCCCACTATTACGAAGTTTTTTTTTTTCAATGTAACACTCGTTTTTACAAGTGTAGGTCAACTATTTCAATTTAACACATGTCCATATGCCTATTAGTTGTGCCCCTTCAACTGGCGGAAGCTTTCGTGTGATCGATCTGCCGTGGGAGCCGTGCGTCCACCCATTCGAGTTGGTTTCGGACTCTAACATATAAATACCTTGACATAGGAGCACAGGGCTCCACGGGAATGAACCCTGCGATTTGGGAGTCAAAAGGTCAGTACTCGATCAGTTGACTCGGCCATACCACTCGACACAACCTCTCCATCTAGTGATCCGTCCCAGAGATCCGTCAAGATGGACCGATCTCCACCACCCAATTCCTCCAACGCTTTGTCTACCATTTCCATGCGTCTTCTTTATAAGAGTGTTGCAAGAGGGGGATGAAATGGTTTCGCGCGCCGAAGGCGCGCAAGGGCGGTTTGGGACAAGCCCCCTTCGACCCTCTTTAACAGTATGTGATTCGGTTTGTCTGGTCTGGCCGTCGTAAAGGAAGAAAGTGTTAAGATGCTTAGCGGCGGCTATGATTTCGTCTGCTTTTCTTAGGAGGAGATGGCTGAGTTGGTGATACCCCCTTTGGTGGTGTTGAAGGAGTGGTGGAGGGCTGACTTGGTTGGTAAGGTCTAGCCTCCTGTTCTGAGCATGTTGCCTTTGCACCCGCGATCTTTCAAGGTCTTAATATGGGCTTGTAGAAATATATGGTGGTCGTCGTCTCTGGCCTTCTCTCCTAGGATACTTTCCACGGACTCCGCGGTGTTTGCTTCCTGGATGGTGTCCCGGTCGGAAAAAGCAGGAAGAGCAAGAGTGCGTTTAGCGACATGTGCGATGTCAGCCCCAACTTCCTGCTCCACAAACAGACCATCCTCCTCCATCTCCTCTTCGGGGGAAGAGTGTGATGGGCTGGAGGTTAGACTATTACCTGGCGAACCAGCGTCCTCCGGACCTTCCACCGGAGTGGAGGGTACCGAGCTGGACGGAGAACGGACAGGGGTAGCAGGCATTGAGCGTTCAGTGCCATGATTAGCCTCCCTCTCTTCCTTCTCCGTCCTTTTCTTTTCCATGAACACCGTCAGTCGGCGGGCATCGCGTTGTCTGGCGGAAGGTCCCTTCTTTCGTTTCCTTTTCTTCTTCTGACTGTCCTTTGTCTGTGTTCGGCGCTTGTCATCATCCTTTTGCAAGTCCGAGTCACTTGGAGGGTGACCAGTGCGGGAGGAAATGCCCTCACGAAAGGTACTACACCTCTCCAAGGACGTCGGTTCGGCTTCTCTATCAAAATCCACTGTCAGGTGAATTTTACCCTTGAGCACCTGGATACTCCAGGTGGTAGCAAGCGTAGCCTTCACGCTGACAAGTGTTTCCTGGATAACAAGTGGGAGCTCCATTGTTTAGTAGTTTAGCACCTCGGAGTCCAAGGTGCGAATGTTTGTTGCAAGAATGTCTGTTGCCTATTTAAACACAGAATTACGTGATCACTATAAGAGGTAACCACTAGAATGTGTCATCTTTGAGCTTGGTATCCATTGGAAATAGTATTCACCTGGATAAGTAACTACTGAAGGGTAGGTAACGACTTGGATAAGCTCTATTATGATATGTCACGACTAAAGTATGAAACAATCACGATGTGAAACCAGTAGATGACATGTAATCACTGGAGTGTGTAAACATTATGGCAAGGAAGCTACTATGATCTGCAACCACTAGGATATGTAACTATCGGGATATGCCGCCATTAAGATACATAACCGTTAGATTTGACCACATGCGTGGCCAACGACTACAAAACGAAACCACCAGAGTATGTATCCTAACAATTAGAAGAGCTGACGATGAGTATAAGTAACCACAATGCTGGAATCCACAGCTGATCTATTTTCTTGCTATTTTGTTATAAAAACATCGCTATCTTGTTATTACAACTTAGCTATCTTCATATAACTATAACAATTCGGTATAGAATATTGGGGGGCCACCTATTCTCAGGAACAGGACATGGAACAGTTACAGGAACGGGTACCTAATCTCAGGAATGCAGGAACAGAGAAAAAGAGCGGGAAGGTGGGCGAGTACATAACCGGGGGGGGGGGGGGGGGCGGGGGCGATTGGCTAAACTTGACTTAAAACCTTTGTTGCGATATTGATTTTGCTTAAACTTTTCCCAAGCCGCCCCCCCCCCCCCCCCCCGGTTATGTACTCGCCCACCTTCCCAAAATATCATCTGGAATGTCTTTTTTCATATTTTTTCGTTTTCGGTCTGATTAGATTTTCAGTCATCGCAGCACCTCTTTATCTTTTTCACACAACAAATTTTGAGAAAAAATACTGGAAAATGAAAATTCCAGAATTATTGTCTCATCTATTTGTTAAATATTCCTCGAATAACTGTCGTGTTAGACATAGCACCCCACCCCCTCTCCCCTCCAATCCGCCAAGTTTACTCCACACACATTTGAGATCATTGGCAATCTGTCGAGCGGAAATATTTGGCTGTTGAAATTTACTCCCGCTGCACAGAGAACCGTTCCGCTGGCGGTAACTGTTCCTGTGAATTCAATGAAAATTGAAAAAGGTGAGAAAAAGACACATTCAAAAAATTATAAAGACAAGAGGCCTAGGGATTAAAAACATATGATTAGTGTGTTGTTATGGTGGGTATATATTTGAATAAGTTGATTCACTTGCGTGGATTAATGCTCTTTTTCTCTGTTCCTTCATTCCTGAGATTAGGTACCCGTCCCTGTTCCTGTTCCATGTCCTATTCCTGAGAATAGGTGGTCCCGAATATTGCGTGGCGCTCATACGATGCTGTTTTTGTAGGCTTTTTAAGACTTCGAGGCATAAAAACTTGAACTAACCTTCTGTTTATACGATCTTTCGAATATAGGGTATTCGGGCCATTGGAGTATGGAATCATCGGAGAACTGGGCATTCAGAATATTGGTCATCCGGAGAATTGGACCGTCAGAATATCAGACTTTCGGAGTATTGGCCCTTCGGATTATTGGGTCGTCGGAAAAGCGAACCTTCGGACTGACGGAATTCCAAACCTACGGAATATCGGACATTTGTAATATCAGACCATCAAAGTATTGGGTCTTTGGAATATGGGACATTCCAAATAATGGGTCTTCGGAATATCGGGTCGTCGGAGCATTGGACCTTCCGAATATTGGACCTTCGGATTTGTGAGGCTTTGTAGCATCCGACCTTCGGAGCATTGGGCTTTCGGAATACTGGACATTCGGAGTATTGGGCCTTCAGGGTAATGGATTTTCAGAATAAAGGGCCGACGCCTAGCGTTTGTGGCCAATTTAGGAGCCTCCCGAGAAACTCCTTCAAACTGGTCACTCCGGTCAATACTGTGGAAGGTAAGAAAATCAGACGATATGGGAATTAATGACATAGAAAGTAAATTGAAGATCTTGGGAAGGGTTAAGGGTGCAAGTACTGTTATCTATTTACTTTGCTGGGTTAATAAGAATAAGTTTCTCTGATGTTCAGTTTTCTTAAGACTGTAAAAATTCAGATGTCACAGATTGCAAAATAAACTTTCCACACTTTACCACATACCAGTATTTTTCATTCAGCTGGAAGCAAAGCTTTTTCCCTCTGTGGATTGTTTTATCACATTTTTTGGAGAAAGCCAAGGGAATAGTCCAACGGATGTTGATGGAGCAACGTTTGGTTGCAGTTTAATGATGGATTGAAATATGAGGACTAAAATAGTTTTGTTCTCTACTATAGTTAACTGACAACTGCAAGAGTTTGGTGGTAACTTAGAGTAGATTTATTCTGTGATGTGTTCCGTGAGTTAGACTGAGAGTCTATGGATCAGAGTTTTCGCGTTTGTTTCATTGACACTAAAAGTTAGTGTATTGCTGTGAGCTATAATTTAAAGCCATTAATTTTATAGACTGACAGCGCTCGAGGAATTGAGAGGTTAGTTTTAACTGGTAACGGCCATCCCAGTTAGTAGATGCTTGATAGTTATAATGCTTTTGTTTGCGTAGTTGGGGACTGTGTATAGTACAGAGGAGACCACTTAATTAGATATCTCTTAACTAAATGACCTTGTTAATTGAATATAATCTCCAAACACAAACCATTTACCATACTTTCAGGACAAATTTTCCCTGTTATTTGGATATATGTTACAGAGTGAACTCCCGTAAATTGAATAAGCAAAAGTGGTCTCTCAAGACAGGTGGTCTCTCATCACAGGTTTCAGGTTTTCGCTAGTCAGTGAACAACCAACCAGAGAATATTTGTTGCAGAAATGGAGAAGAATTGATTTTTCATCTTCTTTTTATTATTGCTTTATTTTAATTCAGTTTTAATACAAGTACAAAGGCATTGTTGAATAAATTACAGTTAAAAATACATGAACTGAAAAACCTTTTTAACCCTTTACCTAACATGAAAAGCAGACGACACTTGCAAAAATTCTTGAATAACTAATTTTTTTCATTTTTTGTCTCAAAAACATAGGTTATGACCCCTCGTTGGAACGAGCTCGTTCCAACGAGGGGTCATAACCTATGTTTTTGAGACAAAAAATGAAAATATTTTGAAAAGTAATATGCGATTTTTGATAAGAGCGCTGACCGGTTTTGGCCGTTACGTTGGGTAAAGGGTTAAGATTATGTGATATGCTGGTCCATCCAAAATATTACTTTCTTACTTTACAAGGTGGGCTCTGTCCATCTATATTTTCAAATGGGCTATTTTTTATAATTTACAGGTATACTCTGAAAAGTCTATGTTTTCGTGTCTGTCAGGTTTTGTTTTAATAGCAAATAATTTCAGTCACACTTTGAGTAAAAATAAGTTTACCTAGGTGTTTTAGTTTGCTTAATCCTCTGTGATTTTGCCACACTTGCGCAAATAATGGACATACTTTTTTTTAAACAATAATCCTTATCTTTGCACAGGGATCTTGATAAAGATTTCTCAGACTTGAAGAGTTATATAACTGAATAACAATCTAATTGAAAGACAATTAATATAGTTTACAGACAAATCTATAGTGAAAGATATTTGTCATACATGTGTATGATTCAAGATATTTCAGATATTAAGGTTTCAGGGAACAGTTTCACTGTTGGGCAGATGTCCTGGTTACTTTTTTGACCCATTAATTTCTGTACACATTGTATTGCTCTTAATTGATTTTAATACTCTGAAATGGCCAAAATTTGATTCCCCGGTCTCTCAAAACAGGCGAAAAACTGATTTTTTGCCAGTTTTGCGATCTCTCAAGGAGGACTCTTAATACAGGTGGTCTCTTATGACAGGTCCATTACAGGGTGAAACCAATCGGTTCATGGCCACAGTGGTCTCTCAAGACAGGTGGTCTCTTACGACAGTGGTCTCTCAAGACAGGTTTTACTGTATGACGAGAAATTAACCTGGCAATCATTGAACTCCCCATATTTATAGACTTATTTGGCCTCATACTCAGTACATCCACTATAGGCATTTAATCCATTATGTCTTGTTTAACAGAGCTAGTTAAGATTTGCCAAACAAAGTATAATAGAATAAATTCTCAGTCTTTTTAAGGAATACAGGAAAGTGTCCAAATCCACGTCAACTGAATACTCCTGTTGATTGAATAATTTCACTGTCAAGGCGACTATTCAATTGATAGGGTTTCCCTGTACTGGTAGTGTCGAGATGTGTTTGGAATACTTGGGATTTATAAGGGAATCTTTCTGGAATGCGTTACTCTTTTTTGTGGTCATGTTGTCCATAATGTGTTTTTAATAAGGGTGACCTGTGTTTCCAAAAATTGATTAGAAACTGGCATGCTGACCTTTGAAAAGTAAGGTAAAAAGGGAATATAAGGCTTTATTAACAGAACTTTGTTAGCATTTGGTTATCGTTGAATAAATTTTGCAACAAAAAACGAAACCATCATTTCGACACAACTATTGCTAAACTTTACTCTCAAGAACAATTATTTGTCATTCAGTTCCCCCGGCATATTTGATTCTCACAATGATGTTGTAAGAAAAGCACCCGAGATGTGTCGAGCGAGTAACAGTCATTATAATTATAACACATGTAATTTGAAAGAAATTCTCCAAATGGACCCAACATTTTGACTGCACAATTAACAAGAGTAATATATCAGAGATGACTACGGCCTCATCGGGTGGACCTTGGTGGTGGATATCGGAAGCGACGTCGTGTAACGTTATAGTTACGTCATGTTTAGTTGTCATGGTAGCCCGAGTGGGCGGCCATGTTGTGATCGCACTACCATAGTGATACGTGGTGTCAGTGAGCATACACAGCGCGTATTGTGTGGTGTCAGTGCCTATACGCACCGCGTGATGTTAGGGTGTTTTTCCGTCAGCATCTTGGTTTCTATGGTGGCACGTGATTGCTATGTATCCTCAAACCCAATAATAGGACGGAAGTGTGTGCAGAGTGCGTGTTCGATTGAATGGTAGTACTATTGCTGATTGGGATTTTCTCCAAATCGTCGGTTACTTCCTAGAATTACCACTAACAATCTGACAACTATTTTACTCCGATTCATTCGTAATCCCCTGCTTCTATCTATGTATTTATGCTATTGTTGTCTCCCCAGCCCTATTCGATTATTCCAAGATATACTCCTGTAGCGTAGCATAGAAGAGCCCTTCAGGTGGAACAGTTTTTGCTTATTGTTACTATTTTTAGCTTTTTTTGGTCCGGATAGACTTTAGCCTTCTTCCGGGTACACTTGGTTTTTTTGTTCTTAACATAAAGAGCCAAGTTTCGTCCAGATCATCCAGTCAGATCACCTTTCTGCAACTAACTATCCAATGGTCCCCATTTAGCTTAGTCTCCCCACATCCATTGTTACTACACCGAGTACATGGACCGAGATGTTCGTCTTTCGCCATATAAGGCCAAGGGGGCATGATGACCATGAGAAAATCCGTCATTGAGGTATTCTCTGTCATTGATCATATCATCATCTGGGTATTAAACGACAACGTCTCATGGCGCCCCCCCCCCCCTCCCCCAGAACCCCAACCTAACAACCATTGGCACGCACCTCTTTTTATCGTGTGAGACCAGAGGGCATCCCCAATGAGGGATAATCTATCATATCCCCATCTGGGTATTGAACTATCACGTTCGGTAGCACTCCACCTTTATCATACCATTTTTACGAGATAAATCGAAGAGTCATATGTGGAGTCACTCGTTCGGGCAGTTGCTCTATAGCTTGTTTACTCTATGAGATTTGAGTCGTTCGAACAACCAGAGTGTATTCGACTGCTAGTAATAGCGAAAGACAAGTCGTCTCTTGAGTTCTATGTGTGTAATAGCGAAATACAAGTCGTCTCCTGAGTTCTGTATGATTACTACCTGTCCTGAAATCCCTTTATGCGGTCTGCTTATGGTCGTAGAATCCCTTTTTATCGTATGAGGTTATGAGGAAATCCCTCAGTGAGGTATTATCTACCATTCCTCACCCGGGTATTGGAGGAGACATGATGATGCACTATTGCAGGATCCCCTTTTCGAGGGTATCTTTTAGAAGAACCTATCGGAGGATATCCATCTGAGGATAGTTATCGCTCCTAGTGACTGGTCATTTCCTTGCATCTAGCCTACCTCATTGCCGTCATCGCCCCAAAAACCACTGATTTGTGCACAGTCACTATCCCCCGTTCTATGATTGGCTTCAACAGTAGCCACCCAATACCATAGTTTTGTACCATCTTTGCAGCTTTGCAGCTTTGTATCCTCAATACTGACTTGTAGCTGTGCTACAAGATAACTAACTATCTCTGATCCTCTTTTGACCTCTTCGTCGACCAATCCATTTATCTAAGCCCGTATCAGTCTGCAAATTTCCTTAACCCTGTGCACGGTAGGATTCCTTACCGATACATCGATACATATAAGAAAGCACCCTTTGATCGTATCGAGACATGTGTACGTGCTACTTTTATTCTCCAGAAATACGAACTAAATAAAGTGATTCGGGGTGATTTTTTGTGATTTGGTAACTACTTGTAAAAACCTCTGGCTTCTACCCCCGGGTATCTACTACTTCCCTTCCCCGGTCCCCTGCGGGGTCCCCATGAGATCCCCCAATTTGGGCCGATCTCCACATCTTCTACTACTTCCCTTCTCGGCCCCTGCGGGGGTTCCCCCATGATATCTCCCCAATCTGTACCCATCTCCACAACTCCTATTTCCCTTCCTCGGACCCCTGTGGGGTACCCCCCAATCTGGAACGATCTCCACATCTTCTACTACTTCCTTTCCTCGGTCCCCTGCGCTGGGTCGTTCTCCACATCTCCTACTACTCTCCTTCTTGGTCCCCTGTGGGATCCCCATGATATCTCCCCAATCTGGGCCCATCTCCCCACAACTCCTACTATTTCACTTTCTCGGTCCTCCACGGGGTCGCCCATGAGATCCCTAATCTGGGCCGATCTCCACACCTCCCACTACTTCCCTTCCTCGACCCCCTTCGGGGTCCTCATGAGACCCGCCCCCCCCCCCCCCAATCTGGGCAGATATCCAAATCTCCTCCTACTTCCCTTTCTCGATCCCTTTCCGGGTCCCCATGAGATCTTACTAGTGGGGGTCTTTCGGGTATACCTGTTACTAACACACATTTTAGTTTGACCATCAACAAATTCAGTTGTGGTTTCAATATATTCTCACCAACGCTGAACCCACAATTGGACTGAATCAACGGCTCCCCTAGATGTCGCTCCATTGGAATCAGTTAAAGCAGAGTACAGTACAGTCACCGTGGACTGGTCGTAATGCACACGGGGACAGTAATGTTCACGCATGCGTTTACCAGGTAATAAAATCATCATCAACAAAATTTTGATTATTGAAGCACCGGTGTGACAGGAATGATAGTCCGTAGGAAAATTAGTCCCTCTTGACTATTATTCCGCGGAATTATAGTCCTAGGTCTAACATTCCTAGGAATAGTAGTCCGGCGGACTACTATTCCTAGGAATGTTAGACCTAGGACTATAATTCCGCGGAATAATAGTCCAGAGGGACTAACGTTCCTACGGACTATCATTCCTGTCACACCGGGTTGTACCCGGTGCTTCATTAATTAAATTTTTGATGATCAGTCCTATAATTAGTGTTTGGAAATATTGCCCCTCGTGGAAAGTGACTAGTCCACGACGGCCGAGCTGTAATCGCTACCATACGATTTTGAAACAGGCATGCCTTGTTTTACTATGTACATACAAGTTTGAACTAAAATTTTTCTATTGTTCAAGTGATTGTAATTTCACAAAAGGTATGAATATATCAATTGCTTTTAACCCTTTACCCAACAAATCGCCCGCATCCGCTCGCGCAATATGCTAATTCAGCAGTTGAAAAAATATTATTTTTCAAAAAGTTTCAACAAAACCATATCATGTGACCCCTCGTTGGAACGAGCTCGACGAGCTCGTTCCAACGAGGGGTCACATGATATGGTTTTGTTGAAATTTTTTGAAAAATTTAAAAAAATTATATTTAAAATAATAAATTTTGATATCGTCTGCGTTGGGCAATTCTTATTGTGGCTTTAATTTGTTGTGCCGCAAGGTTGTGCTCATTTCAATTAACAAATAAACTTGAAATACATGTTTGTTTGTTTACTGGAATTAGCATCTACAACTATGCTGTAAACACAACATAAATTGCCAGAGGTAAATTTTAGGGCCCAAATGATGTTTAATTAATGTGTTTATCATTTTTCTCTCTTTTCAGCTTTCACACTAAACCGTTATCCAAAAAATTAAGAGGATTCCCTTACAGACAGCCGAAGAATGAAGAATGGGTACTTTGATGCAATCTATGTCATGTTTATTTGCATTTTGTTTGATGTAAGAATGATCATTTCCCAATTCCGTGAGGTTCATGAAGTGTGTTTCTACAAAACTACATATATTTTATTTTCATTTCGTTGTACTTCTAGTAACCCACAATAGTCAAACGTTGGCGAGCCCAACCAGGGACGTAGCTAGGACCTTTTCAGTGGGGGAGGAGGGGGTAGATCTATGAAAATTCCAACTAGGGATGGATACTTAAAGGGGTGTCCCCTCCCTCACCCATACCTCCCCTCGTACCCCTTCACCCCGTGCGCC
Source organism: Pictodentalium vernedei (assembly GCA_031216915.1). Taxonomy (NCBI): domain Eukaryota; kingdom Metazoa; phylum Mollusca; class Scaphopoda; order Dentaliida; family Dentaliidae; genus Pictodentalium; species Pictodentalium vernedei. The sequence goes on along the minus strand of CM062289.1, from coordinate 124,637,740 downwards.
CTCCCGTGGAGTGGAATGTGTTTTCAAAATGTTGACTTCGAGTTACTGTTCTGGTAGCTTTTAGGACATTCTGATAATATTTCCAAGCAGTTTAAATGACTGCAGCTAAATATCTATGTACATAATTTGAGGTTTCAAGACAGCACAAAATTACAATTTCTTGTGGTATTGTAGTCTGTAAATAGGTCCTATCTGCCTTCAATGGGCATTGTGTCAACTACATGAATGTACATGTATAGAGAATGGTAAAAAAAAATCAGTATTCAACCAATAATTTATTAATTAATCATCTCAAATATGAGGTCAAGCTGAGCAGTGAGCACAGCAATCATAAAATGAACTCAATAACTAACAACCATTTGTTATGCCTACAAAGTTTGAGTAATGAGTTAGTTAACTAACTCAGCCTATATGTCACAATATGTGTGAGATATTAATTCAACAATACCAAATACAAATCAAAATTTTCAGTCTGGCTATATCTGTCTTTCATGAGAGTACAGCGCCAAAGAAAACTGTGTGCACAATTTTAGAAGTAACTTAAAAAATTCCAAGACACAGCCTCACACGGGGTACATTATGAGTCCCAACACAAGCTACAGTCTGAGAGTGCATTGCATATAGAAGAGAACAAAATGGGTAACACGACCACGGTTGTAGAATTAACCTTGGAGCCGCTGTGTAGTCGAAAAGTCTTGCGTTGTTCGATCAGAATCCTGTCTGTTGAAGTCGGCGGTTGGAAGTTTCATGGAAATGTAATACCAGTGAAAAAAAATCTTGGTTACAACAATGCTTCGAATTTCCAACTGTTGGAATTTTTGCCTGAAAAATTCCAACTATCTTGATTTTTGGACCCCCCCCACCCCCCACCCCACCCCCCACACACGCTCACCAGCTACGTCCCTGAGCCTAACGTGTGTTTATTTCACACCAGTTGTGCTTGATGTGTCCTCGTCACTCGCTAATCGCACGCTAATCATGTGCTAATTACATGCTAGTCGTGCGCTATTTACTTGCCAGCAGTAAGCGCACTACTTATGCGCCAATGGAACCGTGCATCAACATATTGCGAGCTCGCAAATAAACACGTCATTTTGATTTATGAAGAGCGCTCCAAATTTCAGTGCCAAGAAAATTCACTTTACAGCTAAAGGGAGATAACCTCGTAAAAAAGTTTGGAAGATTTTTCATATTTTATGAATGGCAAATCAAGGGAGCTTACTTTGTTTGTTGAGTCAATCTGTTGTATTTGGAAATTGGACACCCTGAATATTAAATACGCTAGCCTGCGTTAGCTGGAATTTTAATACGTGATAAGTAACAAGCACTAATTTAATATTGTAGTTTTAAAAAATAGAAGATAAATGTGTCCAAGTATCTAAATTATTAATTTAAATAGGGATGACAACTCTCTGTTTGCTCTCAGAGTGCGTTACTCTCAGCCCGAGCTTTCAGTGTCAGAATTATTATGCAACATATCCCAGTTAGATTTATTTCTATTAAAATTACATCCTTGCCAAGCTTAGAGAGGAGTCATTGTTGAATTTATAATTTGTTTGGGATTTTTTTGTCTATTGTACAATAATAAAATGTGTGTTAAAAATAAATAGTAAACTTTAGTTAAATGTCAATTCTCTTTAACTCGTAGAAGCCGGGGAATCAGAATGAATTTTTTTAACATGACATACCGCAAAAAACTTATAGTACAGCAGGTGCTTCTAGTCAAGTCTCATCTGCCTATTCAGGCAGGCGCCACTTGACTAGAAGCACCTGCTCAGTGTTTAATTCTCCCCCAGCCCAAAGATAGCCGAAGCGTCACATCCAGATTACCTGCCGTATTACATCACAGGCAAGAAAACTCGACTCCCGGCTTCTAAGAGTTAAATACTTGCAGGACTCGAGGCATTAATCAAATACTTCATGACTCATAATACATTAGTTGTGGCGAGTCCATCAAATATCAGGTAGTACTCGCAGAACTTCAAACGCGAATGTCACTTCTTTTTTTATTACACGCATGTTCTATGAAATCCTCATCTACAGCAACACTAAACCACGCCGAAAATAAAAATCTGTTCGGCACATATGTGCGGAACGGAAATCGTTGAGAGACTATTTTTATAAAGAAGCGAAATTTCACTGGAATTTTTTACAAATCGTGCATCTCAATTACAATTTGAATCGTTAATGATAGCTAACATTCGTCCCCTAAGTTCCAATGTGTTCTATGTGCCAATAGGCACATAGAACACATTGGAACTCAGGGGACGAAACAGAAACATAGGTTCCTCTCACAAATTTGTTGACATTAAAATGTGTTCTTGCTGTTGTTAGTTGTTAGATGAATTGCTGAGTGTCCTTCTAATAATTGTTTTTTTATAGACGTGGAGGCGTGTAATAAACACAGAACGACACGTGTGTGTGAATGGTTAATCGATATGGCACTTGTGCCATCGCGGAAAGATAAAACCCCGAGGCTAGCGGCCCCTCGTTCAATCCTTCGCGCTGGCACTCGCGCCATATCGATTAACCCATCCACACACGAGTGTCGTTCTGTGTACTTATTGGGCCTAAGCCTACACCTACTGACTGATCCACCCAAGACCATGCCCCATGCCTTACACAGGATTAGTAACTAATAGAGAGAACACAGAACTGGTAGCTCATTGAAAGAACACAGAACAGGAGTTGGTGCTTAGGGATAATAGAGCATGTAAATGTAAAAAAATACATTACCTATCCAACCCATCCACACCCACATCTGGGGTTATAATGCTTTGTAGGCATTTGGCAGGCCCTGTGTTGTTGATGTCGTCGTTCAGACATTCTACTGGCAATGACTACGCCTGTGATAGACACCAATTTTTGTATTCGTGTTAATCGACCTGCAGCCCGGTAGTTCACCCCATGTAGTCACTAGTAACAATGCGTCACACACCTGCCCAAAGAAGCTCACAGATTTTGCACATTTCAAACTTTTACCTCTCGAAGATAACCATGCGTAAGCTACTATCCAAGGCACCGCCAAACAGTGTGCACGGGGCTCGTAGTTACAGGATATTGGTGGTCTATTCTATTCTTTCTTCAATCCGTATATATACACAGAACGACACACGCGTGTGAATGGGTTAATCGATGAGATAAGATAAGATAAGATTTATTAAGCAAATGCACCAGAACAAAGGCAGATTGCGTTGTGCATACAAAATCAACATAAATAGAAACTTAAAACAATACTAATTCCAAGTGACAAACGTAAATATCAAGGCTTACAGTGGTTGTAATATAATATTGTTAATGTCACCTCTTGGTGTCAGCTTGACAAAACTTGTTTTCGTTGTTTTAAAAACTGCTGGATTATATTACAGATAATACCGCACAGCTGTGGCACATTGTTTCTCATCAGGAATATGAATATCTCGGATGTGTCCATCTCAATAAACTCTTGGCATTCATGTTCAAATTTGTAAAATGCACGATCTCTGAGAGATTAATATTTACTGTACTCCACAACGAAGTACCATTCTGGTTCCACTGCACCGGAGCCACACACGGCGCATAGGCCTTCACTTACGGGGATGGGTGGTTGCATATGCCTCCAATCTTTTCTATCACAAGTTTGTGGTTACTTACACACAAACGAGTAAATATGTTTCTCGCCTCGGGGATTGTTGTATAGATCAAATAAGACTCCAGGTGATATTTGTTCTTAAACTCTCGATAAGTTATCAGTTTATTTTTTCCAGTTTTCCTGTTGTCATCAAATCTTGCATTATAAAAATTATTTAAATGGGTCTCTTCCAGATTTTCTCTTATTGTTATATAAAGAATAAAACGAAAGGGCGCAGACCTCGAGTTTTATACTTCCGCGTGAGTCGTTCTGTGTTTATTACACGCTTTCACGTCTATAAAAAACAATTGTTAGAAGGACACTCAGAAATTCTTTTGACAACAGTTACTATCAATAAAAATAACACATTTTATATATGCGAGGCGAAACTGTGTTATTATTTCGTCTCCCGAGTTCCAATGTATCCTGTGTGCCTAATGGCACAGAGAGCACATTGGAAATCAATGGACTATTTTTAGCTATCACTAGCGATTCATATTGTTGTTGCTGTGCACGATTTGTAGAAAATTCCAGTGAAATTTCGCTTCTATTTGAAAATAGTCCGTCAACGATTTCCATTCCGCACGTATGTGCATAACAGATTTTTATTTTCCGCATGGTTTAGTGTTGCTGTAGATGGGGATTTCAAAGAACAGGCGTGTAATAAATTTATTTTATAAGTTATTGTTAAAGATATTGTTTGTGAATTGGGGGTGGTCTCTTTCGTGCAATTATTTCGTTAGTTAATGACAAAGATATTATTTTTCAAATAAGGAGTGACCCGTCTATACATTTGAGCACCAGCGATTCTGTCGAAAAACTTTAAAAAGTTAGATTATAACTATAATTCATCTCTTTTATTCTGTATTTTGTCATGCTCTCGCTACCTAACTACTAGGGACTTTTTAATTCTTACCGCCCATCCAACTCCAGGGCCAGGCAGCCAAACTGCTGCATGTTGAAAATGTGTCAGAGACAAATTCTAATTGTACATCATGGCCCGCAATCACTCCTCATCGTGACGCCGGCTCAGATATTTACTCACTCGAAAATAAAGTTGTTTGATAAGCTGTTTTGTATTTAGGACAAGTGGAATAATTGTTGATTTAATTATGTTTAAATGTGCGAGGACACCTGCTATAAAAGTAATATGAGCCCAAAAAGTCAGGATGTTAAGACCCCCTCCTCATCCCGCTCCACACCCGGCCAGTGGCCTCTGACAGATACAATCTAGGCCGAACTTAATAAAGCATCCCTTGGGGCTTTTTTCACAGTGGTGTTTATAGGAACTGTCATTACTTTCATGCTATCTTTCAGATGACCAAAAGTGATTGTTTGCGAACATTGGTCCTTTTTTACCAATACAATTGGAGATTGTTTACATCAGTAAACAAGCACCGCTTCACTTCCCTGGGTTCCCACGGGGATTGTTTTTGCTTAAAAACAAAGCTTATCGCACTCATGAATGTGATCGAATTAAGTAAGTAAGTAAAGTTTATTCAACAAAATATTTTAGAACAATAATTGTGAAAATATGTAAATGTAGGTAATTAATGATATTCTGTTGGGAGAAAGCATGGCCAGATTGGCCGTCTACCTGCTGTTTCCAATAACATAAACATAAATGTGTTGAAAATGTGTCAGAAGAAGCTCCCTGGTTCTATAGAAAATAATTATAATAACAATGCTGAACTCTAAACAGTTCCTTATATGTAACGGGATGATGGGATAAGAATAACGGGATTGGGATAATGGGATAGAAGAATAAATGGGTAGATGAGATACAAATAGATCAATAAATAAGTCATGGAAGACACCTGACCTTACTTACTTACTTACGAAGATTTTGAAAAGATTATTCCTCATATTGGACTACATTAACATTTGGGTTCCAATAGGGAGTCCAAATATTAACCGAGAGACTTGATTTTTCCAAACTTGAAGCTGACTACCCTAAGAAAGGTGTATTTCATATATCGAAAGATTCTGATTGGGGGTCCGTGAGAAGACCGTTTGTAAAAAATATTTTCCATATTGATGCATACTGATGCCAGTAAAAATAATGGCTCCAATAAGGACCACAAATATTATTCAAAATATTTTATTTGAAAAAATTGAATCGCCCCCCCCCCCCTCCCCACACCATAAGAATGTGGTATACCTTCTATCAAAAGATTCACCGGTGAATCTGAAGAAGATATATAAAGATTAATCCCCATATTACACTATGCTGAAATTTGTGCTTCCACAGGGAGCCCAGTAATAACCAATGGACTTGCTCTGAAGAAACTTAAATTGGATCCCTGCAAGGACACTGCATACTTAAAATCAAAAGATTCTGACTGGTGGTTCTGGAGAAGAGTTTTAAAGAATATTCCTCATATCGGACAAAGTTAAACTTTGGCACCAACAGGGCAGGGCGCTCGAATATTAATCCAGAGACTTGATTTGAACAAACTTAGATCTGACCTCTCTAAGAATGCTGTATATCAAATAATTTTGACCGGTGGATCTGAACAAGAGGCTTTTTAAACATTATTCCTCATATTGCACTAATTTGAAACTTTGGTCTCCACAGGGAGCCCAAATATTAGCCAGGAGACTTGCTTTGAAGAAACTTGAATCTGCCCCCCACCCCCCGTAATAAGGATGCTGTATACCCGATATAAATAGATTCTGAGAAGTGGATCTGAAAAAGATGATTTTTAAAGATTACCCCCCATATTGCATTGAGTTAAAATTCGGGCTCCCATAGAGAGGCCAATTACTAACCGATGGACTTGATTGAACAAATTATTACTGACTACCTTAAGGAGTCTGTACACCATACAGTACGTGGAGAGTGTATTATCATTAAATCACTCGCAGAGTGGAGATTCCACCCGAGCAATAATTGCAAATTTGTTGCAAGGCATAACCATCACAAGCAAAGTTCCAGCCAATGGACCTCCGGGTTAAACCCGGAGGTCCATTGGCTGAAACTTTGCTTGTGTTTTTTGTCGATATGTTCAGAATTTGAAAGTGATACTTTGGGTGATACTCCACTCCGCGGGTGTTTTAGTAACAATCCACTCTCCACGTACTGTATATCAAAAGATACTGATAAGTGGTTCTGAAGAAAAAGAGTTTCAAAGATCATTCTTCATACTGGACTAAGTTCCAATAGGGAGCCCAAATATTAACCCGGAGACTTGATTTGAACAAATTTAGATCTCACCTCCCTGAGGATGCTGTATACCAAATATAAAAAGAGTCTGACTGATGGACCTGAAGATAATTTTTAAAGATTATTTCTCCCATTGCACTAAGTTAAAAAAGGAAGAGAAAATATTAACTGAGGGACTTGATTTGAAAAAACATGAATCTGACCCCCGTAACATTGATGTATACCGAATATTAAGATTCTTGTTGGTGGTTCCGAAGAAGATATTTAAAGATTATTCCTCATATTGCCCTAAGGTAAAATTCGGGCCCCTGTACTGAAAAATATGAACCGTGGGGTTAATTTTAACAAACCTGCATCTGACCCTACCATGGATGCTGTTTACCAAATATGAAAAGATTCTGACCAGCAGTGGTTCTGTGGAAGAAATTCTTTAAAATTTTTGTGAAGATGCTAACCCTGATTTTTTTCGATGCCCCCCCCCCCCCCCCCCCCCCCCCCCCGTCCCTACTGAACCGATGGCATTTTTTTACTAATCCATTGTACTGGTCCTAAGGATACTTTATACCAAATAACGCTTCTCTGGTCCGGGCGGTTTGGGAAATACGGGGGGTTGAAAATATTATTATTTTCAGCCCCTGGAGGACACGGGGAATATTTTTTTGCGTAGAGCAAGTACTTATGACTCAATAATACTACATGCCAAATTTGAATCAAATCGGCCCAACGGTTCAAAAAATATAAATTTCGAACATGACGAAAAATCTTGCCCATCCTATTACAAAGGCAATTATTGCTCTGCGAACTTCGTTTGAACCAAATCAATTCTACATCTCAAAAAGAAACTCCATACCAAATATCAAGTCATTGTTTCATGAGAAGATTTTAAAAGATATTTTGAGCACCCCCCCCCCCCCCCCCACCTCCCTGTGGAACTGTGCAAGCTGATTTGAACAAAAACAAAATGCGATGTCAGAACAAGCAATCACCTCAAATTTAACTGAAATCGGTTCTGCGTTTTTTTGGAAAAACAGGTGCAAACTGTATGTTCACGGGTGACGGTCGGCGAGTGATCACAATAGCTCCCATGTCTTTCAATCAGGTGAGCGTATAGACGGAGCTCTGAACTATAACCCCAAGATCTCCTAATCAGAGGACGGGGACTTAAAGTGTACAGATCTTTCTGGGGCCCCAGCATTCGTCAACAAAATGAGCCACTCCTCCATTGATTTTTTCCAACTCACACCTATGGAATTTCGTACACTGAAATAGTGTCTTAGTTTGACGGTTTTAGTAAATTTGAGTCATTATTCCAGAGGTGGTCTGCAGTCAATGAAGTTTGAATGACGTAATAGGATCGTCAGCGATTTTTTTTCACCTTTACCGAATCACGGCCAGTTTTCAACCGATTCTCACGAAATTTGGCACAAATGTTAACCTCTTGCGGTTACAGTACGCAATATTACGTACGAAAATAGTCGGGAGTTGCGACTACGGTACGTAATATTACGTACTCCGACTTTGAACCCGAGCGGGCGCTTTTTCGTGCAGGAACTGGATACTTCATAATTTCATTAAATAAGATGGTTGCTAAGTGCACGTGTGTGGAAGAGCAATCAATAGTTTCAACGTGCAGCCACAAGGCTGCACGTTGCAAATATTAATTAGTCTACCCCGAATAATGAATATGGACTCTTCCTGCTGCTGTCATTGAACCGATATGGAAGATACCACCAGTGTTCAAGGGCTAACGATTGCGTTTGACGTTGCCAAAATGTGATTCTTCGTGACGTTAAAACGTCACGATAACCGTAGTCGGAAAGGGTTTAATGGTTGTCCGGCGCTGAAAGTAATGGAGCCCGGTTTTTTCATTTTCCATCGTTATCCAAAACAATATCCAATTTAGTCGTTTTCTTGATCGTTTAATATCATCTTCGGTATCAAACTTCCCACTTTGAAATTTTGGAAATATTATCTCCAGCTATAACCATATATAAAAAATGTGGTCCCGATCTGGGTAAATTCTGAAGAACTCTGGCCGCATTTTCGGGTAACTTTATTGACGTGACGTTATAAAAATGAAATTTTTCTTGATTTCCATAAGATGTTATTATGTTGAGGAGTTCAAAAAATAAAAAGACCCGTGTTTTTTTTTTATTTTTTGATTTATCGCCATTTTTTAACCTTTTTACGACACTTCAAATACAGAAGTTATTGTTGTACATTTTTCATTGAAAATGCCGATTTTCAATACCGCATATAGATAACACACAGCTATGAAATTTCACCCACTTTTAATTTCATGACAGCTCTATTAAATTTATTTGTTACAATTTGAATGTTAACCCTTTATCAAAAATAATGATTTTCAAGAACGTGTAATATCTGCCCTCTTGCTTAACTCTCTCTCTCTCGAAATTTGTGAAATATATTCTTCAATAAAAAACATATCTAAAATGCAATGAGATACAGATACCCCTGTAGATGTAGAATATACCCACAGTAGCTTGGTGTACCAAACGTTCACCACGAGTGGTGAAGGGTTGTGAACCGCGAGCCTTTGGTTATTTTATTTATACCATGATCGTTAGATTAATAAGAGTTTAAATGCTAAATAAATCAATATTCGCACGTGCGAATCTGTTTTAGTTTATACGAGCACCGCTGGGCGGTACTTCCGCTGGCAACTTTATCGCCGAAACGAAACGCGCAAATTACTGGGCATTTTCATATTAATAACATAATAACATACTATTTCGAGTTATGGATGCTTTATTAACATGAGACAACATATGTTTGTTAATTTTTGGTATCTTATGAGGTAAACTTATTTTAAAACGTAATAAATAATTGCCGGTTTCATTTCACTCTTCATGAGTGCTAAATTAAGACAAGTTTGAATTCAAGGCAAGGTCATCAAAGGTCAACTTGGATGTAGTTCCACTGTAAGTGTAAATTTTAACTATTGAAATCCCATTCCTGGCGTGTTCACCACGGTTGGTGGATAAAGCTAAAATTTATGTCATAGGCTTTTTTATATATAGTAGAAAAGGTAATCATGTTATAAAAACTAAACACACAGCGTAAGGGATAGTTTAAGGATGTCAGGGTACACTCGTATACCCACAGACGCAATAAACTTAACGTTATGACGTCAACTGTGACGGAGATGCCAAAAACGTAAAAATTAAATTCAACTTTTGGAAGGTTTCAGTATCTTGGTCCCAAATACAAAATTAAAAAAAAAAATGAAAATCTGAAGTCACATAACAGAGGTATGACTTAAACAATGTCGGGAGCACACTTCTCCCAATTGTTCACAACTCTACCTTCCAAACAGGCGGCTAGAGGAATAATTCAAGGCCATCATTACCAATTTTTATCCATATTGCCGGAAAAATGTTGACGCTATGGCATAAATACCTATCGAGAGTCGGATATTTACAAAAATTTCACTTTACGAAGCTTAAATCAAAATTAAATTCCACTTAATGGTCAGATGGTCAAAAATTAATTGACGTCAAATTGTGGCGGGGTTTGCTTTATTGAGTGGCTTAGCACAGTCGAGCCCACTTAGTTTGATATCTCGTAATTGTATATCCCTGTTAATTGAATATAATTTCCCAACACAAAATCATTTACCATACGTTCAGTACAAATCCGGCCTGTTAATTGAATATAGGTTATAGAGTAAACTACTGCTAGTTGAATAAAAAATCTTGTAATCTGTCGAGAAATTATCCTGATTCTCCCCAGTTTTCCTTTGTTTATATACCTATTTGTCCTTAGTACATCCAATACAGGCATTTAATCTATGATATCTTGTTTGACAGACCTCACGAAGCTCTGTCAAACAAGATATAATAGAATACATGCTACGTTTATCTGTAGAATACAGGAAAGTGACACAATGCCTGCTAATTAAATACTCCTGTTAACTGAATAATTTTCATTGGCAAAGTGGCTATTCCATTAACAGGGTTCCACTGTAAGTTAACTGGTAGAGTGCTAGAAGCCCATATTTGGGCTTTATTCTGAAGTGCAGGTACTGCAACTTGAAGGCTTCACATTCAGTGATTGTGCTTCATATTATCTTTGAAGTGATCTTATTTAGTCTGTTAAGATTTGCCTTGTTACAATTTATAGGAGAGTGCCCACAGGCACTCTCTTATAAATTGAAACAAGACAAAGCCATTTGAACAAATTTGTTGGCCAAATATAATTTAGCACTCTACCAGTAAAAAGGTGACAGACACCTTCACATTGTTTGTGTGTTCAGCATTGGCCTGCTTCGTTGAATGACTTCTGGAAATTTGATTTGCAATTTCAATACCATCTAGTTGTCCATTGCTACCAGACAGTTGGTTCGACACAAAAAGAACAATCTGGGAACAAGAGGCCCCAAGGGGCCTTAATCTTTCACCTGATAAAGTGGTCCAAAGAAGTGTTTTGGGTCACATTCAGTTAGTTATGGTTCAACACTATAGAGGAATGAAGTCATGAAATTATTCACAACTCTGGTGTCCATGCCAGATGATTATTATCATAGGCCTTCCTGACTCCTTCCAATTTTATCAGCTGTAGACAAGCATTGCCAAACTTCTAAGAGTTGTTATGTCACTGCAGTTTGAAAGGCAAATTTTAAAGAAAAACACTATAAACGGATTTGAACAAACTTGAACCTAACTCCCCCTCCCCCCCCCCCCCCCCCCCCCATAGAGAGCCCAAATATTAAGCCAGTGACTCGAATTGAACAAACTTGAATCTGATCCCCCTGGAGATGATATATACCAAATTTTAAAAATTTATGATTGGTGGATCTGAAGAAGATGATTTTTAAAGATATCTCATCATATTGCACTAAGTAAAACTTTGGGGTCCAATGGAGAGCCCAAATATTAACCCAGGGATCTGATTTGAACAAACATGAATCTGCATCCCCTCCCCCCCCCCCCCCAACTCCCCACTGCCACCAGTTTGCAAACCCAATTTCAAAATATTTCTTCTGGTGGATCTGGGATCTGATGGAGATATTTAAAGAATACTCCTCATAATGCACTGAGTTAAACATTGTGCTCCAATATAGAGCCCAAATATTAAACCCAGGAATCAAATTTGAACAAACTTGAATCCAATTCACCTGGAGACACTGTATGCCAAGTATGAAAGATTTCCGACTGGTAGATCTGAAGAAGAAGAGTTTTAAGAAATTCCCTCATATTGCACCTAGTTAAAATGTGGGCTCCCATAGGGATCCAAAATATTAACTCAGGGACTCAGTTTGAACAAACTTGAATCTGACCCTCCTAAAAATGTTGTTTACCAAATATGAAAGTATTCTGTGGGATCTGAAGAAGATAATTTTTAAGGAACTGTCCTCATATTGCACTAAGTTAGACCTTGGACTCCAATATAAGGCCCAGATATTAACTCAGGGACCCAGTTTGAAAAAACCTGAATCTGACCCCCCTAGAGATGTTACATACCAAATATCAAAATATTTTCACTGGTGGATCTGATGTTGAAGACTTTTAAAGAACATTCCTCAGAACAAAACAAGCTATATTTTAACGAACTGTATCACATGCATATATATCCTTCATTATCCTTTAAACCTCATTTTCAATCAGTCTCCAATGAATCTGCTGAGAACCTCACCCACAAATATAATATCCGATTCGAAAAGGAATGAGAGCTTTTGATTGGAGGGTATGTAGCAAAAGCTGGGCCATATGGTGTCAATTTCTCTCCAGAGGTTATTACGTAACTGCGAATAGAGTGGGCAAATGAGGAGAAAGTGCCTTTCATCTTCAATCTCATTTCTGTCACAGAATCTACATAACCTATTTTCTAACAGGATTGACTTTGGTTTGTGGTGTCTGCCTTTCTCTACTTCAAGGTTATGACAACTGATGAAGCGTGGTAACTTTATTTGAACAAAGTTGAAATGACATAATGATAAGGACCATGCATATCAAATTTGGTTCAATTTGGCCCAGGGTTTAGGAGGAGAAGTCGATGTTCACGCTAGATGGATGGCGGATAGAAAGTGATCACTTAAGCTCCCTCTGACTTTCAGTCAGGTGAGCTAATAAAAATATTCCACATATTCAATTTCAGGAGACAAGCTCTCAGACTGTGTTTCGAGGCTTCAGTTTTTCTAAAATTTTCTTGGGGGACTATTCTCAACAACAAGGGAAAAATCTTTCAAGCTCTCCCTTTGCTTGCCTACAGAAATTGGTAACAATATTCTTTTGCCGCATAAAGCAAGAAACACATTTCTTTGTTAGTGGGTAAGATTCTACAGTGTGGTGAGTGTGGTGGGGAGGGGGGGGGGGTGGGAGGGATCAGAGTATTTCAGTATTGACCCAGTCATGATCTGGTCTAAACTCTCTGTTCATTTTTGTGATCATAGTACTGTACTGCCCCCTTTAGTTGTATTCCACTCTTCACATACCGTGACTTATTTATTTATTTATTGGTGTTTAAGGTCACATACTTATGCACAATGGCTAATTATGACCGTGACAGTTTTACGGATTGAGGAAGCCGGAGTACCTGGAGAGAACCACCGAGCAACAACGAGCAGCTGCCAGCTCCCCAACATTGTAAATCCGCTCTGCAGCACAGGCAGGGTTAGATTGGTTAAAGACATGCACACCATCGACGTGCAGTATGCCTTAGTACACGGAGTCATCGTGCCCCCACGTACCGTGACTTTAAGCACTTCATCAAAATTAACATATAGAATACACTGATATAAAACACAATTTTATTTTTCATTGATGGGAATACTTAATACTTTAGTACTACATTTACTGTGGTACTGCCATTGGGTGAGGGCTAGATTATTTTTAGTGGCCTGAATTTATTCAAAATTTCTATATTACAAATTATTGGACAGTGCCTGTTTGTAATAGAACAAATTTAACCCTTTACCTAATAAAACGGCCAAAACTGTCCAGCGCTATTCACAAAATCACCAATTAATGTTCATTATTTTTTTGTCTCAAAAACATAGATTATGATCCCTCTTTGGAATGAGCTCATCAAGCACGTTCCAATGGGGGGTCATAACCTATGTTTTTGAGACAAAAAATTAAAAAAATTAGTTATTCAAGAATTTTGTTTACAAGTGTCATCTGCTTTTCATGTTAGGTAAAGGGTAAAATAAACAAGATACCATTCGCCTTTGACTGAATATGAAACAAACGCAATGAAAACGTTTACTTTTGCTCCAGTACCCTCATTTTTCTGAAATCCCTGATAGAGGCTTCCAACACTCAACCAGTTAACCCTTTACCCAACGCAGACGATATCAAAATGTATTATTTTAAATATCATTTTTTTAAATTTTTCAAAAAATTTCAACAAAACCATATCATGTGACTCCTCGTTGGAACGAGCTCGTTCCAACGAGGGGTCACATGATATGATTTTGTTGAAATTTTTCGAAAAATAATATTTTTTCAGCTGCTAAATTTGCATATTACGCGGGCGGATGCGGGCGATTCGTTGGGTAAAGGGTTAAGCACAATAAATGTACTTTCATCAAAATATAGAGGATATTCACGAAAATTTGATGAATACCGAAAATATCTCGTGAGTGGCTACAAAGAAATATGAGGATCTTCACGAGCGACGCAGTCGCGAGTGAAGATCCTCATATTTCTTGTAGCCACGAACAAGATATTTTCGGTATTCATCAAATTTTCGTGAATTTTCTTTTTATTTAATGCTCTACGACTACAAACTCTCCAATTTGTGGCCTTTATTTGCCATTAAGGCGCAAAATTTATGTGCCGAACCGGCGTCCATACAAAAATTACAACAACCAAACTCCAACCATTGGAATGTGTGAATATCTGCACAAAAAGTAGTCCCGTCTTATTTCTCCCCTAACTTTACGATTCACCAAGGCTGGCGAATTGAAATAATCGCAATGTGTTTCGAAGAAATAGAACAATAACAAAAAACACCACTTTCTTATTTTCAATAACAAGACACGTCATTTTATTTTTTTTGAACTCAATGCACTGAAGACGTGTGAAGTTGAACTGAAGAAATTTGAAAGTGATTTCGGCTTTTCGCTGGAAGGTGAATGAGAAAGTCAAACTTTGAAACCGCTGATTTAATGAATTGATTTAGTCACTGTCACTATCAATTATTCGAATTCGTTTGTATTTGGGACTCTGGAATTCATTACTGATGTGCTGACTCGTTTAAAGTACATGTGATTCGTCATCCGAACCTACGATGAAATATCGATTTCTAAATATCATTTTGATATTTCGTTTTGCCGACCGACAGGGGAATATGACTTAATTTTTCAGCGTGAATTGATGCCTGAGCATTAAATAAAAATACATAGAACACAGTGTTATAAAACACAATTTTATTCTTCATTGATGGGAATACATAATACTTCGATACTACAATTTTTGTAAACTTAAACAATTACAATACTCCTGAAATACAATAATTAAAATTTTATACTTGAGTAAGAGTCTTTCAGTGATAAATTACCCAAAAAGTGTTCAGCACTAATTTTACAAAATCTATTATATAAATGGAAACCTATTATATAAATGGGTGGTGTGTAATTCAGTAATTCAGTCATGCAGTCTAACTATAAATTTAAACTTTGATTATCTCCCTTGATATGCAAGGCAACTGGAAATTTTCCATCGTGTGGGCAGATCTAACTTTCCTTGGATGGATCGGCCTGCTAGTTATTATATATTTTTGTTTATTGCAATGTCGTCCCTTATCTTGTTATTTATGTTTATTGTTGTTTAACCCTGTACCCAACCTAATGGCCAAAACCGGCCAGTGCTATTCTAAAAAATCGCCTATTAATTTTCATTATTTTTTCATTTTTTTGTCTCATTAACATAGGTTATGAACCCTCGTTGGAACGAGCTCATTCCAATGAGGGGTCATAACCTATGTTTTTGAGATGTTAGGTAAAGGGTTAAGGCCACTTTCAACATAGAGATCTATTTCATTTACCACATACAAAAAAAAGTTGTCTCAAATATAGCTAAAGTCCATTCGCAGAAACATTACCTGTGTTTGCTATGAATAACCAGGAGAACCTGCCGTGCTTTGGATCCCATTCGACATGGTAACTGCGTGCAATTCCTACGCACAATTAAGCCAAAATAAGCGCACAGTTCATGACAGGACGTTCTAGTTTTAACTGTACTTTGTTGATGATTATTGGTTATCTCCACCAACATGTATGGTATATGGAAATTCAATACCTGGATGTTGGTTTTTAGCCGCAGTTCCGTTTGAAACACAATAGATACATAGTGGAAACAAATTTGTGGACGCATTTCTCATGCTCTGCAATCAGTTGGACCAAATGCGCGAATAACTCTTTTGTTTTTACAAACACAAAAGACAACAGATAGAGTTACATCCCTTCCCCTTAGAAACATGTAAACATATCGGCTATTTTGTTATTAGATTTGTTCTTATTTCATTTTTCTCCAGTTGTCTGATTTAATTATTTGACTATTTAATTTAGAATAGCAAAATATGATCAAATTGTCAGAAATCTGATGATATTTGTGACTATTTTCAGGTTTTTTGGTTTGATTGTTATATCAAGGCAAGCAAAACCATATACCCCCAATGTTTTGCATGCGCTTACACCCTGGATATTGCACACTCTCATATACCTTGAATGTTGGGTCCACCCTTTGCCATGGCTATTTGTCCAAGGAATCTGACCGATCAAAAGACAGAATTTATTGGGAATATGCCTTGTTATTCATTCAGTTTCTGTGAACTGTTATCACACAATTAAAAGAAAGCTTTACTCTGGAGAAAACTCAATGAAAATTTTGAAGATGTTTGTGATAAGACTTGAGTAGGTTGTTGGTTTTGAATACCAGAGGCCATTCAAGCACCAAAAAAGTTATATTCTCCCACCACTCACCTATTAAGATAAGCATGTCTAGAGTGAGTGTTCTAGTAAGACAGATCTACCTTACCCACCTCAGTAGACCATTCTCATTTGAATATGTAACCCTTTACCTAACATGAAAGGAAGTTGACAAGCAAACAAAACTTGAATAAATATTTTTTTAATAACATAGGTTATGACCCTCACTGAAATGAGTTTGTTCCAATGATGGGTCATAAGCTAGATTTTGAAACAAAAAAATTGTTAAACATTCAATGTTGATTTTTGTCAATAACACTGGCGGTTTTGGCTGTTACATAGCTATTTATTTATTTGTGTTTAAGGTCAAATACTTTTGCACAATGGCTAATCATGACCGCAACATGGAGGTAAAGTCAAGTCCAGCCAATCGTTTATATCCATGTTGCCCATTTTAGAGGACTTCTACCCCAGGCATTGGTGACCGGGTCCTATTTTACCACAGTAAACAAGCACTGCTTCACAGCCCGGGGATTTCACTGGGACATTACATAATTAAAGGGTTAATGATTGCCAGACGAGTTCATCATTGTCTGCATATTGTAAAAAACAATGGCATCCCATTGGAGTTCCATTATTACAGATACCTATCCTTCCTCCACACCACACTAGGATTATTTTTCTCCACCACATGACGTCATCCATATTAATTTCAAAGGTGATGTTACTGGAATGTCAACTCTTTCAGCCTGCTCCAATATGTTCATAATCGCTGACGTGAACTAATGCTTGTTTTCGTAGTACAGTGGAACTCTGTTAATTGAATAGCCACTTTGCCAATGAAATTTATTCAATTAAGAGGAGTATTCAATTAACAGGGATTGTGTACTTCCCTGTATTCTAGAGATAAACTTAGAATTTATTCTATTATATGTTGTTTGACAGAGCTCCATGAGCTCTGTCAAAAAACATATAATAGATTAAATGTCTGTATTGGATGTTCTGAGGCCAAATAGGTCTATAAACAAAGGAAAACTGGGGACCGTCAGTGTAATTTCTTGACAGGTTGCAAGATTTTTTATTCAGTTAACAGGAGATTACTCTATAATCTATATTCAGTTAACAGGTCAAATTTGTACTGGAGGTATGGTAAATGGTTTTGTGTTGGGAAATTATATTCAATTAACAGGGTTATTCAGATAAAAGATATCCAATTAAGTGGGTTCCACTGTAGATGCCTTTGGAATATATGGAACTTTTTAATGCTCTTCTTTCCGGGTATACAACTCATTTTTTTATTCAACAGAATTGTGGCTCAGTGGTTACGGAACTGAACTTCAAACCAAAAGGTCCACGGTTCGACTCCCTCCCCCACCCTCCCACCAGGTGTAACTGTGTTGCGTCCAAGGTAATAAATCCTCATTGCTCACATGGCATACTGCACACTGAGGGTATGCTTGTCTTCAACTAATGCCAACCCTACTTGTGTGGAGTTAGTACAATGGGGAGTCTGGCAGTTGTTTTGCTGTTGCTCGATGTTCTCTCTCTCATCACGAGGTGACCATGGCTGCCAAAAGTGTTGTTAAATCCCAATAAATAAATCAATCAATCCATAAATCAATCGATACAACAGTAGATTTTCATCACATGAGCAGTATTTTGATTTGGGTTACGTCATGTGGAGAGGTTTTGGGGGAAAAATCATCCTCGATTAATGTGAGGGATGGAATGATTAAATCTCACCCATGGGGGAAAAATATTTGACCCAGACAGATTGCAAGCATCATGTTTGGATCAAATATCTTTCCAGTTGGGTGACATTTACCTAGGGCTATATGGTATTCAAAACTGAATACCGGTATTGGTATAAAACAAAATACTGTGGTACACCAATATATCGAAAGACTGTTACCTTAACACACATACCATAATCGTGACCTTTGTAATCACAGTCTGAACGAAGCAGCAGACATTAATGATGCAGTTCAACTACCCCTTTACCCAAAGCAGATGATATAAACATTTATTATTTTAAATACTAGTTTATCAAATGTTTCAAAAAATTTCAACAGAACAATATTATGTGACCCTTTATTAGAACGTGCGTGATGAGCTCATTCCAATGAGGGGGATCACATGATATTGTTTTGGTGAAGGTTTTTGAGAAAGAATATTTATTTCAACTGCTGAATTGTATGTTATATGGGCAGATGTTGTAAAGAGATAATATTATTCATTCGGAACAACAGTTAAAAAAAATCTCAAACTATCTTGAAAATTAAATTGAGGGTAAACAAATAATGACGATAAACCAATATTTTTGTAATTACACCGATATTCAATCGATACAGGTTTAAATTCCCATATATATCAGTTTATCGATATACCATGGATCCAGAGATTTACACATCCCACACCACTCTAGGATGATAATGTTCTCAAGTGTAAAAAATTACTGTTGCAGCACAAAATTTTCTTTTACGTTTATGGTCACATATTTCCGCACAATGCCTAATCTTCTTTCAATCTAGAACATCACTCAGGTATAAAATTTCATAAAAAGTGAAATGTATACGATGTGCAATGAAATTTTAAATTTTTGACAATGATAAATTTGAGCAAATTCACAGTAATTCATAACTGTATATGAGATGACAAGAGCTACTTACGTGCATCAAAAAAGATGAAAAATAAATCAAGCAAACTAACAATTGATAATTCATTGTACACAACACTCATACCCGTACAATAAGATGATTGAATAATTAAAAGTTTCATCGCAACTAAATATATGTTAACCCTTTACCTTACGCATTGGCCTCATTTTTTAAATTGAGCAGTTGAAAAAAAATTTTTTCAAAAGATTTTGAGAAAACCATATCATGTGACCCCCATTGAAACAGGATTGTCAAGCTTGTTCCAATATGGTTTTGTTGAATTTTATTTATAACAATATAATTAACCCACTGCACACTGATGTCGAAATATCTAAAGTTCAGGATGCAAATACTTCCCATAATGCAACTAGAAATTTAACCAATTCAACCTTGTTTGACAGAGCTCAATGAGTTCTGCCAAAGAAGACTGAATTAGTTCAATTCCTACATTATGGGCAAAATCTGAAGGCTGAAATTAGAGATGAGCAATATACCCCAAAAAACAAACCAATACCATCTGGATACCAATAAACGGAACCGAACCAATCATTGAATACCAAAACCATCTGTGTTCTCAAATTTTCTTACATCTGCTATTTATAAGACCTTGTTGGGACTTAATAGCAGCTGAAGTGTTTATTTGCATGAAGGAAGCAACTGATTTTCTTTTTAGTTTTTTAATCCATAAAGGCCTGTGCAATTGTTCTGAATTCCCACTAGACTACAACATGCACTCATCCAGTAGTTTGGCAGTGATTACTAGTCAAGTCTTGGCTGCCTTAACAGGCCTTAACAGGCAGCCAAGACTTGACTGGAAATAACTGCTCAGGTGATTAATCTATTGTAAGTAGGACCTTCTAATGATGGCATGTTAAGGCTACATGCCCTGAGATAGCAAAAGCCTGGGCCTTTAACCCTTTACCCAATGCAGACGATTTCAAAATTTATCATTTTAAATATCATTTGTTAAATTTAAAAAAAATTTCAACAAAACCATATCATGTGACCTCTCTTTGGAATGAGCTCATTCCAAAGAGGGGTCACATGATATGGTTTAGCTGAAATTTTTCGAAAAATAATATTTTTTCAGCTGCTGAATTTGCATATTACGCAGGCGGATGTGGGCGATTCATTGGGTAAAGAGTTAAAGGTTAAGGTGCGTCTGGAACAAGTCATAAAATCAGTAGATATGATTTGTGTTGGCAAAAGAATGCCAATATTGAGTTCATTGGCAGTGGCATTTGTGGCGCTCTCATAGAATGATACAAGAACGACTTATTCTGTATTTTCCTGTTGTGAATTCCCCTTTCGTACTATAAGAAAATCTCAGTCAAGTCAGATACCAAATACTGAAAAACGAATTTGTGCTATATCCCCATAAAAATACTGAAACCGAACTTAAAATTCCTATACTGCCCATCTCTAGTTGAAATTTTGATATTTCAAGAACCTAATGAGAAGCAGATAGCACTCAAATGTTTTCTTAAATAACTAAAATAAGTGAATTTTTTGCTTCCAACTTGCAACTTATGTCTCCTCATTTGAATGAGCTCAATGAGTTTGTTCCAAAGAGAAATCATAAGCTTGTGGTGTAACAACTCACTCATATTATAGTGACCAAGCAGTGCTACACTTCCAATGAGGAACTCACCAATTCACTGATCTGATTGCAATTTGGAATACATCATTCAACAATATAATTTGTCTGTCTGGGGCTCACAGGGTTTACTATTTGAATTCGGACAAACTGTACTGAATATTTATTGGCTATGTCGGTATTTATTTATTTATTAGGGTTTAACAACACTTTAAAAGCCAAGGTCATATCGTGTCGATGACAATTTTACGGGTGGAGGAAGCCGAGTACCTGGAGAGAACCACCGAGCAGCTGCCAGCTCCCCACCATCGTAACTCCGCACTGCAACACAGGCAGGGTTAGATTGGTTGAAGACATGCACACATCGAAATGCAGTACACCTTAGTACACAACCGTCATCGTGCCCCCATGTGGACAATCAGGGTTAAGTGCCTTGTCCAAGGGCACAACGTGGGAGTCCAAATCGATTGCTCAGATCGCTCCAAGGACTAACCAGGCTCGACATTGCTTAACTTCGATGATCTGACAAGAACCGGTTACCACGTAACGCCACAACGCCCTGACTATGTTGGTACAGATCCTTGTTAATTTGGTATAGTGTTTTTTCATAAAAGTATCTGAATATTTCCTCACCATGTCAGTACAGATCCTTGTAAATTAAGTATAGTGTGTTTTATAAAAGTATTCTAAATGTTATTACTCATATTGAATTTTTCATACATTTAAACAGTTTGAACTATCCACAAATAATGAAGCAGGTTACAGGCGATTAACTGGTAGAGTAATGGATTAATTTTGGTTTATAGAATTTGTTCAAAATGGTTTGTCTTGTTATAAATTACTGCAGAATGCCTCCAGTAAATTGTGACAAGGCAAATCCATATAACAGGATATTTTTACTACTGGGAAAATATTATGCACATCTGCAGAAAATGAAGCTTTTAAATTGTGGTACAGTATAATCCTCTTAATTGAATATCCATTTTGCCAGTGAAAATTATTCAATTAACATGAGTATACAATTAACAGGGATTTGGTAAGTTTCTTGTGTTCTGGAGGTAAACTGAGCATTTATTCTATTATATCTTGTTTGACAGAGCTCTTAGAGCTCTGTCAAACAAGATATAATAGAATAAATGTCTCTATTGGATGTATGAGGCCAAAAAGGTTGATAAATAAGGTGAATTTGGTGTGTGTCACAGCAATTTTTTCGACATATTACAAATATTTATATACAATTAACAGGAGTTTACTCTACAACCCATATGCAATTAACAGATCAAATTTGTACTGAAGGTATGGTAAATGGTTTTGTGTTTGAAAATTATATTCAATTAACAGGGATATACAATTAGGAGAAATTCAATTAAGTGGGCTCCACTGTACCAGAATTTCTTAACAGAGCACAGCTTGGGCTTTTAGCACTGAACCAGTTAAGCAGATTATCATATAGACGAGTTGTCTCTTTGAGATCAACAGGTGTCATCATTTAGGCAAGACTCCTCCCCTCTCCACTGATGGGAACGTAACTTTGTCAGTGTTTAAGCAGTAATTTATGTTTCACATACTGCATATGTTCATAAACTGAATTAGTGACAGTGCATTTGTGTACCATAGAACCCTTCTGAACTTGCGTCCAAGACAGTGCTGTACCATGAAAGCAATCTGAACTGGTGTGCCAGTGAACCAAACTAAACTGCTGGACAGTATACTGGTGTACCCTGAAACCAAACTGAACTGATGACCAGTATACTGGTATACTATGAAGCCTTTCTGAACTAATGGCCAGTATACTGGTGAACCATGAAACCAAACTGACCTGACGATCAGTATACTGGTGTACCATTAAACCAAAATAAACTGCTGGCCAGGATACTGGTGCACCATGTGACTGTTCTGAACTAGTGGGTGATATAGTGATGCACCATAAAACTATTCTGAACTAGTGGCAAGTATACTAGTGTACCATGAAACCAAACTCAACTGGCGACCAGTATAACGATGTACCATAAAACCATTCTGAACTAGTGGCAAGTATACTGGTGTACTATAAAACCATTTAGAACTAGTGGCCAGTATACTGGTTTATCATGAAACCAAACTCAACTGGTGATCAGTATACTGCTAGATCATGAAACCAAACTCAACTGGTGACCAGTATACTGGTGTGTTATGAAACTATTCTGAACTAGGTGCCAGTACACTGTTGTATCATAAAACCATTCTGAACTAATGCCAAGTATACTGGTGCACCATGAAAGCAAAATAAACTGGTGACCACTATACTAATGTACCATAAAACCGTTCTGAACATTGGCAAGTATACTGGTGTACTACAAAACCATTTAGAACTACTGGCCAGTATCTGGTTTATCATGAAACCAAACTTAACTGGTGACCAGTATACTGCTAGTTCATGAAACCAAACTAATCTGGTGACCACTATACTGATGTACCATAAAACCATTCTGAAACCAAACTAAACTGCTGTACTATAAAACCCCATGGAACTGGCGACAGACAACATGTGTACCCGGAAATGAAAAACTGAATGGGTAGCCAGTATACTGGTGTACCAGGAAACCAAACTGAACTGGTGACCAGTATACTAGTGTACCATTAAGCCAAGCTGTATTGTGACCAGTATACTTGTTCACCAGGAAACCAAACTGAACTGGTAACCTGTATACTAGTGTACCAGGAAACCACACTAAACTGGTACCATTAGGCCCCAAATGATGTTGTCAGAAAAAAATGCGCTGTTACGCAGAGCTACAATAAATAATTGCGAATTATGTATATATTTTGAAATATTCAGTTATAGAATTTGATGGAAATAACAGTTCTAAACTCATTAACTGATAGAGTGCTAGAAGCCACTTTTGTGACTTTACACTGTATGCAATAGCTTGTTGTTTTCTCCGCAGTAGAAAATAAATTAATATACAATTGCTTTGTTGCAATTTATTGGAGAGTGCCAATTGGCACTCTCCAATAAATTGTAACAAGGCAATTATTTTGAACAAACTCTTTCTGAACAATGACTTCCACAGCCGGTTGCATGGTATCTTTGAAAATACTCCTGTTACTAATTACCTTTGAAAAATGATTTAGCATTCTGCCAGATAAATGATGTCACTTATCTTATTCCTCATCTCCCAATCACCGTCAATGGTTATAATTTCATGTGAGAATACATCCTCCAAGTTATATGTCTACCAGTAGTCATTAAAATTCTTTTGAAATTCCACTTATGTTATAAAGGAAACAGGCATCAACAAAATGGTAATAGCTCAACTGGGGTGTTACTGGACACACCCATACTCAGCCTTTGAGTCCTTAACAGTGTATAAAATTTCACTGTTGAAAAAAACCCTCAAAATTAAATAAACTAAATGATATTATGAATTTGAAAATATATAAATATCTGAATACAGTATATTCACTTCTATCAACAAAATATTAAAAGATATAAGGATTCATAAAAATATTTTTGCAAGGTAATTATTTTACTGCAACATTTTCACCCCTATCAAAAAAAAATAGTAAAAGTTTTAATTAAGGGTTTATACTTTGCAAAGGAAATATTATGATGAAACTGCCTGATGTTCACCAGGCCTGTCATGATTAATCGAGAAGTTGACTAATCATTAGAAACACCCACAATCAGCTACAATTTTGAAGTCGACAATTATCGGCATTCATCACTCCTTTACTGATGAATTATTAGTTATTACTCTCCATCCTATCATGCTCATACGAAGTGTCAGAGGCTGTAAATATCAAAATACATTGTAATTGATAAAGTATAAAGGTACAACACATGGCACCAGGTCTCGCATTCTAGAAAGTAAGGGAGTACAAATAATTACACTTCTCAGTTTTCCATGTGTGTAGCTGCCTTCTTAAATCCCAATGTGGGTATTATTAGACTCTTGATTACCACCTCAGGTCCAAACCTGAGTCAAGGCTAAGTTTTGGGCTGGAGATGGTCAAGAGCCTGAGTTTCCACAGAACTAATGACCAAAAATATTTTTGATTATTTCAAGCAATAAACATCCCAAGGTTTACATTCCAGGCTTGGAAAATAACCCACAAATGACTGTTCAGGTTACACATGGGTTACATCAAATGAAAAATATGTGAACAAACTACAGGTTACAACAAAACAATACAACGCCAAAATGATACAACATAAATTCCAGTTTGGTATGTTTTGCCTGTCAGACCTGACCATCTCTCAGGACAAGCTTGACTCGTTCGTTGCGCACTATACCCACATGAGTAAAATGGCATGTCATTTACAGTTAAAACTAGAACTCCTGTCATGAACTATGCGCTTATCTAGGCTTAATTGTGAGCAGGAAATGTGCGCAGTTGCCATATCGAATATGGCATCCAAAGCATTGCAGGTTCTCCTAGTTACTCATAGCAAACACAGGCAATGTTTCTGCCAATGGACATGTGCACAGGCCATATGTACAGAATTTGATAGCCTTACTATGGTCATAACACACAGATTAATGTGCAGATCGACATGCTATTTGTGTGCATTTCATGACAGGACCTCTAGTTTTAACTGTATGTCTCAGCAGAATTTCTGCCGCAATAAATATCAAAAACTACTGTACGATCTCTCCAAAGGGAGATCAGACGTTAGTGGTTGCTATTGATTGTGATGGAAACAGAAATTCTTTTTAGACATAAAGAGTATGGCTGGCATAGAAAAACAGAAGGCAGGAAAGCTTCACATCACATTATTTCTATAGGTTACCACCATGTTTCTAAGCGTAACTTCCTAACATGTTACGATGTAAGTTCTTTATTTATTCTTTATCTCTCATCCCTTTCATTATCTTAAATGACTGGACTGTTGAAAAAGGTGATTACCACCGATCATCTCATGCAATAAAAAAGGTGCTGTATTTTCTCTCATCCTTTCTATTACCTTAAACCTTTACCCAACGAATCTGCCACATAAATATGCAAATTCAGCTGCAGAAAAAATATTATTTTTAAAAAAATTTCAACAAAACCATATCATGATCTTTGGAACGAGCTCGTTGATATGGTTTTGTTGAAAGCTTTTGAATATTTAAAAAAAATTATATTTAAAATAATAAATTTTGATATCGTCTGCGTTGGGTAAAAGGTTAAATGACTGGTCGTGAAGGCATTAGAAAATAAGTTATCCATACTCTCTTCTTGTCAGTCTTCTCAGGTTGTTTATTTGGGCAGAACTACGTTTAGCTCACAGTGACAGTATCTCAATACTCAAATATTGGTATTTTGAGATTCCTTGTTGCAGTAAATTTGGCATTGGCATAATACCAACACCACACAGTATATATGGCATACAAGTCTACCTCTAGAAGCTGACTACTGTGGCTACTGTTTGAAAACTGCAAATATCAGAGTAACTAGCCCATTAATTTATGAAAAGAGTTTTCATTGCTTTTTCAGAGCTTCAAACATGACCTGCAGCATTTAAGATGAGCCACAGACAGAACTTTACATCTAATTTGTGATAAAATAGTTTCAGCAAGTCTCATTGTCTCGGAAACAGTTTCCTGACATATTCCAGCAGCATAAATCATGACTATCCCTTTACCTAACATAACAGCAAAAAAAACAGGCAGGATATTCACCAAAATAAGCCTAACACAGCCTAAAATATCTTTACAAATGTCTCGATAAAACCATACAAATATGGATATTATTAGAACTGGCTTGATGAGCCAGGTTTAATGATATCCATATTTGTACGGTTTTATTGAAAACTGAGAGAATTTTTTTCGAAAAATGTGAAATTTAAGTAATTTTTTAGCTGTGTTTGGTAAAGGATTATAAGTCTTCAACAAACTGACAAAATACACATGTAATCTGGATGGAATGTTCTGTGCAGCAAATTGCTTCAATAAAAATATTTTCATCTATTGTTTCGCTTCGGGAATTTCATTGTCATCAACAAACAGTTTATGAATAATTCCGTCTCTCCTTTTCCCACTGCTAATTGCTTTTATGTATGCTGAGTGGTTTGCTATGTTGAAATGTGTTTCTGTTCCATCATCTACAAATTCACCCTGTAATATAAAAAACATAAACTAGTGCAATTTCCCTGTCTGCAATATCTCAAATAGCATTACAGATATGAAACATTTATTACTGGGGGACAGTTGAAGTATGACAGATGAAAAGCCTGTCATAGATTACAGACCATTAGGGCATTATCACAAAAGCTATTAAGAGTCACCATAGGGTGACACAGAAAGGTACCCCCACATCTTTACCAAATGTACCAGGTAAAGAGTGATTTGATTTGATAATTTTGTGAAAAATTATCTTTTCTACAAACTTGATAGATGTTGCATATTTTTACTGTGTGTTTAACAACATATCCTAAACTTTAAAATCTCTACATTACAAACTGTGGAAGGAGTTGATTATACCATGAAGTCAATAAAGGGCAAAAATTTAGTGAGAGGTTAAAATATTTATAGTAATTTATATATTTTTTATACTTACCAATGACCCAGACTTAGCTGGTGCTAACTCTTAAATATTTAGGGCCAAACACAAATTTTGCCCCCAATCCCCAAAATTTGCATCAAAAACTGAAAATTACATGTCCTATATGGTCCTCCATACCTTTACTCGACTGCGCATGTGCAGTGTCAAGGAGGTCTCGAAATTGGCGCCAACTGTCATTCTTACAACCAGTGCCTGGTAAGTGTTATGTACTCAGCGGGAAGGTATGAGTTCCCAACTCATGGGAGGGCTATCCCCGCCTGGGTCATTGGTAAGTATAAAAATATATATAAATCACTAAAAATTTTTTAACATTTTTATACTGTACCAATGACCCAGACTTAGCTGAATAGAAAAAAGGCTGGAGGGCCTAGGACATGAAGGAAAATCCAATAGGCTCAACTACATATAACAGAATTATCCCCTCGAGGAGAAAAGGAGAATAGGCCTTACATGTATCTTTCTTATTTGATTCAAAAAAGAAAAACACAACACCATTCTGTAATTGAGCACAATAACATCAATGATCTCTATTAACATCCAGTATAACCCATTATACTAATTATTTTTAAAGGAAAGCCAATAAATAAAGGAAGTCCAGAGAAATGAGACTCTTTAAACTCATTAAAAGTGTCCGAGTATTGTATATTAACGTCCGTATGACACGTGACATATACAAATGCTTCACACCGAGCTACGCTTTGAAAATAATACATGGATGAGTTAACATTAGCTTTACACTTTAAAACCATCCCGGCACAGACTCAGAATTACTGACTCCAGAGGAGGTATTCCCTTGCTTTTCACTATAAAGCAGGTGACCTAAGGGACCCCCCCCCCCAACCCCCTTCCCCTAGCCCTGGGTCAAATACCCCAGAGCGAAGAGGACAGCAGGACAGAGTCACTGTCGGAACAGAAAGCCTGCATAACTATAGCTGCAACTGTTTAGTGGACGACATTCTGAGCAACAGACAATGGACCTAAACAATGCAGCTCTCCAGAAATGGACTCAATATTTCTAAGATAAAAATTCGTAAAAGTGGAAGGCTGAGACCAATATGCAGCCTTCATTAGATCTGTAATAGCAACACTATTAGCGTAAGCCCAAGATGTAGATAGAGCTCTTACTTCATGAGCTGAAATCTTAAGCACAAACTGCTGAGTTGAAGATAATTTATCATAAGCAGTACGGATAGTTAATTGAATCCACCTAGCAATAGAATGGACAGAAATGTGGAGGAAGCTTCCGCAGCATGTTCCACAACAGACACCTGAGTAGATTTATCCACGGTCACTGTGGAGACAGAGATGCTACCAACAGAATTTGCATTGAGATTGTTTTATCTTGAGCAATATCTGCTGAATCAACGGCGCTGGAGGATATGCATATCCTATCATTCCGTCCCACGAGATCGATAGAGCGTCTACTGCAAATGCTCGAGGATCTGGACATGGTGACACATATGTCTGCAACTGATTGTTGAGATGCGTCGCAAATAAGTCTATCATTGGCCGCTTCCATTGGTAGCAAATCTGATTGAATACTCGTTTGTTGAGAGTCCATTCTGACGGCAACAATCGACCCCCCGATGAAAGGGAGGGAGT
Organism: Pictodentalium vernedei; assembly: GCA_031216915.1. Classification (NCBI taxonomy): domain Eukaryota; kingdom Metazoa; phylum Mollusca; class Scaphopoda; order Dentaliida; family Dentaliidae; genus Pictodentalium; species Pictodentalium vernedei. The sequence continues at coordinate 124,608,685 of CM062289.1, read as the reverse complement.
CTGCTAATACGTTCAGATGACCCGGAATAAGACAGACCGATAGGAGAACTTGATGTTCTAGAACAAACAGAAAGATTTTTTGCGTTAAACTGAATAACGGAATGGAATGAGTGCCTCCCTGGTTCTGAATATACGCTACTACCGTCGTATTGTCGGACAGAATTTGCACATGTGCTCTATGAATAATGATCATCCAAGACGTAGCGCAAGCCAAATTGACATCATTTCTTTGATGTTTACGCGCTTGTTTAGGAACTGCGGATCCCAAAGACCCTGCACTTCAAATCCGTTGGGCTCAATGTTGCGCCCCCAACCTGTTTGACTGGCATCCATCATAATCGTAAAACTTGGATCCGGCAATTGCAGTGGAACTCCATGAGTTAACCACTGAATATTTGCCCAAGTCTGAATCTCTTTTGACAAGAGGATCTCCATATTGAGCGATTGAATCTTCGCCCTCCAATTCTGAGTCAGAAAGATTTGGAGAGGGCGAGTGCATAGCCGCCCCATCGGAATAAAATCTGCGACAGCTCCGCACAAACCTATCAGTCTCATGAATTCTCTCACTGTAACTTTGTCTGAGTGAAGACAACAGCGAGTGTAACAACTGTTTAATTTCGCTTTGGTTAACGGCAGACGAACGAGATTGTTGTGCATCTCGAAGCTCATCCCCAGGTGGGTGAATGACTTGGATGGCACTAGATCCGACTTCTCCTCATTTACTATGAAACCGAGACGTCGGAGCAATAAAAGCAGATTCTGCACATCGTTCTGAAGTGTTAACTCATTACCGTAGCTCTGAAGAATGTCGTCCAGGTAGGCCGACTTTACCGCAGACGAATGAGGTCGGAAATGAGTCATTACCGAGTTCATTATTCAAGTGAAAGCCCAGGGCACTAGTTTCAGACCGAAGCACATTGCTCGGAACTGATACATGACTCCTAGGACGGCAAAGCGAAGATACTTTCTGAACGTCGGATGTACAATGACATGAAACTACACATCCTTGAGATCTATGCTCGTAGCATAGTAGTTCACCCGAATGCTCGCTCTGACCGATCGGATGGTCTCCATATAGAATTTTGGAGCCACGATCAGCTTGTTTATCCAGCTCAGATCTATGACTGGATGGAATGAGCTGTCTGGTTTCGGAACCAGAAAAAGATGGCTGTAGAAACCTGGAGATTCCTGGTTTTCTACGACCTCTATCGCGTTCTTCTCCAGAAGAGACTGGACTTCTGATAAAAGCGTGCCTCTTTTCTGCGGATTTGACGGAAGCTGAGTCCATCTTGGACTTCGAGTTAACGGAGGTTTTCCTTTGAAGGGCAGTTTTAGTCCTTCCGTAATCACCCCTCGAACCCAAGGGTCGTCCGTAATCGACTCCCAATTGGTTGAGAAACTCGACAGTCTTCCGCCCAATGGAACACGATAGAGGTTTATACCATCACCTCCTGGACCTGCAAGGCTTGCGAAAGGAGAAACCACGTCCTCCACGGCCCGCACCTCGCCCCGTCGACCTAGGTGCCTCGGCCAGTATTACGGCCCCTACCTGAGTCGCTACCCTGACGGTCTCTAGAGTAAGACCTAAAGGACGCATAGGAACCTCTATAGAAACTTCCCTTGGACGTAGTATTCGCCCCAGAAGTGCCTGTCATACTCTTCTCCGCTGAATCCGACTTTTTGGAAGCGGATTTGAATAGCAGAGAGTCTGAAGCTTTCTTAGTTACCTGATCATAGATTGCAGAAAGCTTGCCATCGAGGAGAAACTCTCCTGAGACCGGAGCGACTTTGAGAGAGTTTTTCACCTTACTATCCATGCACGTGGATGTAGCCAGGGCCGCGTCACATCTAACCAACTCCAGATTTGCCACTGAAAGGGCGGAGTTATATGTGGAGAATGCTATGGCCCTCAAAAGCACTCTTCAGAAGGTTTGTACATCCTGGAATTCTTTTCCTTCGAGACATAATGATAACGCTCTGGTAAGGTGATCTGCGTACGATAATGCGTCTAAGCTAGCCCTGTGAGACGGTATTGTCGTTTCCAACGTCGTGGTTGGAATTGACATAGAATTTATTCCTTGATTGATGAAAGGCAGATGTAGAGCATTTGTATGGGCAGAACTAAACAGAAGACAAGTAATCACTATCAGAAGTAACCGTTGTCAACATAAACAAAGTGCACAAAAAAACCCCGGAAAATGACTCCAGGCACTGATAAACATGGCCCAAAATCAGTAACCAATTTAGACACTATCCGATGTAAAACAGAGACTTCCAGAGAAGAAACTGCAGTACATTGGATGGTAGATGCAGAACACAATGCCTAAACACCCAGGGGTGAGGACAGAACCATGGGGAAAAACAGAAAATACATTCCATTACCAAGGCAAAACTCCCAAGAAATTTTAGTAAAAAAATCTACAAAAATTATGCCAAAAGCATGGGAGAATAGCAAGGGGGGATTACAGGAAAGGGAGAGAGGAAACACTGAACAAACAATGGTAAATTCATAGCCAGAATGACAACATCAGGGCCATGCCTCGAAAATAGGCAACATGAAATAATTTTGTATAAAAATTATAAGATACAGCCCTGATCATATTCTGCCACTGTTTTATCCTCTCATCCGTCTATTTCCTCCTTAGATCCACCATTTGATCCATAATTATGTGTCTGGCATCATTTAAACTGAGATTTACAGCACAAATATCGGTGAGGTGATACTGATTTTAGGGCCAAACAAAGAATGACAATTGGCGCCAATACCGAGACCTCCTTCACACTGCGCATGCGCAGTGGAGTAAAGGTATGGAGGACCATATAGGAAATGTAATTTTCGGTTTCTGATGCAAACTTTATAGACATTACATATCTTCAAGGCCTGTGTAACCATAATGTAAAGATTCAATTCTCTACATTAGCAAATGAGGGAAGAGTTGATTACACCATGAAAGTACACTCAATTGAAAAACATATGAAATTTTCTAAGATGATAAATGGCAATAACTGTGACAAAAACATTATAAATTTTAAGTAATTTGTATATTTTTTATACTTCCCAATGGCCCAGACTAGCTGGTGCTAACTCCCAAAATAATCCAGGGCCAAACACAAATTTTGCCCCCAGTCCCCAAAATTTACATGTAAAACAAAAAAATTGATGTCCTATCTGGTCCTCCATACTTTTGTCCACTGCGCATACGCAGTGTCAAGGAAGTACCGATATTGGCACAAAATCTTCATTCTTTGTTTGGCCCTTCAATCAGTAACATCTCACTGATATCTGTGCTTATAATCTCAGTTAAAATTATGCCAGACACAAAATCATGAAAGAAATGGTGGATCTGAGGATGAAATAAGAGGATGAGAGGATGAAACAGTGGAAGGATGTGTTCAGGGCTGTAACTTATAATAATTTTTATGCAAAATTATTTCATGTTTTTATGCAAAATTATTTCATGTTCCCTAATTTCGGGGAATGGGCCTGATGTTTACATTCTTGTTATGAAATTTCCACGGTTTGTTCAGTGTTTCCTCTCTCCTTTTCCTTTATAACCCCCTGGCTATTCTCCCATGCTTTTGGCATAATTTTTGTAATTTTTTTACTGAAATCTCTTGGGAGTTTTTAGCTTGGTAACAGAATGTTTATTGTTTTTAGCCAGGGTTACGTGCTCAACCTAGAGGTGGTTAGGCATTTTGGTCATGCATCTACCGTCCGATGTACTGCAGTTTCTTCTCTGGAAGCTTCTGTTTTACATCGGATAGTGTTTAAAATTGGTTACTGATTTCAGGCCATATTTTCAGTGCCTGGAATCTTGTTTCGGGTTTTTATTCACTCCTTTAAGTTGACAGCGGTTACTTCTGACAGTGATTACTTGTCTTCTATCTAGTTCTGTTCATAGCCAGATACATTAATATTGTCCGTAAGTGTAGCATTAATTTTTAGATATGTTTTAAAAATTTTGTCCACACTTAGGCTTTTTTGGGATCCATTTGGGCGCATCGTTCAAATTGGGAACTTGGGCTCATCTTGAAAATTTTTCAAGAAAATTTTTCTTTTGAATTATTTTTCGAAATGTTTGTAAGGGATTATATTATTATTATGTATCTTTGTTTTCAAGGGTTAGTGCAAGTATGATGACTGTTTAAAATTTTTTCAGAATGAACGAATATTTTTTTGATTTGTAAATCGATGAAGTCTTCCTCTGATTCTCATGTTCATTGTATTTGCTGTAGTCAGTGTACTCACACTAATTCTTGCTCAGTGTGTGCCAATTCAGATGACAAATGTTGGAGACGTGTGTCATGGTATATTGTTAGTGGTGAGAGGTCCATGCCGGTCCTCTCGCCACAGGGTCACTCTAGTTTTTTCAGTCTCTTTTTCAGAGGAACAAGAACAAGAACAGGCTGATGTTTCTGTGATGTCTTCAAAAGTGTGCTTCCGTCGTTGCAATGAAGAGCTAGCAGCAAAGTGCTCAACGAAACGTGGCAAATGCCTAAGAGGTCCCTAGTAGGATCGACAGTCACTTGTCACCTGCTAGCTCCCCTGGTGAAGCAATCATTCACGAAATGGTTGTGACGCTGGGTTCGTCCGTTGCGGTCCAGGAGAGAAGAAGGGGTGTTGCGAACACTATAATCTCGGATCACGCACACCCGGCGACGACGGATCGGAGGTGGAACAGAGGAAGCCAGTCAGTCCGGTCGCTAGCTCATCCAGGTCTACCCGGACTGCGAGCAAGAGAGGCCCCCTCTCTCTTACAACAACAACTGGGCCCAGATGTTGTTGTACGTACGTTTGTCAGTCGGAGCATACGTCCACTCCTGCTCGGGATGCTACGTTGCATAGTCAGTCTGGCGCAGCTAGTCTAATGGCTTCCTCATCCACATGTCAGCACACACGACTGCACCCTGGCTACGTGACAGCAGATATCCAGCCTGCTTCGCCGACCAGGGATTCCACATCGACCAGGTCACGGCATCCGCTAGCCAGGAGCCCTTTCCAGTTAGGACATTCGCATAAGAAGCATGCAGGAATTAGCGTCCCAGAAGCTTCCAGTGGCTAAATTACGTAAGACCGCGGCTCCACAGGCCTCTGTGACGGACTTGCTATCACAGATAGCTCAACTCATCACAGCATCCTAGCACCATCAGAAACTTTTTCAGAACAGGAACTGTCTGAGGAAGCTGGATCAGTTCACTCCCCTGCAGAGTCAGTAAGGGACGACCAAGATTCTCATGTGGTCCAGTTGGATGGTGAAAGGGAATCAGCGGAGCTGGAATTTTCCCTTTCCGAACAACATAAGGTGGCCGTAGATTTCATCCAGTAACACCTTCCAGAAGTTGTTCCTCCGGACCAAAATGCTGCGTTACCTGATAAGTGACTGATAGCATCACTGGACGCAGACTTTTTCGGCCGGAATAGGAACATTGCGCATGAGTTTCCGACCCAGTCCAGAAATGTCACGCGGACATTTGATCTTCTTATTGACACTATATTCAAGCTAGCCTCTAAGACTGGCAAATCCAGTTTCTTATTGTCTCATGCTCTACAGCTGCCTTTCATCTACAATAGAAATAGATTTGAAATGGCAGGACAGGGCGTGCCGAGAGTTCCTCTGCGTTTAGACGACCAAGCAGAAGACTTGGTGTTGTCATTGCTGGCGTCTATGTCAATTCATTCCAGTACGCTGGAGACGACAATCTCGTCTAACAGAATCAGTTTAGAGGCACTATCTTACGCAGATCACCTTACCAGAGCGTTATCTCTACGTCTCGAAGGAAAAGAATTCCAGGATGTTCAAACTTCCTTGAGAGTTCTTTCGTGGGCCATAGCATATTCTATGTATAACTCTGCCCTTTCAGTGGCAAATCTGGAGTTACTCAGATGTGATGCTGCCCTGGCTGCATCCACAAGAATGGATAGTAAGGTGAAAAACTCTCTTCGAGTCACTCCGGTCTTCGGAGAGCTTTTCGACGGTAAGCTTTCTATAATCTATCAACAGATTACTAAGAAAGCTTCAGACTCTCTGCCTTTTAAATCCGCTTCGCGAAATTCGGACTCAGCAGAGAGGAGTAAGGCAAGCACTGCTGGGGCGAGTACGTCCAAGAGAAGTTCCTATAGAGAATCTAAGAAACCTCTATGTCTTACTTAAGAGACCTCAGAGAAGCGACTCAGGTAGGGGTCGTAATGCTAGCCGAGACAACCAGTCAGATGCCCCTAGGTCGACTGGGCGAGGTGCGAGTAGTGGAGAATGTAGTTTCTCCTCCTGCAAGCCTCGCAAGTCCAGGTGGTGATGGTATAAACCTCTATTGCATTCCAGTGGGCGGAAGGCTGTCGAGATTCTTACCCAATTGGTTGTCAATTACGATCGAACCATGGGTGCAGGGGGTTATTTCCGAAGGTCTAAAACGGTCCTTCAAGGAAAACTCGAAGTCCACATTGGACTCAGCTTCCGTCAAACCTTCAAGAGAGATTTGCTTCTATCAGAAGTCCAATGTCTTCTGGAGAAGAACGCTATAGAGGTCGTAGAAAACCAGGAATTTCCAGGTTTCTACAGTCACCTGTTCCTGGTTCCAAAACCAGACGGCTCGTTTCGTCCAGTTATAGATCTGAGCTGGATAAACAAGCTGATCGTGACTCCGAAATTTATATGGAGACCATCTGATCGGTCAGAGCGAGCATTCAAGTGGACAATTATGAGCATAGATCTCAAAGATGCATACTTTCACGTCATGGTACATACGGCGTTCAGAAAGTATCTTCGCTTTGATGCCCTAGGAGTCGTTTATCAGTTCCGAGCTATGTGCTTTGGTTTGAAGCTTGCAATCTGGGCTTTCACTCGAATAATGAACTCGGTAATGACTCATTCCCGAGCTCATTCGTCTTCGCTTACGTCGGTCTATTTGGACGACATTCTTCAGAGGTTCGTCAACAAGTTAATGCTTCAGAATGATGTTCAGAGTCTGCTTCAACTGCTCCGACGTCTCAGTTTCATAGTAAACGAAAAGAAGTCAGATTTAGTGCCGTCCAAGTCATTCACCCACGTGGGAATGAGTTTCGAGATGCACAACAATCTTGTTTGTCTGCCGTTAACCAGAGCGAAATTAGTCAGTTGTTACACTCATTTTTGTCTTCACTCAGATGTAGTAACAGCGAGTGTATTCATGCGACTGATAGGTTTGTGCGGAGTCGCCGCAGATCTTATTCCGATAGGGCGACTATGCATTTGTCCACTCCTGATATTTTTTAATCACAATTGGAGTGTGAAGTTTCATTCGCATCGTCTTGTTGAATATAGTGAAACAAGAGATTCAGACTTTGGCAGATATTCAGTGGTTAACTCAGGGAGTACCACTGCAACTGCTGGATCCGATTTTTTTCGATAATGACGGATGCGAGTCAAACAGGTTGGGGCGCAACTTTGAGCCCAACAGATTCAAGGTGCCTGGGTCTTTGGGATCCGTAGTTCCTAAACAAGCACATAAACATCAAAGAGATGATGTCAGTTTGGCTTGCGCTATGTCATTGGATGAACATTATTCAGAATTCACATGTTCAAATTCTGTCCGACTATTCGACGGTAGTAGTGTATATTCGGAACCAGGGAGGCACTCACTCCATTCCGTTGTTCAACTTAACGCAAAGAATCCTTCTGTTTGTCCTAGAGCATCAAGTTCTTCTGTCGGTCTGTCATATTCCGGGTTGTCTGAACGTTATAGCGGACTCCCTTTCTCGGAAAGGTCATATGTTGCCGTCAGAATGGACTCCCAACAAACAAGTATTCAATCAGATTTGCTACCAATGGGATCGTCCTATGATAGACTTATGTGCGACGCATCTCAACAATCAGTTGCAGACGTATGTGTCGCCATTCCCAAATCCTTGAGCGTTTGCAGTAGACGCCCTCACGATCTCTTGGGACAGAATGATAGAATACGCTTATCCTCCAGCTCCGTTGTTTCAGCAGATATTGCTAAATCAAGCAATCTCACTGCAGGATTCTGTTGGTAGGATCTCTGTCACCCCAGAGACCATGGATAAATCTACTCAGGTGTCTGTTGTGGGACATTCCATGGAAGATTCCTCTACGGGAGGACCTTCTTTCGCAGGGGAAATCGTGCACACTGCATCACAACCTGCAAGGTCTCAACCTTCATGTATTTCCGTTGTGCGGTCCTTCTTGCACGGCAAGCATTTTACAGGACGAGCAGTGGACGCAATTTCGAACTGTAGGAGGACCTCCTCTTCGCTAAATTAGGCTGCTGAGTGAAAGGTTTTCTCTCAATGGTATAGGGATCATTCTGTTGATATTTATGATCGCTCCATTCCAGACATCGCTAATTTTCTGATCTACTTGTTTGACGAGATCAAACTGCAGCCAGTTACTATTGAGGGTTCTAGGTCTATGCTATCAGATACCTATGCTCATCATGATAGTTTACAGATTGGATCTAATGTCTCTTTATCTAAGTTAGTGAAAAACTTTTCGATAAATAGACCTAGAACCCTTAGGTTAATTCCTAAGTGGAATTTAGCTTTGGTTCTTCTGAAGCTATAAAAAGCGCCTTTTGAGCCTCTAGATACAGTGGACTTCTAATACTTATCTTAAGATAGCTTTTCTCTTAGCCATCTCTTCTGCTAGAAGAGTTAGTGAGCTTCATGCACTATCTGTTGATTCTCACTATCGTAGTGTTGGTAATACTATTACATTGACTACTAATGTTGGATTTTTGGCTAAGAATCAGGCTCCTAATAAGTACCCTGAACCTATGGTTATTAAGGCTCTTCCGTCTTCAGATGGTCATAGGCCTTTGCTTTGTCCAGTTAGAGCTATGCGTATTTACAAACGTAGATCTGAGTTTATCAGAAAGGGATGTAAGCGTTTCTTTCTGTCTCTGCTGCCTAATAGAAAGGACATTACGGTCCATTCTATTGCAAGGTGGATTCAATTGACTATCTGTACTGCTTATGGAAAATTATCTTCAACTCAGCAGTCTGTGCTTAAGATTTTGGCGCATTAAGTAAAAGTGCTGTCTACATCTTGGGCTTATGCTAATAGTGTTGCTATTACCGATTTGATGAAGGCTGCATATTGGTCTCAGCCTTCCACGTTCACAAATTTTTATCTTAGAAATATTGAGTTCATTTCTGGCGACCTGTGTTGTTTAGGTCCGTTATCTGTTGCCCAGAATGTTGTCCACTAAACAATTGCAACTATAGTTATGCAGGCTTTCTGTTCCAGCAGTGACTCTGTCCTGCTGCACTCTTCATTCTGGGGTATTTGACCCAGAGCAAGGGGAAGTGGGGGGGGGGGATGGTGTTTATATCACCTGCTTTATAATGAAAAGCAAGAGAATACCTCCTCTGGAGTCAGTAATTCCGAGTCGGTGCAAGGATGGTTTTAAAGGGTAAAGCTAATGTCTATCTCATTTATAAACAAGGTTAACATTATGAGTTATAAAGGAACATTGTATTAACCATACTGTGTGCTTGCTTTGTCACAGAAACTGAGTATAGTTTAGTCTCCAAGCTGTCCTCAAACAGACTGCTGGGTTTTTTTTCCATGTTCATTTGTCCTTATTGTTCCTACTTTTTTCCTTCAACGAACTGTGGATGCAGGCCAACACATAAGCTCAACTTATTGTACTTTCACTTCTGGGAGGAAGGGCCTGTCAGGTGTTACTTTTCATAAATTGTCACCAGTCCGTTGTTCCTTTGAATATTCTACTTTCTTGCTCCTCATCTGTGGAACAAATATGATTATTATTTATTGATGTTTACGGCTACATCAGAAACTTGGGCTATATTGTGGCGACGGCCACATGTGTGGCGTAAAGTACCAATAAATATGGATGATGATTGCTCTCCTTCTCGATGTATACATACTAGGAGCGGTATATGTAGACTCATCCTGCCTGCACAGAGAAGATTTTTCTCCATTTGCGGCAGTTTTTCAGGTAGCAATCAGTATTGTTGGCAATCACCATTTGTGCTTTTTTGGACAGTGGAAGGTGTGAATAAGCTTTGAAAACAGTCCTGTCAATATACAAAGCTCCCGTTTTATGAATCCAATTAGGAAATGGGTTACTTAACAACAATTAGGTGTAAAATTTATATTTCCATTGGTCCCATGTTCTTTTATCATCAGTGATTAAGGATTAATGATGAAGAGTGATTGAACAGGCCTGATCCCGAGAAAAATCAGTTTGGGATAAAAAATGAAAGTAACAAAACAACTTATTTTTTTTCTGGCTGCTTTATATGTTTACAGGGACGGGATTTTTCAGCAAATTCGCAGATTTCAACGAATTCATGCCACAATAGTGAAATTTTCTAGAAATTAAATATTTCTAAACCAACAGCTTCAATCTGTGTTCTTAAAATTAAAAAAAAAAAAAATCCGATTTTCACAAATTTATTTGGAAAATAAGGGAATTTTCACAAATTTTGGCTAATTTTGTTGCTTTCTGCTCTCATCCCAGCTGTTTACTGAAATGTTGTAAGATGCGCTTAGCTCATGGTGACTACAAGACTGTTCAGAAAAGGTGAAGAGCAAACTGAGACAAGTTAAACAAATCAGAATTACGAAAACTCACTTAGCTTCAGAAGAATTTATCCCAAAGTGTCTGACAGTACTTTTATGAACAGATCACCTGTAAATACAAGCAGTAGGCCTGGTGAAGGAAATTGGGAGGGGTGGGTCTTTAAAGTTAAGTGGGCCTATGGCCTATTTTTAACTACTCTGCACAAAAGGGGGTGGTTTCAATCAACATTATAAAGAATTATATTTATTTAACCCTTACACTAATACGAACATTCACGCCGTTTGCCAAAGCAAGAACCTCCCCGCCCCCTCCTCTTTGCCTCAAAAACACAACTTGTGACCACTCAGTCATCATTTCAAAATCTTGTGGCGAAGGGGTGGGAGGGGGGGGGGGCGGGGTGGTCAAAATAATCAGGCGATGATTTGACTTGGGGACAGGCGAGGTGAAAGCATTCGCCAGCCTTACAGGAATGGTTCGAATCAAAATGATGAGGGGTGATTTGGCCTGGGGACACTCTGGGCAATTGCCATCACACTGAATAGCAAGTCACGGCCCACTGTTTGTAATGATTGGGCACAGCTAGTAATATGAACAAGGGCATCAAAAAGGAATGAGACGGTTTTAAATGATCAGTTGGAGACTGAGCGATATCATCGGTATTTGGATTTTTTGTGGTGATTTTACAAACAAATTTATCCATGTTTTCCAAGTCGAACGAATTCATAAATATTAATTGATAAACTGTTGGTGGCAAAAATTTTTTATTTATCTTATAAAACGATCACGTGCTGGGTTGTTCGTCCATACACGTCTCACACAAGTTTTGTCCCCGCGTTCAACAATAGACCAAATAAATCATCTAAAAGACGATTATCAGATTTAGCAGCAACTTTGATTTCACTGTCTGTGATTCTTGTGAAAATTAAAACTGGACATTTCTACAATTTTTTCAGTGTATTTTCTTTCATTGTCACCACTAATTTACCAGGCGAACCTGATTCGAAATGATATCGAAGGATGTTCTAGTCCAGTTACAACACATTTCTTTTCTTAATGATATGTGTTGGAGATCAAAGTTAACGACCTTGTGAATAATGCACTACATTCTGCATTTCATAGGCAGAAGTTACCGCATGTTTAACGAGGTTTACTTGAGTGTTCTGCACTAGATAGCGCATTAACTAACGAGCGTTTTCTGCACTAGACGTGACAGGACTTCTAGTTTTAACTTTATGACACCATAGGCTTGTTTTCAACACACTTTTAAATTATCCTCACAAGAATGTGGTTTGAATGATGGTGTTTTAATATTTTACCAAATACCCTGTGTTAAAGTTTAAGGGCCTTGTGACCAGGCCTTCAGAATGGTCTAATTTGGGGACATCACAGACTTGACAAGACAGCTGCTGTTGAGCCGCACTAAAGAAATGTTTGGCAATACTGACTGTCTGACTAGCCATTTCTTGATTTCTCCAGACTGTATTGGAAAAAGAATTGATTTCTCCAGGTTGTATTGGAAAAAGAATATCTATGCGCAAAATCACTCAAAATCCTACAAATCCTGTTCTCGGGCAAAAAAAGAAAAGAAATTGCCCAGTGGACCCTTCACCCACTCCTGGGCCTCAAGTTGCCTGGTGGGTCCCCATTTGAACAAACATTAATCTTATGTAATCACATTTACTTCTAACTAAAGTTTACCACAACCAGCATCATGCCTGGGCACAATTCATTTAAACAAAGAGTAAATTCTTCCTTGGGTTCTGTGCTAAATTTCAAACCCCTCTAGCACCTACCAAAATCAGTCAAGAGTAACACAGTGATTAAACTTTAATCTAGGAGTCACAGTAATGCTACATACCAAATATAAAAAAAATCTGTCTGGTGAATGTGAAGAAGATCTTTAACCCTCTGCACTCTGATGTCAAAATATTAAAACTTCAACATGCAATTATTTCCCATAATGCAACTAGGAAATTAACCAATTCAATCTTGTTTGACAGAGCTCCATGAGATCTGTCAAACAAGATCGAACTGGTTAAATTCCTAGTTGCATCATGGGGAAAATTAGCAGACTGAAATTTGGAGATTTCGACATCAGTGTGCAGGAGGTTAAAGAATATTTCTCATACTGCACAAAGCAGCACTCCCACAGGGAGCCCAAACATGAACTCAGGAATTTGATTCGAACAAACTTGAATTTCACCACACTAAGGATGTCAATAGTATGTGTCAAAAGAATCTAATTCATGGATGGGAAGAAGATTTTTTTAAAGAATAGTGTTTATAATTATGGTGAATCTGAAAAAGAAGATTTTTAAAGAAATTTACCTCTATTGCACTCTACTAAAATTTAGGTTGCCATGGGGAGCCCAAATATGAACCCAAGGACTTGATATGAACAAACTGGAATCTGACCCCACTAAGTATACTGCAAAACAAATATCAAAAGATTCTGGCTGGTAGATCTGAAGAAGAAGGTTTTTAAAGCATAGTTTTCATAATGCACCAAGTTAAAATCCAGGCTCCCACAGGTACCCCAAATATGACCTTAGGTCTTTGATTTGAAGAAGCTTGAATCTGAACTTCCCAAGGACATTTCATATCAAATGTCAAAAGCTTCTGACTGGTTGATCTGAAGAAGGTAATTTTTAAATAATATTCCTCAGACTGAGCCCATAGGGAGCCCAAATATGAACCCAGGGACTTGATCTGAACAAACACAAATCTGCACTCCCCTCCCCCCCCCCCCCCCCCTCTCCATGGATGCTGTATGCCAGTCATCAAAAGATTTTAACTGGTGGATCTAAAGAAGATTTTTAAATACATTTCCTCATATTGCACCAAGTTGAAATTCAGGTTCCCATTGGATTCCAAATATAAACCCCAGGGCTTGTTTCAAATAAACCTGAATCTGACACCTCTAAAGATGTTATGTATCAAGGATCAAAAAAGTCTCACTGGTTGGTCTGGAGAAGAAGATTTTTAAAGAATATTCCTCCAAGTTAAAATTTGGGCTTCCACAGGGAGCTCAAATATGACACATGGATTTGTTCTCAACAAACGTCAATCTGATGCCCCTAAAGACATTGTATAGCAAATATCAAAAGATTGTGATAGGTAGATCTGAAGAAGATTTTTAAAGAATTTTCCTCATACTGGACTAAGTTAAAATTTGGGTTCCCACAGGGAGACCAAATATAAACATAGGGATTTGATTTGAACAAACTTAAATTTGAAGATTTTCAAAGAACAAAATTTGGGCACCCACATGGAGCCAAATATAACCATGACAGATGGAAAGTGATCACTAAATCTCCCCTTGAGCTTCACTCAGATGGATTAAAAATGACAAGAACACATAAAAACAAACCATACTATGTGTCATGCACTCTAATTTGGAAGCATTCTTGCAATTCAGGTACACTGGCTGCTGGTCTGAGTTTGGTGAAGTTGAAAGGCCTGTGGCATAAGACACGAATAGGACCCTGGTTTGAAAAAAATTGTAGATCATCCTTACATTGATGATATATATTTCAAATGTGAAAGCACCTGCACAGTGGTTTGGGAAAAGATCTTTTAATGCTTTCTCCATCAGACAAAAGGTAAAATCTGGGACCCTTAACAAAGCCCCCATGCTTTGAACAAATTATTCAATCTACATTCCTAAGATGCTATACTCTCCACATAAAAACATCTAGCCCAATGGGTTGAGAGAAGAATATTTTGTTTTACGCTTTACCAATAGTCGGGTCCAGTTTTAAATCCAAGCTATCCTTACAAATTATCCTTACAATGATGTTATATATCAACTTTGATGCATTGAAGCATTGGTGTGAGAGGAGAAGACTTTTGAATGCTTTCCTCATAACTTACAACATTAAAATCTAGAGCCTATACCTGTAGGACCTGCAGTGTTTGTTTTGAAAAAAAATTATAAATCATCTTTACATTGATATATACCGATGAAAAAAAGAAAGCAAGTTCAGTTTTGGTAATATAATTTTTTTTATCCGCAGACCAAATGCACTGAAATCTGCTGACTTGTAGCTACCCCAGTATACTGTCTAAAGAGGCTTTAGGTAAAATTCAGTCATGAGGAGCCAAGGAGTCTTTTGCCGGAAACTTATACTCTAACAACAAAAGTGTCTCAATGTGCACCACCTGGGGCCAATCAAAAAACCGAAACCTTTGTGAACATCTAGAGACCCTAACAAAACATATGAACACACTTCCAGCATTTTGAATTAAAACCCCTTGGACCTTTTCACTGGAAACCGATTCTCTAATGACGAACGTGGTGCTACGGGTGTCACATGGGGCAGAATGAAAAATCTGAAACCTTTATGCACACCTGGACACCATACCAAAACATATGAACACACTTTCAATGTTTCAAATTAAAACCCTTAGGAGCCTTTTGACGGAAACTGATTCTCTAATGACAAAAGTGTCGCTACAGGCTCCACCTGGGGCCAAATCAAAAAACTAAATCTTTATACAAATCTAGAGACCCTACTGGAACATTTCTGATTCTCCAATGACAAAAGTTGTGCTTTATGTGTCACATGAGGCTGAATCAAAAATCCAAAAATCTTCATGCACATCTGGACACCCTACCAAAACATATAAACACACTTTCAACATTTTGAATTAAAATGCTTTGGAGCTTTTCGCTGGAAACCAATCCTCTAATGGCAAAAGTGGTACTACAGGCACCACATGGAGGAGGGGAGGGGAGGGCAGGGCAGGGCAGGGGGCGGGGAGGGGCTGAATAAAAAATCTGAAACCTTTACGCACATCTAGAGACCCTACTGGAACATATGCACATACTTTCAACGTTTCAAATTAAAACTCCTAGGAGTCTTTCGCCAGAAACTGATTGTCTAATGACAAAAGTGGCGCTACAGGTGCCACATGGGACCGAATCAAAAAATTGAAACCTTTATGCACATCTAGAGACCCTACCAGAACATATTTTCACACTTTCAGCATTTCAAATTAGAACTCCTAGGAGTTTTTTGCCGGAAACAGATTCTCTAATGACAAAAGTGGCACGACAGGCAGAATCAAAAATCTGAAAACTTTATGCACATCTGGAGACCCTACCAGAACATGTAGAGAGCACAAACACTGATACCCCCCCTCCCCCCACACACACACACCCCGAAGCTTGAATTGATGAAGCCCATTTTTCAATATGTGAAACTGTAAAAATGAAAATATCTGAAAGTTAAAAAATTTATAGTAATTTATATATTTTTTATACTTACCAATGACCCAGACTTAGCTGGTGCTAACTCCACAAAAACCATGGCCAAACACAAATTTTGCCCCCCAATCCCCAAAATTTGCATCCAAAACAAAAAGAAATCATGTCCTAAAGGACCTCCATAGTACGACTCTACTGCGCATGCGCAGTGACGCAGTCGTCCCGAAATTGGCGCCAAATATCATTCTTACTGGCAGTGCCTGGTCAGCGCTATGTACTCAGCGGGGAGGCAAGAGTTCCCAACTCAGGGAGGGCCATCCCCGTCTGGGTCATTGGTAAGTATAAAAAATATATAAATTACTATAAATTTTTTAACATTTTTATACTGTACCAATGACCCAGACTTAGCTGAATAGTAAACAGGCTGGAGGGCCTAGGACATAGAGGAAAATCCAATAAGCTCAATTATAAAATAAAGAGGTAACCCCTTAAGGAGAAAAGGAGTATTAGGCTTTACATGTATCTTTCTTATTTAATATTTAAATTAGAAAGATACACTACCCTTAATAATTGAGCACAATAACATTCATGTTCTCTATTAACATCCAGTATAACCCTTATACTAATTATTTTTAAAGCAAGCCAATAAATAAAGTAGTCCAGAGAATTGAGACTCTTTATAATCATTTAAAAGTGTCCGAGTATTGTATATTAAAGCCCGTTTGACACTTGACATATACAAATGCTTCACACCGAGCTACACTTTAAAAATAAGACATGAATGAAATTAAACATTAATATTACACTTTAAAACCATCCCGGAAGCGACTCAGAAATACTGTCTTGGAGGAGGCATTCCCTTGCTTTTCACTATAAAGCAGGTGACCTAAGGGAACACCCGCCCCCCCCCCCCCCCCCCCCCCCCCCCCCGCCCCCCCCTTCCCCTTGCCCTGGGTCAAATAGCCCAGAGCGAAGAGGACAGTCGGACGGAGTCACTGCCGGAACAGAAAGCCTGCATAACTATAGTTGCAACTGTTTAGTGGACGACATTCTGAGCAACAGATAACGGACCTAAACAATGCAGGTCTCCAGAAATGGACTCAATATTTCTGAGATAAAAATTAGTAAATGTGGATGGCTGAGACCAATAAGCAGCCTTCATTAAATCTGTAATAGCAACACTATTAGCATAAGCCCAGGAAGTAGAAAGAGCTCTTACTTCATGAGCAGAAATCTTAAGCACAGACTGCTGAGAAGAAGATAAATCTTCATACGCAGTACGGATAGTTAACTGAATCCATCTAGCAATAGAATGGACTGAAATGTCCTTTCTATTAGGCATCAAAGACAGAAAGAAACGTTTCCGTCCCTTTCTGATGAACTGAGATCTCTGTTTATAGATACGTAGTGCTCTAACAGGACAGAGTAAAGGCCTACGCCCGTCTGAAGACGGAAGAGCCTTAATAACAATAGGTTCCGGATATTTATTAGGAGCCTGATTCTTAGCTAAAAAACCGACATTAGTAGTGAAGGTGATAGTGTTCCCAACACTACGATAATGAGAATCATCCACCGATAGTGCATGAAGCTCACTGACTCTTCTGGCAGAAGAGAAAGCTAAGAGAAAAGCTGTCTTATAAGATAAGAATTTGAAATCTACTGTCCCAAGAGGTTCAAATGGCTTTTCCTTCAATTTAAGGAGAACCCAAGCTAAATTCCACTTAGGAATTAATCTAAGAGTTCTGGGTCTATTTATCGAAAAGTTTCTAACCAATTTCGATAAAGAGACATTAGATCCAATTTGTAAACTATCATGATGTGCATAGGTATCAGATAACATAGATCTATAACCCTTTATAGTAACAGGTTGCAGTTTGATTTCGTCAAACAAGTATACTAGAAAGTTAGCAATGTCTGGTATAGAGGGATCAAATATATCTACAGAATGATCCCTACACCAACGACGGAAAACCTTCCACTTAGGCGCATAGTTTAGCGAAGAGGAGGTCCTCCTACAGTTAGAAATCGCGTCCACTGCTCGTCCTGTAAAGTGCTTGCCATGCAAGAAGGACCGCACAACGGAAAAACGTGAAGGTTGAGACCTTGCGGGTTGTGATGTAGTTGGCGCGATTTCCCCTGCCAAAGAAGATCCTCTCGTGGAGGGAGCTTCCGCGGTAGGTCCCACAACAGACACCTGAGAAGATTTATCCATGGTCTCTGTGGCGACAGAGATGCTACCAACAGAATCTTGCATTGAGATTGTTTTATCTTTAGCAATACTTGTTGAATTAACGGCGCTGGAGGATACGCATATCCTATCATTCCGTCCCAAGGGATCGACAGAGCGTCTACTGCAAATGCTCTTGGATCCGGACACGGGGACACATACGTTTGCAACTGATTGTTGAGATGTGTCGCAAATAAGTCTATCATTGGCCGTTCCCATTGGTAGCAAATCTGATTGAATACTTGTTTGTTGAGAGTCCACTCCGACGGCAACAAGCGACCCTTTCGTGAAAGGGAGTCTGCTAGCACATTCAGACGACCCGGTATGTGACGGACCGAAAGAAGAACGTGATGTTCCAACGCAAACAGAAGGATTCTTTCCGTTAGATTGAACAACGGAACTGAATGAGTGCCTCCCTGATTCCGTATATACGCCACTACTGTCGTATTGTCGGATAGGATTTGGACATGAGCATCGTGAATAATGTCCATCCAGTGACGTAACGCAAGCCAAATTGACATCATTTCCTTGATGTTTATGTGCTTGCACAGGAATTGCGGATCCCAAAGACCCTGGCATCTCGAATCCGTTGGGATTAATGATGCACCCCAACCTGTTTGACTGGCATCCGTCATAATGGTAAAACTCGGATCCGGCAACTGCAGCGGAACTCCTTGAGTTAACCACTGAATGTTTGCCCAAGTCTGAATCTCTTGTTTCACTTGATCTGACAAGAGAACGTCTACATCGAGCGAATGAATTTTCACACTCCAATTCTGAGTCAGGAAAATTTGAAGAGGCCGTGTGCGTAGCCGTCCCATCGGAATGAGATCCGCGGCGGCTCCGCACAGGCCTATCAGTCTCATAAATTCTCTCGCCGTGACTTTGTCTGTATTCAGACAATAGCGAGCGTAACAACTGACTAATTTCGCTCTGGTTAACGGCAGACGAACGAGATTGTTGTGCGTCTCGAAGCTCATCCCAGATGAGTGAATGACTTGGACGGCACCAGATCCGACTTCTCCTCGTTTACTATGAAACCGAGACGTCGGAGCAATAGAAGAAGATTCTGAACATCGTTCTGAAGCGTTAACTCGTTGCCGTGCCTCTGAAGAATGTCGTCCAGGTAGGCCGACGTTACCGCAGACTAATGAGCTCGGAAGTAGATCATTACCGAGTTCATTACCCGAGTGAAAGCCCAGGGTGCTAGATTCAATCCGAAGCACATGGCCCGGAACTGATACACCACTCCTAGGACTGCGAAGCGTAGATACTTTCGGAATGTCGGATGTACCATGACGTGAAAGTACGCATCTTTGAGATCTATGCTCGTTGCATAATCGTTCACCCGAATACTCGCTCTGACCGATCGAATCGTCTCCATATAAAACTTCGGAGCGACGATCAGCTTGTTTATCCAGCTCAAATCTATGACTGGACGGAACGAGCCGTCTGGTTTCGGAACCAGAAACAGATGGCTGTAGAATCCCAGCGATTCCTGGTTTTCTACGACCTCTACCGCGTTCTTCATTAAAAGAGACTGCACCTCTGATAGCAGAGCGTCTCTTTTCTGAGGGTTTGACGGAAGATGAGTCCACTTTGGACTTCGAGTTAATGGAGGCTTTCGTTTGAAGGATATCTTTAGACCTTCCGAAGTCACTCCTCTCACCCACGGGTCGTCCGTAATCGACGCCCACTCTTGAGAAAAACTCGACAACCTTCCGCCAACCGGAACGCGATAGAGGTTTAAGCCATCACCTCCTGGATCTGCGAGGCCTGCGGTAGGAGAAACCACGTCTTCCACGACCCGCACCTCGCCTCGTCGACCTCGGGGCGTCCGACCGATTGTCCCGGCCTGAAGGACGTCCCGAACGAGAGTCACTATCCTGACGGTCTCTCGAATAAGAGCTAGAGGACGCACCGGAACCTCTATAGGAACCTCTCTTGGGCGGATAAGACCCAGAAGTGCCCGCCTTATTCGTGTCTGCTGTATCCGACCTTTTAGGAGCGGATCTAAACAACAGAGAATCACTAGCTTTCTTTTTAATATTATCATAAATAGCGGAAAGCTTGCCGTCAAAGAGAAGATCTCCTGAGACCGAAGCGACTCTAAGAGAGTTCTTCACCTTAGAATCCACTAATGTGGATGTAGACAGGGCTGCGTCACGTCTAACCAACTCCAGATTTGCCACTGAAAGGGCGGAGTTACACGTGGAATAAGCTACTGCCCTTGAAAGAAGTCTTAAGGAGGATTGTATATCCTGAAACTCTTCCCCTTGAAGACGCAGTGATAACGCCTTAGTAAGGTGATCTGCGTAAGATAAGGCATCTAAATTGGCTCTGTTAGACGCAATAGCTGTTTCCAACACTGCGGTTGGAATAGAAGCTGACGACGGTAATGATAGCTCTAAGTCTTCCGCCTCGTCGTCCATACGCAGAGGAACTCTCGGTATACCCTGACCTGCCGTGTCGAATTTATTCCTTGCATTAATGAAAGGCAGGTTGAGAGTATTTGCGGACAAGAAACCTGCTTTCCCCGTCCTGGAAGCAAGTTTAAAAATAGCGTCGTTCAATAATTCAAATGTTCTTGCAACATTATTGGACTGCGACGGAAACTCGGGAGCGATGTCCCTGAACCGCTCGAAAAAATCAGAGTCCAATGACGCTATAATTCTCCTGTCCGGAAGCGCAGCAGTCTGGCCCGACGGAACAACTTGAGGAAGAAAGTGCCGGATGAAGTCCACGGCAGCTTTGTGTTGTTCCGAAAGGGATAGCTCCAATTCATCCGTATCCCTTTCACCATCCGGTCGGACCTCCCGATGTTCCCGGTCGTCCGCCCCCGATGCTTCGGCGGAGCGTACCGACCCAGCGCCGTCGGATAATTCTCGATCCGACACCGTTTCTGTCGGCTGCTGCGATAAGCTGTGCTATATGCACTAGAATGTCCGACGTCGAGACCTGCGGAGGAGCGGTCTTTCGCTGCTTCGCCGAGGGCAGCTCCGCATCAGATGGCTCCCGCATACTTTTCCTATGCGAACGTCCGGAGTCCATCGGTCTCGAATCCCTGGCTGCCGGATGGTGTGACCTGGTCGCCGAAGAATCCTTCATCGGCGAAGCTGGCAAAATATCGGAGGTCACGCAGCCAAGGTGCGGTCGTGTGCGCCGACGAGAAGAGGAAGCCTTAACAGTCTCTGCGGACTGCTTATACAACGGAGCGTCCCGAGCGACGGACGTATGCTCCGCTAAAGACACATTTTGTACCACAACATCTGGTCCCAGATGTTGTTGTACGAGAGAGGGGCCTCTCTCGCTCGCGGCCCGGCTGGACCTGGACGAGCTAGGAACCGGACTAAAAGGCTTCCTCCGTTCTCGTTCACTATCCGCCGTCACTGGGTGTGCATCTATTATTTTTATAGTGCTCGCATCACCCAAAATTTCCTCTTGGACCGCATCGGACGAACCCGGCTGCCGAACCATTCGGTGAATGGACGCTACACCGGGCGAGCTAGCGGACGACATTTGTCTAATCTCCATGAGCACTTTTGCCGCTAGCTCTGTATTTATTTGTGACGACGGACGCACACTTGAAGAAGATAACATGGAAACATCACCCTGTTCTGGTTCCTCTGAAATAGAAACTGAGAGAGTAGAGTGACCTTGTGGAGAAAGAGCCGGCATCGCTCTTTCTCCAGAAACAACATATCGTGACACACGTTTCCAATGTTTCTCATCCCAATGTTCACATACAGGACAGGGATTAATGCGAGAACACTGACTACAGTTAATGCAATAATCATGAAAGTCAGAGGAAGATTTCTTCCTATTACAATTTGAACAAAGTCCCTTCATTGTGAAAGAACAACAATAAGTCCTAGTTACTCGCAAAAACCCCTGACACAAAGATACATAATAACATGATCCATTAATAAATGAAAAAACAATTGCAAAACAAAATAATTTTGAAAAAATATTTTTTCAGAGAAGCCCAAGTTGCTGAAAAGTAACGTTGAGCCCCGATGGATCCGATGGCAAAGTGTGGTCAAAAATTTTAAAATTATATAAAATAATTAATGAGACACTTTCGGATAATATAAATGTATCTTATAATGAGATAAACTACCACAAAGGCAAACAGCCCCCCTCAAAAAAGGCTGTTGCCAATGAAAACAAACAGTGTAAACACAGTAGAAAACATGACTCCAGGCACTGAAAAAACTGGCCCGGAATCAGTCATCAATTACACTCTATCTGATGCAAAACAGAGACTCCCAGGGGAGAATCTGCAGAACATCAGATGGAAGATGCAGAACACAAACGTTATACACCCATGGGTGAAAACGTAACTATGGGGAAAATAACAGAAAACATTCTGTAACCAAGCAACTCTCCCAGGGAATTTTAGAAATGAAACTTCTCAAAAATATGCCAAAAGCATGGGAGAATTGCAAGGGGGGACTTTAGAAGGTTAGGGGAGAGGAAACACTGAATAAGCAGTGCAACAATTAGCAAGAATGACAACAAGAGGCCCTTGCCTCGAAAATAGGCAACTTAACATAATTTCAACAAAAAATTTTAAGTACAGCCCTGATTATTTTTTGCCACTTCTTTTTTCCTCTCCTCCTTCTATCCTCCTTAGAATCACATTTTCTCCAAGAATTACGTGTCTGGCATCCTTTAAACTGAGATTTACAAGCACAAAGATCAGTGAGATGTTGACTGATGAAGGGCCAAACAGAGAATGATATTTGGCGCCAATTTCGGGACGACTGCGTCACTGCGCATGCGCAGTAGAGTCGTACTATGGAGGTCCTTTAGGACATGATTTCTTTTTGTTTTGGATGCAAATTTTGGGGATTGGGGGGCAAAATTTGTGTTTGGCCCTGGTTTTTGTGGAGTTAGCACCAGCTAAGTCTGGGTCATTGGTAAGTATAAAAAATACAAAATAGAAGGTACACATCTTCACTGTATGTAAAAGAATGTTTGAAGGTTTCATTGAAATCCATTCACTAGTTTAAAAGAGGTTGCGGATAGCAAAGTCAACCCCCAAAATAAGAGGTGCACATCTTCAATGTATGCAAAAGAAGGTCTGAGTGTTTCAATGAAATCCGTTCACTGGTTCAGGGGGAGTTGCAGATAGCAGATGTGTACCCCCCTCCCCCTAAAGCGTAACAGACGGATGGACGGATGGATATACCAAACACTATATACCGCCAACTTTTCATACATATCCAAGTAGCCTTTCGTCGGCAAGCAGTATTTTAGATCAGTGGCACAACTGACACCACCTGGTGAAAAAAATTCTAACTAAACCTATACCATACTTTAGACGTATGGTAAGTTTAAAAATTATAGCTCAAAAAAGGGGTGTGCAGATGCATGGAAGTATGGACGGAGATCATCACTATATACCCGCTTTTTTGAAAATGAAAGAATAAATATGAATGCACCCATAAATATAAAAGGTCTCCAGTAAATTTTCTTTCTTTTCAACCCTACCAAACCTCTGTTATATGCTGGATCATATTCTCTTCATATATACTAGTTTACAAATATAACTATAGCTCATCCTGAATAAAGCCAGGTGAGCTAAAAAGTTTCAAACTCTGCAAAAGTAAAGATGGTGAAAAGAAAAATCAGAATTACTTACAAATGTTTCCATTCTTTCTCCATTTACCCAGATGTCTAATGTATCTTTTTCTGTAAGACAAGAAAAATATCTGCTGTAGATGGAATTAAACAAATGAAGTACATATTTGCAAATTATTTTTATCCCATAATAAGTGCCTAAGTATAAAGCCTAACTATGCATTGTTTGAGTTCACATCGATCGATCAAGTGTAAATCATGAGGCCTTTGGTTCCTAATTTGGGATTTGAACTTTATCATTTGAGGTTATATTTGGGATACTTGATCGCATTTTTATAAACTATGTAACCTAAGTCTACTTTAACCCTTCACCTAACATGAAAAGCAGACGGCACTTGAAAATAAAAATCTTGAATAACCAATTTTTTTCATTTTTTGTCACAAAAACATAAGTTATGACTTGTTCCAAAGAGAGGACATAAGCTAAGTTTTTGAGACAAAAGATGAAAAAAATAATGAAAGTTAAATGGCAATTTTTGTGAATAACGGCGGCCGGTTTTGGCTGTTACTTTGGGTATATGGTTAAACAGTATGATGTAAGAAATAAAATAAATGTATTGTGTGGAAAAATAAAAAATTTATTCTACTGGTATAATCAAGAATTAAACTGCCGAGTAATTTTAGGAATTAAAATTACTCACCAGTTTAATTCTTAATTCTACTTGAAGAATAAATTTTACATTTTTCCACTACTCTATATTTATCCACCCTTGAGACAATAATGACCCTGTTATTGTTCTATGTTCCCACAGTCATTTGGGATAAAGAAGAGAACTCCACAAAGATTCTAGAAAAATCTTTGGGACCAATTTGTTTTTGTTGTTCCAACTCACTGCATACACATTGTCGTGAGAACAAATGGACAGTTGCAGGCTGTGGAACAGAAGTATCTGGTAGTTGAGATGGCTAAATCTGTTACTTCCCTCATCAATGGAGCTTCCAATACTTGTTCACTCAGCAGGAGAGGTATAAACCTCTAAACTAGAAATAAGAACTAAGACGAAAATGGTACAGCGATAATTTAGATTGCTCAGTCAATGTATATACTCGCCCAAAAAAGAAAGTGTGCATTGCAGAAATTGATCAAACGCCAAAAAAATAATTTCGCAGGTGTAAAGAGTGTTAACCTGTTCATGAATAAGTTATATTGAACACAAAAACAGCTTTCCCCGTTAAAATTGCATTAACGTTAAATGACGTGCTGCACGTTTGTGAAAAGGCATGTTTTGCACGTGGAGAGTCTGAAAATTCATGCAGCAGTGTGAATCCTTGGGTATTTAAACTCTAAAGTAAGGCCTTCCTATCATTCACATTCAAACTTGCGCTGCTGTTAAAACGACTCCACATTAGCATGCCAAGATTGACAATGAATCAACGTCTCCTTGCCCTGGGTATGATTAGAGCTGACAGAACACACAGAGAGGTTGCCCAGCATTTGAACTGCCACCGTAACACTGTAGACAGGCTAGTCATCGACATGCACAACATGATGACGTTCGAGACCGACCCCACTCCGGGAGACCCCGAGTTACCACCCCTGCACAAGATCGGTATATCCGTGTCGTCCATCTCCGGAACCGGCAACAAACAGCAACGACAACAGCCATGAACATCCCTAACCTGAGACGGATACATCCTCAAACAGTAATCAACCGCCTGAGAGAATACGGCTTACGTCCTCGAAGACCTGCAATTCGTCTGATTTTGACGTTATGTCCTTGTCGTGCTCGACTGCAGTGGTGTAGAGTAGGGTTAGGGTTAGCCTAACCTAACCCTAACCCAACCCTAAACTAACCCTAACCTAACCTAACCCTAACCTTAACCCTACCTAACCTAACCCTAACCTAACCCACTTCCATGCTACCTTGTTCGCTTCCATGAGGCGTAGATGCACAGCAGTAGTCGATGCAGATGGAGGTCATACCAGATATTGAGTGTGTGACTTTTGTGTTTGACCCTTAGTGTCTTTGACTCACCTTGGCACCAAGAGTATTCGTCGTAGCGTAATGAAATTTCTTGTGTTGATCACAAATTGATTCATCTGTGATTGAATAAAATTTCCATGAATGAAAGTTAAAAGATTTATAGTAATTTATATATTCTTTATACTTACCAATGACCCAGACATAGCTGGTGCTAATTCTCAAAAATCTAGGGCCAAACACAAATTTTGCCCCCCAATCCCCAAAATTTGCATCTAAAACCGAAAAAAATCATGTCCTAAATGGTCCTCCATACTTTCCCTCCACTGCGCATGCGCAGTGTCAAGGAGGTCTCGAAATTGGCGCCAAATATCATTCTTACAAGCAGTGCCTGGTCAGCGCTATGTACTCAGCGGGGAGGTATGAGTTCCCAACTCCTGGGAGGGCCATCCCCGTCTGCGTCATTGGTAAGTATAAAAAATATATAAATTACTATAAATTTTTTAACATTTTTATACTGCACCAATGACCCAGACATAGCTGAATAGTAAAAAGGCTGGAGGGCCTAGGACATAGAGGAAAATCCAATAAGCTCAACTATATATAAAAGAGTCATCCCCTCGAGGAGAAAAGGAGTATTAGGCTTTACATGTATCTTTCTTATTTATGATAAATTAGAAAGACACAACACCCTCCATAATTGAGCATAATAACATTCATGTTCTCTATTAACATCCAGTATAACCATTTATACTAATTATTTTTAAAGTAAGCCAATAAATAAAGTCAGTCCAGAGAATTGAGACTCTTTATACTCTTTAAAAGTGTCCGAGGATTGTATATTAACGCCCGTTTGACACGTGACATATACAAATGCTTCACACCGAGCTACACTTTAAAAAAATGACATGAATGAATTTTAAACATTAATTTTACACTTTAAACCCATCCCGGAAACGACTCAGAATTACTGACTCCGGAGGAGGTATCCCCTTGCTTTTCACTATAAAGCAGGTGACCTAAGGGAACACCCCCCCCCCCCCCCCTTCCCCTTGCCCTGGGTCAAATAGCCCAGAGCAAAGAGGGCAGCAGGACGGAGTCACTGCCGGAACAGAAAGCCTGCATAACTATAGTTGCAACTGTTTAGTGGACGACATTCTGAGCAACAGATAACGGACCTAAACGATGCAGTTCTCCAGAAATGGACTCAATATTTCTGATATAAAAATTCGTGAATGTGGATGGCTGAGACCAATATGCAGCCTTCATTAAATCTGTAATAGCAACACTATTTGCGTAAGCCCAAGATGTAGAAAGAGCTCTTACTTCATGAGCCGAAATCTTGAGCACAGACTGCTGAGTTGAAGATAGATTATCATAAGCAGTACGGATAGTTAATTGAATCCATCTAGCAATAGAATGGACCATAATGTCCTTTCTATTAGGCATCAGAGACAGAAAGAAGCATTTTCGTCCCTTTCTGATAAACTGAGATCTTCGTTTATAAATACGTAAAGCTCTAACCGGACAGAGTAAAGGTCTATGCCTGTCTGAAGACGGAAGGGCCTTAATAACAATAGGTTCCGGATATTTATTAGGAGCCTGATTCTTAGCCAAAAATCCAACATTAGTAGTAAAAGTAATAGTGTTCCCGACACTACGATAGTGAGAATCGTCCACAGATAGTGCATGAAGCTCACTGACTCTTCTAGCAGAAGAGAAAGCTAAGAGAAATGCTGTCTTATAAGACAAGAATTTGAAGTCCACTGTCTCAAGAGGCTCAAATGGCTTTTCTTTTAGTTTAAGAAGAACCCAAGCTAAATTCCATTTAGGAATTAATCTAAGGGTCCTAGGTCTATTTATCGAGAAGTTTCTAACTAATTTAGATAAAGAGACATTAGATCCAATTTGTAAACTATCATGGTGTGCATAGGTATCAGATAACATAGACCTATAACCTTTAATAGTAACAGGCTGCAGTTTGATCTCATCAAACAAGAATACTAGAAAGTTTGCAATGTCTAGAATGGAGGGATCAAAAATATCAACAGAATGATCCCTACACCAACGACAAAAGACCTTCCACTTAGCCGCATAGTTTAGCGAAGAGGAGGTCCTCCTACAGCTAGAAATTGCATCCACTGCTTGTCCTGTAAAATGCTTGCCGTGCAAGAAGGACCGCACAACAGAAATACGTGAAGGTTGAGACCTTGCGGGTTGTGATGGAGTTGACGCGATTTCCCCTGCGAAAGAAGATCCTCTCGTGGAGGAAGCTTCCGCGGTAAGTCCCACAGCAGACACCTGAGTAGATTTATCCACGGTCTCTGTGGAGACAGAGATGCTACCAACAGAATTTTGCATTGAGATTGTTTTATCTTTAGCAGTATCTGCTGAATCAACGGCACTGGAGGATACGCATATCCTATCATTCCGTCCCACGAGATCGATAGAGCGTCTACTGCATATGCTCGGGGATCCGGACATGGAGACACATACGTCTGCAACTGATTGTTGAGTTGTGTCGCAAATAAGTCTATCATTGGCCGCTCCCATTGGTAGCAAATCTGATTGAATACCTGTTTGTTGAGAGTCCATTCTGATGGCAACAAGCAACCCTTCCGTGAAAGGGAGTCCGCTAATACATTCAGACGACCCGGAATATGACGGACCGAAAGCAGAACTTGGTGTTCTAGAACAAACAGAAGGATTCTTTCCGTTAAATTGAATAACGGAATGGAATGAGTGCCTCCCTGGTTCCGAATATACGCTACTACTGTCGTATTGTCGAACAGGATTTGGACATGTGCTTTCTGAATAATGTTCATCCAATGACGTAGTGCAAGCCAAATTGACATCATTTCCTTTATGTTTATGTGCTTGCCTAGAAACTGCGGATCCCAAAGACCCTGGCACTTCGAATCCGTTGGGATCAACGTTGCACCCCAACCTGTTTGACTGGCATCCGTCATAATCGTAAAACTCGGATCCGGCAACTGCAGTGAGACTCCTTGAGTTAACCACTGAATGTTTGCCCAAGTCTGAATCTCTTGTTTCACTTGATTTGACAAGAGAACGTCTATATGGAGCGAATGAATCTTTACACTCCAATTCTGAGTCAAGAAAATTTGGAGAGGACGAGTGCGTAACCGCCCCATTGGAATGAGATTCGCAGCGGATCCGCACAGACCTATCAGTCTCATGAACTCTCTCGCTGTGACTTTGTCTGAGTGAAGACAATAGCGAGCGTAACAACTGATTAATTTCGCTCTGGTTAACGGCAGACGAACGAGATTGTTGTGCGTCTCGAAGCTCATCCCCAGATGAGTGAATGACTTCGACGGCACCAGATCCGACGTCTCCTCGTTTATTATAAAACCGAGACGTCGGTGTAATAGAAGCAGATTCTGCACATCGTTCTGAAGCATTAACTCGTTGCCGTACCTCCAAAGAATGTCGTCCAGGTAGGCTGACGTTACCGCAGACGAATGAGCTCGGAAATGTATCATTACCGAGTTCATTATTCGAGTGAAAGCCCAGGGCGCTAGGTTCAAACCGAAGCACATCGCTTGGAACTGATATGCAACTCCTAGGACTGCGAAGCGTAGATACTTTCTGAATGTCGGATGTACCATGACGTGAAAGTATGCATCTTTGAGATCTATGCTTGTAGCATAGTCGTTCACCCGAATACTCGCTCTGACTGATCGAATTGTCTCCATATAGAACTTCGGAGCGACGATCGGCTTCTTTATCCAGCTCAGATCTATGACTGGACGGAACGAGCCGTCTGGTTTCGGAACCAGAAACAGATGGCTGTAGAAACCTGGTGATTCCTGGTCTTCTACAACCTCTACCGCGTTCTTCGTCAGAAGAGACTGTACTTCTGATAAAAGAGCATCTCTTTTCTGCAGATTTGACAGAAGCTGAGTCCATTTTGGACTTCGAGTTAGGGGAGGCTTTCGTTTGAAGGATATTCTTAGTCCTTCCGAAATTACCCCTCGGACCCAGGGGTCGTCTGTAATTGACGCCCACTCGTTTATAAAACTTGATAATCTTCCGCCTACCGGAACACGATAGAGGTTCAAACCATCACCTCCTGGACCTGCGAGGCTTGCGGAAGGAGAAACTATGTCCTCCATGACCCGCACCTCGCCCCGTCGACCTAGGGACGTCTGACCGGTTATCTCAGCCAGAATAACGTCCCGCACGTGAGTCGCTGCCTTGACGGTCTCTAGAATAAGACCTAGAGGACGTATAAAGACCTCAGAAGTGCCTGTCTTACTCTTTTCTGCTGTATCCGACCTTTTGGAAGCGGATTTGAATAGCAGAGAATCCGAAGCTTTCTTAGTTATCTTATCATAGATTGCTGAAAGCTTGCCATCGGAGAGAAGCTCTCTGGAGACCGAAGCGACTCTGAGAGAGTTTTTCACCTTACTATCCATGCGCGTGGATGTAGCTAGGGCTGCGTCACATCTAACCAACTACAGGTTTGCCACTGAAAGGGCAGAGTTATACGTGGAATAAGCTACTGCCCTTGAAAGAAGTCTTAATGAGGATTGTATATCCTGGAATTCTTTCCCTTGAAGACGTAATGATAACGCCTTAGTAAGATGGTCTGCGTATGATAAAGCATCTAAGTTAACTCTGTTAGACATTATTGTCGTTTCCAACGTCGTGGTAGGAATTGACATAGACGACAGTATAGACAATTCTAGGTCTTCAGCCTGGTCGTCTAGACGCAGAGGAACTCTTGGTATGCCCTGTCCTGCCATTTCGAATTTATTCCTTGAATTGATGAAAGGCAGATTTAGAGCATTTGCGGACAAGAAACCAGACTTGCCTGTTTTGGTAGCAAGCTTATATATAGCGTCGTTCAATAATTCGAATGTTCTTGTGACATTATTGGACTGTGTCGGAAACTCAGGGACGATGTCCCTGAACCTATCAAAAAATTCTGTGTCCAATGACTCTATCAATCTCTTATCCGGCATCGCAGCATTCTGGTCCGACGGAACAACCTCTGGAAGATAATGCCGGATGAAATCTACGGCAGCTTTATGTTGTTCGGAAAGGAAAAGCTCCAAATCCTCCGAATCCCTTTCGCCATCCTGTCGGACCCTATGAAGTTCTCGGTCGGCCGTACCTGATGCTTCAGCAAAGCGTACCGACCCAGCGTGGTCGGATAATTCCTGATCCGACAGAGATTCTGTCGTTTGCTGGGATGCTGCGATGAGTTGTGCTATTTGGGATAGCACGTCCGTCACTGAGGCCTGTGGGGTAGCGGTCTTACGTTGCTTTGCCGCTGGAAGCTCTGTGTACGTTGACTCCTGCATACTTCTCTTATGCGAACGTCCGGAGTCTACAGGCCTCGTGTCCCTGGCTACCGGATGGCATGACCTGGTCGCCGTGGAATCCCTGATCGGCGAAGCTGGCTGGATATCCGTGGTCACGTAGCCAAGGTGCGGTCATGTGTGCTGCCGTGAGGATGAGGAAGCCTTATCGACAGTCTCTCCGGACTGTCTATATAACGGAGCGTCCCGAGCGGCGGATGTATGCTCCGAATGCGAAACGTTTTGTACCACAACATCTGGTCCCAGATGTTGTTGTACGAGAGAGGGACCTCTCTCACTCGCAGCCTGGATGGACTTGGACGAGCTAGGAACTAATAGGCTTCCTCCGTTCTCTCCTCTGATCCGTCGACACTGGGTGTGCACTTTGTCTTATTATAGTGCTTGCATCACCCAAATCTCCTTCCTGGACCGCAACGGACGAACCCGGCTGCCGAGCCATTTGATGAATGGTCGCTACACCGGGCGAGCTAGCGGACGCCAATGCCGTCGATCCTACTAGGGACCTCTTAGGCAATTGACGTATTTCCATGAGCACTTTTGCCGCTAGCTCTTCATTTAACTGTGACGACGGAGGCACACTTTTGGAAGACATCACGGAAACATCACCCTGTTCTTGTTCCTCTGAAATAGAGATTGATAAACTAGAGTGACTCTGCGGAGAAAGGACCGGCATGGCATTTTCCCCGCTAACAACATACCGTGACACACATTTCCAATGTTTTGTCATCCCAATTGACACATACTGAACAGGAGTTAGTGCGAGTACACTGACTACAATTAATACAATGATTATGAAAGTCAGAGGAAGATTTCCTCTTATTACAATTTGAACAATATCCTTTCATTGTGAAAAGAATACAAAAAGTCCTAGTACTCGCACCAACCCCTGAAAACAAAGATACATAATAACATGATCCATTAACATAGAAAAAATAATTGAAATCAAAAAAAATTTTTTGAAAAAATATTTTTTCAGAAAAGCCAAAGTTTCTGAAAAGTAACGTTGAGCCCCAATGGATCCCAAAAAGCCTAAGTGTGGACAAAATTTTTCTAAATATTTTAAAAAATTAATACAACACTTACGTATAGTAATAATGTATCTTGTTATGATTAAGCTAATACAAAGACAAGAAATCCCCCTCCACAGAGACCGTTGTCAATGTAAACAAGAAGTGTATAAACACCAGAAACATGACTTCAGGCTCTGAAAAACATGGCCCGAAATCAGTTACCAATAATAACACTATCTGATGCAAAACAGAGGCTTCCAGGGAAGAAACTGCAGAACATCAGATGGTAGATGCAGAACACAACGCCTAAACACCCATGGGTGAGGACGTAAACATGGGGAAAAGAACAGAATTCATTCTGTTACCCAGCTAAAACTCCGAAGAAATTTTAGTAATAATATTACAGAAAATATATGCCAAAAGCATGGGAGAATAGCAAGGGGGGACTTAAACGAAAAGGAGAGAGGAAACACTGAATAAGCAGTGTAACTTTATAGCAAGAATTACAACAACAGGCCCATGCCTTGAAATTAGGCAACATAACATAATTTCATAAAAAAAATTTTAAGTTACAGCCCTGATTATTTCCTGCCACTCATTTTTCCTCTCCTCCTTCTAATTCCTCTTTAGATCCACCATTTCTCTAATAATTACGTGTCTGGCATCATTTAAACTGAGATTTACAAGCACAAATATCAGTCAGATGTGAACTGATGAAGGGCCAAACAAAGAATGTAATTGGCGCCAATTTCGAGACCTCCTTGACACTGCGCATGCGCAGTGGAGGGAAAGTATGGAGGACCATTTAGGACATGATTTTTTGGGTTTTAGATGCAAATTTTGGGGATTGGGGGGCAAAATTTGTGTTTGGCCCTAGATTGTTTGTTTGTTTGTTGGTGGTTAACGTCACATATTTATGCACCATGGCTAATCGTGACACAACATGGAGATGAAGTCAAGTTTAGTCAATCGTTGATCAACATGTTGCCCATTTTAGAGGACTTTCACCCCAAGCATTGGTGACTGGGTCCTATTTTACTAGTAAAGCGGAACTGGTTTACCACAGTAAACAAGTGCTGCTTACTTCCCGGGGTTCCCACGGGGAATTTGGCCCTAGATTTTTGAGAATTAGCACCAGCTATGTCTGGGTCATCAGTACAGTATAAAAATATGATATAATTTTTTAGTGTTATTTTTTAGCATGCACACTTTCTTTTTTGGGAGAGTATATAACTAAATACTGAAAGATTGATTCATGTTTCTGTGCATTCCGCATTTTGCATTAGCATGACCTGTCACATACAGGCCTTTACACTACCCCAAATTGGAGGCCATAAAACCTGTGCAGAACATAGAAAATGTGCTAAAATACCTCTTTTGATTTGCTTCATTTACAAGCATTTAAAATCATTTTGCTGGTAAAGTGTTTTTCGGGGACACAGTGGCTCAGTAGGGAGAGGTGCAGGATGCAAGTCGAGAGGTCCTCAGTTCAAATCCCACCTGTGGCATCCGCATTGTGTCCTAGGGCAAGACACTTCACTACCATTGCCCACGTGTACTAAGGCGTACTGCACTTCGCTGGTGCACTTGTGTTCAACCAATGCTAACCCTGCTTGTGTGGAGTTAGTATGATGGGGAGCCGCATAGTTCCTTGCCATTAATCAGTGGTTCTCTCCAGGTAATCCGGCTTCCTCCACCAGTAAAACTGTCTGACACGAGGTGACCCTGACTGTCAAAAGTGTCATTAAACCCCAATGAATAAATAAAATGTTTTTCTCTCTTTTTATGTCATGTTAGGCAAAAAAAATTTAATGATTTGGTTCGGGTTACAAAGCCCCCAAAAATAGGGTAGGTATGTAGATATTTTTAATTTCTGCTTAGATATTCTGTTGAGCCTGAAAATCAAAATTACACCCAAGATGGCAGTCTTTCAGCAGATGCTTTATTCGCAACTGCAGTGGACATTTCAGATGTAATTCCACAACTTCAAAATGAAACGGACTCGGATGTGTCTTCATAATATTACCTTCAGCTATCATCAGATTATGAAGTGAAGTGTGTGTTTGCATTGAAGTATTCAACTTAGCAGACCTCAGCACTTAAAATAAATTGACATAAATGTTAATGGGCTTGTTAAGTATCATTGCATTTATCTTGGCAAAGAAATCACAAATGACTTGCTTTTGTTTATTCCCTTGGCATTGCTCCAAGAAAATTTGCAGGTTTTAAATGGCAGGAATGCCATTGTTTGAATGTCCTATGTGACCAACTACACATGCTAAGTGGAATATATGCAGTACATGTGATTGTGTTTTTTCACCTCAACTTGTTTCTAATTCAAGGTAAACAAGAGCTGAACTGTCGTCCGGTGCATACCCCCATGTGGTGTACCGCCTAGTGTGGGCATACCTATGACCAACGAATATTATAAAAAATAATGTAAGTTAAGAATATTCTCGGACGAACTCACACATGGACAGCCACACGGATGGATGGAGGGACACACAGATGGACGCATGTAATCCAGTATACCCCACATTTTCTTCGAAAGTGGGGGTATAACAATTTCTAAGTCAAAAGGTATGGTAAATTGTTTGGTGTTTGGAAGTTTTATGCAATGAGGCAGAAGCCTTTGTCATAGGCAAACTGCATGCCATATTTCACTGAAATCTGATAACCCATACCTGAGATACAGACTGAACAGACAAATAATGTCTCTTTCCTACAATTTCTAAGTCAAAAAAGGGGGATAACTCTAAAAAAGAGAGTATGAAAAATATCGTTGAATTCTTTTTTTAAAGCCTATACCATAAGCAATGTTCACAGCAAATTTCATTGCAATAGAACATTCGATACCCGAGATACAGGCTGAACAGACAAAATTTGGCTCGGATGGACACAATTTCTAAGTGAACAAGTAATAAAAAAAAAAACAATAACCAGTAAGACAAACAAATATTAAAGAAAATAATAATTTACTTAAAAGTAATGAAAGTTATGAATATTCTCGGACAAACTCACACACGGACACACAGACAGACAGATGGATACATGTAATCCAGTATACCATTTTCTTCGAAAGTGGGTGTATAACAATTTTCTATTGCTTTCATAATAATGGTGACTATTAAGACAAACCACTTGAACAGTTGAGAAAGAAAAGTAATAAAAATGAAAGCGTCAATGACACTGCGGCTCAACTTGTGTAAGACATGTACATGTATGGTCTGTGTCCCAGCCATGACACACATCTAGGTAATGACCTGATAACAAAGGTACATGTAAAGTATTGTAAAGGTATGTATATAAATACTGACCGTAGCCTGTAACAAATGTATAGGTAAGGTATTGTAAAGCTGGGTGACAGTTAGATGCTAAACTAGAAAAGAAATCTCCATGGGGTTAATGGAACAATTGGGATCCTTGTATGGTGCACCATAAGCCAAATGTCAGCAAATGTTTTGGCCTGTTCAATTCAGACCCTTCTAAGGTTGATTCATGCTAATTAATAAATATTTGTCAAGTCCTTCTGAAAATATAGGTATTTGAATTTTTTATCTTTAGCTCATTGGATTTCCACAGGTGAAGAAGTTTTACTTTTCTCACTGGAAATAGAAAATCGGGTTGTGCTAATAATGTTTATCCTCCCCAATCAACACCAAATATTAACACATGAACTTGGCTTCAACACATTTGAATATACACATCCCAGGGATACTGAATTCATGAACATTATTTTGTCTGGTGTTTTTGGAAAAGATTTTTAATTATCTCCATTTTTAAGTTTCGAGTGAGTCTGACTGAACCTAAGAATATTTGTGATAACAAAAACATCCAATAAATTTATAGCAAACAATACTGACACAAATGAGTGTCAATCACACTGTAGCTCAGTTTGGTTAAGACATGTACATGTATAGTATGTGACACAGAAATGACACACATCTAGGTAATGACCTGATAACAAAGTTACATGTAAAGTATTATAAAGGTCTGTACATAAATACTGACCATAGCCTGTAACAAATGAATACGTAAAGTATTGTAAAAGTTGGTGACAGTTAGATGCTAAACTAGAAAAGACATCTTCATGGGGTTAATGTTACAATAGGGATCCTTGCATGGTGCACCATAAGCCAAATGTTAGCAACTGTTTTGGTCTGTTTGTTTTAAACCCTTCTAAGGTTGATTCATACTAATTAATAAATATTTGTCCAACCCTTCTTAAAATATAGGTATTTGAATTCTTTATCTTTAGCTCATAGGGTTCCCATGGGTGAGGATATTTTATTTTTCTCAATGTAAAGTATTGTAAAGGTATGTATATAAATACTGACCGTAGCCTGTAACAAATGTATAGGTAAGGTATTGTAAAGCTGGGTGACAGTTAGATGCTAAACTAGAAAAGAAATCTCCATGGGGTTAATGGAACAATTGGGATCCTTGTATGGTGCACCATAAGCCAAATGTCAGCAAATGTTTTGGCCTGTTCAATTCAGACCCTTCTAAGGTTGATTCATGCTAATTAATAAATATTTGTCAAGTCCTTCTGAAAATATAGGTATTTGAATTTTTTATCTTTAGCTCATTGGATTTCCACAGGTGAAGAAGTTTTACTTTTCTCACTGGAAATAGAAAATCGGGTTATGCTAATAATGTTTACCCTCCCCAAAAAACATCAACATTAACACAGGAACTTGGTTTCAACACATCTGAGTATACACATCCTAGGGATGCTGAATTCAAGAAACATCATTTTGTCTGGAGTTTTTTTAAAAGATTTTTAATTATCTCCCTTGTTGAGTCCCCGGGTGGATCTGACTGAACCCAAAAATATTTGTTCTCATAGCAAAGTGATAACAAAGGTACCCAATAAATTTATAGCAAACATTACTGACATAAAAAAAATAATCTTCTTTACAGGTTCTGTACAAAAAATGTAATACATAGAATTCCCGTAAATATGACTGCCAACAGGCATTTTGAATTTTTGGTCGAGCCCCAAAGCACCCGTTTCTATCCTATGATGATAACAAACGTAGACCTAGAAGTTCTGTACAAAAAACTGATTGCACCTAATTTCAGTATAAAATGGAAGTCAGCAGCCATCTTGAATTTCAGACCTCACCCAAAAACACTCGTTTTCATCCCAAGATGATAACAAAGGTACCCAAGAAGTTTCGTGAAGATCGGTTCTTAAATACAGACTCTGTCCCGAGCTGTATTGACATGTGCACTTACTGGGTATAAGTAGCACCAAATAAATCAAAGTTCATCTAATTTGCATAATTTTTTGCACCAGAAAAATTATATGTGATGTATTCCATGTTTCTAAACATTCCTACAAAAATTTATTCAAATCAGAACTTTCATACAGAAGTTCAGCACAAAAAACTGATTGCACTAATTTTGGTACAAAATGGCTGCTGGCAGCCATCTTGAATTACTGACCACAATCAAAAACACTCGTTCTCGTTCCAAGGTGATAACAAAGGATCGGTTCATAAATACAGCCCCTAGCCCAAGCTGTATTGACATGTGTACTTACTGTGCATAAGTAGCACTGAATAAATCAAAGTCCATCTATTTTGCATAATTTCTGCATCAGAAAAAAACCTGTATTATATGTGATGTATTTGATGTTACTAAACATTTATTCAAATCAGAACTTTCATTCAGAAGTTCTGTACAAAATTTGATTGCACTAATTTCGGTACAAAATGGCCGCTGGTAGCCATCTTGAATTTCGGATTGCACCCAAAACCACTTGTTCTCGTCCCACGGTGTTAACAAAGGTACCCAAGAAGTTTCGTAAACATCGGTTCATAAATACAGCCTCTAGCCCAAGCCGTTTTGAATTGCTGACGTATGGACAGATGTCTGGATGGACAGACAGATGACGGGCCATGGCATAACCTCAAATTTGACTACGTCAAAGTTGAGCTAAAAATCTTCTTTACAGGTTCTGTACAAAAAATGTAATACACAATTTCTGTAAATATGACTGCCAACAGGCATTTCGAATTTTTGGCCCGAGCCCAAAAGCACTTGTTACCATCCCATGATGATAACAAACATAGTCCTAGAAGTTCTGTACGAAAAACTGATTGTACCTAATTTTGGTACAAAATAGCCGTCGGCAGCCATCCTGACTTTCGGACCGCACCAAAAACACCTATTCTCATCCCAAGATGATAGCAAAGGTACACAAGATGTTTTGTGAAGATTGGTTCATAAATACAGCCCCTAGCCCGAGCCGTATTGACATGTGTACTTATTGCATATAAGTAGCACTGAATAAATCATCAAAGTTCAGAAAGTTTGCATAATTTCTGCACAAGACAAAAACCCATACTGTATGTGATGAATTCCATGTTTCTCAATATTCATACAAATATTTATTCAAATCAGCAGAACTTTCATACAGAAGTTATGTACAAAAAACTGATTGCACTAATTTTGGTACATCTTGCATTTTGGACTGCACCCTGAAACACTCGCTCTCATCCCACGGTGATAACAAAGGTACCCAAGAAGTTTTGTAAAGATCAGTTCATAAATACGGCCTCAAGCACCGATCTGTATAGAAGTTCTGTACAAAAAAACTGATTGTACCTAATTTCCGTACAAAATGGCCACTGGCAGCCATCTTGAATTTCGGACCACACCCAAAAACACTTGTTCTCTCCCCAAGGTGATAAGAAAGGTACCCAAGAAGTTCTGTGAAGATCATAAAGACAGCCCCTAGCCTGGGCTGTATTGACATATGCACCCACTGCATATAAGTAGCACTGAATAAATCCAAGTTCATCTAATTTGCATAATTTCTGCATGAGAGAAAAACCTATATTATATGTGATGTATTCAATGTTACTAAACATTCATACAAATTTTTTTTCAAATCAGAACTTTCATACAGAAGTTGTGTACAAAAAACTAATTGCTCTAATGTTGGTAATTTTGGAACAAAATGGCTGCTGGTGACCACCTTGAATTTTGGACTGCACCCAAAAACACTCATTCTCTTCCCACAGTGATAACAAAGGTACCCAGGAAGTTTCATAAAGATTGGTTCATAAATACAGCCTCTTGCACAAACCGTATTGAACTGCTGATGGATGGATAGATGGACGATGGACAGACAGACGACAGGCCATGGCATAACCTCAAATTTGACTAAGTCAAAGTTGAGCTAAAAATGTTCCATGGTCAGTGAGGGCAGACAGGGTGGTAAAAAGGGAAAATACCCATATTTAAACCAATAATAATCCACAACAGTGAAGTAAATTCACTTCTTGTAAACAGTGATAAGCAAGTAAAACCGTTGTTTTGGTATACCAATTATGGTTTAATTTACTGGCATTGGTGACAGTATTGAAAATTGTACAGATTACAATCAGTAGACCAAACAAGAGGCCCCATGGGGCCTCAATCACTCACCTGACAAAGTGGTTCAAAGAAATATTTTGGATCACATTCAGTTAGTCATGGTTCATCAACAGTACAGAGGAATGAAGTCATGAAATTATTCATAACTCTAGTGTCCATGTCAGAAGATTATTATCCTGGGTCTTCCCGACTGCTTCCAATTCTATCAGATGTAGACTAGCCCTGCCAAATTTCCAAGGGTTGTTATGTCACTGTCCCCGATCAAATAGAGCACAAATATTAACCTAGAGACCCAATTTGAACAAACTTTAATCTGACTCCCCCACCCCCACCCACCTAGATATATTGTGTTGCAGATATTAAAAGATTCCAACTGATGGTTCTAGAAAATATTATTTTTTAAACAAATTCCTTCATATGGCATTTTTTTCCTCTGCTTAACTGACCTCCGGGGGTGGGGAGTGGGGTTGGTAGTCATAGAGGTATTATTTTTGGGGGGTTGCATAAAATCACTCTTAAATCTTTCAAAATATATTTTGCAGCCAAACATTTTATTACATCTAACTGCCCTGTCCCCTTTCCCCCTCACCCCGCCAAGGAAGGAAGGGGAGGACATAGGGTAAAAACATTTTTGCATAAAACCACTCTAATTCATCTAGGAACTTGATTTCGAAAAGAATCAAAAAGAAATATTCCAAATTTTGGTCCAAAATTTCCAAGTTGGAACCAGACCCAAAACTTTCAGGCTATAAAAAAAATTAAGTTTTGTCTCAAAATTGAACAAAATGCATAAAAAGTTAAAAAATTTATAGTAATCTATATATTTTTTAAACTTACCAATAACCCTGACTTAGCTGGTGCTAACTCCTAAAATTCTAGGGCCAAACACAAAATTTGCACCTCCCCCCCCAACCCCAAAATTTGCATCAGAATCCAAAAATCAATGTCCTATGTGGTCCTCCATACTTTTATCCACTGCGCATGCGTGGCAAGGAAGTACCGAAATTGGTGCCAAATCCTCAATCTTACAACCAGTGCCTGGTAAGTGATATGTATATCAGCGGAGAGGTATGAGTTCCCAACTAATGGGAGGGCCATCCCCGTCTGGGTCATTGGTAAGTATAAAAAATATATAAATTACTATAAATTTTTTAACATTTTTATACTGTATCAATGACCCAGACTTAGCTGAATAGAAAAAAGGCTGGAGGGCCTAGGACATAAAGGAAAATCCAATAGACTCAATTACATGTAAACAGAATTACCCCCTCCAGGAGAAAAGGAGAAACAGGCTTTACATGTATCTTTCTTGTTTATACCAAAGAAGAAA
This sequence comes from Pictodentalium vernedei, assembly GCA_031216915.1. Classification (NCBI taxonomy): domain Eukaryota; kingdom Metazoa; phylum Mollusca; class Scaphopoda; order Dentaliida; family Dentaliidae; genus Pictodentalium; species Pictodentalium vernedei. Next base: position 124,568,056 of record CM062289.1, on the reverse strand, counting down.
GACACAATACCATTCCATAATTCCAGCACAATAACATCAATAATCTCAATTAAAATCCAGTATAACCCATTATACTAATTTTTAAAGGAAAGCCAATAAATAAAGAAAGTCCAGAGATTGAGACTTTTTATACTCATTTAAAAGTTTCCGAGGATTGTATATTAGCGCTCGTATGACACGTGACATATACAAATGCTTCACACCGAGCTACACTTTAAAAATATTACATGAGATAAACATTAGCTTTACACTTTAAAACCATCCCGGCACTGACTCAGAATTACTGACTCCAGAGAAGGTATTCCCTTGCTTTTCACTATAAAGCAGGTGATATAAGGGAACACCATCCTCCCCCCCACCCTTTTCCTTGCTCTGGGTCAAATACCCTAGAGCGAAGAGGACAGCGGGACAGAAACACTGCCGGAACAAAGCCTACATAACTATAGTTGCAACTGTTTAGTGGACGACATTCTGAGTAACAGATAACGGACCTAAACAATACAGGTCGTCAGAAATGGACTCAATATTTCTAAGATAAAAATTTGATAATAGCATCACTATTAGCATTAGCCCAAGATGTAGACAGCGCTCTTACTTCATGCGCCAAAATCTTAAGCAGAGACTGCTGAGACGAAGATAATTTTTCATAAGCAGTATGGATAGTTAATTGAATCCACCTTGCAATAGAATGGACCGTAAAGTCCTTTCTATTAGGCAACAGAGACAGAAAGAAACACTTACGTCTTTTTCTGGTAAACTCAGATCTATGTTTGTAAATATGCCTAGCTTTTACTGGACAGAGCAAAGGCCTATGACCATCTGAAGACGGAAGAGCCTTAATTACAAAAGGTTCAGGATACTAATTAGAAGCCTGATTCTTAGCCAAAAATCCAACATTAGTAGTCAAGGTAATAGTATTACCAACACAACGACAGTGAGAATCATCAACAGATAGTGCATGAAGCTCACTAACTCTTCTAGCAGAAGAGAAGACTAAGAAAAAAGCTGTCTTATAAGAAAAGTATCTGAAATCCACTGTAACAAGAGGCTCAAATGGCACTTCTTTTAGCTTCAGAAAAACCCAAGCTAAATTCCACTTAGGAATTAACCTTAGGGTTCTAGATCTATTTATCGAAAAGTTTTTCACCAACTTAGATAAAGAGACATTAGATCCAATTTGTAAGCTATCATGATGAGCATAGGTATCCGATAGCATAGACCTATAACCCTTAATAGTTATAGACTGCAGTTTGATCTCGTCAAACAAGCAGACCAGAAATTAGCAATGTCTGGAATGGAGGAATCATAAATATCAATAGAATGAACCCTACACCTCCGAGAGAAAACCTTCCACTTAGCAGCATAATTTAGTGAAGAGGAGATCCTCTTACAGTTAGAAATTGCTTGCCGTGCAAGAAGGACCGCACAACAGAAATACGTGAAGGTTAAGACCTTGCGGGTTGTGATGCAGTGTGCACGATATCCCCTGTGAAAGAAGATCCTCCAGTGGATGAAGCTTCCGCAGAATGTCCCACAACAGACACCTGAGTAGATTTATCCCTGATCTCTGGGGTGACAAAAATGCTACCAACAGAATCTTGCAGTGAGATTGCTAGATTTTTAGCAATATCAGTTGAATCAACAGAGCTGGAGAATACGCGTATCCTATCATTCCGTCCCAAGAGATTGAGAGAGTGTCTACTGTAAACACTTAAGGATCTGAGCATGGCGACACATACATCTGCAACTGATTGTTGAGATGTGTCGCAAATAAGTTTATCATAGGACAATGCCATTGGTAGCAAATCTGATTGAATACTCGTTTGTTGAGAGTCCATTCTGACGGCAACATGTGACCTTTCCGAGAAAGGGAGTCTGCTAGAACATTCAGACGACCCAGAAAATGCTCTATAACAAACAGAAGGATTCTTTTCATTACGTTGAACAACGGAATGGAATGAGTGCCTCCCTGGTTCCGAATATATGCTACTATTGTCAAACTGTTGGACAGAATTTGAACATGCGAATTCTGAATAATGTTCATCAAACGATGTAGCGCATCAAAATTGACATCATCTCTTTGATGTTTATGTGCTTGTTTAGGAACTGTGGATCCCAAAGACCCTGGCACCTCGAATCCATTGGGCTCAAAGTTACGCTCCAACCTGTTTGACTCGCATCCGTCATTAACGTGAAAATCAGATCTGGCAGTTGCAGTGGTACTCCCTGAGTTAACCACTGAATATCTGCCCAAGTCTCTTGTTTCACTTGACTGGACAAGACGATGTTTGTTTCGAGCGAATGAATCTTCCACTCCAATTCTGAGTAAAAAATATCTGGAGTGGCTGAGTGCGTAGTCGCCCCATCAGAATGAGATCCACAGTGGATCCGCACAAACCTATCAGTCACATGAATTCTCTTGCTGTTACTACACCTGAGTGAAGACAAAAGCGAGCGTAACGACTGACTAATTTCGGTCAGGTTAACGGCAGACAAACGAGATTGTTGTGAGTCTCGAAGCTCATTCCCCGGTGGGTGAATGACTTGGACGGCACTAAATCCGACTTCTTTTCGTTTACTATTAAACCAAGAAGTCGGAGCAGATGAAGCAGACTCTGAACATCGTTCTGAAGCGTTAACTCATTGCCGTACCTCTGATGAAAGTTGTCCAGGTAGGCGGGTCGTTATCGCAGACGAATGAGCTTGGAAAAGAGTCATTACCGAGTTCATTATTCGAGTGAAAGCCCAGATCGCTGGATTCAGACCGAAGCACATAGCTCGGAACTGATGAACGACTCCTAGGGCAGCGAAGCTAAGATACTTTCTGAGCGCTGGATGTACCAAGACATGAAAGTATCCATACTTGAGAACTATGCTCGCAGCATAATCATTCACTCGAATGCTCGCTCTGACCGATCAGATGGTCTCCATATAAATTTTGGAGCCACGATCAACTTGTTTATCCAGATCAGATCTATAACTGGATGAAATGAGGCATCTGGTTTTGGAACCAGGAACAGGTGAATATAGAAACCGGGAAATTCCTGGTTTTCTACAACCTGTATCGCATTCTTCTCTAGAAGAGATTGGACTTCTGATAAAAGTGAATCTCTCTTCTGAAGGTTTGACGGAAGCCGAGTCCAACGTGGAGATCGAGTTAACAGAGTTTTTTTCCTTGAAGGACCATTTTAGACTTTCGGAAATAACCCCCTACACCCATGGTTCGTTCATAATTGACAACCAATTGGAATCTCGACAGCCTTCTGCCCACTGGAACGCAATAGAGGTTTAGACCATCACCTTCTGGACCTGTGAGGCTTGCGGGAGGAGAAACTACGTCCTCCATGGCCCGCACCTCGCCCAGTCGACCTAGGGTCATCTGACTGGTTGTCTCGGCCAGCATACGACCCCTGCCTGAGTCGCTACTCTGACGGTCTCTGGAGTAAGACGTAGAGGCTTTCTTAGATCCTCTACAGGAACTTCCCTCGCACGTACTCACCCCAGAAGTGCCTGCCTTACTCCCCTCTGCCGAGTCCGACTTTTGCGAAGCTGATTTAAAAGGCAGAGAGTCCGAAGCTTTCCTAGTAATCTGTTGATAGATTATAGAAAGCTTACCGTTGAAGAGAAACTCTCCGGAGACCGGAGCGACTCGAAGAGAGTTTTTCACCCAGGGCAGCACCACGTCTAAGTAACTCCAGATTGCCACTGAAAGGGCGGAGTTATACGTGGAAAATGCTATGGTCCTCAAAAGAACTCTCGAGGATTTCCTTCAAGACGTAGTGATAATGCTCTGGTAAGGTGATCGGCATAATATAATGCGTCTTCTGCCTAGTCATCTAAATGCAGAGGAACTCTCGGCATGCCCTGTCTTGCTGTTGCAATTCTATTTCTATAATAGATGAAAGGCAGCTGTAGAGCATGAGACGTTAAGAAACAGATTTGCCAGTCTTAGAAGCTAGCTTGAGTATAGTGTCAATAAGAAGATCACATGTCTGCATGACATTTCTGGACTGGGTCGGAAACTCCGGCACAATGTTCCTATTCCAGGCGAAAAAATCTGTGTCCAGTGACGCTATCGATCTCTTATCAGGTAACGCAGCACTTTAGTCCAGAGGAACAACTTCTGGAAGGTGTAGCCGGATGAAATCTACGGCCACCTTATGTTGTTCGGAAAGTTAAAAAATTTATAGTAATTTATATATTTTTTATACTTACCAATGACCCAGACATAGCTGGTGCTAACTCTTAAAAATCTAGGGCCAAACACAAATTTTGCCCCCAAATCCCCAAAATTTGCATCTAAAACCAAAAGAAATCATGTCCTGAAGGACCTCCATACTTTGCCCTTACTGCGCATGCGCAGTGTCAAGGACGTTTCGAAATTGGCGCCAATCATCATTCTTACAGGCAGTGCTTGGTCAGCGCTATGTACTCAGCGGGGAGGTATGAGTTCCCAACTCCTGGGAGGGCCATCCCCGTCTGGGTCATTGGTAAGTATAAAAAATATATAAATTACTATAAATTTTTTAACATTTTTATACTGTACCAATGACCCAGACATAGCTGAATAGTAAAAAGGCTGGAGGGCCTAGGACATAGAGGAAAATCCAATAAGCTCAACTATATAATATAGAGTCAACCCCTCAAGGAGAAAAGGAGTATTAGGCTTTACATGTATCTTTCTTATTTTATGATAAATTAGAAAGATACAATACCCTTCATAATTGAGCAAAATAACATTCATGTTCTCTATTAACATCCAGTATAACCCTTTATACTAATTATTTTTAAAGTAAGCCAATAAATAAAGTTAGTCCAGAGAATTGAGACTCTTTATATACTTTAAAAGTGTCCGAGGATTGTATATTAACGCCCATTTGACACTTGACATATACAATTGCTTCACACCGAGCTACACTTTAAAAATATGACATGAATGAATTTTTAACATTAATATTACACTTTAAAACCATCCTGGAAACGACTCCGAATTACTGACTCCGGAGGAGGAATTCCCTTGCTTTTCACTATAAAGCAGGTGACCTAAGGGAACACCCTCCCCCCCCCCCCCCTTCCCCTTGCCCTGGGTCAAATAGCCCAGAGCGAAGAGGGCAGCAGGACGGAGTCACTGCCGGAACAGAAAGCCTGCATAACTATAGTTGCAAATGTTTAGTGGACGACATTCTGAGCAACAGATAACGGACCTAAACAATGCAGGTCTCCAGAAATGGACTCAATATTTCTGAGATAAAAATTCATGAATGTGGATGGCTGAGACCAATAAGCAGCCTTCATTAAATCTGTAATGGCCACACTATTTGCGTAAGCCCAAGATGTAGAAAGAGCTCTTACTTCATGAGCCGAAATCTTAAGCACAGACTGCTGAGAAGAAGATAAATTTTCATAAGCAGTACAGATAGTTAATTGAATCCATCTAGCAATAGAATGGACCGAAATGTCCTTTCTATTAGGCATCAGAGACAGAAAGAAACGTTTTCGTCCCTTTCTGATAAACTGAGATCTCTGTTTATAAATACGTAAAGCTCTAACAGGACAGAGTAAAGGCCTACGCCCGTCTGAAGATGGCAGCGCCTTAATAACAATAGGTTCCGGATATTTATTAGGAGCCTGATTCTTAGCTAAAAATCCAACATTAGTAGTGAAGGTGATAGTGTTCCCGACACTACGATAGTGAGAATCGTCCACCGATAGTGCATGAAGCTCACTGACTCTTCTAGCAGAAGAGAAAGCTAAGAGAAAAGCTGTCTTATAAGACAAGAATTTGAAATCTACTGTCCCAAGAGGCTCAAATGGCTTTTCCTTTAGTTTAAGAAGAACCCAAGCTAAATTCCACTTAGGAATTAATCTAAGAGTTCTGGGTCTATTTATCGAGAAGTTTCTAATTAACTTAGATAAAGAGACATTAGATCCAATTTGTAAACTATCGTGGTGTGCATAGGTATCAGATAACATAGACCTATAACCTTTGCAAGTAACAGGCTGCAGCTTGATCTAGTCAAACAAGTATACTAGAAAGTTTGCAATGTCTGGTATGGAGGGATAAAAAATATCAACCGAATGATCCCTACACCAACGCCGAAAAACCTTCCACTTAGCCGCATAATTTAGCGAAGAGGAGGTCCTCCTACAGTTAAAATCGCATGCACTGCTCGTCCTGTAAAGTGCTTGCCATGCAAGAAGGACCGCACAACGGAAAAACGTGAAGGTTGAGACCTTGCGGGTTGTGATGAAGTTGACGCGGTTTCCCCTGCCAAAGATCCTCCCGTGGAGGAAGCTTTCGCGGTAGGTCCCACAACAGACAGCTGAGTAGATTTATCCACGGTCTCTGTGGAGACAGAGATGCTACCAACAGAATCTTGCATTGAGATTGTTTTATTTTTAGCAATACTTGCTGAATCAACGGCGCTGGAGGATACGCATATCCTATCATTCCGTCCCATGAGATCGATAGAGTGTCTACTGCAAATGCTCTTGGATCCGGGCACGGTGACACATACATCTGCAACTGATTGTTGAGATGTGTCGCAAATAAGTCTATCATTGGCCGTTCCCATTGGTAGCAAATCTGATTGTACACTTGTTTGTTGAGAGTCCACTCCGACGGCAACAAGCAACCCTTCCGTGAAAGGGAGTCTGCTAGTACATTCAGACGACCCGGTATATGACGGACCGAAAGTAGAACTTGATGTTCTAGAGCAAACAGAAGGATTCTTTCCGTTAAATTGAATAACGGAACGGAATGAGTGCCTCCCTGGTTCCGTATATACGCCACTACTGTCGTATTGTCGGACAGGATTTGGACATGAGCTTTGTGAATAATGTCCCTCCAATGATGTAACGCAAGCCAAATTGACATCATTTCCTTGATGTTTATGTACTTGCTTAGGAACTGTGGATCCCAAAGACCCTGGCACCTCGAATCCGTTGGGATCAATGATGCACCCCAACCTGTTTGACTGGCATCCGTCATAATAGTAAAACTCTGATGCGGCAACTGCAGCGGAACTTCCTGAGTTAACCACTGAATGTTTGCCCAAGTCTGAATCTCTTGTTTCACTTGATCTGACAAGAGAACGTCTATGTCGAGCGAATGAATCTTCACACTCCAATTCTGAGTCAAGAAAATTTGGAGAGGACGAGTGCGTAACCGCCCCATCGGAATGAGATCTGCAGCGGCTCCGCACAGACCTATCAGTCTCATGAACTCCCTCGCTGTGACTTTGTCTGCATGAAGACAATAGCGAGCGTAACAACTGACTAATTTCGCTCTGGTTAACGGCAGACGATCGAGATTGTTGTGCGTCTCGAAGCTCATTCTCAGATGAGTGAATGACTTGGACGGCACCAGATCCGACTTCTCCTCGTTTATAACAAAACCGAGACGTCGGAGCAATAGAAGCAGATTCTGCACATCGTTCTGAAGCGTTAACTCGTTGCCGTACCTCTGAAGAATGTCGTCCAGGTAGGCTGACGTTACCGCAGACGAATGAGCTCGGAAATACATCATTACCGAGTTCATTACCCGAGTGAAAGCCTAGGGTGCTAGGTTCAATCCGAAGCCCATCGCCCGGAATTGATACACCACTCCTAGCACTGCGAAGCGTAGATACTTTCTGAATGTCGGATGTACCATGACATGAAAGTACGCATCTTTGAGATCTATGCTTGTAGCATAATCGTTCACCCAAATACTCGCTCTGACCGATCGAGTCGTCTCCATATAGAACTTCGGAGCGACGATCAGCTTGTTTATCCAGCTCAAATCTATGACTGGACGGAACGAGCCGTCTTGTTTCGGAACCAGAAACAGATGGCTGTAGAATCCCGGTGTTTTCTGGTCTTCTACGACCTCTACCGCGTTCTTCATTAAAAGAGACTGCACCTCCGATAACAGAGCGTCTCTTCTCTGCGGATTTGACGGAAGTTGAGTCCATTTTGGACTTCGAGTTAATGGAGGCTTTCGTTTGAAGGATATTCTTAGACCTTCCGAAATCACCCCTCGCACCCAAGGGTCGTCCGTAATCGATGCCCACTCTTCTGAAAAACTTGACAACCTTCCGCCAACCGGAACACGATAGAGGTTGAAGCCATCACCTCCTGGACCTGCGAGGCCTGTGGGAGGAGAAACCACGTCCTCCATGACCCGCACCTCATCCCGTCGACCTCGGGGCGTCCGACCGATTGTCCCGGCCCGAAGGACGTCCCGCACGTGAGTCGCTGCCTTGACGGTTTCTTGAATAAGACCAAGAGGACGCACCGGAACCTCTATAGGAACCTCTCTTGGGCGCATTAGACCCAGAAGTGCCTGTCTTACTCTTATCTGCCGTATCCGACTTTTTGGAAGCGGATTTAAACAGCAGAGAATCCGAAGCTTTCTTAGTAATTTTATCGTAGATTGCAGAAAGCTTGCCGTCGAAGAGAAGTCCTCCGGAGACCGAAGCGACTCTGAGAGAGTTCTTCACCTTACTATCCACGTGTGTGAATGTAGCTAGGGCTGCGTCACGTCTAACCAACTCCAGGTTTGCCACTGAAAGGGCGGAGTTATACGTGGAATAAGCTACTGCCCTTGAAAGAAGTCTTAAAGAGGATTGTATATCCTGGAATTCTTTCCCTTGAAGACGCAGTGATAACGCCTTTCTAAGGTGGTCTGCGTAAGATAAAGCGTCTAAACTGGCCCTGTTAGACGTAATTGTCGTATCCAACACCGCGGTTGGAATGGACGTAGACGACGGTAATGACAATTCTAAGTCTTCCGCCTCGTCGTCAAGACGCAGAGGAACTCTCGGAATACCCTGTCCTGCCATATCGAATTATTCCTTGCATTAATGAAAGGCAGGTTAAGAGCATTGGAGGACAAGAAACCAGCTTTGCCTGTTTTGGAAGCAAGCTTGAAGATAGCGTCGTTCAATAATTCAAATGTTCTTGTGACATTATTGGACTGAGACGGAAACTCAGGGACGATGTCTCTGAACCGCTCGAAGAATTCAGTGTCCAATGACGCTATCAGTCTCTTGTCCAGTACCGCCGCAGCAGTCTGGCCCAACGGAACAACCTCAGGAAGGAAGTGCCGGATGAAATCCACGGCAGCTTTATGTTGTTCCGAAAGGGATAGCTCCAAGTCATCCGTATCCCTTTCGCCATCCGGTCGGACCTCATGATGCTCCCGGTCGTCCGCACCCGATGCTTCGGCGGAGCGTACTGACCCAGTGCCGTCAGATAATTCCCGATCCGACACCGATTCTGTCGATTGCTGGGATGCCCGTCATCGAGGCCTGCGGAGTAGCGGTCTTTCGCTGCTTAGCCACGGAAAGCTCCGCATCAACTGACTCCCGCATACTCTTCCTATGCGAACGTTCGGAGTCTACCGGCCTCATGTCCCTGGCTACCGGATGGCATGACCTGGTCGCCGAAGAATCCCTGGTCCCAGATGTTGTTGTACGAGAGAGGGGCCTCTCTCGCTCGCGGCCCGGCTGGACCTGGACGAGCTAGGAACCAGACTAGAAGGCTTCCTCCGATCTCTCCTATTATCCGCCGTCACTGGGTGTGCACCTTGTATGTTTATAGCGCTCGCATCACCCAACATTTCCTCCTGGACCACAACGGACGAACCCGGCTGCCGAACCATTCGGTGAATGGACGCTACACCGGGCGAGCTAGCGGACGACAGCGCCGTCGATCCTACTCGGGACCTCTTAGGCAACTGTCGTATCTCCATGAGCACTTTTGCCGCTAGCTCTGCATTCAATTGTGACGACGGAAGTGCACTCTTGGAAGATAACATGGAAACATCACCCTGTTCTTGTTCCTCTGAAATAGAAACTGATAGACTAGAGTGACCCTGCGGAGGAAGGACCGGCATAGCCCTTTCTCCACTAACAACATACCGTGACACACGTTTCCAATGTTTGTCATCCCAATATTGACATACTGAACAGGAGTTAGTGCGAGTACACTGATTACAATTAATACAATGATCATGATTGTCAGAGGAAGATTTCTTCCTATTACAATTTGAACAATGTCCTTTCATTGTGAAAAGACAACAAGTCCTAGTACTCGCACAAACCCCTAAACACAAAGATACATAATAACCTGATCCATTAACATTGAAAAAAGCAAATGAAATTCAAAATAATTTTTGAAAAATATTTTTCAGCGAAGCCCAAGTTTCTGAAAAGTAACGTTGAGCCCCAATGGATCCCAAGGGTAAGTGTGGTCAAAAATTTTAAAATTATTTTAAATAATTAATGCAACACTTACGGATAATAATAATGTATCTAGTAATGAGTAAACTACTCCAAAGGCAAAAAGCCCCCTCAAAAGAGACTGTTGCCAATGTAAACAAGAAGTGTATAAACACCAGAAAAAATGACTCCAGGCACTGACAATACTGGCCCGAAATCAGTTATCAACAATACACACTATCTGTTGCAAATCAGAGACTTCCAGAGAATAATCTGCAGAACATCAGATGGTAGATGCAGAACACAAAGTCTAAACACCCATGGGTGAGAAAGTAAACATGGGGAAAATAACAATTCATTCTGTAACCAAGCTAATTCTCCCAAGAAATTTTAGTAGTAATCTTACTCAAAAATAAGCCAAAAGCATGGGAGAATAGCAAGGGGGGACTTACAGGATAAGGAGAGGAAACACTGAATAAGCAGTGCAACTTCATAGCAAGAATGACAACAGGCCCATGCCTCGAAAATAGGCAACTTAACATAATTTCATTACAAAATTTTAAGTTACAGCTCTGAATATTTTCTGTCACTCCTTTTTCCTCTCCTCCTTCTCTATCCTCCTTAGAATCACCATTTCTCCAATATTTATGTGTCTGGCATCATTTAAACTGAGATTTACAAGCACAAAGATCAGTGAGATGTTAACTGATGAAGGGCCAAACAAAGAATGATGACTGGCGCCAATTTCGAAACGTCCTTGACACTGCGCATGCGCAGTGGAGGCGAAGTGTGGAGGGCCTTTCAGGACATGTTTTCTTTGGTTTTAGATGCAAATTTGGGGGATTGGGGGGCAAAATTTGTGTTTGGCCCTAGATTTTTAAGAATTAGCACCAGCTATGTCTGGGTTATTGGTACAGTATAAAAATGGAAAAATTTCAGCTCCGCTGATTCCCTTTCACCATCCGACTGGACCACATGAGAACCTCGGTCGACGTCGTCCCTTGCGGACTCTGAAGGGGAGCGAACCGACCCAGCTTCCTCAGACAGTTCCTGTTCTGAAAAGTTTCTGATGGCGCTGGGTTGCTGCGATGAGTTGAGCTATCTGTGATAGCAAGTCCGCGGAGGCCTGTGGAGCCCCGGTCTTTCATAATTTAGCCACTGGAAGCTCCTGGGACGCTAATTCCTGCATACTTCTTATGCGACCTGGTTGCCGTGGAATCCCTGATAGGTGAATCAGGCTGGATATCTGCGGTCACGTAGCCAAGGTGCGGTCATGTGTGCTGACGTGTGGAAGAGGAAGCCATTAGACAAGCCGCGACAGAGCGTCCCGAACAGGAGGAATGGACGTATGCTCCGACTGACAAACGAATGTACAATGACATTTGGGCCCAGATGTTGTTGTAAGAGAGAGGGGGCCTCTCTCGTTCGTGGTCCGGGTAGACCTGGACGAGCTAGCTACCAGACTGATTGGCTTCCTCCGTTCCATCCTCAGATCCGTCGTTGCCAGGTGTGCGTGATCCAAGATTAAAGTGCTCGCAACACCCCTTCTCCTCTCCTGAACCGCAACGGACGAACCCGGCGTCACAAGCATTTCATGAATGATTGCTTCACCGGGGGAGCTAGCAGGCGACAAGTGACCGTCGATCCTACTTGGGACCTCTCAGGCACTTGCCACGTTTCGTTGAGCACTTTGCCGCTAGCTCTTCATTGCGACGACGGAAGCACACTTCCGAAGACATCACAGAAACATCACCCTGTTCTTGTTCCCCTGAAAAAGAGACTGAGAAAACTAGAGTGACCCTGTGACGAGAGGACCGGCATGGACCTCTCACCACTAAAAAAATACTGTGACTCACGTCTCCAATGTTTGTCATCCAAATTGGCACACACTGAGCAAGAATTAGTGCAAGTACACTGACTACAGCAAATACAATGAACATGAGAATCAGAGGAAAACTTCCTCGATTACAATCAAAAAATATTCTTTCATTCTGAAAAAATATTAAGCAGTCATCGTAATTGAAAAATTTTCAAGATGAGCCCAAGTTCCCAATGGGATCGATGAGCCCAAATGGATCCCCAAAAAGCCTAAGTGTGGACAAAATTTTTAAAACGAATCTAAAAATTAATGCTTCACTTACGGACAATATTAATGTATCTGGCTATGAACAGAACTAAAAAGAAGACAAGTAATCATTGTCAGAAATCACCGTTGTCAACATAAACAAGAGTGAATAAAAACCGGAAACAAGACTCCGGGCACTGAAAATATGGCCCGAAATCAGTAACCAATTTTAAACACTATCCGATGTAAAACAGAAGCTTCCAGAGAAGAAACTGCACTACATCGGATGGTAGATGCATGACCGATCGCCTAACCACCCCTAGGGTGAGGACGTAACCATGGGGAAAAACAGAATAAATATTCAATTACCAACCTAAAAACTCTCAAGAAATTTCAGTAAAAAAATTACAAAAACTATGCCAAAAGCATGGGAGAATAGAAAGGGGGGTATAAGGAAAGGGAGAGAGGAAACACTGAACAAACCGTGGAAATTTCATAACAAGAATGTAAACATCAGTACTATGCCCCGAAATTAGGGAACATAAAATAATTTTGCATAAAAATTATAAGTTACAGCCCTGAACATATCCTTCCACTGATTCTTCCTCTCATCCTCTTATTTCATCCTTAGATCCACCATTTCTTTCATGATTTTGTGTCTGGCATCATTTTAACTGAGATTTATAAGCACATATATCAGTGAGATGTGTCTGATTTCAGAGCCAAACAAAGAATGAGGATTTTGCGCCAATTTCGGTACTTCCTTGACTCTGCACATACGCAGCGGATAAAAGTATGGAGTACCACATATGACATTGATTTTTTGGATTCTGATGCAAATTTGGGGGATTGGGGGAGGGGGTGCAAAATTTGTGTTTGGCCCTAGAATTTTAAGAGTTGGCACCAGCTAAGTCTGGGTCATTGGTACAGTATAAAAATATCAAAAATTTTGAATATTGGTCGAGAGGCGGGGGGTGGGGAGGGAGTGAGGGCAAAAAAAACTAGAAATATTTATTAAAGTCCTTTATTCACCAAAGACACTATTTGTGATAGTGCTCAAACGATTAGTCGACTAGCTGACGTCGACGTTTTTTTTGCCTATAGTCGACTCTGGTTTTTGTCGCCGACTGGTCGTAACACAGTAGGAGGACTCGCAAGCCAACAAAATCTCAGTAGAAAGATCAATAAATTCACATCTCTGAAGACATAGGGTTACAAGATGCTTGTTAAAAAATAAGCTGCCAATCGCAGGCTTCAGTTAGTGGAAGCGACAATGTAACAACCAACAGAAACTAGATAAACTTCAAAGAACTTTATCGACAGTTTGTCCACAGCATGTGTTGTGTCATGCTCCCTGACTCCCACGCAGCGTCTCAGTGTCTTGGTTTGACTCTTCCAGTGCTGATGCACCAACATCAAGATATAAATCGTTGAATGTTTCTCGTAATACAACTGGGAATTTAATCTACTATTTAAGTTTTGTTTGAAAAGAGCTCCATGTACTCTGTAAAACAAGTTTGAACTTTTTTTCGTTAAATTTCTAGATGTGTTGTGGAAAAACAAATACTAGAAAATACTATTTTGATCTCCTCGTTGAAAGAGTTAATGAAACGAGAGTCTGCGATTGCGAAAATGGGCATAAAAATGGCACTGGACCAACACTGATCGAAGCGGTATTGGGACGTAATAGCTGCATGAATGAACTCACCAGAAGCATAAAAAGTGTCTTTTTAAAAGGTAACTCTAATCTAAGGGAGGTAATCAAATATTAGCTACCAAAGAACTCAACTTTTTTCATACAATGGTAATTGCTGACAGTGCTTATGCCTTACGTGACGCCCCATGTGTCTCACCAAATTTAATTTGCTTCGTTCCCTGGCTGATTTTAAATAATATAAGTATATATATATCAGTAACCTGAACACAATTATAAAGTAACTTGACAATCCGAGCAATATTTTTCAAGTTATCAAATGCCAAAGGGACTGGAGGAATTTTCAATTTGAAGGGTAAAGGGTTAATATCTCAGGATTAAAATAACAAATTTACACCAAAAACTATACAGCTCGGTACATCAGTAACCTGAACACAAATATAAAGTAACTTGACAATCCAAGTAATGTTTTTCAAGTTATCGAATGCCAAAGGGATTGGAGGAATTTTCAAGTTGAAGGATAAAGGGTTAATATCTCGTGATCAAATCATCAGATTTACACCAAAAACTATACAGCTCGGCACATCAGTAACCTGAATACAAATATAAAGTAACTAGACAATCCAAGCAATATTTTTCAAGTTATCGAATGCCAAAGGGATTGGAGGAATTTTCAATTTGAAGGATAAAGGGTTAATATCTCAGGATTAAATTATCAGATTTACACCAAAAAATATACAGCTCGGCACATCAGTAACCTGAACACAAATATAAAGTAACTTGACAATCCAAGCAATATTTTTCAAGTTATCGAATGCCAAAGGGATTGGAGGAATTTTCAATTTGAAGGATAAACGGTTAATATCTCAGGATTAAATTATCAGATTAAATTGATTTACACCAAAAAATATACAGCTCGGTACATCAGTAACCTGAACACAAATATAAAGTAACTTGACAATCCAAGCAATATTTTTCAAGTTATCGAATGCCAAAGGGATTGGAGAAATTTTCAATTTTAAGGATAAAGGGTTAATATCTCAGGATCAAAATAACAGATTTACACCAAAAACTATACAGCTCGGCACATCAGTAACCTGAACACAAATATAAAGTAACTTGACAAACCAAGTAATATTTTTCAAGTCATTGAATGCCAAAGGGATTGGAGGAATTTTCAATTTGAAGGATAAAGGGTTAATATCTCGGGATCAAATTATCCGATTTACACCAAAAACTATACAGCTGGGCACATCAGTAACCTGAACACAAATATAAAGTAACTTGACAATCCAAGCAATATTTTTCAAGTTATCGAATGCCAAAGAAATGGATACGGACGCCGGACGGACAGACAGATGGACGGATGGACAGACAGAGGGACGGACAAACGACGGATGGTCACCCCGGATGCCGGCATTATGTGTACCATACATAGTATGGGTACACATAAAAATCACTTGAAATTTGACTCTGACTTTTGCCATTTCACTCCCAAATTTCTTAATTGGCCCCTAGACTGGCTCCATCTTTTTCTTCCCCATCAAATCTATGACATTTTCATAAAACGTCCTCAATATTTATAAGTCTTAAGTTTTTCTTTTCATTCCGGGATAGTTTGAAAGGTCTTCAACACTTGTGAAGTTGTTTTGAAAAATTAATATGACTTGAGTGTGTAGCAACTATTTAATGCTTGTCAATTGCATTATTCGTTTTGCCAAGTCTGAGTTGTTTAATTCTTTTACGGATCATTGAAGTTGGGGTGGGGAGGGGGAGAGCAGATTTGAGGTGTTTTCATACATCGATGCACTTTTCTTGCTGCATGATTTGCAAGTTGAATGTTTATCTGTTCTATTCCCCCGAATAAATTATTTTCTCACCATGCGGCGTTCAGTGTCAAGGTTCATGTTTTTCCCTCTTTTGTTTATGTGGTAACCCGGATGTACCAGAACCGACATTTCAGTCTTTTCCAAAATTACTTGGTTCCATTTTCTGTACTTTGACGCTGCCGAGTACCGACTACTTTTTCTGTGGACCAAACAGCGCTACACTAAAATAGGGAGGTTATGTGTTTGATACGTTTGTTTTACCATGACCCACAGCTCATGGTTTGTCCTTGTAACAATGCAGGGGGTAGCCTGTTAGGATCTAAAAAAAAAAAAGAGTCTTTTTCTTGTGTAACGCAGTGTTGTTGCCCGGTTACAAGCGCGAATGGTTCATGGTTTCTGAGATGACAGAGATGCTACCAGCAGTATCTTGCACTGCGATTGCTTGATCTTTAACAAGATCCATTGAATCAACGGAGTTGGAGGATATGCATATCTTATCATTCTGTCCCAAGAAATTGAGAGGGCGTCTACTGCATATGCTCGAGGATCTGGGCATGGCGACACATATGTCTACAATTGATTGTTGAGATGTGTCACAAATAAGTCTATCATTGGTCGATCTCATTGGTAGCAAATCTGCCTGAATACTCGCTTGCTGAGAGTCCATTCCGAAGGCAACATGCGACCTTTCCGAGAGAGTGAGTCTGCTAGAATGTTCAGACGACCCGGTATATGATGCTCCCATAGATAAACGTGATGTTCTAAGACATACAAAAGAATTCTTTCCATTAGTTCGAATAACGGAATCGAATGAGTGCCTCCCTGGTTCCAAATATATGCTACTACTGTTGAGTTGTCCGACAGTATTGAACATGTGAATTCCGAATTATGTTCATCCAATGATGTAGCGCTAGTCATATTGACATCATTTCTTTGATGTTTATATGTTTTTCCCAGAACACAGGGCCCCAAAGACCCGGGCTCTTCGAGTCTGTTGGGCTCAGGGTTGCAACCCAATCTGTTTGACATGCATCTGTCATAATCGTGAAAGCCAGATCTGGCAGCTGCAGTGGAACTCCCTGAGTTAACCACCGAATGTCTGCCCAAATCTGAATCTTTTGTTCCACTTGGTCCAATAAAACAATATTTGTTTCGAGCGAATGCGTCTTCACACTCTATATTTGAGTAAAAATATCTGGAGTGGACATGTGTGCAAGCGACCCATCGGAATGAGGTCTGCGGCCGCTCTGCACAGTCCCATCAGTCGCATGAACTCCCGCGCTGTTAATACGTCTGAGTGTATACATAAGCGAGCATAACAACTGACTAATTTCGCTCTGGGTAACGGAAGACGAACCAGATTGTTGTGAGTCTTGAAGCTAATTCTTAAGTGAATGTATGACTTGGACGGAGCTAGATGCAACTTCTGTTCGTTTACTATGAAACCGAGACGTCGGAGCAATAGAAACAGACTCTGAACATCGTTCTGAAGAACCGTTTTGTTGCCATATCTCTGAAGAATGTCGTCCAAATAGGCCGAATGGGCCTGGAAAGATGCCATTACCGAGTTCATTGTTCGAGTGAATGCCCAGGGTGCTAGATTGAGTCTGAAGCACATCGCTTGGAACTGATAAACAACCCCCAGGACAGCGAACCGTAGGGTACTTTCTGAATGCTGGATTCACCATAACATGAAAGTACGCATCCTTTAGATCTATGCTTGATGCATAATTGTTCACCCAAATGCTCCCCCTTACTGATCGCATGGTCTCCATATAAAACTTTGGGGCCATGATCAGTTTGTTTATCCAGCTCAAATCTATTACTGGACAGAACGAGCCGTCTGGCTTCGGTACCAAAAACAGGTGACTGTAAAAACCCAGTGATTCTCTATTGCATTTTTCTCCAAAAGAGATTTTACCTCTGATAGAAGAGAATCTCTTTTTAGAGGGTTGGTCGGAAGCTGAGTCCAGCGTGGACTTTGTGTTAACGGAGGTTTTTCTTAGGTCATCCGAGATAACCCCTCTGACCCACTGGTCCTCTGTAATTAAAATCCAATTTTCCAGAAACCTTGTCAGTCTTCCACCAACAGGACTGCAATAGAGGTCCTGACCATCACCTCCTGGGCCTGAGTTGCCTGCGAGAAGAGAAACTACGTTCCCCCCGTGCAGCGCCTCGGACTGCCAACCTGGGGACATCTGACTGGTTATCTCGGCCAGACCCACATCCCCTACCTGAGTCGCTATTTTGACGATCCCTATGGTAACTACTTGAGGATTTCTTATACCCTATAAACTTGGTCCTGAAGCTCCTACTTTAACCTTTTCTGCTGCATCAGTTTTTCTGGAAACTGACTTCAAAAGCAGAGTATCAGATGCTTTCTTAGTAAGCTGATCGTAGATCAAGAAAGCTTGCCATCAAAGAGATAGTCACCGGATACCAGAGTGACTCGAAGAGAGTTTTTCACCTTATCATCCACTGGGGATGATGACGCAAGGGCTGCATCATGTCTAATTAACTCTAAATTACCTACTGATAAGGCAGAGTTATACGTGGAATAAGCAATAGCCCTTGAAAGAACTCTTAATGAGGTACGAATGCCCTTGAATTCTTTTCCACTGAGATGTTGCGCTAATGCTCTAGTAAGGTGATCTGCTTAAGACAAAGCATCTAGGTTCACTCTATTGGAATATATCGTTGTCTCCATTGTATCTTAGCGAATAGAAAAGGATGCAGGTAAGGACAAATCTAAGTCGAAAATACCCTCACCTGCTGTTCTAAATTTATTTCTATTATTAATAAACGGCAGATCCAGAGCACGTGTAGATAAAAAACTGCTTTTCCTTGTCCCCGAGGATAGATTGAATATAGCGTCATTTATCAGTTCAAAAGTCTGTGGCACATTACTGGACTGCACTGGATAAGCAGGAATATCTTCCTTAACCCGGCCGAAAAAGTCGGAATCTAATGACACTAGCAGTCTTTTATCCTTTGTCGCACATTCTGATCTGAAGGAATAGCGTCTGGAAGGTATTGATGAATAAACTCCATCGCCACCTTGTGTTGCTCCGAAAGGAAATAATCCAATTCACTCAATTCCCTTTCACCATCCAGTTGGACGAGATTAGATTTTTGGTCATCCCTATCTGAACGAGCAGAGGAATGAACCGACCCAACTTCATTCGACAGTTCAGAAACTGTCGTAGGATGCTCCAGAGCCTGCTGAGATGCTGCAGTGAGCTGCGATATTTGCGACAGCAAGTCCATAACAGAGGCCTGTGGAGCCACAGTTCTCTGATGCTTAGCCGCTGGATGCTCCTGGGACAATGTGTCTGACATAATCCTCTTATGCGGACATCCCAATTCATGTGGCCTTGTCTTCTTGGCTATCGGATGGTGTGACTTTCTTGACATCGAATCCTTTGTCGGTGATGAAGGCTGGATCTCCATAGTCACACAGCCAAGGTGCGGTCGTATGTGCTAATAATACGAACTGGAAACCAATAAACTAGCCGACCCTGGCAGCCTATTTGACGGAGTGCCTGACATTTCGATGTTATAGTGCTCGCAACACCCTTTTTCCTTTCCTCGACCGCTAAGGACTTACCCGGCGTCACACCACCCATATTCTGAGTGATAGATCTGCCGGTTGAGCTAGCTGGCAACAAGGACGTAAATTCCATGATCTCAGATCTAGGCCCTCGTCTTATTTCACTGAGCACTTTTGCCACTAGCTCTATGTTTATTGCGATGTCGCCAGCACATTTTCTGATGGCATCACTGTACATCACCATGTTCTTGTTCCTCTGAAAAAAAAAAACTGAAAAACTAGAGTGACCTTGTGGTGAGAGAACAGGCATCGATCTCTCACCACTAACAACATACCATGACACACGTCTCTAACATTTGTCATCCCAACTGGCACAAACAGAACAAGAGTTAGTGCGAGAGCAATGACTACAGCAAACAGAATGAACATGAGAGTCAGAGGAAGATTTCCTCAACTTACAATCTGAACAATAATCTTTCATTTTGCCAAAAATTACAAGCCAACAGGGCTGCACGCTTAAAATATTGATTGATCTACCACAACTCAACAACCATTCTACTCAATGAAAGTATGACATATCACATTTCTGAACTGGAAAAGCGGCCGCTCGAGTCCAAAGGGTTAATGATAATAAAACTGTTCATACCAGAAAATAAGTGGTCAGACAAGGGAAATGTCAGGCACAAGAAGGCCAATGTCTGACTGAGGTTTAAAATCATCAGTCAAAATGTCTGATGCCAAAATTATCAATGAAGTTCAGTGATCAGTACATCATACATGCAGGAAATCATGTACATAACTAGCAAGCCTAAAATTAATGATTATTGTGATTTCTGGTCCTGGTAAGTTCGGAAGTGTGAAGAAAGTGACTATACAGCTCAACAGTATTAACAACATGTGAAGGAATACAATTTGATATAGCCATACATGTATCTAAGTTATATCTGAAGGGTAATTCAGTTCCAATTCAGAATGAAACCAATCATACCTTGTTTGGCAGGGCTCAATTAGCCCTGCCAAACAAGGTAGGGTTGGATGAATTCTCAGCAGTTTTAAGATGAAGATACATGCACACCCAAAACATATTATTTCGAATACTCAAACACCATTTTGTAATATGTCAGATATCATTCTTAAATCACAGACATGTTTCATTTGGTGTCTGACATTT
The DNA here is from genome assembly GCA_031216915.1 of Pictodentalium vernedei. Classification (NCBI taxonomy): domain Eukaryota; kingdom Metazoa; phylum Mollusca; class Scaphopoda; order Dentaliida; family Dentaliidae; genus Pictodentalium; species Pictodentalium vernedei. The sequence continues at coordinate 124,547,582 of CM062289.1, read as the reverse complement.
TGTCTGGAAGCGCAATGAAAGTTAAAAAAATTTATAGTAATTTCTATATTTTTTATACTTACCAATGACCCAGACATAGCTGGTGCTGACTCTTAAAATATAGGGCCAAACACAAATTTTGCCCCCCAATCCCCAAAATTTGCATCTAAAACCAAAGAAAACATGTCCTGAAAGGCCCTCCACACTTCGCCTCTACTGCGCATGCGCAGTGTCAAGGACGTTCCGAAATTGGCGCCATTAATCATTCTAAAAACCAGTGCCTGGTAAGCGCTATGTACTCAGCGGGGAGGCAAGAGTTCCCAACTCCTGGGAGGGCCATCCCCGTCTGGGTCATTGGTAAGTATAAAAAATATAGAAATTACTATAAATTTTTTAACATTTTTATACTGTACCAATGACCCAGACATAGCTGAATAGTAAAAAGGCTGGAGGGCCAAGGACATAGAGGAAAATGGAATACGCTCAATAATATAAAATAGAGTCATCCCCTGTAGGGAAAAAGAAGTAATAGGCCTTACATGTATCTTTCTTATTTATGATAAATTAGAAAGATACAACACCTTCCAAAATTGAGCTTCATACATCCATGTACTCTATTAATATCCAATGTAATCCTTATACTAATAATTTTTAAAGTAAGCCAATAAATAAAGTAAGTCTAGAGAATAGAGACTCTTATACTCCTAAAAGTGTCTGAGGATTGCATAATCATGCCCGTTGACATATGCAATAATCAAAAGCTATACTTTAAAAACTAAGACTTGAATGAATTTTAAAAACCTAAACTTCTCACTAAACAACCATCCCAATAACAGCTCAGAATTACTAACTCCGGAGGAGGTATCCCCTTGTTTTCATAGTAAAACAGGTGACCCAAGGGAACACCCTCACCCCCCCCCCCCCCTTTTCTTGCCCTGGGTCAAATAGCCCAGAGCGAAGAGGGCAGCAGAACGGAGACACTGCCGAAACAGACAGCCTACCTAGCTATAGTAGCAACTGTTAAGTGAATGACATTCTGAGCAGTAGATAATAGACCTAACAATAGAGGCCTCCAGAAATGGACTCGATATTTCTGAGATAAAAATTCATGAATGTGGATGGCTGAGCGCAATGAGCGGCCTTCAAAAATCTATAATAGCGACACTATTAAAGTAAGTCCAAGATGTAGAAGAACTCTTACTTCATGAGCCGAAATCTTAAGCACAACTGCTAAGTCAATGATATACCATAAGCAGTACCGATAGTTAATAGAATCCATTAACAATAGAATGGAGCGTAACGTCCTTCTACTAGGCATCAAAGACAGAAGAAGCTTACGCCCATAGTAATAAACAGATATCTGTTTATAAATACATAAACTCTACCCGGAAAGAGTAAAGGCCTATGCCCGTACGAAGACGGAAGGACCTTAAAAACAATAGGTTCCGGATATTAGGAGCCTAACTCTTATGCAAAAATCCAACCTAAATAGTAACGGAAGTAGTGATTCCGAGACTACGAAAGTGAAAATCATCCATCGATAGTGCATGAAACTCACTGACTCTACAGTAAAAGAGAAACCAACAGAATTACTGTCTAAAAGGTCAGAATTTGAAAACTACTGTTTCCAGAGGCTCAAATGATTACTTAGCTAAATAAGAACCGAAGTTGAAATCCATATAGGAATTTAATCTAAAGATTCTAAGTCTATTTATCAAAAAGTTACTAACTGACTTAGATAAAGAGACATAAGACTCAATTGTAAACTATCGTAGAGTGCATAGGTATGAGGTAACATAAACCTGTAACCTTAATAATAACAGGCTGCAGCAGATCTTGTGAAACAAGTATACTAAAAAATTGCAATGAGTGGTATGGAGGGATCAACAATATGAACATAATGATCCCTACACTAACGACGGAAGAGCCTCCACTTTAGCCGCATAGAATAGCGAAGAAGAGGATCTCCTATAGTAAGAAATCGCGTCCAAAGCTCGTCCAGTACAATGCTTACAATGCAATACGGACCACACAACGGAATACATGAAGGTTGCGACCTTGCGGGTTGTGATAAAGATGACACGATTTACCCAGTGAAAAAAGATCCTCACATTGAGGAAGATTTCACGTTAAGACCCACAGTAGACAAGAGAGTAAATTACCCATGATCTCTGTGAAGATAGAGATGCTATCAACAGAAATGTATTGTGGTTGTTTATCTTAGCAATACCTGCTGAAACAACAGCGCCGGAGGATACGCGTATCCTATCATTCCGTCCTATAGATCAATAGAGCGTTAACAACATTAGCTCAGAGATCTGGACAAGCCAACACATACGTCTGCAATTGATTAGCAAGCTGTGTCGTAAATAAATCATCATTGGGCGCTCCCATAGATAGCAAATCTGATTGAATACTTGTTTGTTGAGAGTCCATTCTGACAGCAACAAGCGACCCGTAAGTGAACGGGAGTCCGGTAAAACAATCAGACGACCCGGAATATGACGGACCAAAACAGAACTTGGTGTACTATAACCAACAGACGGATTCTTTCCATTAAATTGAATAACGGAAACGAAAGAGTGCCTCCCTGGTTCCGGAGATACGCCACTACTGTCGAATTGAAGGACAGGATTTGGGCATGCATTACTGAATAATGTTCATGCAATGACATAAAGCAAGCCTAAAAAACATTATTCCGCGGAAGAAAACTGGTTGCTAAGAGACTGCGGAACCCAAAGACCCTGGCACTTCGAATCCGTAGGGATCAGTATTATATCCCAATCTGTTTGACTGGCAACCGTCATAACAGCCACACTCGGGTCCGGCAACTGCGGTGGCACTCTCTGAGTCAACCACCGAATGTTTGCCCCAGTCTGAATCTCTTGTAACACTAGATAGACAAGAGAACGTGTAAATCGAGCAATTCATGGATTGCCGAAAAGTTGCCGTCGAAGAGAAGCTCCTCCGAGAACGAAGCGACTCTGAGAGAGTTCTTAACCTTACTATCCACGCGTGTGGATGTAGCTAGGGCTGCGTCACGTCTAACCAACTCCAATCAGCCACTGAAGGGCGGAGTTATACGTGAACAAACTACTGCCCTCAAAAGAAATTACATTGAGAATAATATCCCGTAAATCTTTTCTTGAAGATGTAATGATAACGCCTCAGTAAGGCGGATTACGTATGATAAAGCGTCTAAGTTAAGTCTACTATATATCATGTCGTTTCCAACATTGAAGTTGGAAAAGACATAAATGGCGAAAAAGAATATTTCCAGTCTTTAACCACACCGTCTAGATGCATATGAACTCTCGGTATGCCCTGCTCTGCCAAAATAAACTATTCGTATAAATGATAAAACGGCAGAAATGAGCAACGCGGACAAGAAACTAAACTATCATGCTTGGTAGCAGGCTTGTATGAATATATAGCGTCGAAAAATAAAACACATGTTGTAATGACATTATTGGACTGCGTCGGTAAGTCAGGGACAATGTCCCTGAACCGATCGAAAAATCCGAGTCCAATGACGCTATAAGTCTCTTATCCAAGATCGCAGCAATGAAGTCCGAAATAACAATCACTGGAAGATAATGCCAGAAGATATGAAAGGCAGCTTCCGATACTTCTAAAAGGAAAACTCGAAATCTTTCGAATCCCTTTCGCCATCCTGTCGGCCCCTATAAAGCGTTCGGTCGTCCGTACCTGATGCAACCGCGGACCGCACCGACCCAGCGCCGTCGGATAATTCCTGATTCGATCAAGAAACTGTCAATTGCTGGGATGCTGCGAAACAACTGTGCTAACTCGGATAGCACGTCCGTCACTGAGGCCTGAGGAGAAGCGGTCCTACAATGCATTGCCGCTGGAAGCTCCGTGATCGTTACCCCGTGCATACTACCAATATGCGAGCGAACGGAGTGTATAGGCCTCGTGTCCCTTGGCTACCGGATGGCGCGACCTATTCGCCGTGGAATCACTGAATGACGAAATTGATCGGATACTCGAGGTCACGTAGCCAATGTGCGGTCGTGTGCCCTGCTGTGAGGATGAGGAAGCATTAAGGACAGTCTCTCGGACTGTCAATATAACGGAGCGTCCCGACCGACAGACATATGCTCCGAATGTAAAATATCTGAACCACAACATGCGGTCCCCTATGTTGTTGGACGAGAGAGGGACCTCTCTCGCTCACAGCCCGGACGGACCTGGACAAGCCAGGAACCGGACTAACAGGCTTCCTCCGATCTGTGCTCAGTCTGCCGTCACTGGGTGAGTACTAAAGTAATTAAAGTGCTCGCATCACCCAAATCTCCTTCCTAGACCGCAACGGACGAACCCGGCTGCCGAACCATTCGATGAATGTACGCTACACCGGGTGAGCTAGCGAATGTCACTCCGTAGGTGACAGACATATTCCATGAGCACTTATTGCCGCTAGCTCTTCATTAACTATGACGACAGAGGCACACTTTTGAAAGACATCTTCGTAACTTTGCGAACAAGAAACCAGAAATGCTTGGTTATAGCAAGCATAAAATAATAATATATATAGCGTCGTTCAATAATTCGAAAGTTTGTGTGACATTATTGGACTATGTCGGAACTGAGGGACGATGTCCCTGAACCGAACCAAAAATTTCTAAGTCCACCGACGCTATCAGTTTCTTATCCGGCATCGCAGCATTCTGGTCCGACGAAAGAAGCTGTAGAAGACCAAGTCAGATGACATACACAACAGCATATGTTGTTCCGAAAGGGAAAGCTCGAAATCCTCCAAATCCCTTTCGGTATCCCGTCGGACCGGATGAAATTTTGGACGTCCGTACCTGCTTCCACGGAGCGTCCCGACCCAGCATCGTCGGATAAAAAATATGCGACAGATTCAGTTGATGCTGCGATAAACTGTGCTATTTAGGAAAGCACGTCCGTTCCCGAGGCCTGTGCAGTAGCGGTCTTACGATGCATTGCCGCCGGAAGCTCCGTGTACGTTGACTCCCGCACACTTCCTATGCGAACGTCCGGAGTCTGCAGGCCTCGTGTCCCTGGCTACCGGATGGTGTGACCTGGTCGCCGATGAATCTCTGACTGGCGAAGCTGACTGGATATCCGTGGTCATGTAGCCAAGAGCGGTCGTGTGCGCAACTATGAGAATGAGGAAGCCTTATTGACAGTCTACTCCAGACTGACTATATGTCGGAGCGTCCCGAGCGACGGACGTAAGCTCCGAATGTGAAACATTTTGTACCACAACATCTGGGGCCAGATGTTGTTGAACGAGAGAGGGGCCTCTCTCGCTTGCCGTCCGGATGGACCGGAACGAGCTATGAACCGGACTAAAAGGCTTCCTCCGTTCTCCCTCCGATCCGCCGTCACTGGGTGTGCATTAGGTTGATTAATAGTGCTCACATCACCCCAAAATTCCTTCTAGACCGCAACGGACAAACCCGGCTGCCGAACCATTCGGTGAATGGACGCTACACCGGGCGAGCTAGCGGACGTCAAACCTACTAGGGTCCTCTTAGGCAATTGGCGTATTTACATGAGCACTTTTCCGCTAGCCCTTCATTAATTGTGACGACGGAGGCACACTGTTGGAAGACATCACAGATACATCACCCTAATCTTGATCGTCTGAAATAGAAATTGATAAAGTAGAGTGACCCTGCGGGGAAAGGATCGGAGTGTCCAATTCCCCAATAACATACCGTGACATACGCTTCCCATATTGTCATCGAAATCATACGATACAGAACAGGAGTTAATGCGAGTACACTGACCACATATAGAATGATTATAAAGTCAGAGGAAGACTTCCTCTTATTACAATTGATCAATATCCTTTCAATGTGAAAAGAAAACAAGTCCTGGTACTCGCACTAACCCCTGGCAATCAAAATACATAATAATAATATGATCCATTAATATAGAAAAAATAATTGAAATCAAAATATTTTGAAAAAATATTTTTTCAGAACAGCCCAAGTTTCTGAAAAGTAACGTTGAGCCCCAATGGATCCCAAGCCTAAGTGTGGACAAAAATTTTAAAAATATTTTAAACAATTTATTCAACACTTACGAACAATAATAATATATCTAATTATGATTAAAATAATATCAAGATATTATTTTCCAGAAATCCCCCCCTCACACAGAGGGCTGTTGTAAATGTAAACAATAAGTGTAAAAACACTAAAATAAGACTCCAGGCACCCAGGCCCGAAATCAGTTACCAAAAACACACTATCTGATGCAAAACAGAGACTTCCAGGGAAGAAACTGCAGAACATCAGATGGTAGATGCAGAACACAACGCCTAACCACCTGTAGGTGAAGACGTAAACATGGGGAAAAGAACAGAATTCATTCTGTTATTCAGCTAAAACTCCCAAGAAAATTTAGTAATAATAATTACAAAAACTATGCCAAAAGCATGGGAGAATAGCAAGGGGGGACTTAAAGGACAGGGAGAGAGGAAAACACTTAAAAAACAGTGTAACTAAATAATCAGAATGACAACAAAATGGCTGCTGCCTCGAAAATAGGTAACTTAACATAATTTCATTAAAAAATTTTAAGTTACAGCCCTGATAACATTCTGTCACACATTTTTTTCCTCTCCTCCTTCTCTATCCTCCTTAGAATCACCATTTCACTAATATTTATGTGTCTGGCATCATTTAAACTGAGATTTACAAGCACAAAGATCAGTCAGATGTTAACTGATGAAGGGCCAAACTTAGAATGATTAATGGCGCCAATTTTGGAACGTCCTTGACACTGCGCATGCGCAGTAGAGGCGAAGTGTGGAGGGCCTTTCAGGACATGTTTTCTTTGGTTTTAGATGCAAATTTGGGGGATTGGGGGGCAAAATTTGTGTTTGGCCCTATATTTTAAGAGTTAGCACCAGCTATGTCTGGGTCATTGGTACAGTATAAAAATATTATTTTCAGGCTTGAAACTGTTTCTCCTAATAATCATTTTTCTGATATGATTATGTCTTTCAATCTATATCTGTTTGTGAGTAAGCATGCACACTTTACCCAATTGTCTACTTCACTAACTGATCTATTCGCTGTTAGCAACACAGTCAACATTAGGATGTGAGGTCTTACAGCCAATAATGCCTGAGGTAATTTGCAATCATTGTCCTGTTTCCTTGTAAATTCCATTTATAAAACTGCCACCTTCAGTCTTTGAGAGATGAATATGCATATACTTACAGGAATTATGAAGCCTTACTCGCAACCTGTAACAATGAGCAATAGGATAACCCCCAATAATCCCAATCTTGATATGATAATGTCAAATTTCATTAGTACAATACTTGATACTGCATCCAAACATATTCCTATCAAACTCATCAAGAACAACACAATCTAACTGAATGCATAATGAAATACATCTAGTAATAATTAGACAGAGAAAATGGTTATATCATAATTATAGCCGAGTATAACGGGACACCTCACGCATAGTGTCAACATGGGCAATAACAAAAGTATTCAATTTTCTGCAGCCGTTCAACATTATTCCTATGAATAAAAAACAATGCAAAACTTTCACACAGACAGTATTGTAAGTCTAAAAGGGGCATAACTGTGATAACTGTAGCATGTATGCATGGGCCTAACCTGCAATGGGCAGATATCCTTTCCCTCAGGATGGTCTATTTCCAAACTGAAGGACATCAAAATCCAATAACTGATGCTGGAATTACAAAGCAAAATGTTTGTATAGAAAGTTTTATAACTTTAACCAGGACCATAACTCAGGTCTGCATACATGAACAAAACTTGCAATATGTGGATGTCTTCTCAATCATGCTAGTCTCTCAACATACCAAAGTACATCAAAATTGAGATATAATGCAAAATGTTTGTACAGAGAGTTTTTAAGTGTAACAAGGGCCATAACTATGGCAGGAATGTATGGATGAAACCTTTGATATGTGGACATCGTGTTCCTCATGCTGATCTATTAGCATACCAAAGGACATCAATATCAGACACACAATGGCTTCAACAAAATTGAATCTCACCCACCCAAGCATGGTGCATACCCAATATCAAAAGATTCTGCCTGCTGGATCTTGAGAAGAAGATTTTCAAAGACATTTAGGAGAGGTGGTGGTGTAGGCCTTCAGCATAACATATACTGAGCCCAAATATAAACCCAGGGGGCCAATTTGAACAAACTTGAATCAGATCCACCACACAATGTTGCATACCAAATATCAGAAGATTCTGCCTGCTGGATCTGGAGAAGGAGATTTTTTAAGAAATTTGCCTGAAATGCACGAAGTTCGAATTCGGGCTTCTATAGTGAGCCCAAATATGAACCCAGGGGCCGATTTGAACAAACTTGAATCAGATCCACCCCACAATGTTGCATACCAAATATCAAAAGATTCTGCCTGCTGGATCTGGAGAAGATTTTTTAATGTTTTTCCCATTGCCTATAGTGTAGGTCAAAGTCCCGAAACTGTACCCTATGATAAAACCGATGGCAATTTTTTTTTACCAATCCTTTCTGTTGGTCCTAAGGAAGCTTCACACCAAATAAAAATTCTCGGTGCCGTGCAGTTTTGGAGATATGGGCGTTTTAATTTTTTTTCTATTTTTAACTCCTGCAGTTTCCATGGGGCTGCAGGAAAAAAATCGCGACATCGACGCCGTAGCTGCGATGGGTGGTGCAATCTCACAAAATTCTAAGTTCATCAAGGGCCATAACTCCAAGAAAAATATTTGGAACAACACATGCATTGAACAGTGACTAGACATCAATAAGATACACTTACATGCCAAATATAAAGTCATTCCATCAAGAATTTCAAAAGTTATTGAGTTTTGAAACGCGTTGGTCACAGACAGACCGACAGACCGACATTGCCACTTATAGAGCAGCTAGTCGCAGCTAAAATTTTTTGGCATAAATCAAGTAATTATAACCCAATAATACCTCATATTAAATTTGGTTCAAATCGGCCTCTGGGTTCAGAAAATAGAAATTTTGGGCGGGGCAAAAATTCTTGCCCCCTCTCAGAACAAAGGTAAATATTGCCCGTCAAACTTCTCTTGAACAAACTTGAGTCTGCACCTCAAATAGAAGCTGCATACCACATATCAAGTCTCTGCTATGGCTGGTTCATGAGAAGATTTTAAAAAATTTTGTGTATTTTGGCCCCCACCCCACTCCACAATATGAGCAGAAATCCAATTCGAAGAAAAACCCAAATGCCCCTATATAAATACTACTTGCATTAAATTTGATTAAAATGTGGCCAGTGGTTAAGGGGAAAGAGGCTCAAACACCACCTTCGACGGATGATGGACGGACGGACGGACGACTGACAAAGAGTGATAAGAAAAGCTCACCCTGACTTTCAGTCAGGTGAGCTAAAAACATGTAACCGTTTCAGCTCTAGTCAAAGGTCTTGGGCAAGGCACTGAATCCGGACTGCCTAGATTGGGACATGGTGGCACTGTGCACCAAGTAAGGCATACTGCTCATTGATTGTGCACTTGACTTCAACCAATATTATTAACCCTGCTTGTGTAATTAGTACGTTGGGGAGTCTGACAGTTGCTTGCCACTGCTCTGTGGTTTTCTCCAAAAATTCTAGCTTTCTCCACCCATAAAACTGTCTGACATGAGGTGACCCTAGCTGTCAAAAGTGCCATTAAACCCCAATAAAATGAAAGTGTCAATAACACTGTAGCTCAATTTGCATAATTTATGCACTAGAAAAAAAAACCTGTATTATATGTGATGTATCCCATGGTACTAAACATTCATACAAAAAATTATTCAAATCAGAGCTTTCATATGGAAGTTCGGCTCAAAAATCTGATTGCACCTAATTTTGTACAAAATGGCTGCCAGCAGCCATCTTGAATTTTGGACCGGACCCAAAAACACTCGTTCTCGTCCCACGGTGATAACAAAGGTATCCAAGAAGTTTCGTAAAAATATACTTTTTTGTCTTAAAATTCACTGAAACGTATAAAAAAACAAAAAAAAATTCCGGATTTTGGTCCAATATTTTCTAAGTCCCACCCGAACCCCAATTTATTTTCAGTGTAAAAAAAAAAAATTTTTTTTTGTCTTAAAATTGACCGAAAAAACAAAAAAAATTTCCAGATTTTGGTCCAAAATTTCTAAGTCCGCAACGGGACCCCAAATTTTCAGCCTAAATATGAACCCAGGGACTTGGCTTGCACAAACTTGAATCTCACCCCTCCTAAGGATGCTGCATACCAAATATCAAAAGATTCTTATTGGCAGATCTGAAGAAGAAGATTTTTAAAACATACTCCTCATACTGCACTAATTTAAACATTTGGGCTCCCATAGAGAGCCCAAATATGGACCCAGGGAACTGATTTCAATAAACATGTGAAACAATCTTCCAAAGATGTTATATGTGAAATTTGAAAGTTTTTGGAGCAGTGGTTTGGGAGAAAATAGTCTTATATGTTTTCCCATTACCCACAGTGTTAAAAAATGCTGACTCAGCACTTTTTCAAAGTCCCCAAAAAGTACCCCATGATAAAACCGATGGCAATTTTTTTTTACCATTCCATTCTGTTGGTCCTAAGGAAGCTTCACAACAAATAAGAATTCTCAGGGCCATGTAGTTTTGGAGATATGGGTGTTTTAAATTAAGTACTTATGACCCAATAAGCCCTCATATCAAATTTTGTCCAAATTTGCCTCTCGGTTTGGAAAATAGAAATTTTGGGAGGGGCAAATATTCTTGCCCCTGCCATTACGACGCCAAATATAGCCCCACAAACTTCTTTTGAACAAATCTGAGTCTACACCTCAAAAGGAAGCTGCACACCAAATATTAAGTCTCTGCTACTGCTGGTTCATGAGAAGAAGATTTTTTAAGATTTAGGCACACTTTTTGGGTGTGGCCCTACCAATGGGCAAGGCAACTTGATTTGAACAGTATCAAATTGCGATGTCATAACAAACCATTATCTCAAATATCAATTAAATTGGTTCAGTGGTTTGGGAGGAGAAGATGCAAACACCATGTTCACGGACAGCGGACGACGGAGGGTGAGTGATCACTATAGCTCTCCTGACTGAAAGTCAGGTGAGCTAAAAAGCTCCAGAGAAAAAATTTCAAATCATTTCACCAAAGGAAGCTAAAGATATCGGCCTCGCATCCACCAAAAATCTACCTGATTTTTTCAAGGTCGAAAAAGAGACATAACTCTGGCATAAAAATGTTGGGCCAAACTCCTATTTGAACTTGACCTGCATTTAATGTTGATACATCTACACAACAAATTTTATATGATAGGTCAATCACAGCTCAAGTCATTGGTTGGAAACTTAAAAAAGTTAAAAAATTTATAGTAATTTATATATTTTTTATACTTACCAATGACCCAGACTTAGCTGGTGTTAACTCCACAAAAACCAGGGCCAAACACAAATTTTGCCCCCCAATCCCCAAAATTTGCATCCAAAACAAAAAGAAATCATGTCCTAAAGGACCTCCATAGTACGACTCTACTGCGCATGCGCAGTGACGCAGTCGTCCCGAAATTGGCGCCAAATATCATTCTTACTGGCAGTGCCTGGTCAGCGCTATGTACTCAGCGGGGAGGCAAGAGTTCCCAACTCAGGGAGGGCCATCCCCGTCTGGGTCATTGGTAAGTATAAAAAATATATAAATTACTATAAATTTTTTAACATTTTTATACTGTACCAATGACCCAGACTTAGCTGAATAGTAAACAGGCTGGAGGGCCTAGGACATAGAGGAAAATCCAATAAGCTCAATTATAAAATAAAGAGGTAACCCCTTAAGGAGAAAAGGAGTATTAGGCTTTACATGTATCTTTCTTATTTAATATTTAAATTAGAAAGATACACTACCCTTAATAATTGAGCACAATAACATTCATGTTCTCTATTAACATCCAGTATAACCCTTATACTAATTATTTTTAAAGCAAGCCAATAAATAAAGTAGTCCAGAGAATTGAGACTCTTTATAATCATTTAAAAGTGTCCGAGTATTGTATATTAAAGCCCGTTTGACACTTGACATATACAAATGCTTCACACCGAGCTACACTTTAAAAATAAGACATGAATGAAAATTAAACATTAATATTACACTTTAAAACCATCCCGGAAGCGACTCAGAAATACTGTCTTGGAGGAGGCATTCCCTTGCTTTTCACTATAAAGCAGGTGACCTAAGGGAACACCCGCCCCCCCCCCCCCCCCTTCCCCTTGCCCTGGGTCAAATAGCCCAGAGCGAAGAGGGCAGTCGGACGGAGTCACTGCCGGAACAGAAAGCCTGCATAACTATAGTTGCAACTGTTTAGTGGACGACATTCTGAGCAACAGATAACGGACCTAAACAATGCAGGTCTCCAGAAATGGACTCAATATTTCTGAGATAAAAATTAGTAAATGTGGAAGGCTGAGACCAATAAGCAGCCTTCATTAAATCTGTAATAGCAACACTATTAGCATAAGCCCAGGAAGTAGAAAGAGCTCTTACTTCATGAGCAGAAATCTTAAGCACAGACTGCTGAGAAGAAGATAAATCTTCATACGCAGTACGGATAGTTAACTGAATCCATCTAGCAATAGAATGGACTGAAATGTCCTTTCTATTAGGCATCAAAGACAGAAAGAAACGTTTCCGTCCCTTTCTGATGAACTGAGATCTCTGTTTATAGATACGTAGTGCTCTAACAGGACAGAGTAAAGGCCTACGCCCGTCTGAAGACGGAAGAGCCTTAATAACAATAGGTTCCGGATATTTATTAGGAGCCTGATTCTTAGCTAAAAAACCGACATTAGTAGTGAAGGTGATAGTGTTCCCAACACTACGATAATGAGAATCATCCACCGATAGTGCATGAAGCTCACTGACTCTTCTGGCAGAAGAGAAAGCTAAGAGAAAAGCTGTCTTATAAGATAAGAATTTGAAATCTACTGTCCCAAGAGGTTCAAATGGCTTTTCCTTCAATTTAAGGAGAACCCAAGCTAAATTCCACTTAGGAATTAATCTAAGAGTTCTGGGTCTATTTATCGAAAAGTTTCTAACCAATTTCGATAAAGAGACATTAGATCCAATTTGTAAACTATCATGATGTGCATAGGTATCAGATAACATAGATCTATAACCCTTTATAGTAACAGGCTGCAGTTTGATTTCGTCAAACAAGTATACTAGAAAGTTAGCAATGTCTGGTATAGAGGGATCAAATATATCTACAGAATGATCCCTACACCAACGACGGAAAACCTTCCACTTAGCCGCATAGTTTAGCGAAGAGGAGGTCCTCCTACAGTTAGAAATCGCGTCCACTGCTCGTCCTGTAAAGTGCTTGCCATGCAAGAAGGACCGCACAACGGAAAAACGTGAAGGTTGAGACCTTGCGGGTTGTGATGGAGTTGGCGCGATTTCCCCTGCCCAAGAAGATCCTCTCGTGGAGGAAGCTTCCGCGGTAGGTCCCACAACAGACACCTGAGTAGATTTATCCACGGTCTCTGTGGCGACAGAGATGCTACCAACAGAATCTTGCATTGAGATTGTTTTATCTTTAGCAATACTTGTTGAATTAACGGCGCTGGAGGATACGCATATCCTATCATTCCGTCCCAAGGGATCGACAGAGCGTCTACTGCAAATGCTCTTGGATCCGGACACGGGGAAACATACGTCTGCAACTGATTGTTGAGATGTGTCGCAAATAAGTCTATCATTGGCCGTTCCCATTGGTAGCAAATCTGATTGAATACTTGTTTGTTGAGAGTCCACTCCGACGGCAACAAGCGACCCTTTCGTGAAAGGGAGTCTGCTAGCACATTCAGACGACCCGGTATGTGACGGACCGAAAGAAGAACGTGATGTTCCAACGCAAACAGAAGGATTCTTTCCGTTAGATTGAACAACGGAACTGAATGAGTGCCTCCCTGATTCCGTATATACGCCACTACCGTCGTATTGTCGGATAGGATTTGGACATGAGCATCGTGAATAATGTCCATCCAGTGACGTAACGCAAGCCAAATTGACATCATTTCCTTGATGTTTATGTGCTTGCACAGGAATTGCGGATCCCAAAGACCCTGGCATCTCGAATCCGTTGGGATTAATGATGCACCCCAACCTGTTTGACTGGCATCCGTCATAATGGTAAAACTCGGATCCGGCAACTGCAGCGGAACTCCTTGAGTTAACCACTGAATGTTTGCCCAAGTCTGAATCTCTTGTTTCACTTGATCTGACAAGAGAACGTCTACATCGAGCGAATGAATTTTCACACTCCAATTCTGAGTCAGGAAAATTTGAAGAGGCCGTGTGCGTAGCCGACCCATCGGAATGAGATCCGCGGCGGCTCCGCACAGACCTATCAGTCTCATAAATTCTCTCGCCGTGACTTTGTCTGTATTCAGACAATAGCGAGCGTAACAACTGACTAATTTCGCTCTGGTTAACGGCAGACGAACGAGATTGTTGTGCGTCTCGAAGCTCATTCCCAGATGAGTGAATGACTTGGACGGCACCAGATCCGACTTCTCCTCGTTTACTATGAAACCGAGACGTCGGAGCAATAGAAGAAGATTCTGAACATCGTTCTGAAGCGTTAACTCGTTGCCGTACCTCTGAAGAATGTCGTCCAGGTAGGCCGACGTTACCGCAGACGAATGAGCTCGGAAGTAGATCATTACCGAGTTCATTACCCGAGTGAAAGCCCAGGGTGCTAGATTCAATCCGAAGCACATGGCCCGGAACTGATACACCACTCCTAGGACTGCGAAGCGTAGATACTTTCGGAATGTCGGATGTACCATGACGTGAAAGTACGCATCTTTGAGATCTATGCTCGTTGCATAATCGTTCACCCGAATACTCGCTCTGACCGATCGAATCGTCTCCATATAAAACTTCGGAGCGACGATCAGCTTGTTTATCCAGCTCAAATCTATGACTGGACGGAACGAGCCGTCTGGTTTCGGAACCAGAAACAGATGGCTGTAGAATCCCAGCGATTCCTGGTTTTCTACGACCTCTACCGCGTTCTTCATTAAAAGAGACTGCACCTCTGATAGCAGAGCGTCTCTTTTCTGAGGATTTGACGGAAGATGAGTCCACTTTGGACTTCGAGTTAATGGAGGCTTTCGTTTGAAGGATATCTTTAGACCTTCCGAAGTCACTCCTCTCACCCACGGGTCGTCCGTAATCGACGCCCACTCTTGAGAAAAACTCGACAACCTTCCGCCAACCGGAACGCGATAGAGGTTTAAGCCATCACCTCCTGGATCTGCGAGGCCTGCGGTAGGAGAAACCACGTCTTCCACGACCCGCACCTCGCCTCGTCGACCTCGGGGCGTCCGACCGATTGTCCCGGCCTGAAGGACGTCCCGAACGAGTCACTATCCTGACGGTCTCTCGAATAAGAGCTAGAGGACGCACCGGAACCTCTATAGGAACCTCTCTTGGGCGCATAAGACCCAGAAGTGCCCGCCTTATTCGTGTCTGCTGTATCCGACCTTTTAGGAGCGGATCTAAACAACAGAGAATCACTAGCTTTCTTTTTAATATTATCATAAATAGCGGAAAGCTTGCCGTCAAAGAGAAGATCTCCTGAGACCGAAGCGACTCTAAGAGAGTTCTTCACCTTAGAATCCACTAGTGTGGATGTAGCCAGGGCTGCGTCACGTCTAACCAACTCCAGATTTGCCACTGAAAGGGCGGAGTTACACGTGGAATAAGCTACTGCCCTTGAAAGAAGTCTTAAGGAGGATTGTATATCCTGAAACTCTTCCCCTTGAAGACGCAGTGATAACGCCTTAGTAAGGTGATCTGCGTAAGATAAGGCATCTAAATTGGCTCTGTTAGACGCAATAGCTGTTTCCAACACTGCGGTTGGATTAGAAGCTGACAACGGTAATGATAGCTCTAAGTCTTCCGCCTCGTCGTCCATACGCAGAGGAACTCTCGGTATACCCTGACCTGCCGTGTCGAATTTATTCCTTGCATTAATGAAAGGCAGGTTGAGAGTATTTGCGGACAAGAAACCTGCTTTCCCCGTCCTGGAAGCAAGTTTAAAAATAGCGTCGTTCAATAATTCAAATGTTCTTGCAACATTATTGGACTGCGACGGAAACTCGGGAGCGATGTCCCTGAACCGCTCAAAAAAATCAGAGTCCAATGACGCTATAATTCTCCTGTCCGGAAGCGCAGCAGTCTGGCCCGACGGAACAACTTGAGGAAGAAAGTGCCGGATGAAGTCCACGGCAGCTTTATGTTGTTCTGAAAGGGATAGCTCCAATTCATCCGCATCCCTTTCACCATCCGGTCGGACCTCCCGATGTTCCCGGTCGTCCGCCCCCGATGCTTCGGCGGAGCGTACCGACCCAGCGCCGTCGGATAATTCTCGATCCGACACCGTTTCTGTCGGCTGCTGGGATGCTGCGATAAGCTGTGCTATCTGCACTAGAATGTCCGACGTCGAGACCTGCGGAGGAGCGGTCTTTCGCTGCTTCGCCGAGGGCAGCTCCGCATCAGATGGCTCCCGCATACTTTTCCTATGCGAACGTCCGGAGTCCATCGGTCTCGAATCCCTGGCTGCCGGATGGTGTGACCTGGTCGCCGAAGAATCCTTCATCGGCGAAGCTGGCAAAATATCGGAGGTCACGCAGCCAAGGTGCGGTCGTGTGCGCCGACGAGAAGAGGAAGCCTTAACAGTCTCTGCGGACTGCTTATACAACGGAGCGTCCCGAGCGACGGACGTATGCTCCGCTAAAGACACATTTTGTACCACAACATCTGGTCCCAGATGTTGTTGTACGAGAGAGGGGCCTCTCTCGCTCGCGGCCCGGCTGGACCTGGACGAGCTAGGAACCGGACTAAAAGGCTTCCTCCGTTCTCGTTCACTATCCGCCATCACTGGGTGTGCATCTATTATTTTTATAGTGCTCGCATCACCCAAAATTTCCTCTTGGACCGCATCGGACGAACCCGGCTGCCGAACCATTCGGTGAATGGACGCTACACCGGGCGAGCTAGCGGACGACATTTGTCTAATCTCCATGAGCACTTTTGCCGCTAGCTCTGTATTTATTTGTGACGACGGACGCACACTTGAAGAAGATAACATGGAAACATCACCCTGTTCTGGTTCCTCTGAAATAGAAACTGAGAGAGTAGAGTGACCTTGTGGATAAAGAGCCGGCATCGCTCTTTCTCCAGAAACAACATATCGTGACACACGTTTCCAATGTTTCTCATCCCAATGTTCACATATAGGACAGGGATTAATGCGAGAACACTGACTACAATTAATACAATGATCATGAAAGTCAGAGGAAGATTTCTTCCTATTACAATTTGAACAAAGTCCCTTCATTGTGAAAGAACAACAATAAGTCCTAGTTACTCGCAAAAACCCCTGACACAAAGATACATAATAACATGATCCATTAATAAATGAAAAAACAATTGCAAAACAAAATAATTTTGAAAAAATATTTTTTCAGAGAAGCCCAAGTTGCTGAAAAGTAACGTTGAGCCCCGATGGATCCGATGGCAAAGTGTGGTCAAAAATTTTAAAATTATATAAAATAATTAATGAGACACTTTCGGATAATATAAATGTATCTTATAATGAGATAAACTACCACAAAGGCAAACAGCCCCCCTCAAAAAAGGCTGTTGCCAATGAAAACAAACAGTGTAAACACAGTAGAAAACATGACTCCAGGCACTGAAAAAACTGGCCCGGAATCAGTCATCAATTACACTCTATCTGATGCAAAACAGAAACTCCCAGGGGAGAATCTGCAGAACATCAGATGGAAGATGCAGAACACAAATGTTATACACCCATGGGTGAAAACGTAACTATGGGGAAAATAACAGAAAACATTCTGTAACCAAGCAACTCTCCCAGGGAATTTTAGAAATGAAACTTCTCAAAAATATGCCAAAAGCATGGGAGAATTGCAAGGGGGGACTTTAGAAGGCTAGGGGAGAGGAAACACTGAATAAGCAGTGCAACAATTAGCAAGAATGACAACAAGAGGCCCATGCCTCGAAAATAGGCAACTTAACATAATTTCAACAAAAAATTTTAAGTACAGCCCTGATTATTTTTTGCCACTTCTTTTTTCCTCTCCTCCTTCTATCCTCCTTAGAATCACATTTTCTCCAAAAATTACGTGTCTGGCATCCTTTAAACTGAGATTTACAAGCACAAAGATCAGTGAGATGTTGACTGATGAAGGGCCAAACAGAGAATGATATTTGGCGCCAATTTCGGGACGACTGCGTCACTGCGCATGCGCAGTAGAGTCGTACTATGGAGGTCCTTTAGGACATGATTTCTTTTTGTTTTGGATGCAAATTTTGGGGATTGGGGGGCAAAATTTGTGTTTGGCCCTGGTTTTTGTGGAGTTAGCACCAGCTAAGTCTGGGTCATTGGTACAGTATAAAAATATAGAGTTTTCAAAATTGAAGGAGGCCTGAGGGTGCTCACCTAATATGGTAGCCTAAATATCAACCTAGGAAACTGATATCAAGAAAGTTGCATCTGCCCCTCCAAAGAAAAACTTATACCAAATAACCTAAGATTCTGACCAGTGGATCTAAAAAAAAATGATTTTTAAAGAATATTCCTCATATTGAACTAAGTAATAATTCGGGCTACCACAGGGAGCCCAAAAGTGAACCCAGGAACTTGGCTTATACAAACGTGAATCTCACCTCTGTAGGGATGCTGTATACCAAATATCAAAAGATTCTGACTGGTGGATGTGAAGAAGATGTTTGAAGAATATTCCTCACACTGAACTAAGTTATAATTTGGGCTCCAACAGAGAGCCCAAATATCAATCCAGGGATTTGGCTTGACCAAACTTGAATCTCACCCCCCGAGGATGCTGCATACTAAATATCAAAACATTCCGATTGCTGGATCTGAAGAAGAAGGTTTTCAAAAAAAATTCCTCATTTTAAACTAAGTTACAATTCAGCTCCCACAGTAAAGATTTTTAAAGAATATTCCTCATACTGCACTAAAGATTTTTAAAGAATATTCCTCATACTGCACTAACTTAAACATTTGGGCTCCCATAGAGAGCCCAAATATGGACCCATGGATTTGATATCAATAAACGTGTCAAACAATCCTTCAAAGATGTTATATGTGAAATTTGAAAGCTATTGGAGCAGTGGTTTGGGAGAAAAGTAGTCTTAAATGTTTTTCCCATTACCACCGTGTTAAAAAATGCTGACCCCAAAAAGTACCCCATGATAAAACCGATAGCAATTTTTTGTTACCATTCCATTCTGTTGGTCCTAAGGAAGCTTTACACCAAATAAGAATTCTCAGTGTCATGTAGTTTTGGAGATATGGGCATTTTAAATTCTTTCTATTTTTAGCTCCTGTGGTTCCATTGGGAGTGACAGGAAAATTTTTTTTGGCATAAATTAAGAACTTATGACCTAATAAACCCTCATATCAAATTTGGTTCAAACCAGCCCCCCAGTTTGGAAAAACAGAAATTTGGGAGGGGAGGGGGGGGGGGGCGGGGGCAAAAATTCTTGCCCCTTCCATAATGAAGGCAAATATAGCTCCTAGAACTTCTCTTGAACAAATCTGAGTCTACACCTCAAAAGGAAGCTGCATACTGAATATCAAGTCTCTGCTACTGCTGGTTCATGAGAAAAAGATTTTTTAAGATTTAAGCACACTTTTTGGGTTATGCCCTACTGACGGGCGAGGCAACTTGATTTGAACAAAATCAAAATGCAGTGTCATAACAAACTATCATCTCAAATTTCAATTAAATTGGTCCAGTGGTTTTGGAGGAGAAGATGCAAACACCATATTCATGGATGACGGCCGACAGACGATGAGTGATCACTATACCTCACCTGACTTTCAGTCACGTGAGCTAAAAAAGGGCATAACTCTGGCAAAAATTGATGGACCGCACCCCAATTAGAATTTGAACTGCACTTAATGTTGACACACCTACATACCTTTTATCTGATTTGGTCAACTATAACTAAAGTTATCACCAGGAAACCAAAGTGGGATGGACAGACAGATGGATGGACAGATGGATACCGGCTATTTTAAAAGTCTCCCGAAAAAAATTTTTTTGAGGACAAAAAGCAGAAAAAGGCCCATAACTCAAGAAATTATGTGAAATTATAATATCCATGGTGGTCTATCAGCATACCCAAGATCATTAGAATCCAACCTCCACTGACTGAGATATGAAGGTCCAAAGTTGTTACGGATGGATGGATGGACAGATGGATGGATGAACGGATGGGCAGATGGACTCCTTTTCTTTTTCTCCCGCAGACTTTGTTTTGGTGGGGGATAACTAATGTTACTCGCAGAATACATAATGACAACCACAGAAAAACAAGAGGCCCCAAGGGGCCTGAGGGTGCTCACCTGACATGGTAGCCTAAATATCAACCCAGAGAATTGATTTCAACAAGTTGCATCTGCTCCTCCTAAGAAAAGCTTATACCAATTATCCAAAGATTCTGACCGGTGGATCAAAAAAAAAAAAGATTTTTAAAGAATATTCCTCATATTGAACTAAGTTATAATTTGGCCCATATATGAACTCAGGGACTTGGCTTTAACAAGCTTGAACTCACCCCCCCCCCCCCCCCCCCCCCCCCAAAGGATGCTGCACACCAAATATCAAAACATTCCGACTGCTGGATCTGAAGGAGAAGATTTTTAAAGAAAATTCCTCATTTTGAACTAAGTTACAATTCAAGCTCCCACAGTGAGTCCAAATATGGACCTAGGGACATGGCTTGAACAAACTTGAATCTCACCCCACTAAGGATGCTGCATATCAAACATCAAAACATTCCAACTGCTGGATCTGAAGAAGATTTTTAAAGAAAATTCCTCATTTTGAACTAAGTTATAATTTGGGCTACCACAGTGAGCCCAAATATGAACCCAGGGACTTGGCTTGAACAAACTTGAATCTCACCCCCTAAGCATGGTGCATACCCAATATCAAAAGATTCTGCCTGCTGGATCTTGAGAAGAAGATTTTCAAAGAAATTTGAAAGTTTGAATTCGAGCTTCTATAGTGAGCCCAAATATGAATCTAGGGAGCCGATTTGAGCAAACTTGAATCAGATCCACCCCACAATGTTGCATACCAAATATCAAAAGATTCTGCCAGCTGAATCTGGAGAAGAAGATTTTTTAAGAAATTTGCCTGAAATGCACTAAGTTCGATTTCGGGCTTCTATAGTGAGCCCAAATATGAATCCAGAGGGCCGATTTGAACAAACTTGAATCAGATCCACCCCACAATGTTGCATACCAAATATCAAAAGATTCTGCCTGCTGGATCTGGAGAAGAAGATTTTTTAAGAAATTTGCCAGAAATGCACTAAGTTCAAATTCGAGCTTCTATAGTGAGCCCAAATATGAATCCAGAGGGCCGATTTGAACAAACTTGAATCAGATCCACCCCTCAATGTTGCATACCAAATATCAAAAAATTCTGCCTGCTGGATCTGGAGAAGAAGATTTTTTAGGAAATTTGCCTGAAATGCACTAAGTTCGAATTCGAGCTTCTATACTGAGCCCAAATATAAAGCCAGGGGGCCGATTTGAACAAACTTGAATCAGATCCACCCCACAATGTTGCATACCAAATATCAAAAGATTCTGCCTGCTGGATCTGGAGAAGAATATTTTTTAAGAAATTTGCCTGAAATGCATTAAGTTCGAATTCGGGCTTCTATACTGAGCCCAAATATGAATCCAGGGGGCCGATTTGAACAAACTTGAATCAGATCCACCCCACAATGTTGCATACCAAATATCAAAAGATCCTGCCTGCTGGATCTGAAGAAGATTTTTGAAGAAATTTGCCTGAAATGCATTAAGTTCGAATTCAGGCTTCTATAGTGAGCCCAAATATGAATCCAGGGGGCCGATTTGAACAAACTTGAATCAGATCCACCCCCACAATGTTGCATACCAAATATCAAAAGATTCTGCCTGCTGGATCTGGAGAAGAAGATTTTTAAAGAAATTTGCCTGAAATGCACTAAGTTCTAAATCGGGCTCCTATTCTGAGCCCAAATATGAACCCAGAGGGCTGATTTGAACAAACTTGAATTAAATCCACCCTACAATGTTGCATACCAAATATCAAAAGATTCTGCCTGCTGGATCTGGAGAAGAAGATTTTTTAATCTTTTTCCCATTGCCTACAGTGTTAAAAAGCGCGGACTCAGCACTTTTTCAAAGTCCTGAAAAAAGTACCTTGTGATCAAACCGATAGGGATTTTTTTTAACCATTCTATTCTACTGGATAAAAGTAAGCTTTATACAAAATAAGAATTCTCTGAGCCATGTAGTTTTGGAGATATGGCAGTTTTAAGGTTTTTCCTATTTTTAGCTCTCGAGGTTCCCACGGGGCAATGAGAAATTTTTTTTGCATCAATCAACTACTTATGTCCCATTATCATCTCATATCAAATTTGGTTCAAATCGACCTGACGGTTCTGAAAATAGAAATTTTAGGTGAGGCCAAAATTTTTGCTCCTCCCATAACGAAGGCAAATAATGCCCGACAAACTTCTCTTGAACAAACTTGATTCTAAACATCAAAAGGACTCTGTTTTCCAAATATCAAGTTTCTGCTACTGGTGGTTCATTAAAAGAAGATTTTCAAAAAATTTGACCATTTTTTCGCCACACCTCTGGTCAATATGAGCCGAAATGCCCCTATATAACCACTACTTACATGAAATTTAATTAAAATGTGGCCAGTCGTTTAGGAGAAAGAGGCTCAAACACCACCTTCACGACGGACGACGGACGAAGAGTGATAAGAAAAGCTCACCCTGACTTTCAGGACAGAAATCCATGTTTTGGTCACTCTCTTATCTCTGTCAAGTAAAATGTTATGAGTTATATTGCTGAATCTGTTTATAAAGAGGGGTATTGCACATGGCAAACTTTACAAATGTATGAAGGAAGGAAGTAAGTTTGAGGAAGGAAGTCCTGACTTGCATTTCGCTGTAAGTAAACGAGTGCACTGTGCTTGAGCTGACTCACCTAAAACTACTCGGATGTTATTTCCTGCTATACATAACACCCAAGATCTCATAATTTTGCTTTGGTTCTCTTTGAATTTCTGGAGAGACTTCCCATTTACATCTAATGTATATTCATAAGCAAAACCACTAGCAGCATCTATTGTTATAACACACTTGGCTTTGCCAACATCAAAGTGTTCTTTTCCAACTAATTTGAACATCCAATCAGTTCTGTACACTTCCTGTAAACAAAATGTCATATTAAAACATTTTAATTAATCTGTTTATGTACAAAATGTGTTCCTTACTTCATGCAGAGTGATTTGAGTCTCTGTTACCTTTTGGGAGAAAAATCGCTTATTTGGACACCCATTACAGCAGTGGGAAAACAATCCTATTGCCAGGGGAGTTCAGTACTACGTTACATGGGCTGTCTGGCAAGGACCAGATTAATATAGACAGAATTGTTTCTAACTGATAACTGAAGCTGAATTAACAGTAAGCTCTTTCTTTGGCTGAGCAGAGTAGGCACCTTGTGAGATACAATGATAAACACTACAAGTTGGAAGTAGGAACAACTGTGGTACAAACAGGAATCAATATGCAGTAACAAACTTTCAAGACTTGATTCCAGAGGATCAAGCAAGCCTAAAATGCTCACCGGGATCAGGCTGTCTACAAAGAATAAAGATATTTAGGTCCAGCATTTTCAGGAGAGCAATGCATTCACTCGCCTACTGCTCGTTCTTAAAAAAATTGAAGAGGGCAAAAAACTAGCCCTCCTGGCTTTAGAAAATAATGATTATCATAACTGCCTATTCCGAAAACCCACATCTTTTCAGATCTCTGCTATGTTAGTGGTCTCAGTAATTAATATGGCCACACTACCCCTCCCACACTTCTAGGCCTTGCAAAGGCTCAGAGGTGTGGGAGGGATAGTGCAGCCGTCTCACTGAGACTACCTTGTTAGCAGCACCAAATAAAATGTACAAAGCCCATAAGGCAGAATTCATCAATAGTAAAACTTCATTTTGCCATGTTTACTTTTTGTAAACTTGAGGAGAGCTAATCTCTCACCTAGGCCATGCAAGAGGAGTGATTTTTAGCCCTCTTGCTTTTTAAGAATGCCAGGCCTGGGTGTTGGTGTCGAGAGACTAGAAAGACAGAGGCAAAAAGAAAGCATCACTCACCGTGTACATGTGTATATACTGAATGCCTGCTGCCAAAGAAGCTCTGAAAAATTGATGTCTGTTTTTCACACCCCCCCCCCCTCCTCTCCCCACACACACACTCCCAGAACACACCTTACATAAAGCTTAAGATCACCTGGGTTGGTTGAAAATTTGGGGTGAAATTCAGTGAAGTATTCTTAGAAGCCATCAGTGGTGTGATGAAATGGAGCAAAATGGCAATCAACAAGAATTGGGGGCGCGGTGGCTCAGTAGGTAGAGGTGCAGGCTGCAAGCTGAGAGGTCCTCGGTTCGTATCCTACCTGCAGCAACCACACTGTGTCCTTGGGCAAGACACTTCTCCCCCGTTGCCCATGTGGGGGGACGACGACACTGTGCACTAAGGCATACTGCATGTCGATGGTGCACCTGTCTTCAACCAATGCTAACCCTGCTTCTGTGGAGTTAGTATGTTGGGGAGCTGACAGTTGCTCACCATTGCTCGGTAGTTCTCTCCGGGTACTCCGGCTTCCTCCACCCATAAAACTGCCGTGGTCATGATTAGCCATTGTGCAGAAATATGTGACCTTAAACACCAATAAATAAATAATAAATAAATACATCAACAAGGATATCACTGACAGCCTTTTTTTGACAAATTAGGACTTTCTGGTTAAAATTTCCATGGGGAGCCAATATTTGAACCCTTTTACTTGATTTGAACATACTTGAATCTGCCCTCAAAAGTATAGTGTATACCAAGTATCAAAAACTTCTACCAGGATCTGAAGGAGATTTTATGTACGGAGTTAAAATTTGGGTTCCCATAAGAAGCACAAATATGAACCAATGGACTTGGTTTTATTAAACTTGAATTTGGCCTCCCACTATGAGGAGGCAGCATACCAACTATCAGAAGATTCTGACTGTTGGATCTGAAGGAGAAAATTTTAAAGAATATTCCTCGTATAGCCCTAGTATAATGTGGGATCACATAGGGAGCCTAAATATAAACCTAGGTACTTAACTTGAACAAAAGCTTGAATCTCAGCTTCATAAGAATATTCCTCTTATTGTACAAAGTTAAAATTCAGGTTTCAGTAAGGAACCCAAATAATAATCAATGGACTTGATTAGAGCTGAATGTTTTTTTTTTTTTGTTTTTCGGTGCTGGTTTCGGCGGCAAACTGAAAAACCAAACAGCAAGACTCAGCAAAAACCGATCAAATGCTTTTACTGTCTTTATGCGTAAACAAACTGATCAAACTACCATAACAAATCACCCGCATCCACCCGCGTAATATGCAAACTGAGCAGTTCAACAATTAAATTTTTCAAAACATATATATATATGTGATCCCTTATTGGAACGAGCTCAATGAGCTCCTTGAGCTTGTTCCAATGAGGGGTCACATGATATGGTTTTGTTGAAATTTTTTAAAAAATTAAAAAAATGATATTTAACCCTTTACCTAACATAACGGCCAAAAACAGCCAGCGCTATTCTCAAAACTTGCCAGTTAATTTTCGTTATTTTTTTCATTTTTTGTCTCAAAAACATAGGTTATGACCCCTCGTTGGAATGAGCTCGTCGAGCTCGTTCCTACGAGGAGTCATAACCTATGTTTTTGAGACAAAAAATGAAAAAAATTAGTTATTCAAGAATTATTTTTGCAAGTGTCGTCTGCTTTTCAGATTCGGTAAAGGGTTAAAATAATAAATTTTGATATCGTCTGTGTAGGGTAAAGGGTTAATTGGACTAGTGACCCTTATGGACTCTTGACACTTAGTCCATGACAAAGGGGCGATTACGTCACGTTCTTCTCACATTTTCTCATTTATTGACTCATCCTATAAGGAGAAAATGTTAAAATGAGAACACAATATAGATTAGATGAACTTTATTCATTTGTTACACTGATTTATGTGTTTTCTTCTGTCTTAACCCTTTACCTAACGTAACGGCCAAAACCGGCCAGCGCTATTCTAAAAAATCGCCAATTAATTTTCATTATTTTTTTCATTTTTTGTCTCAAAAACATAGGTTGTGACCCCTCGTTGGAATGAGCTCGTCGAGCTCGTTCCAACGAGGGGTCATAACCTATGTTTTTGAGACAAAAAATGAAAAAAAATAGTTATTCAAGAATTATTTTTGCAAGTGTCGTCTGCTTTTCAGGTTTAGGTAAAGGGTTAATAGACTTAGCAACTTATCTTCTAGAACCCTTAAGAATGATCAAAGGGAAGTTGGGCTGAACCTAATGGTGGTATTTACAGACAGTGCCTTGTGTGGTGAGTGGTGTCGCACAAACTATGGAGGTTTATTCTCCCAAGTTAAGAAGCCGGAAGTGGTGTTTACTATAGGTTCATGTTCTTAACACATAGGAAAACTGAATCAAAAGCAAGGTTTGTTCCTAAAACTGAACCGAAACTGAATCAAATCTGAAAAATAAATACCGCCCAGCTCTAGACTTGATTTGAACAAGCTTGAATCTGGCCCCTGTTAGAATATTAAGAATCAAACATCAAAAGATTCTGACAGGTGGATCTGAAGAAGAAATTTTTTAAAGATTACACCCTATATTGCAGTAAGTTAAAATTAGGGTTCACATATGCAGCCCAATGATTAACCAATTAGCTTGTTTTGAACAAACATGAATCCGACCCCCTGGAAGGATTCTGTAAAACATATATGAAAAGATTCTGACTAGTGTTTCTGGAGAAGAAAAGTTTTAAAGATTATTCCTCATATTGGAGTAAATTAAAATTCAGGCTCTAATATGGAGCCCAAATATCATTCAAATGACTTGATTTTAACAAACTTGAATCTGCCCCCGTAAGGATGCTGTCTACCATATATCAAAAGATTCTGGCTGGTGAATCTGAAGAAGATTTTTAAAGATTAATCCCCATATTGCACAATGTTAAAATTGGTACATCCATAGAGAGCCCATTTATTAACTGACTGAGTGATAGATGCCACTATCAGAGCTTTCAGAAACCAGAGACTCAAGTCAGCCGAAATCGCTCAACTGGCTTCAGTTGTCAAAAGAGATAAGTGTATCAGTAAGTGATCGACGACAACAGCAATTTTTTGATTTGCTCGGACACAACCAAAAGCAACTTTTTCGGCCATTCAATTCTGCTGGTCCTTTGAAAGCTTCCTTGCAAGCTCCTTTCTGTGAAGTATAAAAAACAACAACTGAACAACATTTTTTTTTCAACTACTGTGATTCTCTCTACCCACCTCCTCCTCCAAAAAAACCTTCCTGCATAAATGGAGTACTTAAGACCCAGTTATACACTACATGACAAATTTGGTTCAAATCTGCCCATTGGTTCTGAAAATAGAAATTTTTAGTGGACCCCAAATCTGGACCTACTGAGTTTCTTTGGGAAAAAAGTGAATATACATCACTAAAGTAAGTTCTAAACAAGAAATCTAAGCATTACTGCAAGTAGCTTACAAAAAGAGGATTTTTAAAGCATTTTAGGTTTTTGGAGCATTATCCCTACCCCAAGGGATATAGTAATTCTGGGGGAAAAAATCAGAAGAGTAAACTCCACCAGCTTGAAGATGGCAGCAACTTCATTTAAAATAAGTAGAAAAGGTCTTCTCCAAGGAAGGTCTGTGCCATAAAGGAATGAAGAAAAATTTCAAACTCGAGAAACAAAATTTTACTGCCACCAGTAAATTCAAGTCTGTGTGAAAATGGTTAAAGTATCAGAAATAAACAAAATAGAAAGAGAATTTATGGAGGCTTATTTTTGGGGATAAAATATTTTTAAAGAAATCAGAAATAGGTTTTCATTAACAGTATTACATGAAATAAAATCTTTGGAACCCACAATGAAGTCATGAGAGGGTTTAATTAATGACATTCATACAGGAATCAGATAAATGTTTGCAAGAAACCCGAAAAAAGATATATGTGCACAACATTGAAAGGGTTCAACATAAAATAAAATATTTGGAAAACACATTGAAGTCTTAAGATATTCATACAGGAAACAGATAAATTTTTCCCCTGCCACTTATGAAAGTCTTGAGAGGGTTAAAGAATTTCAGAATCATTTTCTTTCCCTTCAACTTGACATAATAAAAGAACATGTGTGTTTGACAGGCAGCTGAAATTTCTTTTGTTGACAGAAGTTGATGGATGAGATAACATTGGAAAACTCTTTACAATTTGTATTGGGAAATCTTACTGCAAAAGTGCTGACTCATCATTTTTTCATTGCCACCTATCCCACACCCTTAATATAACCAAGGGCAATATTTTTTAACCATTCTATTCCACCAGAACCTAAAGATGCTTCATAACAAATAACAGTTTTCTGTTCCGTGTGGTTTGGGAAATAGAGGCTTTTGAATTTTTTTCTATTTTTAGCCCCTGGGGTGAAATGTTTTTTTCAGGCATCAATCAATTATTTAGTAACCCCTTATACTACATGCCAAATCTGGTTCCGATTGGTCCCCCAGTTCTTGAAATATAAATTTGGGGTGGAGCCCAAAATGGATATTTCCCCAAGGAGAGCCCAAATATTGACCTACTAACTTCCCTTGAACAAACTTTAATCTTCAATACCAAAGGATGTTCCACACCAAATATCAAGACATCCTCTCTGGTGGTTCATGACAAGATGATTTTTTAAAGATTTCAAAGCTTCTGGGGCATATACCAGAGCCTGAAGCTGGCAGCTGCTTCATTTGAACAAAATAGAAAGGGTATACACCATAGATGGTCTGTGCAATATATGTTTGAATTTGGGCCAGTGGTTGTGAAGAAGAAGACAAGTTTCTAAAAGTTAACGGATGGCGGATGCCAAGTGATGGCAATAGCTCCCACTGACTTGCAGTCAGGTGAACTAAAAATGAGGGTACCAGAGGAAATCCCAACTTTTTTCTTGCCCCTGTTTCCTATTCAGTCAAATGCAAATAATATTTGTTTTTAAAAGTTGTTCTATTACAAATTTTTGGAGAGAGCCCACAGGAATTTTCCAATAATTTGTAAACAAATTCCAAATAACAAATTTAGACAATCAAAAATAATCTAGCCCTCAACCAGTTGACTAATGGACTTGATTTAACCCTTTACCCAACAAATCGCCCGCATCCGCCTGCGTAATATGCAAATTCAGCAGCTGAAAAAATATTATTTTCCGAAAAATTCCAACAAAACCATATCATGTGACCCCTCTTTGGAATGAGCTCGTCGAGCTCGTTCCAAAGAGGGGTCACATGATATGGTTTTGTTGAAAATGTTTTGAAAAATTTAAAAAATGATATTTAAAATAATAAATTTTGAAATCGTCTGCGTTGGGTAAAGGGTTAAATAAACTTGAATCTGACCCTTGTAAGGATTCTGTACACCATATATCTGACTTTTGGTTCAGGAGAAGAGTTCTGAAGATTATCCCTCATATTAGAGTAAATTAAAATAGAGAGCTCAAATATTAAACCAGAGACATGATTTGAACAAACTTAGATCTGACCTCCCTAAGGATGCTCTATACCAAATGTCAAAAGATTCTGTCGGGTAGATGTGAAGAAGATTTTTAAAGTTTATTCCTCATATTGCATAAGTTAAAATTTGGGCCTCCATAGGGAACCCAAATATTAACTGTAGTGCATGGAGGTTTTTTTTTTCCAGGTTCGGTTTCGGTTTTATTTTTTTTAAAACCACGGTTTCGGTTCGTTTTTTCGGTATTATTTCCAGGCCCTTCAATTAATCTAAATCACTATCGTCTTACTAGAAAAGGCCATAGAAATGTCACATAAGAGCTATTTAAAGCGTGCTACGTCCTACTGGCAGTACTGAAACATAGCAAACTTCACTAGCAATCAGTCAGTTGACGAAGGGTTAATATGAATTTGGGGTAGATTGTATGTCATTTGATTATTTTCCTGTTGTATATGTTCTATTTGGTAAATGCTATACATCAGTGGCAGCGCCATAGTGGGGGGGGGGGGGATAGTGCCCCCCCCCCCCCCCCAAAAAAAAACAAACAAAAAAACAAACAAAACAAAAAACTTCAAATTGCCATCTGACACAATCTGGGCGCCTTTGAAGGCCTCGTTAGGCGTTGTAAGCATCTCGATCTTGGACCCCCACATCTTAGTTTGCACCCCCCCCCCCCCCCCCCACCCGATCGAAATCCTAGCACCGCCACTGCTATACATTATATACATGCTTTATTTTGTGTTCAGTTTTAATTTCGATAAAATAAATAATTTTCACTTGTAACTTTTAAGTTATGTTTAACATCGCCTTAATACAGGGACTCTATTCACTGTCCTGTTCCTCGATCCCTCACTAGAGATCGCCTTAATACAGGAACTCCATTCACTGTCCTGTTCCTCGATCCCTCACTCATGTTGTTCAGTGCAAAATAAAATGGATTTACGGCATCAACGAGTATCACATGGGGAATAAATGGTCAAAGTAAATAACCCCATATAATTTTGATTATTAATTTATTTCATGCATTTAATGTGAGATAAATATGACTGGAATTAAAAAATATAAAAAAAACAAAAAACGTTCACGTGTTCCGACACTCACCAAATTTCGTGCAGTAAAAGCCCACACTCACTGGCCATTTTCGTTCTTGTGTAGGCCCCATCGGCTATTCTCACAGTTGGGGTGCGACTTATACAAAGGTACATGTAATAGTCGCAGGGGAGGTATTTTGGCTGAAAATATTGGGTGCGACTTATACGTGGGAGCGACTAAAACACGGATATAATTATATTGTATATTGTATACAGAAATAATCGCTTTTGGATTTGCCCGTTCTGCTGATGTTTGTTGTCATTTTCAAAATGAGATTACGAGGGGGTCATTGTAAATTTCGAAGTTTAACGTCAAAGTATGCAAAAACTGTATGGGCGGTTGTTTTGGCCACTATCAGTTCGGTTTTTCGGTTTGCGGCAAAAACCGAAACTGAACCGAAAAACCTCCATGCTCTAATTAACTGAGGGACTTGCTTTGAATATACTTGAACCTGATCCCTGTAAGGATACTGTATACTCAGTATCAATAGATTCTGAGTAGTAGATCTGAAAAAGAAGATTTTGAAGATTGTTTCCCATATTGCATTAAGTTAAAATTCAGGCTAGAGAACCCAATTATAAACCAATGGACTTGATTTGAACAAACTTGATACTGAGCTCTGTAAGGATTCTGTATACCATATATCAAAAGATGTTTAAAGAATATTCCCCATGCAAAACAAAGTTAAAATTCTGGCTCCAATTGGGAGCCCAAATATTAACTCAGGGATTTGGTTTGAACAAACTTAGATCAGACCTCCATGAGGATGCTATTTATTTGGTGAATCCAAATAAGATTTTTTAACATTATTTCTGATATTGCACCAAGTTACAATTCAGGCTCACTCAGAGAGCCCAAATATTAACCAAGGGACTTGATTTATTTATTTATTTATTATTTATTTATTGGTGTTTAAGGTCACAGACTTATGCACAATAGCTAATCATGACCTTGACAGTTTTACAGGCGGAGGAAGCCGGAGAACACGGTGAGAACCACCGAGCAACTGTCATCTCAACATTCTAACTCCGACCAAGCAGAGTTACAGCGGTTGAAGACATGTGCACCACTGATGAGCAGTACGCCTTAGTACACACCATCATCGTGCCCCTATGTAGGCAACCAAGGGACCTGATTTGAACAATTTTTTAATTTTTGCAAATATGCTGACTCAGCTTGTGACCCAATAATACCAAATACCAATTTTGGTTCAAATTGGCCAATTGATTCAGAATATAGAAAGTTTGAGCAGGGCAAAAAAGCTGGTCCCCTCTAATTATGAAAGTAAATACTGCCCTACGAACTTCGTTTGACCAAACTTTATGCTACAACCCAGAAGGAAGCTCAATACCAAATATCAAGTCACTGTACCTATCTTTTTTTTCAAAATTTGTGGGTGGATTTCTCCCACCCCTCCTTATAAAATGCATGATGGATAGATGGACGGTGAGCAAAGGATGGAAAGTGATCACTATAGGTCAAGTAAGCTAGAAATGTTGTTGGACTTTCCAGTTAAAATGTAAACTGCAGACATGGCTGCACAAGACACCATAAGTACAGGATAAGACAGTGAAAATGAGAAGCAATAAAGAATTACACATATTGGCCAATCCAGTATAAATAGCAAGATTCATATTTTTGTTTCCCCAAGTCAACTGAATCGATATGAGGATGAGAAATGAATTTCAGTCTATTTATTTCACTGATCAGAAAGTATAATATATGCAAGTACAGTATGGCCACAGTAGAGTGGTCACTTTCCATGGGTGGGCAATATTTCCTCTAACACAACAATATTAGATTCCAAACACTAATTACAGAATAATCAGTAAAAATTTTATTAATGACAAGCCAGGTACAACCTGGTACTTCATTAATTAATCTTTTGCTGATGATGATTTTTATTACCCGGCAAACACACGCATGGACATCACAGCTCATGCATGGATTATGACCACTCCATGGAGACTATACTCTGCATGTGTGCTAAATGATACTAACCTTTCCATCTACCCTGATAATCCTCTTTCCTGTGGTGGTGCCATGTTCAAATTCCACCTTATGTACCCCATCACTTAAAGATAATTGCCAAACAGCCACTAAATCACCCATTTTTATAATTCTGGAGATAAAAGAAGTTCACAGAATATAAGTACCCTGAATAAACACAACACATCCTTAATCCTAACCTGATAACTATAACTAGCAGTGATCCTCACAAAAATTGCCATTCAAATTTTATTATTTTCTTCCCATTTTTTTCTTAACCCTTTACATAATGAACTGGCCACATCTGCCTGGTAATTTACAAATGAAGAAGTACAAAAAAATTTTTCTTTTACAAAATTTCAACAAGACCATAGCATGTGAACTCTCATTGGAATGACCTTCTTGAGCTCATTCCAATGAGAGGTTACATGATGTGCTTTTGTTTAAATTTTTTGAATTATTTTTTTATTTATTGGTGTTTAAGGTCACATACTTATGCACAATGGCTAATCGTATCGTGACCATGACAGGGAGGAGGAAGAGCGGAATACCCAGAGAGAGAACCACCAAGCATCGACGAGCAACTGTCAGCTCCTCAACATTCTAACTCGGTCCAATCTCCGCTCAAGCAGGGTTACAGTGGTTGAAGACATGTGCACCATCGACATGCAGTATGCCTTAGTACACGGCGTCCTTGTGTCCCCATTTAGGCAACCAGGATAAAGTGCCTTGACCAAGACCACAACGTGGTAGTCCCGGATGGGGATCGAACTCGGGACCTCTAGCATAGAAGTCCAACAGTCTATCACTGAGCCACCACATTCCCAAAATTTTTGAAACATTGTAAAAAAGAAATAATAAAATAAAAAATTTTGATATCCTGTGTGTTGGGTAAAGGGTTAAAAACAGTTCGCGGTACGCTGGATTTCAGCACAGAGATGAAGCAATCTTTTATTATTTTGAAATCAACAATGTCACTGAAACGCTGAGTTACTTAACCCTTTACCCAACACAGACGATTTCAAAATTTATTATTTTAAATATAATTTTTTCAAAAAATATCAACAAAACCAAATCATGTGACCCCCTCTTCGGAATGATCTTGTCGAGCTCATTCCAAAGAGGGGTCAAATGATATGGTTTTGTTGAAATTTTTTGAAAAATATTTTTTCAGCTGCTGAATTTGCGTATTACGCAGGCGGATACGGGCGATTCGTTGGGTAAAGGGTCAATGAGTAGACACAAGCATTGCTCTTGTTTAGGAGGTTGACAGAGAGAAACTCAAACCCCTTATGCAATAATAATTCAGATCTTAATTGTTTACATGTATGTAATGCAGTCTGGGCATGAGAGCTTGAGAGGTTATGATCTTCCTGATGTTACAACTTTTTGAATTCGTACATCTAAATGGAGCAATTTCCTTGACTCTGGGGTCAAAATTCTATATATTTCTCAATTGAGTGTTTATTTCTGAGGAGTGACACAGCTCCAGTGCACCAAGCAGACACCTTTTTTTGTAAATGAGGGAAGTTTTTCTTGGGTTCCCAAAATACAATGTACTGGCTGTAACATAAGTGCAAGCCCTACTTCGGAACTAACTCAAGCTTTTAGAAACTTTTCCAAACGAGCTGGAAAAGTACTAGAGTGCAAAAGCACGAAAAAGATCGAAAAAAGAGTTGAGCGAGACCAGCGCTCGAAATTACAGGTACTCTCTCTGCACACCTCTTGCGTTTACTGAGCGCATGCGCAACAACCGTGTCTTCAATTCCGTATTTCCACCAACGAGAAGTTTGTGATTTAGCGGGGAGGCATCGATATCAAAGATATCCCCAAGGAGGGTGAGCCTCCGATAAACAATTGTGGTAGGTATGTTAAGAAACAAAATTTACTAAAAAATTTTAATTTCTTTTCAACCTACTCACAATTGTTTACAATTGGCTGAATAAACAATAGGAGGAGGTGAATCACATAACCAATACCAACAAGAGTAGCAGAAAGAAAAGCAAGGAGGGCAGAGAACAATAGCGAAACCTGTAATGAAGACAGAGAGAAAGCACCTGAAAAGAACAAGGCTGAGCGAAGCACAACCTCGATAAAAACAATTTTAACGAGGGTTCACAACAGCCTGAGCAGCAACGAGAGGGCCTAAAGAATAAAGGTCCTCAGATTGCTGCTGAAGGTGGCGGAGATAAAAGGAGGAGAAGGTATAAGCATTCCTCCAGTAAGCCGCATTCATAACATCCCGGAGCGAAACAGAATTGGGAATGCCCAGGATGTAGAAATGGCACGAACCTCATGAGCATTAAACCATTTCGAAACGAGATCCGACGCAGACAAGCGGGAATAAGCCAGCTTGATTGCAAGACAGATCCACCTGGAAATAGAATGGGAAGAGATAGACTGCCTCTTAGGAATGAGAGACAGAAAGAATCTCTTCCGACCCCTCCTAATGAACTGAGTGCGAGTAATGTAAGTCTTGATCGCACGAACAGGACAAAGAAGAGGTCTCCGGCCATCGACAGCAGGGAGAGCCTGAATGCAGATGGGAGGAGGTACTGAATCAGGAAGTTGATTCTTAGACAGAAAAGAGCAATCAGTAGTGAAGGTGACACTGTTAGCCTCATTTCTGAAGAAGGCGGAATCAACAGATAGCACATGAAGCTCACTGACTCGACGAGCAGACGCAAATGCTAGAAGAAAAGCCGTCTTATAGGTGAGAAAACGCATATCGGTCTCAGATAAAGGCTCGAATGGCACTCCCTCCAAATAGTGCAACACCCATGCCAAGTTCCACTTGGGTGTAAGATGCACAACTCGAGGCCTCTTCAAAGAATAGTGCCGAATGAGTTTGGAGAGAAAAAGATTACTACCGATGCACCGCTTTCCCACATATGAGAAAGTATCAGACAGCATAGACCGATAGCCCTTAACTGTAATAGGCTGGAGGCCCTTGGAGTCAAAAAGATATACCAGAAAATCCGCAATTTGAGCGATTGATGGATCACGGTAATCCACATTGTGATCTGCACATCAGCGGCAGAAAACCTTCCACTTCGCAGCATAAGTCATGCCAGTGGAATGTCGCCGCGATGCAGAAATGCACTCCACTGATCGTCTCGAAAAACCTCTACGTTGGAGACTGGACCTGATAAAACACAGCCGTGAAGGGACATGCTCGCCAGGTTGTTGTGATACTTCCTGGGATGACCCTGGGAAAGAAGATCGCGACGTAGAGGTAGACGAATCGGCCGATCTGCCAACAGAGGCTGCAGCAGATTGATCCACACCCTCTGTGGAGAGAGAGGTGCGATCAGAATGATCCTGCAACTGCAAGCACGAATCTTCGCTAATACTTGAGGAAGAATCGGTGCAGGAGGGAAGGCATAGCCAATCCAACCTGTCCAGTCCAGGGACAGCGCGTCTAAAGCAAAAGCCAGAGGATCTGGACAAGGAGAGACAAAGCTCTCTACCTGATGATTCCAGCGAGTGGCGAAAAGGTTGACCTGAGGACGGTCCCACTGCTTGCAAATCGCCTGAAACACCGACCGATGTAGCATCCATTCGGTGGGAGGGACAATGTCCCGTCGGGACAGGGAGTCTCTGCTAGAACGTTGAGACGCCCGGGAATGTGGCGAATGCCCCGTGCCAACAGAAGATGATCCCGAGATAGCCGATACATGGGAATCGAATGTGTGCCTCCTTGATTCCGAATGCAGACCACTACTGTCGAACTGTCCGAAAGAAGTAGGACAATATGGTCCGACAGGTGAGGGATCCAAAGCCGAAAACTCAACAGAAGAGCAAGGAGCTCCTTCTGGTTGTTATGAAGGCCCGCCTGCTCGCTGTCCCACTCGCCGTGAGTGGACAGACCGAGAGGATCCAACATCACACCCCAGCCCTGATCGCTGGCATCCGCAGTAAGGATGCAATCGGCCAAAGGAAGATCCAACGGAACACCCTGTGTCAGCCAGGGAACATCGACCCAAGGGTGGAGGTGACAAAGCACGGACCGAGGAATAGGGAGTTCCAGGTCCAGCAGATCTACATTTGGACGCCAATGATCCAACAGAAAGTGTTGGAGAGGTTGGACAAACAAGCGACCGAGCGGAATGAGATCTGTCACTGAACCGCAAAGGCCCAGCATCTGAAGGAAAGTCCTGGCCATGACCGAGGAAGATTGAAGCAGGTTCCGAGTCAAGGCGGAAAGAATCGTCGCCCGAGCATGGGGGACCGACACTACATTGTGAAGAGTGTCGAAATCCATCCCCAAATGAAGGAATCACTGAGAAGGAAGGAGATCCGACTTCTCGCGATTGACTCTGAAACCCAGCGACGCTAGCAGACAAAGAAACTGCCAGACATCGAACTCCAGAACGGCAGCATCGTGGTGCCGTTGGAGGGTGTCGTCCAGGTAGGCTGACGAAGTCACAGCCGACTGAGTACGGTGGAAAGCAAGCACATGTGACATCAGTCGGGTGAAAGCCCAAGGTGCCAGGTTCAAACCGAACTAGAGAACTCTGAATTGATAGACTCGATCCCTAAACGAGAACCGAAGGTATTTCCGTGACGCCAGATGAATGGGTACATGGAAGTAGGCATCCTTCAGGTCGATACTGGCAGCAGAGTCGCCCTGATGAACTGAACGTCCGGAACGTCTCCATACTGAAACGAGGAGCTATTATGTACTCGTTCAGGATACTCAGATCGATGACAGGACGAAATTGGCCGTTTTTCTTTGGCACCAAGAAAAGTCTCGAGTAAAACCCCGGTGAAAGGGTGTTTCTGACCACCTCGATCGCCCCTTTGGAGAGGAGATTGTCGATCTCCTGCACCAGAATGTCCCGACGCAGAGAATCGGAAGGGACCTGAGTCGGGAGGGGCACCAGAGATATACTGGGGTGCCGATGGAAGGACAGTCGCAGACAGGATTGAATGACGTCGAGGACCCAAGGGTCCGACGTTATCTCTGTCCAATGGTCGTAAAACAGCGTCAGCCTTCCCCCGACTGGAGGCGAATCGAGGTGAGAACCTTTACTTGCGGCCTCGACGAGGCCCCCCCGAGAGGAGAAACCACCTCGGGAAGTGACAGAGTCCTGAGACTTTCCTGCCTGAGGCTGCCAGCGAGCCTGGCCACATCGGCGCTTCTTATGTGTAGAAGGAGCAGACGGAGCCAAAGGCGTAGCCGCCGAGGCAGACGCAGCAGCACGCTTGGTGGGCCTGGAACGACCACCACCCGCAGCAGCAGGTTGGTCCAGCTGTCGCAGCAAAAGCTGGTCCTTCGAATGACGAAGAACTTCGCCACAAACAGCTTCCGCGGAATCATGGAACAACTGAGGTCCCACCAAAGAGGCAGACCTCAGAACAGCACGTTGCTCAGAAGGAAGGGATGGAGAAGAATCCAACATCGCATCCCGGCGTGCCAGCTCCAAATTAGCCGTGTTACAGGCATGAGCGTGTGTCAAGTTTATAAGAGCCTGTGACAAAACGCGAAAAGGCACCTGAGCGTCATCAAACTCCCCTGGTGGAAAATATTCAGCCAGGGCAGCGACGACATGGTCCGCGAGAGATAACATACCCAGCATCTCTCGGGACAGGCCCACCATAGATTCAACTACCGACTTAGGCTTAGTTAACCCGAGGGAAGAAGAATCCTCATCCACAGTAGTCATCCCTTGGAGGACTGGTGGACAGACGGAATCGTAAACACGAAACCGCCATGGAGGCAGAAAGGCATCTGCTCTAGAAAAGAAGGAACCCTTGAGGGCCTTAGAACGCATTTTGGCGTCTAAGCCCTGGAAGGACTCAACAACCTGAGCCGATTGAAGAGGATGCAAAGCCCCAGAGCTAGAAGGCTCAACAGGGTTACAGAGCTCCACAGTGGACCGCGGCCAGACGGTCACAGATGGCTGGTCTGAAGGTTGAACTTCCGGCAATAAGCCAAAGACGAAACCAAAGCCCGCCCCAAGACCGACGAGGGGGGCCCATCACCTTCCATATAATCAAGCCCAACTCGGGCTGACCAGCAGAAACCTCCTGGGAAGACTGAGCAGTATCCAAGGGGCCAGGCAAGACATCTCGGCGACCGACCAAAGGAGGTTGTGCATCAGGAGGCACCGGGAGGCCAACTTGAGGGTTGCCAGAAAGCAACCGGGTGAGCGCCAAAATGGCCTTACGCAGATCACCCTGAGAATCCATCGCAGCAGCATCGCCCGATGGAGTGTCCTCCCAATGGACCCTTCTGGTAGAAGAACCCAAATCCTCAGAAGAGACCGACGTTGAACGCCGATCGGCAGAGAGAATAGGGATACAGTGAGAATACACTGGAGGATAGTCCGGATTGTGACGCCCAGGGGCCATCACTGACCTCTGCGAAACTGAAGGTCCTGCCTGCAAATCCTCGAAAGAGACCGACAGCGCACGTCGATCGGTAGCTGGACCTAGGACATGGTGAGAAGACACCGGAGGATTGTCCCAAGAATGACAGGAACCTGTCATTGGCCTCTGCATGGCAGACGGCCCCAACTGCCGATCCTCTGAGACCGACGGCAAGCATCGATCGACACCCAGACTCGAAACACAGTGAGGAATCAGCGGAGGAAGGTTCCGAGAGTGACAGCAAACCGGGGCTGTCACTGACCTCTGCCGAACAGCAGGCCCTAGATGCCAATGTCCCAGCCCCATCCTGCTAGTCGGCACACTAGCAGAGGAAGGAGGAACAATAAACGATTCACTCGAGGGGCGAGGAATCGCTGCAGAAGCGACCGACCGGCTCAACCGACTGGGAGCAAACCTAGCCAGATGAGACGGCGCAGACAGCAAACCCGCACAGCTCAGCTGTGAAGCTAGGGGAAGCTGAGAGCTCACAGACACACCAGCAGATACAGCCTCGGTTCCCCCGAGACTGTAGACCATCCCCAGAGGTGATGGAAAAGCAACCTTCATACAGAATAGGATCTGTAGTAACAACTTCCTCAGCAACTGTCGATGGCGTAGGAGGCAGATTGGATAGGGTCACTGAGCTGACCTCGGAGAAGCTCTCTACGAAAACAGACGCCTCAAGAGTGACATCAGAAGACAAAGAGACCACGGTCTCCACGTCGGGTATCACTGAACTAGCACCGTCAACAGTTGCAGAGGAACTCGCCACAGAAGACAGATCAGAATCCTGTGTGACAGAGTCACCACGTGCACCAGCAGAAATGTCTGCTACGGCACGGCTACCCTTACCCCGAGAACGAGGGGTTCTAGCTCTGGACATAACCACCTTGTTATCAGAAGCCCAGATTTTTTAGGACCAAACCCAACAAATACCACATGATTGGGCCTGAGTGCAATTGTTGCAAGTGACACATGTGGAATGAGAGTCGTCCACATGCGTCTTGCAAGCAAGAGGTACAAGGAATAGTCTTTGGCATAATATGAATGATAATAATGGAATCAAGCTTCCCGCTGACGTTAAACAGAACAAAGGTCGTGTTCACACGTGGGGGAAAAACAAGATTAAGAGTGAAGAAACAAGCAATAATGATCAAAAATAACATTAATCAATAACAATTTGAAGGCTTGAAAAAGGATACAATC
Source organism: Pictodentalium vernedei (assembly GCA_031216915.1). Taxonomy (NCBI): domain Eukaryota; kingdom Metazoa; phylum Mollusca; class Scaphopoda; order Dentaliida; family Dentaliidae; genus Pictodentalium; species Pictodentalium vernedei. The sequence continues at coordinate 124,507,209 of CM062289.1, read as the reverse complement.
CACTTGCACACAATTAAATGCAGATAGCACATACAATAAGTTGTTCATGAAGAAAACAGCTAAGTATAGACGAGTCACAAAAATTTCCGACCATGTACAAATGGCGGAAATAAAAGGAATTGACATCACGGTTGTTGCACATGTGCTCGGTAAACGCAAGAGGTGTGCAGAGAGAGTACCTGTAATTTCGAGCGCTGGCCTTGCTCGACCCTTCTTTCGATCTTTTTCGTGCTTTTGCACTCTAGTACTTTTCCAGCTCGTTTGGAAAAGTTTCTAAAAGCTGGAGTTAGTTCCGAAGTAGGTCTTGCACTTATGTTACAGCCAACTGTAAACAATTGTGAGTAGGTTGAAAAGAAACAAGAAAGTAACAATCCCTGTTAATAGAATATTCCTGTTAATTGAATAAATTTCAATGGCAAAGTGGCTATTCAGTTAACAGGGTTCTACTGTATTAGCAATAGGATATATCTAATAATATCTTGGTCAAAACTCAAGGCTACTTGGGTGATAAGCCCAGGCACATTTGAGGTGTGACCAAGAAATTATAAATTATATCATACTGCTGATATTTTAACTGGCTGAGCACTGGAAGCCCAAATTTGGGCTTTATTCAGATGTACAGGTGCTGCAACGTAAAGGATTCATACTTAGGGCTGCACGGTATTACAGTATACCAGTTGGTACCGGTATTGAAATCGTCACAGGTTCAAAACCATCCATTAAAAATGAATACTGTGAGTAACGGCATACAATTTTGGGGTCCGGTATTATGATTTGAAATTCCCTTTTTCTTGAAATAAAAATATAAATAATGCGCAAAAATATGGCAAACACATATTAAATGCAAGGGATATCATGAATAAAAAAGAAATTTTTGGAGCAAAAGATAGAAGTATCACATACTGCTCTGGGAAAATGAGTGATTTGAATGGAAGACGACAACAATCCATGTCTACAAAGTTATTGAACCTATTGTTTAATATGAAAATAAGCCATAAAATTATCATGGGTTTACTCAACTTTACTGACTTTCATCTGAATCTGGGATATAAGTAAAATAGTCTTTGTCAATTTAATTCCTGTAAAAACATGGTCAGCCTCGCTTGACTGATAAGCGTTTAATTACTGCGTCAGTCAATTGTCACATTGTGTTAATTGCGTATGTGTGGCTTCATGAAAAACAGTGGCAAACAAAACTTTTTTATCAAAACAACGGGTGTCCCGTTGCTGGAATTCCGAGGGCCTGGTTACACAAACAACCAGTAGTAGCTCCTCCCCTTCTCCTATCTTCCAGCAGTAGACTTCCTCAGATGACAATGTCAAATGTCATCTGTCACATGTCAGGCCAGTCGGTCTGTTGATATTAAGCATGCTTCCAAGATGTGATCACCCTTCAGTTTCATGATAGTCTACAGGTGTCACAATAACCAGCCGACAATGTTTTCTCCCAGTGATGGCGTCACACGTCTGTCATATTTGACAAAAATTGTTGCAGATTTCGCATTTGTGAATATGTGTGATTTGAAACATTTTTGTGTCAGATTGCTGACAAACAACGAATTAATGAACTTCAATTTCTTTTACATCCAAAGTAAACTCAAAACTTAGAATGGATTGGGGGTTCAAATTTGTGTTTGGCCCTCAATAACAGTTAGTTTGCACCAGCTAGTCTGGGCCATTGGTTTATAGTATAAAAATCTGATTAGTTGAGATTTGTTTTTCCTCATACATATATTCCAATGTTTGTGTAATTTCACCTATTGGTCTTTGGATGACTTTCTACTTGTTGATGTTAACCTATTCTCTACAACAAGCTGAAACTCAAGATTGACAAGATGAGCCTCTTTGTATAAAAATAGAACCATGGAGTAAAATGGCATATTTTCTAGACCCGTTCTAGTGTTCAGATGCCTATGCCACCCTTCAGTCATTATTTGTGCGTACAAGACGCCTGAAACTGCACACGAGTTTCCAACACCCCAAATGGATGGCTCTAGCCATGGGTCCTGAACATACCGAAAAAGGTCACCTAGTTTTTCTGCTGGCTTGGCTAGCTCTTTTACTTCACTGAAAGCATGTTCTATATGTCTGCAAGGCAAATAAGGCAAGGCCAACATTTTCAAAAGCTTATACACGGAACCTTTTTCTGAATAAGCTGTTTGCAGTCAAAGTTGTGAAATTTTCCTATACACTGCCTGACACCAGTGAAATGTGCAGCCATGTATATCAACTGACGGAAACACCTCTCTAACTGCTCCCTAAAAATCAGCCTCAAAGTCACAAACAACCTCATTAAAATGTCGCAGAATGAAATGGTTTTGCACGCCACATGCGCGCAGGGACACCACTGTGAGGCAAGCCCCTTTCGACCCTCTTTAACTGTATAAGATCTTGTAGCTACATATGTCTAGGCACAATGGAGGACTCATCAAAATCTGGGGGAGATGGCAATGTTTTTAAACAAATTTTCGTTCTAGAAAAACACCAAAGATGAAATGGTTATTACCTGAAATACCAATTCAATAAACAATGTTCACAGATTGTTTGTAATAACAAGACTGATCAAGACGTGATCAAAGGTGATTGGTCTTCATTGTACTACTGACATCAAAAAGCATTAAGCATCCCATCAAAATAACTATGTTTACTATAAATTATCATAGATTGGATTCATCAAAATACACTAGCTGCCTTTGATTAAATGCTTTCAAAACATTTTTTTGGATTGGATGTATCTTCAGGAATGAATCAGCCCGTTTTACATTTATATTTATTTATTTATTGATGCTTAAGGTCACATATTTATGCACAATGGCTAATCATGACCGTGACAGTTTTACGGGTGGAGGAAGCCGGAGTACCCGGAGAGAACCACCGGGCAACGGCGAGCAGCTGCCAGCTCCCCAACATCGTAACTCCACACTGCAGCACAGGCAGTGTTAGATTGGTTGAAGACATGCGTACCATCGACGTGCAGTACGCCCTAGTACACGGCGTCATCGTGCCCCCAACGCGGGCAATGGAGATGAAGTGTCTTGCCCAAGAACACAACGCGGTTGCCGCAGGTGGGATTCGAACCGAGGACCTCTCGGCTTGCAGCCTGCACCTCTACCTACTGAGCCACTGCGCTCACCGCCTGTTTCACAGAATAAACATGTTTAACATTGTATTTATTATGAAAGATAATTTGCTTTTAAATATAAAATAGAAATATAATTAATTAAACTAACAAATTAAATTAAAAATATAACTAGAGTGATGTCACGCATACAGCCCAACTGTCCCAGCAATGGCAATGCTTAGACACAAAATAGTCAGAACCTTTTTTGTTAACCGTTTACCTAATGAATCTGCCATACATGTATCTGCACTCATGATATACAAAATTTGCTATTCAAATTTTATTTTTTCATTTCTCTACTCCAAAATATACCTCATGACCTACTAATGGAACAAGCATGATGAGCTTGTTCCAATAAGGACTAACAAGCCATGGTTAGAAGTAAACTAGAGTGATGTCACACATGCAGCCTGACTGTCCCAGGAATGGCAATGCTTAGACGCAAAATAGTCGGAGCCATTTTTTGTTAACAGTTTACCTAACGAATCTGCCATATCTGCACTGGTGATATACAAAATTTGCAATTCAAATTTTATTTTTTCATTTCTCTACTTCAAAACATACCTCATGACCTATTAATGGAACAAACTTGATGAGCTTGTTCCAATCAGGAGTAATAAGCCATGGTTAGAAGTAAATAAAAAATGAAAAAATCTGAGGTTTCAGAAAAATAATTTGTACTGTTTGCTTCAACTTGTGTAAGGTAAAGGATTAAAGATGCAGGACATAAAGCAATGTTGGGCTATATGAGTCAATTTTCTTTTTTGCATGTAATAACTTCCAATCCTTCAAAATGCATTTTGGGAATAATTGCCTAAGTGACAATTTGTGTGTGTGTGTGGGGTGTGTATGTGTGTGTGTGGGGTGTTGGTTGAAATCAAATAATCCAAACTGGAGTTATCAGTCGGAAACCAATTGTTTACAGACAGATGGATGGACCGACAGATGGATGGACGAAACCTAACTGGCACCATGGGGGTGGGGGGTGCTTGTCTGGGTTTTTAACCACAAACATTAACGAAAACTGTAAAACAGCATTTTTGATGAAAGAAAAAAAAAGTGCCCAATTGGCCCCCTGCAGGAGAGGGGGGGGGGGGGGGGGGGGGATTTACATGAGTTTAAAAAAAGGTTCCGCATGTAGTGACTGTAAATAGTTCAAAATGCATATTCGAGGAAAGAAAAAAAAAATGCCTAATTGGTGGGGAGGGGGATAATTTCTGTCTGGATTTTTAACCACAAACTTTAACCCAAACTGTAAAAAAGCATTTTGACAAAAAGAAAAAAAGGGTTCTGCATGTAGTGACTGTAAATAGTTCAAAACACATATTGGAGGAAATCCGGAGGATTGGGAGGGGGGGGGGGGGGGTACTAAAGTTTAAAAAAGAAGAAGAAAAAAGCCTAATGGGGGGGGGGGGGGGGTAGGGGGTGGTGGTGGGTGTTTGTCTGGGTTTTTAACCACAAACTTGGAGTCATCCTACCAAGCTACAATGAAATTCCTTCATGATTATGGCCTGTGGAATATTCTAAAGGTTTTTGGGCCTCTGTTGCCGTCACAGTTGCCCAAAAGGAGACGTTCTCATCTAGACATTATATGAAGTCAACCTATCAAGTTACAATGAAATCCCTCCATAAATATGACCCGTAGACTGTGCTAAAGGTTTTCAGGCTTCAGGCCCCTGTTGCCATCACAGTTGCCCAAAAGGGGACGTTCTCATCTAGACATTATATGAAGTCAACCTATGAAGTTACAATGAAATCCCTCCATAAATATGATGTGTAGACTGTGCTAAAGGTTTTCAGGCTTTGGGCTCGGGCAGCCATCATGGTTGAATGATCACAACCAAAAGGGGACATTCTCATCTGGGCATCATGTGGATTGATCCTACGAAGTTACAATGAAATCCCTTCATCATTACGTGTACACTCCATATAAAAAATTATCCCGATATCGACTGAGTGTGTTATGTATGATTATATAACAGCAGGTATTTACTCACTAATCAGTGTTGATTGGGAAAACACCTCGCAATTTACATAATAAGTCCTCTTCACTAAATACTTTTTCGGTGCCTGAAATATTCTTAAGAGGAATTTTCTGTATCAAAAAAATCCTTTAAATGTGAAAATCGGTCCAATAATTCACGTTTTGTGTTCTAATAAATCTTGGGAAAAAAAATGCGAATTTTGACGATCCCGTGAAGCAGTGTGGCTCTTCCATCTATTGGATTTACATGACATAAAATAGTCTGAACTCGCTTAATCGAAGTCATTGTTGTTGAAAATAACATTCTGATTCTCAACCGAAACGAACAGGTACAGAAAACTACACAATTTTTCTTTTTGAACATACTGGCAATTTATCTGCATTTCGCCCGGGATATAACATCATAATCCGCCCAAATGTTAAATTAAAACGCATTTTTTATTCTATCTGACAGCCGCTATTTAACCCCAAACACGGGGGAGATTATCTTCAAAACACAGATCAGATCCAATTCGGGTAAAACCGGTCCGTGCTTCTCTTATCTTTTTCCAGGAGCTACTTTATCAAAATTCAACTCGGGACCATTCCAATCGATGAAGTGTGTCCCCACGGGAACGAAATGACGCCACCCAGGAATACATTACTTGAGTTTATAGTCACGAGAACACCGTCGTGACATCTTATTCAACCCGGGAAATCGGTCATATCAGTGGTGACTGATATAGGTGATAAAACGAGTTTTGGCTCCCATTCTTTTTTCTTTTTTTCTTTTTTTTTGGGGGGGGGGGGGGGGATTTTGAAAGGATTAGGACCAAAACGCATGCTCTATTCAATTCGGCCAAACTCAAACCGTTCTCGGCCTAACTCGGTGATAATGTTACGGCATCATACTACATGTATGATGTGGATAATTAATGCTACTACCCCGCCCCCTTCTTTTTTAAAGAACTTCATGAACTGCAACTGTGGGGAACCACAGGATCATTCCGGTTGTCCCTTAACCCAACGTGGACCCCACGGGTGACACTTACAAAATAAATTCTAGAATTACAACTACCAATTTCCAATTTTGTGTCTAAACATAGCTTGTCGCCCCTCATTGGAACGACTCGTGATTTATTTACTTATTTACCAGTAAAACGGCGAATCGCGATTAGCGAGCTCATTCCGATGAGGGATCATAAGTTATGGGTTTTTTGAGAGAAAAATTGGAAGTGTAATAAAATTTGAATAGAGACTTTTGTAAACACTTTTTGTAAAAAGTGCGGGACGGATTTTATCCTTGACATTGGTTAAAGGGCAAACAGAAATTCCGAAATGGTCAGTTAAATGATACTTGCAGTACTTCGTTCTCTCCGTACTTGGGAGGATGTGCAGCTGCAACGTGCCTCAACATTGACGTGGATGAAGCTTGGAAAAGCTGACTAATTACAACACTGCTGGTTTCAGTGACGGGAATTGGAAATGGAATTGGTGTTCAGACATGAAGGAGAGAATATTTCGAGTAACAAGAATGATATTTATTTTTCACTGAAGTTTATTTAGCAAATAAAAACAATAATACTTCTCGCACACAAACATAGCACATGTTCTCTTAGCGCAATATCTTAACATGAATATTTATACAAATATTTACTGTCGTATGTAAAAAACATTTAAACAAAACAGTCATATAGCACATTTTAGCACACAAATGGAGAGGGACGGTGTGTGCGAGAGGGATGGGTGGTGGTGGTGGTGGTCTGAGAGTACTCGCAACCTATTCCACCCAAACCGTCCCCTGGCCGAACCGTGCCCAAACTATTTTACCCAAACCGTCCCCCGGGCCTGGTGCTCCAGTTGACTGGTGGAACCCGAACCGTCCCCACTATTTTAGTTGATCAAAGACATCGTGATAAGCACTAAATATCTAAAGTTTCAACTAATGAAGTCTCGTATTTGTAGCTAATATCATTGGACTCGAGACCGCACACACACTACATTTCAGGAGATTTTAAAAATGTTTCCCTGTGAATATTTTTATATTTGGGGGATGTGATATGATTATACATAGCAAGTGTTTCGTTTCTTTTAACATTTTCTTCGGGATTAACAACAAACAAAGGATTTAATTTAACACGCCACTGAACAGAAGTAACAAACTGAGCTTAATTGTATACTGGTATGTCATACCTTCAACACCTTTTCTTAGGCTAATTTACTTATTACTCTGTCAAAGGGCCGAAGCATTTGACGCATCTATTGAAAAGTCTACCCAGTTTCCAGCCACGAAAATAAACATACTATTTCCAAGAAAAAACGTACCAAATGCTAGGAAGATAAACCTGGTGACCCGATAGCATCCACCGGCCTACAGGACCAGGTGGCACTTGCAAGATAAATTCTTTAATAACAACTAAACATTTGAAATTTTTTGTCTCAAAACAGAGCTTAGGACCCCTCAATGGAACGACTCAATATCCACTAGCTCGTTCCAATGAAGGGTCATAAGCTATGTTTTTGAAACAAAAACTTAAACATAATAAAATTTGAATGCAGATTTTTGTATAGTCTGAGTGCTGGCCAAATTCGGCCATTGGCGTTGGATGTAGGGCTATAGTGAATTTCCATATCTTGCCTCAGTCACATAGTTTATGGAATCCCCCCCCTCCCCCGTCAATGAGGGCCACAAGCTGTAAAAAAGGAAAATATATAAAATTTTAAGGGAGATTTTTTCCAGGCGCAGCGGATCAGACTTAAAAGTGGAGAGACCATACTGTGGTTTCGAAAATGACGGGAAGGAGTAGATGGTTTTATTTATTAATTCTGTTCCATTCTCAATTTAGTTCGTCAAAAATAATTACTGAGGTAAACGTGAAGCAGCTTATCTGCAATGATATTAAATCAAATGCCGGGTTCGTAATGATCCCGAGTCTGAAAAAAAAAAACAGGGGCCGCACTTCGTAAAGATAGGATGTATCGCCGAGACTGTCACATTATCATTCTAAAAAACATAACGCACAGAATACGTTTTATTTTAAAATACTTCCTCTATTTGGTAATTTTATTTAAAAATGTCTCGACGAACTGTTTCGAGAATGAAGGTGGACAAGATCATGTTCGATGGCGACAAACTTACCTTTAATTATACAGGGGGGAATCCAAATGATATACCGGCAAAACATTTTATTTTAATACGGAAACAAGTTTAATATCTCGAAAAATACTGGGCGAATTGTTTAAAATCGGACATTATTCCGGGGTACAATGATCTGGAAACGACAGATATAGTATTTTTATGCCATTTATTTTATGAAATGCAGGTTTTAGAAATTCGCTGACTGAAGACTAATATTGCTAATCAGGTTCAGACTCTGGAAGAAATTTCTCGTCGAGCACTAATTGATTATGTAATGCTTCTCTCCTAACCGCACTTGGGTACCCCACTTTTCTACACAAAAAGTGGGGTACGCGAAGTGCGGTTTTATATGGAGTGTACATGTAATGTAAATATGACCTGTAGACTGTGCTGAAGGTTTTTGGGCTTCGGGTACCTGTAGCCGTGACAGTTGCCCAATCATGTCCAAAAGGGGACTTTCTCATGTGTAGAAATTATATGAAGTCAACCTATGAAGTTACAATGAAATCCCTCCATAAATATGACCTGTAGACTGTGCTAAAGGTTTTCGGGTTTTGGGCTCGGGCAGTCGTCAAGGTTGATAGATCACGCCCAAATGGGGAAATTCTCATGTAGACATCATACGGAGTCATCGTATCAAGTTACAATGAAATCCGACCATATTAAACATGACCTGCAGACTGTGCTAAAAGTTTTGGGGTTTCGGGCTTGGGCAGCCATCACGGTTGACAGATCATGCCCAAACGGGGACGTTCTCATCTAGGCATTATACAGAGGCATTCTATGAAGTTGCAATGAAATTCCTTCATAAATACGACCTGTAGACTGTGCTAATGGTTTTCGGGTTTTGAGCTCGGGCAGCCATACCGGTTGACCGATCACGACCAAAAGGGGACATTCTCATGTAGACATGACTTAAAACCTGCATATGAAATTTTGTTACGATCCGACAAGAAATACTGGGTATAATCTGTACTTGAAGGTTGAATAAAAAACTTTAACCACAAACTTTAACCAAAACTCCAAATGTCAACTAAACAGGAATAAGAAAAAAAAAAAAAGAAAAAAATACCACTTGAACCTTCAGTAAAAAAAACTTTAACCACAAACTTTAACCAAAACTCTAAATGTTAACAGAAAAAGAAGATGGACAGACAGACAGACGGATGGACAAAAGTCATTACTATAGCCCTCACTGCAAACAGTTGGGCTAAAAAAGTGTTAAATATTTCCCAAAATAACATAAAACATAATGAGAATGATACAATCAATAGTAATATTAATTTAAAAGATAAAAAAAAAACTAAAAAAAACTTTAAGGTTGACTAAAAAACTTTAACCCAAACTCCAAATGTTAACAGACAGACAAAAGTCATGACTAAACAGGAGAAAAAAACCCCACTTGAACCTTCAGTAAAAAATTTTAACCAAAACTCTAAAAGTTAACAGATGGATGGACAGACGGGTTAGTGTCACATGTCAGAAATATACGAAACAAAATTACTAACGAAGTTTACGGGTGTAACTCGTGCCAGTTTCCTTCCAGAACTTGCCGAAAATAAAAGATTCATAACACCGTCGATCAAAATAAGAGACAAATCATGTGACCAAATAGACTTTCTGTATACACTTTTTAGTGTGTTTGAATGACATTTTTCACGGTGTAAGTCAGAAAATGGAAAAAAATTGGATTTTGTTTCACTATTTTGAAAGAAGATGGGTTTATACGACATACAAATAAAAATATCTCGTCGACATCTCGGCATTAATGAGATATTTGAATAATTGATTTCTGTATACACCAATTCTGACTCGGACTCGGTCTATACTTTTTAGTGATACTGATAGCCTATTTGTGTAGGTGACAACTGTAATCCAAGTATCAGGATTTCAGACGTCAACGGAACCGAAAAATTGTTTCCGTGGTTTAAGAGACACGGAACCCGCCGGTAACGAAATTTAGGTACCATCTATGAGCAGTTATGGGAACCTTTTTAAAGTTTTTCCGAATCGATGTAATTTTATATCATTCGTAGCTTTTAAGATTTCAGACACGTTTCCCTCCTAGATAAAACTGCCTGCATACATTGATATACTTGTAAGTTATATGTGAAATAATATTGGGACGTTGCGCCCACGAGACATTTCGGCCACCTTTATTAACAGTCCGGAGTGAAGGGAATTACCCCTGGCACGATAGATACCAAACAGAGGTTATATTGGGATGTTGATTTTTTAATATATATTTATTGTTTTAGATATTATAACGTCAGTAAACCTGAGAATGATAGCTTTGTTCAAAAAACTGCTTTTCAGTTTTCAACATATATTGAACACAGGCGCTTGTTATTTTATCATACTTAAAACAATTCTCAGACACGTAATGAAATTACTTGTGATAATGTTACTGATGAAAAAAACATCAAGATGTTTACAGAATGAGCCAATCACATTCACTTCAGCAAAAGGGTCCCGCACTTTACTCATTCCGAGAATGTTATTGGTTGAAATGTCTAACGTGTGCAAACGGTACACACATATTTTTCCCACTTCAACTTGTTTCTGTATTCGATGTAAACAGCATTTTGTTTCTATCACAGTGATGATTGTTCACCAATGAGCAGCTCTTATGAGCATTTCTTTCAACAACAAATGTTTCAATGTCTTTGGTGACAGATTCAGTGGGTAACGATATTTCGGTTCCGTCATTTTGTGACCACGGTACCGACACGCTACCGGTAACGATCGTTACCGTGAAATCCTGACACTTGTAATCCAATTAGGTACCAACAAGCCAAAAGTATAAATAACACTTCTGCAAAGTTACTTAATGCACCATTCATTTCATTCACACTTCTGATTTCAGAGCGTGAACACCTGATTTCGAATCATGGAGAAGCTGGAACTTCCAGAGTCATTAATCAAAACCATTTCAGCTCTGGGCATCTCTTGCCCTGTCACCTGGACTGTCCAGGAGACAGGCAAGAGAGTCCACCTGAGCCTGGAGTTTGAGATTGAAACAACCAAGACACCACCCTCTTTGGGGAGAGGTAGTACCTTTGGAGAGAGGATCCCCTCTCCCACTGGTCCTCACCCGAAGAGGCACGGAGGCCTTGTAAAGAGGAAAAAGAAGAGTCCATCAACCAAGCACAGGGACGACCGGCGCTTGGAGGCATTGCGGAATAGGAAGAAAGAGTTGAGTGAAGGGGTGGAGGCTCTGGAGGCAGCCGCCAGTTCCCCTCCTAGTCCCACTGGTACACCCAATCAACTGCTGGCTCCTGAGCAGGTATAGTTCAGCGATCCGAACGTAGTGGCTACCCCTCTACGTTCAGATTCTTACCATTCAATCCTATAGAAAAAGTTCCCATCAAGTTTTTATGGGAACTCAAAACTCGAAATTAGGAATATATATCAAGCTTTCCGCTTTCGCCCTTATTACCGGCGTCAATCGATAGTACACGTATTTCCTTACATTTGGGCAGAGTTTATTGATCCTAACTATGTTTTATTCTTTAATTACCGTCATTTGAATACTCGTGAGGCATCAACGGAGATTTCGAAATTGCCCATGTTTTGGTTTAAATATAAAACGGTAAAACAATAACCCGGTAATGACGCCGAAATGAATAGACCTTTTCATCGATGCAGAATCGGAATCTCGATCTCATCCGCGCAGAGGAGGTCATCAAACTCGGTCGCATTCGCACAGAGCAGATTATCAAGCCCCCTCTGCGCAATTGAATTTCCGATTCTACATCGATGAAAAGGTCTATTCGTTTCGGCGCCATTACCGGGTTATTGTTTTTACTGTTTTATATTTATACAACAACATGGCCGATTTCGAAATGTCCGCTGACGCCTCACGAGTATTCAAATGACGGTAATTAAAGAATAAAACATAGTTAGGATCCATAAACTCTGCCCAAATGTAAGGAAATACCTGTACTATTGATTGTCGACGGTAATAAGGGCGAAAGCTTGATATATATTCCTAATTTCGAGTTCCCATAAAAACTTGATGGGAACTTTTTCTATAGGACTGAATGATAAGAATCTGAACGTAGAGGGGTTGCCACTATGTTCGGATCACTGAACTAGAGCTGGTACAGTTGGATGAGGAACATCCAGTGGAGACTGAGGAGGAATTGGAAGTTGCTTTTTCACCGCCTCCCACCCCTCACTCCCCCCTTCCTTCACTACCGGAAAGCCCGGGAGAGGTACAGCGGTTTACTGATGTTTCGTACACAAGACGTTTTGTACACGCGACGATTCGTACACAAATAAGACGTTTCGTACACAAAAATTGGACGTTTCGTACACGAAGTGAGCGTTTCGTACACGTGTTTAATTATCTGTTTTAGACCTTGTATTATAAAATTATTTATTATTTTTGTTACATTAAATTAATATTGTTACATTTATGAATGTCTCCCGCGAATATTTATGTAAAATTATTCCTGTTTTTATAGATACTGTTACAAGCTTTCACTGGAGTCTACAAGTGACCTTTGACTTGGAAAAACATCAAGCGCGGTGTCCTGTCAAATCTGAATTTCAAAGATAGTACTAGTCTCTAGTCTCTGGTTCCATAATGTACAGTATCCTTGGTGTCATTTAATGGAAAGTGCAAGGGATTCCCATGAAATGAAACCAGAGACTCGTACTATTTTTGAAGGGCAAACATCGATAAAATTTTATTGCATTTTTATGACAACTTATCTCCAGCGATACTGTACATTTTCGGCGAATCACCTCATTGCATTATGCTAAACTGATTTTATTTTAGAATTATGGGCAAATAAAGGTCAAATATCAATAAAATAAAATCAGTGTAGCATAATGCAATGAGGTGATTCGCCGAAAATGTACAGTATCGCTGGAGATAAGTTGTCATAAAAACGCAATAAAATTTTATCGATATCAAAGATAGCAATATATTTTATATTGATGTAATACAATAAAATCACACGCAGAATACAACAAACACATAAAAACAAAACATGTTATTTTTATTTAATGAATTTATTTTAATTTAGTATGTATGAGATTTCAACTAAAATCACCACGTATTTATTGGAAAATAAAATTATTTCATGCAAGAAAATAGTCTTCTTTCTTTCTTTTAAACCCAAAATCTGAAATTAGAAGGAAAAAAAGTCAGATATAAAGAGAAAATGCGAAATTGAAATCTGTGTACGAAACGTCCAGGCTTTTTGTGTACGAAACGTCCTAAATTGGCCGTGTACGAAACGTCCAGCACCCAGGTACAGCCACCAATCTCTGTAGAGACCGTAATGAGAGGGATAGAGTTGTCCAGAGCAGCACAGGCAAGAGTAAGAAAGTACCTAGAAGAACATAACGCACGCACCTCTACACCACCACCATGCCAACCTCCAAAGAAGAAGAGCCGCAAAAAGGCCAGAAGGGGATAGACCTTTTCCCTCCTTCCTTTTCCTCCTTCAACACGCCTAGACATGTGGAAATCCATCACCTACAGTCACTGAGTGATGGTCGAAAGGGGCTTGCTCTTTATATCGTCCCTGCGCGCCTTCGGCGCGCGAAACCATTCCTTTCGATTACTTAATGCAATTCGGGAACTTACTGCAATTCAGGAACTTACTGCAAATTAAAAGTACAAAATACTCAATTTACAATATTTTTCAAATTAACTTTTTCGGTGTTTTGACGAACTCAATGTACGATGGAAAGTAGATTGATTCGACAATAATCTATTAATTTCACCACCGAGAAGCGAATCTGTTGAGCCGGTTTTGCAATATCATTGAACTAATTTCAACTGTTGAATCTTGTAGCTACCAAAACGGACGGATTTTCTCATAAAGTCACATTACAGAAAAATTGTCACTGTCCACAGCAACAAATGTTTTCAATCCGGGCTCTTCCAAGAGATCAACGTCAACCGCAGTTCATATGAAGTTCACAAATAATTGGAATAAAACAGTCACGGGGATATCGTCCCTCGTTCCTCCCAAATTCGAGCCAACCAATTTTGGACCAGCAGTAGGACTTGAAGAGGGCATGGGTCGCAGAAAAGGAGCTTAATGGAGAATACAATTGAAAACTGGTCAGTCTGGGTGGTAGGAAAAAGAAAACAAAATCAGTGGACGTGACGAATACAGCCTACAGGAAGATTCGGCGGGAAACCAGCTCGGTGCCCTCGCCGAACAGTCCATGAATCATGTTCTAACTGGTGTCCAGTGACCTCGACCCATGACGATTTCGTCCCAAAGTGACCTTCTTCTTCTTCTCTATTTCTGCCCGCAGTGAATTCTGACCATTAAGGGCAGTCTGGAGGACTAAAGAAAGTAAGCTCAGGAGTTAGTCAGCCGACTTTGAAGAAAATAAAGATGATGGTTGTTAATGACATAGGAACATTTAACAGAGATGGAGTTTTTTTATTTATTTATTTTTTTCTTTTTATTTTAGTTAAAACTATATACAAGTCTGAGACAGTTATTTATTTCGTGGTTTTTTTTGTGGCTAGCAGTATGTTGTTAAGTACTGAAGGCTTGAGCTCGGTTTTAAAATTGTCCAGGTTGTTGGACTGAAGAGCAGATTTAGGTAGGAGGTTGTATTGGGTTATTGTCCGTGGGTAGAATGAGAATTTGTATGTATCTGATACGGTAGAGATAGTGTGGTATGTTGTTGCTTTGTTTTGTTTTGTAGCAATAGTTTTCTCATGGAGGATATTTTCAGGGTTTAGGGCTATGTCACAGTGTTTGATTTTATGGAGGACAGATAATCTAGTTCTAAGTCGCCTTTGCTGTAGACTTGGCCAATCCAGGGAGTTAATCATTTCTGTTGGTGAGCTAGTATTATGGTATCGGTTTTTGACATACCTAGCTGCCCTGCGCTGTACATTTTCAAGTTTTTTAATTTGTTGGTCATGATGGAGGTCCCAAATGGATGATGTATATTCCATTTGTGGTCGAACTATGGACTGGTAGGCTCTTTCTTTTATGGTTTCGTTTGTAATTTTTAGATTTCTTTTGAGGAAGCCTAATGTACGATTTGCCTTGGAGGAAATGGTTGCAATGTGTTTGTCCCATTTTAGGTCACTCTGGATGGTTACACCTAGGTATTTCGCAGAGTTGACTTTTCGAGTGGGTGGCCTTTCAGATGGTAGGTTGCAATTGCGGGATTTTTTTTCCTCGTGATACTTAAGAGATTGCATTTGTCAGGGTGGAAGGACATAAGCCAATCTTCTTCCCACTTCGTTGCCATGTTTAGATCGTCTTGAAGCTTGATTGTATCGGCTTTACATTTAATAGTGCGGTAGATGATACTGTCATCGGCAAAGTGTGCTGTGGTTAAGTATTGTTGGAAGTCGTTTATATATAGGAGAAAGAGAATGGGGACCTCGACCCGATTTGGTGACTTCGACCCACTTTTTGGTGATCTCGACCCAAAGTGACTTCGACCCACTTTTAGTGATCTCGACCCACTATTTTTCTCGTTCAGAAGTGCGGTACTATGTAGCAGTTCTGGACAGTATAAAGACTTTATGTGGTGAATTTGTAGTCAAAGAGCTTGTCATTGACTTTGAAGCAGCTATGTGAAATGCGTTCCGAAATGTGTATCCTGGTGCAGAAATACGCGGATGTGCTTTTCATTTCACCCAGGCCCTGTGGAGAAATTTTCAGGAGATAGGTTTGTCCTGTGAATATAAGGACAGTAGGTCGATTAATAAGTGCTTACGTAAATTCATGGCTCTGTGTTTCCTAGCACAGGAAAAAATTGAACCAATGTTCAGAGTTAGAAAGCAAGTGTAACTCATCCCCTAAGTTTCAGCAGTTTGTGGGATATGTTGAAAGAAATTGGATCAACAGCAGAGTTTGGCCTCCACAGAACTGGAGTGTTTTCAACCAAAGTGTAAGAACTAACAATGACACTGAGGGGTGGCGTGCACAATAGACTGAATGGTCGATCAGGTTGCAATGCACCATTGTATACTCTCGTGAATGCTCTTCACGCAGAAAGTCTTCTGGTGTCATTGAACACCACATTATTATCGGAAAGGAAACTGCAAAAGCGCCAAAGAAAGCAATATAGACAAATACAAAGTAAGCTCTTCGAGGTATGGAACAGTTACATTCATGGTGAGGTGAACACAAAACAATTGTTAAAAGTTTGTTCCAACTTAAACGGACCTACAATGTAAAACATTGACATTACAAACTATATTTGTGTAAAAAAAAATAAAAATATTTGCAGAGTGGCACGTTTGTAACCATCTATATTTATGAACATAGCATGCATCAACGTGAATAAAGCCTTGATTTTCTTCAAAGATAATTCAGGTTATATTTCGTCCAAACTCCCAACATTACCATATATATATATATCTAGTTACTCCCGACTTTACCATATCTAGTCATCTAGAACACGCTAAAAACGTAAGAACAAAATAATATTTAAAATAACAAAATCATAACTGGATTTTTTAACAAATAATATTTTGTACATAAAAATCATTTGTAACGTTCGTCTGCAATTATAATATCCAAAGTGGGTCGAGATCACCCCCCCCCCCCCCCCCCCCCTGGCCATTACCGCAGTTCTGAACGAGAAAAATAGTGGGTCGAGATCACTAAAAGTGGGTCGAAGTCACTCTGGATCGAGATCACCAAAAGTGGGTCGAAGTCACCAAATCGGGTCGAGGTCACTTTGGGACGAGATCGTTGTGGGTCGAGATCACTGGCATTCGTTCTAACTAACCATGCCAAAAGTTTTTGGATTTTTGCGCACTCATTTTGGTATCTAGTGATTTCAACCAACTACCATTTCGACCCACTTTGGTGATTTCGACCCAGTTTTGGTGAAATCGCCCCAAAGTGAAATCGATTCACAATTAGTGATTTCGACCCACTGTTGGTGAATTCTCCCCAGTTGAACTTTTAATAAATAACATACATTTGTATTGCTTTACCCAATGTTATTTTATTTTATTTCTTAAAGGAAAAGCATAAGTAACATAACAAAAGGAGAGAGAATCATAATAATAGGGCTAGATCACATACATCTACACTTTGCATATAAAAGAAAACAAGACAAGAGAGGAATGTTTTATGTTTCCCTTTCCGATATTTCCAAGCCCCCAACAATGATATTGTGGTTAGTTTCAGAAGCTAGCACATGCCTTTGATATATACGGTACCTTCTGAAACTGACTGTAATATCATTGCCCTAGTTTGACATTATCGGCGGGGAGGATAAAACAGACGTTTTACTGCTTAATTTCAGGCTGTTGGACCGTTCAAACGTGAACATTTCTTAAGTAACTGTCTTGTTGAAATTTCATTATTGACATATTGTTCCCATAACTCAAAACTTTTTTTTTTGCAAGTGTCTGTATTTGGTTTTTTGCTCCAGTTTTAATTTGTTTTCTGAAATTAGCTTTGCATTTATATTGACCAAACAACTTTTTCTATATAAAACATTCACTAAAACATAAAACTGAGTATTTTTAATATTTGTATTTGTGTGTTAGGCGGTTATGTACGGTGGCTGATTTGTTATGCCACCCTTCCATGTCATTATTTGTTCTTACACTTTGATTAAAAACACTTATGCCTCTCACACACCACACAGGATTATTAATCCATGTTGACCGTACACAATCTGTGAAGTCTCTCAGGGGATCAATCTCCAAATCTTCACAAAGCGTTTCAAAACTATTTTCTATTTTTTTTGGTGAGGTAAAAATGGCAAGGTCATGAACTTTCTCAGGTGTTTATTCATCGACGAGTCATTTTTATATTGAATGGATAAGCCCAAATCCTGTATTTTACGCCATAAGGCCTGGGAAAAATGAATACAACAGCCTTTAATCTCAACCTGAGGAAATATGTGTCTGGTTGCCTGCCACATGGCCACTTCAAAATCAATGGCAACTTCCCGAACCTTGGGAACATCCTGAAATAAATTGCTGAGTTCCTTTAAAACTTCTACATAGTCTTGACGTCTCTTCCCAGACAGTACTGAGCATGCTAGAGGCACTTGTTTGATGTCGTCTTCTTGTTTGATAAAAGCATGTACGGGGAAAAGTTGTGTAAATGGCTTCGAATAACCTGTATTATGAAAATAATACAATATGTCACGAAACTTCTCCGCTTTAATTAATTAAAATTAATTTTTTAAAAATTACATTCTATGAGAATTATGTAGATATATAATATGAGAATTATGTAAATATATAATACACTATACGTCTTTGATTAGTAACGTGGGTGGGATTGACGAAGCCTTTGAAACCTAATAGAATAAAAGATTAAATAGCGCTGACTCAACGAATGGAGAAAATAGTACAGTCGCAGAGGGTCGAAAGGAGCTTGCCCTACGCCGTCCCTGCGCGCCTTCGGTGCGCGAACACCATTCATTAGACGAATGGAGAAAAGTAATTGTAAAATAGATCTAAATTAATGACCTTGAATGTGGAGTCAATACACCATCGTTTGGCTTTGAAAAAGAGATCAAGCTGATTGTTAGGGGCAAATAAAATGTGTCGTCTATCATGCAGCGGACTTTCAAAATCGTCATATTTAGTTAGGAATGCTAACTACTTTAGAGCAAGAATGCGCCCACAAGAACCAAAAGAAGACCTTCCAGAAAACTCCTTCAGGAAAAGCATAAGTAACATAACAAAAGGAGAGAGAATCATAATAATAGGGCTAGATCACATACATCTACACTTTGCATATAAAAGAAAACAAGACAAGAGAGGAATATTTTATGTTTCCCTCTCCGATAATTCCAGGCCCCAACAATGATATTGTGGTTAGTTTCAGAAGCTAGCACATGCCTTTGATATATACGGTACCTTCTGAAACTGACTGTAATATCATTGCCCTAGTTTGACATTATCGGCGGGGAGGATAAAACAGACGTTTTACTGCTTAATTTCAGGCTGTTGGACCGTTCAAACGTGAACGTTTCTTAAGTAACTGTCTTGTTGACATTTCATTATTGACATATTGTTCCCATAACTCAAAACCTTTTTTTTTGCAAGTGTCAAAGTGTAGATGTATGTGATCTAGCCCTATTATTATTAATACTATACAGATATCTTGAACGAAAATAAGTACAATTTAAAAAAAAGTTGGCAAATCCTTCGTTGTGCCCTCAACAAATCTGTCTGCAAAGAACAATTGCCAACTGAATTCCTTATTGATGGTAGAAAAATCTCTGAACCTGACTCAATTGCCCATCATTTTAATAATTTTTTTCGCAACAATTGGACAAAAAATAAACGATAACATCCCTCCCACTAACATAGAATTCGACACTTATATTCGGCACAACTCAAGCGATAACTTCTTTATCACACCGACCACTAAAGAAGAAATTATCGCCATTACGAATAATCTAAAAGGAAAACAAAGCACGGACTGCTACAGCATTTCTACAAAAATACTAAAAGAAACTATTAATGAAATCGCGGAACCCTTGACCCACGTCTTCAACTTATCATTCACGCGAGGCCTCTTCCCTAATAAAATGAAAATGGCAAAAGTTATACCTATCTTTAAATCTGGAGACCCGTGTTCGTTAAATAACTATAGACCAATAAGTATATTGCCAGCGTTTTCTAAAATATTAGAAAAATTAATGTATAGACGACTTTATTCTTATCTATCCACATTCGAAATCTTATATGAACACCAATATGGCTTCAGACCCAAACACTCAACCTTCCACCCAATGTTGCATTTCCTACACGAAGTAGCCGACAGTAATGACCTATCTCCAAATCATAACACTATCGCACTTTTTCTAGATTTCTCAAAGGCCTTTGATACCATTAACCACAGTATTCTTTTCAAAAAACTCGAAGCATATGGTATCAGAGGTATAACTAATGATTGGTTTCGAAGTTATCTTCGTGATCGTAGGCAGTTCGTTCAATATAAAGATTCATCTTCAGATAGTGAGGTACTTACTTGTGGAGTGCCTCAGGGATCGGTTTTAGGGCCCATACTTTTTTTGATCTATATTAATGATATTAGAAATTCAACCTCCTCGAATGTTCTGTCATTTGCAGACGACACGACTATGTACAAATCCGATGGAAACATTGACACGTTATTTAACACTCTAAATGTCGAAATCTCAAAAGTAAGTGAGTGGTGCAAGGCAAATAAATTATCCCTAAATGCCCAAAAAACCAAGTACATAATCATTCACCCACCTCATACAAAGTATGTCCAAACCCAGCGTCGCTTTCTCCTTAATAACTCAGAATTAACCCAGATATCAAATAGATCGGACACGAAGACAATAAAATTCTTAGGAGTATGTTTTGATGAAAATCTCAAATTCGATAGCCATGTTTCATATATAGCATCGAAGATATCCAGAGCGATATACACAATAAATAGGGCAAAAAGAATTCTCCCTCATCAAGCCCTTAAAACACTCTACTTCACTTTGGTTCAAAGTCACTTGCTGTATGCAATTCAAGTCTGAGGTCATGCAACAGCCACAAAAAAGCTCTTTACATTACAAAAGAGAGCTCTGCGTGTAATAAATATAAAAAAATACAATTCCCACACGAACCCCTTATTCCTCAAAGATGAATTTCTCAAGTTTGATGATCTTTACAGGCTACACACTTTACTGTTCATTCGTGATTGGCACTCTGGAAACTTGCCAAAAAGTTTTGAAAATTTCCTCCAAATCTATAATCACCCAACCGGAACGCTAACCAGACATAGTGGACAATTAAAGAGAAATACACCTCGAACATGCTTCTCTGCAAATTTACCAAAACACTCATTCCCTAAACTATGGAATGACCTAAGCAATGACATTCAATCTGAACCGAGTCGCTCTATATTCAAACGCTCCATAATGTTACACGCCTTGGGAACTTATAATACACCCCCGACATGTTTCAATCCACAGTGTCCCGATTGTAACACTAGAGTCGGTGATCTCTTGCGTGACTAGGCCATTACTAACAGCAGCTCAGATAAACATAGTAAGATAAGAACACGGTGTAGAGCTCCTTTAAGGCGTGACCAGATCTGTAATGCTTTCCTTGTCTGAATCTCCCCCAAACATTTAATAAAGATTATCGGTCTTTGTTATGTATTGCATCTTTTGAAAAGAAATTGAAACTTATTTACCACCTGTACTGCCTCATCCTCGCACTTCCAAATAGGAGATGGCAGGAAGACAGCCATTGAGCTATGCCGTCTCCTTACAATATGCATGTTTTTTTACAACTTGTCACTGTTCTAGTTACACAATATTCTTTTTTTTTTGGAAAACATCTAAATACATTTATATTTGTAACTACACTATATGTACATGTACATTGTGAATAAAATATTGTATATTGTGTTGTATGATTATCTCTTCTTTTGTTATGTTACTTATGCTTTTCCTGAAGGAGTTTTCTGGAAGGTGTTCTGTCGCCAGGATGAACTGAAGTTCTTTTGGTTCTTGTGGGCGCATTCTTGCTCTAAAGTAGTTAGCATTCCTAACTACATATGACGATTTTGGAAGTCCGCTGCATGGTTCATTTCCCAATGTGTTAATCATTACCTACAATAAATAACTGAAACATTTCCCCGTTTATATTTGTTATGTTTTTATTTTTGGGACGATAAGTTGGAGCATATTTTAAAACAGGTTGCTTTTGACAATAAATCCCCCCCCCCCCAACCACACACTTCTCTTTTACTACCTTGGATGTAGCAAAATGTGAACTAAATCGGCCCCATAAATTAATTCTTTTCTTACCTCATCAATAATACTCGCTGCAGAACGAAAACTGTTGTCATTTGCTTTTTCTTTTACATCACGTAAAAATTTAGCAGCTGTAGCACATCCGCCAGTGGATGAGTGAGTATGGTCACGAAGCCCTCTCGTGAAAATATCTCCACATTGAGTTACTGTGGCGGGACAAACACCGGCAGTTTGATTTCTGAGGCCACATCTCCAGATGACGATTTTTTCTGCAAGAGAAATATGTATTTTACTTGTAAAATTGGACCCGGTCGCCAATGCCTGGGAGTACTCTAAAATTCTATACTAATTTACTATCATCTCATGGCCACTCAATGTCTTAGGCTTAACTGCTCATACCTAAGACGTTTGTGATTGGCCCGGTTATAAACGATAGGTTAACTTGCCTTATACCATAGTTGCAGTTCCTTATTTTGCGGTTGTACGAAAAGACAACCGCGCTAAGAAAAATGTAATTTTTGCTTGTCCGCGCAATACTTGAAAATGAAATGCATCATACGCCCTATCTTTTATGTGTTCGATTAGTGGTGACTATTTATTTATTGGTGTTTAAGGTCACATACTTATGCACAATGGCTAATCGTGACCGTGACAGTTTTACGGGTGGAGGAAGCCGGAGTACCCGGAGAGAACCACCGAGCAACGACGAGCAGCTGTCAGCTCTCCAACATCGTAACTCTGAACTCTGCACCGCAGCACAGGCAGGGTTAGATTGGTTGAAGACATGTGCAGTACGCCTCAGTACACAGCGTCATCGTGCCCCCATGTAGGCAATCGGGGTGAAGTGTCTTGCCCAAGGACACAACGCGGGTGCCGCAGGTGGGATTCGAACCGAGGACCTCTCGGCTTGCAGCCTGCACCTCTACCAACTGAGCCACCGTGCCCCCTAGTGGTGACTAGAACTAGAGGAAGGTTCCTTTCGATAATCGGAAAACACCCAAACCGTCCTCTGGCCAAACCGTCCTTGCAATTTTACCCAAACCGGCCGCTAATGGACCCAAACCGTCCTCTAGTAAAAATTATTTGTTTCCGTTTTTTTTAATATTTTAAACTGAATTTTTATTACTTTGAGCAAATAATAAGTTATTTTCGAAAGTTTGAGAGTTTTTCAAAATCATTTTTCATGTTTGTTTTCGATAATTATTTATCACTGAGTAAACATTATTGGAGTACATTTAATTAGTCGTGATTAATTGTAAAATGTTTGTTTCGTTGTCTCTTTGTACTTATTTGTATTGTGTATATGTCAACGCAGCCAATGGTCGCAGGAATTTACATTATTCTGCTTGTAGAACTTTTGCATAAAGGCGCCACCTACATTCCATCAGTGAGAGACTTTCTGAACTGAGGCCAGCTCAGTTACCATGTAAGCCCCAAGACAAAGAAGTTTAATAAAGCCCTAGAAGAAATATGGAGCACGTATGAATCTGGGGAAAAGACCCCAATACAAACTTTATCTGATATGGCCATTTTAATTAGCATGTGTTAAAACAAAAAAACGTAAAAATATCATTTTGTTATTCAAGTATTCGAAATAAAACGTTAAATATTCACATCTTACCTCGTGACAATTTATAAATATCGTTTTATTACCAAATGTTGAAGACATTTTTCAACATCTGGTAGTAAAATAATATTTATAAACATCGCCCCGACAAGAATTTATTTAAAATTATTTATATCAAAGATCAAATATAAACATCACCCCTAGTGGTGACTAGTGGAAAGTTCATTCCGATAATCAATTTTCTGCCATATCCAATCTGGCCGCCATGGCAGCCATCTTTGATTTTTTGGTAATTTTTGCTTGTCCCGCTGGATCCTATTTTTGTGGTGGATTAATGGTGACGAGAGGAAGGTTTCTTTCGATATCCATTTTCTGTCGTATCCAATATGGCCGCCATGGCAGCCATCATGGACGTTTTCTCATTTTTGTTTGTTTACGCAATAACTTTAAAATAAAACGTCCCATGGATCCAATTTTTTGTGGTGATTAGTGGTGAAAAGAGGAATGTTCATTTCGATAATCAGTTTTCTGCCATATCCAATTTAGCCACTATGGCAGTCATCTTGGGTTATTTGTAATTTTTGCATGTCCCAGCAATAACTTGAAAATGCACCATAGGTCCTACCTCTTGTGGTTGATTAGTGGTGACTAGAAGAACGTTCATTTCGATAATCAGTTTTCTCCCATTTCCAATATGGCCGCACCGGTAGCCATTATGGATTTTTGATAACTTTTGATTGTCCCTGCAATAACTTTAAAACAAAATGTACCATGGATCCTATTTTTGTGTGGCGGAGTAGTGGTGATCAGATGAAGGTTTCTTTCGTTTCCGCCATAACCAATATGGCTGCCATGGTAGGCATCTTAGATTTTTTGTCATGATTGTATGTCCATGCAAAAACTTGAAAATGAAATGCACCATGGGTCTTATCTTAAATTTTGTGGTGGATTAGTGGTGACCAGAGAAATATTTCTTTCGATAATCAATTTAACTATCTTGGATTTTCTGTATTTTTGCTTTCCCCTGCAAAAACTTGAAACCGAAATGTCACATGAATCCTATTTTTGTGGTGGATTAGTGGTGACTAGAGGAAGATTTCTTTCGATAATCACTTTTCTGCCGTATTCAATACGTCTGCCATGGCAGACATCGTCGTTTGTGTTCATATTTTCTTGTCCATGCAATAACTTGAAAATAAAATGTTCTGTGTGTCATATTTTTTTGTTGTGGTTCAGTGATAACTAAAGGAAGGTTCCTTTCGAAAATCGTTTTCTTCGATATCCAATATGGGCGCCATAGAAACCATTGTGAATTTTTTTTTTCTCTGCTTCCCCGTGCAATAATTTGAAAATGAAAAGCACCATAGATCCTATTTTTGTGGTGGATTATGGTGACTAGAGGAAGGGTCTTTTCGATAATCAGTTTTCTGCCATATCCAATGTGGCCGCTGTGGCAGCCATGCTTGATTTTTTTTGTTATTTGTGCTTGTCCGCGCATTAACTTGAAATTGGAATGCACGATGGGTCCTATTTTTGTATCCAACATGGCCACCATGGCAGCTATCTTGTTGGACTTAAAAAATTATATTTGTGCTTTGTCCATATGCAAACATTACTAATTATAAGCTAATTGTTGTCAAAGTTGGTGTGAGCGATTATCTCAACATTATTGAAGTGAAGTTCGAACTTTGGTCCCATACGAGTGGACCATGTTATGTTATGGGAATGTCCGTCCATCCATTTCTGCATTGACTTTTTGTTTGTCCACATGATAACTTCAATAACAATAAAGTGACTGTAGCCAAACTTGGTGTAAGCAGTTATCTTAACAATAATGAGGTCAGTGTTCGAATTTCAGTCTGGTTCAACAAAGCTTATCTGAGTTCTGGCCCTTTTTCAACTGAGAACATTTTATTTTTGCCTTCTCCGCACTGTAACTTTAGTAATTCTGAACAGATTGCAACCAAACTTGGAATGGGCAATTATCTGAACAATATTGAGGTCAAGTTCAAATTTTTGTACCATGTACCATTTGAGCAGATTATATCACGTTGTGGGATGTCTATCCGTCTATCCATTCATTCGCCCATTAACTTTTTATTTACTCACGCGATAACTGTTTTAATGGCTGCCGTATAAGGATGGCCAGTCACAGTGACTTCGGCGAACCTCTGCAACTTCAGACCATGTAACTTCGGCCTATTTCAGGGGCTTCAGACCAAAAATCTATTGGTGTCTTCGGACCCCTCAAAGTTATTTCCTTTTAAATAGGGACCTGCGAATTGCCGATTTTGATCGAATCGAATTGGTGAAAACGAATCGAATTTCGAATCGAACTTCGAATCGAATAACAGCTAATGGATATGTCATCAAAAGAAAAGTTTTTTTTTCTAAAATAATAACTCCGATTATTAAAAGACACACAGTTATGAAGAGTGCATTTTTCGCCTCACCACTTTTCACACTATAAATTGAGATATAAACCAATATACTAGCTATTGATTGAAACTATTCAAAGTGCTGACTTTGTAGCTTCGAAGGTGCAGCAAAAACATTTTAAATGAACCTGGTTGATAGGAGTGATACGTTACGTTTCTGCTCACAAGAATACTCAATATAAAATAATGTGATCAATTACAATCTGTAAACATTTACGGTTATGGCCGAAGTATATTCGAAAATATTCGAATTTCCGATTTCGAATCGAATCGAATGTTTTCTTTCGAATCAAATTACGAATTTTCGCAGGAGCCCACTTACAAAAAAAATTAGATTTTTCAAAACGTGCCTAGGTTGTTTCAGTTTTATTTTTGAAAACTTAAAAAATTATTAACCTATAATTATTAAGAGTCTTACTTTGTTTGTACTATTTGCCATTTTGTTTATATAGTGTTGAAGAATACTACAGAAAACTTGATTCTTGAGTACCTGTTAACATATTCAGAAGGTTATTGTCAGGAAAACAAAGCCATCATCAAAAGAATGGTCAGTGGGCTAGATTGACAGACAAAGAACGTTAAATTAATAATATTAGGCTGAGCGTGACCTTATTTTAAACTGTGATTATGTACAGTGCTTTTCTTTAGAATATTCAATGCGTAATAATTATAAAGTACGAGGACAGGGTATTTGCACCAAAACACTCTGGAGCAGATTCCCCACCCAACCATAAATTTACAATATTTTAGGAGAACCATAATAACCGCCAGCAAACTTTCTGTTCATGGACATTGTTTCTATTTCATTTCGGTCCTACTAATTATCGACCAAAACCGTCCAAAACAGACCAAAACTAAGGGTAGGTCTACTTACCGAGAACAACCGAGAACAAATTAAAATAATAAATAAAGGCAAAAATAAATATTTATTGTTAGCATATAGGTGCCCTATGTTGTATATAAAATAAGAAAAAGCAAATTTAAAGCTTTTAGACCGACTCAGTCTGAGGAGATGGGGATTATTTATCAATTTCGGATTCGCCGCCAAACCGAGAAGAGGCTACTTACCGAGAACAAGATTGTGACTGTTAATTGACACCGAGAAGAGACTACTCGCCGAGAACAAGATTGTTAATTAACACTGACTGCGTCTAGTTTGAATTGTTCTTGGTGAGTAGTCTGTTCTCGGTGTAAATTATTTTGTCGCCTCATACTGGTACATGCAATTCCCATCACCATTTACCAGGGCTTTGGACCTGCAGGTCATACATGTAGATTTGGCTGGCTTAAAATTGTTTGTTCGTTTGTCGCCTATACTGGTACATACAATTCCCATCACCATTTACCAGGGCTTTGGACCTGCAAGTCATACATGTAGACTTGGCTGGTTTAAAATTGTTGTTTTTTGTCATGCATACCGACCGGTGCGCATTTCTGTGTAGTGATCAGTGGTGCCAGCTGTCCCTGTCTTAGATTGTTCCATATTTGGAATCTTACCCGTCATCGGAAACAGACCTGCGTCACCTAATATACTCACTTATTTTTGAAAGTGGACACTGTATGGTGTTCACTTTATGGTGCCAGCTGTCCCGGTCTTAGGTTTTTGCCACGACTGCAGTTTTGAGAATAATCAATCGACCGTCAGTCGATGTCAGTGTGAAATTTAGTTCTTTAATGAAAGACACTAATTGCCTGAGTCTTCTGTCTCGTCTCTCGGGTTCCAGATTAACCCATACAGCATGTTTTACCCGAAGTTGTTCGACATGTTGGGCCAAAACAAAATCTCCCGAATCATGCAGAGCATTTCTGATTTCCCTTATCTGGTCATTGACAATAGCAAACAGTTTATCGGTTAGATCTGGTAATTTAAGAATTTTCCAATTTGTCGTCCACACAAAAGAAAACATTTTCTTTAATACCTCGAGGTATACAAGGCTCCACACCCTCTGACTGTGCAATTGTGTACAGACTGGTTACACTTGGAACAAACCTGTTATTCAACACATTTTCTGACGGATTCTTGTACGGGTGATGGACAACAGATGACAGACAAGTAAAGTTGTGACTGGACTCTTCATCAAGTGATTCACAATGAGAGATATCCGACAACTCTTCGTCAATTTTTTCAAGAACTGAATCCGAGATGTTCAAAGGAGTGGCCTCTGGAGAATCTACAACAACTGAATCAACTGATTCACAATGAGAGGCATCTGACAACTCTTCGGCACTTTTTTCAAGAACTGAATGCGAGATGTTCAAAGGAGTGGCCTCTGGGGAATCTACAACAACTGAATCAACTGATTCACAATGAGAGACATCTGACAACTCTTCGACACTTTTTTCAAGAACTGAATCCGAGATGTTCAAAGGAGTGGCCTCTGGAGAATCTACAACAAATGAATCAACTGATTCACAATGAGAGACATCTGACAACTCTTCGACGCTTTTGTCAAGAACTGGCTCCACCGTAACAGGTTTGGATACTTTTGAATTCATGACAACTGATACATATGTAACTTTTGGAGGCTCGGAGCATTTATCACCTCTACTAAAATCCTCATCGGAACAATCTGGAATAACATGAACGACATTTGGAAGCGACATTGTTGGCAGTAATGGAACGAAGTAGTCTCGGCAAGTAGTCTCTAGAGTAGATACATGCATTATACGCAAACAGTAGACTTCTATTTTCATTTTTAAATTTTTGTTTTGTTCTCGGCAAGTAGCCTGTTCTCGGTTCAGCACCGAATGTGGTAATTAATAAATAATCCCATTCTCCATTGATCTGACTGATTTAAAATTGTTTGGTTACTAATTTGCACATAATATAAAGTACTTACATGCTTTATACGCTAACAATAAACTTTTATTTCGATCTTTATATATTAACTGGTTTTGTTCTCGGCAAGTAGTCTCTTCTCGGTTTGGCGGCGAATCCGAAATTGATAAATAATCTGCATCACCACAGACTGAGTCGGTCTAAAAGCTTTAAATTTGGTTTTCTTATTTTATATACAACATAGGGCACCTATATGCTAACAATTAATATTTATTTTTGCCTTTTTTATTATTTTAATTTGTTCTCGGTTGTTCTCGGTACGTTGTCCCACCGCAAAACTAGCGGTACCGGGTCGTTTTCGCCCCCGAGTTATTTCGCCAAGTTTTTTTTACATTTTCATTTCAAAAACAATATATACACCCGAGACACAACGGCTAGTGCAATAAAATTTTGTGTTTTGTGATTTTTTTTTTGTTCCAATTTCTTCAAGCATTTCCAAAAAGGTAAGGTTTCTAGTTATAATTTTAACTGTCCAAATAAATGGCGAAAAGTGGAAAAACAGTTCAAAACTATTCAAATAATAAAAAAATGTATTTTATTTTTGTTGAACCATTGTCTTTTGTCGGCGAAAGTGGTTTCATTCAGTTTGTATGGTGTGTACCGTTGCATGATTCTTGACAGATGACCGATGGTGTGGTGATGGTCAAACATTTCAGTAAGACTCACAAATTGGAAGAGCTAATTCCTGTTAATATTAATGAAACCATCCTCCCCCTTCCGAAGTTCCGAGTCAGGGAAAAACGGGCTGTTTTCATAATTTTTTCGGGTAAGTGTGATAGATATATTTACTCAAGAATAAGCTGATTTAGATCAATACTTGTTGGTGGTCATATCACTTCCCGTTAGCCAGGATTCTATAAAAGCTATTTTGTTTGGGGGGGGGGGGGGGGGTATTATTTGAAAGGTCGTTGTGTTGGGCTTCGGGGGGGGGGGAGGGGGGGGCTCCCCTTGTCCTAACTTGAACCTTCGGGAAATGGGAGGGAAGACAACAGCTCTAATATTGTAGACCATTTTAGAACTCTATGTTATGTTAAAGTTTCATCGAGCCAATGTTTCGGTGGCAGCGCAGTTGGGGGGGGGGGGGGCAAAGACCCGCCCAGGTACCCCGGAGTGACGCCCACTGTTGTGAATTCATAAACTAGGCCTAAGTCACTCGGGGAGGACCGAAATAACTCTCAGTATGCACAAATCACTTGGAAACTATATATCCGAAATCCCTCGGGGGGGGGGGGGGTGAGGGTACTGGGACGTTTCGGCCTTGGGACGTTTCGGCCTCGAGATGTTTCGGCCTCGAGACGTTTCGGTCCGAGATGTTTCGGCCCGAGACGTTTCGGCCTCCATATATTGAGGTACCGGAGAAAGGAGAAAATTTTTGAAGTGGGTCGAGGACACAAGAACAGGTGATCAGACACCCGCGAAATTCTGAGTGAGGAGAAAATGGAACAACGCAAACAATTCTGAAGATTTTTTTTTATTTATCCTTTTCAATGTATTTGTATTGGAAGTACAATTTTTCATATAAATAAACAGAAATACCAATGTAAAAAATAACAGAGAGAAATAAATACACAAATAGATAGACATCGAGCAGGATACATAATATATTACATGTATGTATTTACAATGTAAAAATCGGGACTAGATGAAGTGCACTTGTACTATTGTAATAACAATAAAACAATAACAATAAAATTTTGTTATATTTTATTTTTGTTGGCAATTCCGACACTTGAAATTATTACTTATAAGAAGCACCAAGTAAGAATGCCAAGTGTTGGAATTGTCAGCAAAAATAAAATATAAAAATTTTTTTATAGTGATTACCCTGCAACTTATTTCCAGTGGTACGGCAGAAGGGGTTATGGACTGTTCGACGAGAAGACTATTCGACAAGATTTTTTTTGGACGATTCGACGAGAGTTTGGACGATTCGACGAGAAATCCGTGCAAGTTCGACGAGAGTTTGGACGATTCGACGAGATTTTGGACGATTCGACGAAAGTTTGGACAGTTCGACGAAACTTTAGAACACATTCGACGAAAGACTTTTCGACGAAATACGTGGGTTTTTTTTCAAATTGGGGGTGGGGGGGGGGGTGGGGGGATGGGTATGCCATATTGCCTTTGGAATCGCCTTGTTGAGCCGATTTCAATGGCATCTATGTTCAATTACATGTCGGAGAAAGAAGAACGAGGGGGGAGTGCGGGGATTCGAATTGGGGGTGGGGGGTAGGACGTCATACTGCTACTGGAACTACCCCCCCCCCAACCTCCATCACGGCAACTGTACCTATGTTTAAATTGAATGTCGGGGCAAGAACGATGAGACCGAAAGGGGATTCCAATTCTGGGAAGGGGGGGGGGCATACTGCTACTGGAACAGCCTCTTTGAGCCGATTCCAGTGGCAGATATATATATGTTTAAATTTAAATTAAAGGTCGGAAGGAGAACAAGTAGCTGAGAGGGGACTCACAATTTTGTTGTCTCATTACATTGTTTTCAGCTCAATTGATGTACTTATGGGATTATTTGAGGTGTTAAAAAATAAAATCAGTTATTGGTCGGGGAAGTAGTTAATCTCTCTGGTAATAAAAAAATAAAACAAACGATTAAAAAAAATTTCGTCGAATCGACCTTTTTTGAAAAATCTCGTCGAGTAGACTTCTCGTCGAATAGTCTTCTCGTCGAATAGTCTATCTCGTCGAATAGTCTTCTCGTTGAATAGTCCAGACCCTCGGCAGAAGTAGATAGGCACACGCAGCGTACAGGTGTGGTCATATCGGGAGGGGGGGGGGGGGGGTAGCGGCGAAATTACTTTCCAAAGGCAAAGGTCCGAAGTTACGTTTTGTGGTCCGAACTCACCAAACCGGACCGAAGTCACTTTGGTTCGAAGTTGGAGAGGTCTGATCCCATGATGCCACCGCCGAACCATCTCAGAAATTTCGCGAGCAAAAAATTCTCGCCGAACCGTCCTGACGTTTTTGCCGAGTTGGTTTTCAACCGCATCGTCAAGTTACCAAATGGGGCGTTTCGTTCTAGGCACGAAATTCCTATACCGTTTTTACTCGCTGCAATTGATCACGGAAATGAAATCGAACCTGTATTTAAATTGTCGATAATAAGAGTGATTTAGAGATATTTTATGAAATACTGAGCTTGTTCTGCCTGTTTTCTGATGGCAGCATTGCACAGGACAACGTAAATATTCGTGAGTATATTAAATTCTATGCAATGAGATTTTTTTCGCATTTTATTCGAGCGCATTTTGTGTTCGGTTGATTAAGTCATCTGAATTCGAGCTATTTTTGACAGCCGGTATAGTGCTAGTCCAATAATATTAGCCTTCGCCTGTGCTCCGAATTTATTATTTTTTGATTTTTAATATGTCGCACCGTCGAAGTCTAATCTGATCTTTCGTTTTTCCAGCAGCAAAGTTCAGCGAGAGACTCTCGCTGAACGGTTGGACCTCGATTAAAGATCAAATTTCCCCACCTGATTCCTACTTCCGATTGACAGTTGTGTAAAACACATTTTTCTTCATTCTGGTGGTCATTTTCTTGCAAATAAATCGATATTTTGAATTATTTAGGCGTCATTTGCTCTGCAATTTTTTCAACTCGAAACAAACTGTTGAACTGGAAGATGGGTTGATAGGAAAACGCGGAGTGAAAAACGGAATACCGATAATGTAGTCAAACGACGCGGGCAGTCGTTGCAATACATCTCGATTTGTTCGAAACCGCTGAGGTCCGTTCCCGGAAATGGAATACGATTTTTAACAATTTTCCAACCGCTGTAACATTACCGCTTGAAAAAATGTTTTTATTTAATTATTGGTATTTAATACGTAATTCGACAGTAAGTATAGGAAATTTATACATCTAATATGAATGTGAAGGCATATTATTCTTGTCGAATGTGGGAACATGTATGGAGAATGAGTATTCATCATATTAGTGTTATGTCGCCTAATTTCGTACTTTGCTGCTGGAAAAACGAAAGATCAGATTAGACTTCGACGGTGCGACATATTAAAAATCAAAAAATAATAAATTCGGAGCACAGGCGAAGGCTAATATTATTGGACTAGTATAGTGCCTGTATGAGGTCGAGTGCTGGACGGTTCGGTCCGTTTACAATACGTGGAGAGTAAATGGTATCAACGGTAATGGGGCGTTTCGGCCTTGGAACGATTCGCTTTCGAGACGTTTCGGCCCTCTGGACGTTTCAGCCCAAGACGTTTCGGAATGGTGTGTGACGGATTAGAGGTTATTCCCCCCTCCCCTCACAGGTACTTGACACAAGCTGGGAAATCGAAAGAAAAATGATATTTGTTACTATTTTTGAATCAATGCTGACATGCCCCCATAAATTCATAATGGTATATAAATATTAACGGTAGGCTTGCCGTGATTATGCAAAAAGTTGACTAATCGTCGGGCGTGCTGATTGATCGACTTTAAATTTGAAAGTCAACTTTTTCGACTTTTTTTTTACCCACACATGTATAATGACACCACTGCCTTGCCAGAACGTGATCACGCTCTATATAGGGAACTTTTCTGGATGTATAAACGACAGTGGTAGACTATATGGAGGTACATGGTAAAGGAAGGCGGCCTCAGGCCCCCCGCCCCCCCCCCCCCCTCCCCCCACCAAATAAATCGTCATTTTTGTAAGTCCGATTCGGAAATGTTTGCGGTAATTACCTCCCACTTTAATGATTTTTTTTTTTTGGAAGATATGAAAGTTATTTTCAAGTACATGTATTACTGCTCTCGTCATGTCAACAACATGTCCGTATTTTAAACAACATCGTTTCCAAGAACCATTCTTTGCTCATAAATCTTTTATTTTGAACAACACGAAATGAAACTCACTGCGTTTGATGAAATTTCAGTATTTTGCATCACAAAACTAGAGTTAGCTCCCTGGGGTCACTCTTTCATGTTGGAAATCTGAAAATCACAATGTTTCCCACCGATTGATAAATTATAGTGAGTGTGTGCGGAAGGGGGGGGGGGGGGTGTGACTTTTTACATCCTTAGTGCCCTTACAGGGTCCAGCAGAATAGTCCTTGTAAGTTGTAAAATCTCTCTCCCTCCGATCAGACCTATTTCCTTCTTGCTGCTCACTGTTATGTTTCATCTGAATTTCAGGTGTCAGAGTGTATTAAAGTTTAACGGTATCGCAGACGATCGACCAACTTAACAGAATATGGTCAACGAAACGTTCATTCCGACATTCACCAAGCCTTATAATGTGGGAATGATGGATCATTGACTATGTCACCATGTTATTTGAAATGTACATGGCCACACGTCCGGTTTATACCTACCTTTAAGACCATTCAGCCATCTCGTTTTAGTAGACCCTTTGTTCAAAAAACGTGGTAAAAAAGTCGACTAATCGTCGATTTTGGGCTCTGATTTATCGACTATGGATTTCATAATCGCGGCAAGCCTACTTTAACGGGGGTACAATCGTTTGTCCGGGTAACGGTTTTTGTCCGGTTACTACGCAAATCTCATAAAAACAATTTAGTTCTATTAAAAACTAAAATGTTATGAAGAAAAATAACAGATGTTATTTATTAATAAATTATCCATGTTTAAAAAAATATTAGTTATAACATTACTCGAATTTAATGTTTGCATTTTTTTTTAAGATATCTATTTGGCATCATTTCTGTGTCCAAATTTCGTTGCAAACAAAAAATCGGAAAAAATATTTGCCAATGTGTGTCGGTGTCCTTGCATAAGATTAAAAAAAAATGCCTTGTACGGTGTGTTTTGCTATAACACATACCTATAAGTACAAGAACTGTTGAAACTGGGAGTAGTATTTTTACATTAGAAATTGTGTGTTTTGAAAAGGTGGCCTAATTGACCGGGTACCGAGCCAGGTAAATTACGCAATTCGTCAACTGTGCCAACTATGAGCTGCCCAAAGTTATCGCCTAGTTTTTAGCTCACCTGACTGAAAGTCAGGGTGAGCTTTTCTTATCACTCTTCGTCTGTCCATCTGTCTGTCGTCCTGCGTGAAGGTGGTGTTTGAGCCTCTTTCTCCTAAACCACTGGCCACATTTTAATTAAATTTTATGTAAGTAGTGGTTATATGGGGCATTTGGGTTTTTCTTCAAATTGATTTCTGCTCATATTGTGGAGTGGGGTGGGGCCAAAATGCACAAAATTTTTAAAAATCATCTTCTCATGAACCGGTCATAGCAGAGACTTGATATTTGGTATGCCGCTTCCATTTGAGATGTAGACTCAAGTTTGTTCAAGAGAAGTTTGAGGGGCAATATTTACCTTTGTTCAGAGAGGGGCAAGAATTTTTGCCCCACCAAAATTTCTATTTTCTGAACCCAGAGGCCGATTTGAACCAAATTTAACATGAGGTATTATTGGGTTATAAGTACTTGATTTATGCCAAAAATTTTTTTCCTGCAGCCCCGTGGGAACCGCAGGAGCTAAAAGTAGAAAAAAATTAAAATGCCCATATCTCTAAAACTGCACGGCACTGAGAATTTTTATATGCTGCGAAGCTTCCTTAGGACCAACAGAAAGGATTGGTAAAAAAAAAATGCCATCGGTTTTATCATAGGGTACAGTTTCGGGACTTTGAAAAAGTGCTGAGTCGGCACTTTTTAACACTGCAGGCAATGGGAAAAACATTAAAAAATCTTCTTCTCCATATCCAGCTGGCAGAATCTTTTGATATTTGGTATGCAACATTGTAGGGTGGATCTGATTCAAGTTTGTTCAAATTGGCCCCCTGGGTTCATATTTGGACTCAGTATAGGAGCCCGATTTCGAAACTTAGTGCATTTCAGGCAAATTTCTTAAAAAATCTTCTTCTCCAGATCCAGCAGGCAGAATCTTTTGATATTTGGTATGCAACATTGTGGGGTGGATCTGATTCAAGTTTGTTCAAAATGGCCCCCTGGATCATATTTGGACTCACTATAGAAGCTCGAATTGGAACTTGGTGCATTTCAGGCAAATTTCTTTAAAATTCTTCTTCTCCAGATCTAGCATGCAGACTCTTTTGATATTTGGTATGCAACATTGTGGGATGGATCTGATTCAAGTGTGTTCAAATCGGCTCCCTGGATTCATATTTGGGCTCACTATAGAAGAACTTAGTGCATTTCAGGCAAATTTGTTAAAAAATCTTCTTCTCCAGATCCAGCAGGCAGAATCTTTTGATATTTGTTATGCAGCTTTGTGGGGTGGATCTAATTCAAGTTTGTTCAAATCGGCCCCCTGGGTTTATATTTGTGCTCACAGTATAAGAGCCCAAATTTGAACTTAGTGCATTTCAGGCAAATTTCTTTAAAAATCTTCTCAAGATCCAGCAGGCAGAATCTTTTGATATTGGGTATGCACCATGCTTAGGGTGGGTGGGGGGGGGGGGGGGGGGTGGGGGTGGGGGGGAGGGGGGTGAGATTCAATTTTGTTCAAGCCAAGTCCCTGGGTTTATATTTGGGCTCACTGTGGGCACCCGAATTATAACTTAGTTCAAAATGAGGAATTTTCTTTAAAAATCTTCTTCAGATCCAGCAATCGGAATGTTTTGATATTTGGTATGCAGCATCCTTAGGGGGGTGAGATTCAAGTTTGTTCAAGCCATATCCCTAGGTCCATATTTGGGCTCACTGTGGGAGCGCCGAATGATAACTTAGTTCAAAATGAGGAATTTTCTTTAAAAATATTCTTCTTCAGATCCAGCACTCGGAATGTTTTGATATTTGGTATGCAGCATCCTTAGGAGTGAGAGATTCAAGTTTGTTCAGGCCATGTCCCTAGGTCCATATTTGGGCTCACTGTGGGAGCTTGAATCGTAACTTAGTTTGAAATGAGGAATTTTCTTAAAAAGTCTTCTTCTTCAGATCCAGCAGTCGGAATGTTTTGATATGTGGTGTGTAGCATCCTTAGGAGGAGGGAGGGGAGATTCAAGTTTGTTAACGCCAAGTCCCTGGGTCCATATTATTTGGGCTCCCTGTAGCCCGAATTATAACTTAGTCAATATGAGGAATTTTTCTTTAAAAATCTTCTTCTTCAGTTTCAGCAGTCGGAATGTTTTGATATTTGGCGTGCAGCAACCTTAGGGGGGCTGAGATTCAAGTTTGTTCAAGCCAAGTCCCTTGTTCATATTTGGGCTCACTATGGGAGCCCGAATGACAACTTAGCTCAAAATGAGGAATTTTCTTTAAAAATCTTCTTCAGATCCAGCAGATGAATGCTTTTGATATTTTTTATGCAGCATCCTTAGGGGGGTAAGATTCAAGTTTGTTCAAGCCATGTCCCTAGGGCCATATTTGGGCTCATTGTGGGAGCTCGAATTGTAACTTAGTTCAAAATGAGGAATTTTCTTTAAAAATCTTCTTCTTCAGATCCAGCAGTCGGAATGTTTTGATATTTGGTGTGCAGTATCCTTAGGGGCGGGGGGGGGTGAGATTCAAGTTTGTTAAAGCCAAGTCTCTGGGTTCATACATGGCTCCCTGGGGGAGCGCCGAATTATAACTTAGTTCAATATGAGGAATATTCTTTAAAAATCTTCTTTTTTTTTAGATCCACTGGTCAGAATGTTTGGATATTTGGTATAAGCTTTTCTTAGGGGGAGCAGATGCAACTTGTTGAAATCAATTCTCTGGGTTGATATTTAGACTACCATGTCAGGTGAGCGCCCTCAGGCCCCCTGGGGCCCATGTTCTTTTCCTGATCAAACAATAGTTGTCAGTGTTTTAAAATTGGCTGTTTTATGCTTTTGAGCCATTATGTGGACAGTTTTGAGTTGAATAACTGAACTGGCGGATTTCTCCATCAAAAATCGAAAGTGAGTAACAAAAAACAGAAGAAAATAAAAAAAGTGTATTTTAGTTAAAAACCAACTTGAATTCCCCTTTTCATAATATTCAGAGAATTTCAAAGAGGGAGGGAATCTATTATCTACTTATACAGACTAATAATAGGATCTAGTGCCCCCCCCCCCCCCCCCCCCTTCCTATGCAGGGATGTGTCAAGGATCTCTCACTATGCAGGCCTTCCCCAACTTTGGTATTCAGGTTTAAAGAATCAGATATTTTGTGGCATTATATCCACTAACATGCCAAAAGATGGGGGTGGGGGGGGGGGGGCGCACAGGCAATTGCCTTGGGCCTGAGCCCAGGAATGTTTGATGTTTTAAAATTCAAAGGTGTAAGTAGACCTATGGATACGTCTGAGCTGAAAGTTGTGGAAAGGCTTTTGATATGAGCCTCCGACGCTTGTGGAGGTGGCAAGAGCACGTAGTTGCATTACTGACGAGGTTCCATTCATTTAAAAAAAAAAAATTGTTTCAGTTTGTTGGTTTTCCACTGGTCTTTCCTGAATTGTGGTGGTCACTATTCTCTTTGGAGGAAAAAAATGCACCATACACACAGAAATACAGATACCTGTAATAAATTACCCAAATTGTAAGGAAATAATTGAGTAGATATTGTCAAGAAAATGCAGGAGAATGCTTCTCCTAGCACTAATTTAAAAAAAAAAGTCCCCCCGCCCCCCCCCCCCCCTCTTATTTATCTCTTTGCGTCTTCGGCTATCGCAGGGCAGTGATGTCCATGCTACACATCCCCTCTTCCCAGCGCTGTCCTCGCTATCTGTGGCTCTGATTGTATCCCACTGTTAACGTATTGAGAGTTTCTTCCTAAGTAAGATCA